>BPUN01000008.1:8451-608451 GCA_027923365.1 Zalaria sp. Him3 | reverse complement strand
AAACTCTCTCAAACCTTCTCTTTCTCGTCCATACAGCGGCTGTGTGAGTCTGCTGACCGTTGCACTTCATGCATCTCCACCTTCCTCACTGGCTGGCAGCCGCCGCCGGACTGTTGTCTACCTCTGATGCTTTTACTCCTGCCTCCACTTCGGGAACTGACAAGCTCGCTGCCGCCGGTCTTGTCAAGCTTGCCGCTTACACCTACAAGAACCCTCCCAAGAACGGCTGCAGCCTGAAGAAGGGTTACGGCCGTCAAGAGTGGAGCACTCTGTCGTCTACCCAGCAGAAGGCCTACATCAACGCCGTTCTGTGCCTCCAGTCCAAGCCAGGAAAGCTTCCATCCAGCGAGTTCCCAGGTGTCAAGTCCCGGTACGATGACTTCGTGGGTACTCACATCAACCAGACCCTTACCATCCACGGAACTGTAAGTCAAACAATGAGTCGATCGATTGCCTGGTCAGGGTCTAACACACTTGCAAGGCCAACTTCCTGAGCTGGCACCGTTACTTCATCTACACCTTCGAGCAAGCTCTCCGCAACGAGTGCGGCTACAACGGTTACCTCCCATACGCCAACTGGGGCAAGTACGCCGAGGACCTCCTGAACGCTCCTCTATTCGACGGCAGCGAGACCAGCATCAGCGGCAATGGTGTCTACAGAAACTACTCTGGCGCCGACATCCCATCAGCGGCCACCCCATACATCCACCTCCCAGCCGGCGAGGGTGGCGGCTGCGTCGAGAACGGTCCCTTCAAGAACATGACCGTCAACCTCGGCCCCGTCGTCCCCGTCTTCACCGATGTCCCAGCCAACCCTCAAGCCGACGGCCTGGGCTACAACCCACGCTGTCTGCGCCGCGACATCGGCGCCT
This sequence comes from Zalaria sp. Him3, assembly GCA_027923365.1. Lineage (NCBI taxonomy): Eukaryota > Fungi > Ascomycota > Dothideomycetes > Dothideales > Zalariaceae > Zalaria > Zalaria sp. Him3. The sequence goes on along the minus strand of BPUN01000008.1, from coordinate 607,579 downwards.
ACGCCGCCAGCATCGCCAGCACCGACGCCAACAGCACCGACCTGATCGCCGGATACACCTCCATCGCCGACTTCCAGACCAGCATGCAGGGCGACTTCGTCGACGGCCTGCTGGGCGTGCACACCGCGGGCCACTTCTGGGTCGGTGGAGACCCCGGCGGCGACATCTTCGCCTCCCCAGGCGACCCATGGTTTTGGCTGCACCACGCCCAGATCGACCGCACGTGGTGGATCTGGCAAAACCAGGACCTCAAGAACCGCCAGAACGCCATCGCAGGAACCATCACCCTCAACAACTCCCCAGCCAGCCGTAACGGTACCCTGCAGGACACCATCTCGCTCGGCAACTACGCCAAGGACATCATCATTCAGGATGCCATGAGCACGCTGGGAAGCACTGCCAACTCCCCATTCTGCTATATTTACCTATAAACAAAATCAAAGGGGTGGTTGTGGTGAAGCATTCTTAAAGCATAGGAGATTGTACGGATGAAGGGAGACGCATGCAGAGACGGGAAAATATGGCATGAGTGATCGAAGAATACCCTTATGTAGTTTTTTTCAGATATTGTTATCACGTTTAACGATAACTTTCTCAGGGGTTAATACCTTACTCCGTCCTTACAATCATGATGTCCAAATGATACATGAGTCTCGGTCTATGTCCCCTGTGATATGTTTGCAGTAGCTAAGATACTATTGTACAAGGTTGTTTGGCTGATAGGGGCAAATCAAAATGATCAAAAACATAGACGCTGCTTGAAAGACGTTTTCAATTATCTATACACTCAAGGGTAAACCAAGTCTACAAACGTATCTTATCGTGCGGTCACCGTACTACGCTGCAGACTCCAAACGCCGGGCTCCAATAGCCTCGCCCAGACCTATTTCTGGTAACAACATATGCATAACTTCATCCCATGTCCATGCCCATGCCCGATAACCTCACTGCCTGAAGATTTTCTTATGCCAAATTATCACTCCTATCCACCCAAACATCCTCCAACTCGGCGAAATTCTGGAAATGCACAGGTCGGTGCACGTCGTCATAGAACCTCTTCGGCACACCCACGTTGACATAAAGGCGGGCCTTCTCCTTATCACCAAAACCACTGCCCATGAAACTCCAGTTCCATCTCTCATCCTCAGGCACCAGGAAGAAGCCGCGGATCTTGTCAGACAGGAGGAGCTGACATTTCTCACCGAAACCGGAGTTTGGAGAGAAGCCGGCCGGCTGGTCGGAACTCATATCCTTGTTCTCGGCACCCCAAGCGTAGCCTGCAGGAGTCAAAGACCAGGCAGACAGGGAGACAGAGCCAGGAGTGAAAGATACAGTCATGGTCACTGTCTTCTTGTCCCAATTCGAGTGCTGATGCATGAGTCGAGCGTGCTGAGTGACATCTTGCGCGGTCATGTATGAGCTTTCATTGCCGGCGCTGGTGTGGATGATACCCAGCGGTTCAAGACCACTGAGAGAGTCGGACTCTGGAAGGTTGCGTGGCAATTGAATATCCCGGGTGTTGCCGACCTGGGGAACCATGACGATACATTTGACCTCCTTCACCTGCTTGTTGTCTGGTGGCGAAGAACCGTAGAGGTAACCTGCAACCTGGACACGAAGGTCGGCAATGGTGATAAAGCGCTTCAGCACATTCTTTGGCATGATGTACGTGAAATGCTCTTCATCGTCGCGGATGTCCTCAGATGAGATATAGATGTTATTCGCACGCGTCCGGAGATTGGAAGTCGCGATGGCGCGAGTACGCCACTCGGTCTTCGAAGCGAAAGTCTGCTGTTCGAACTGAGAGGTGGTTGTGACAATGATGTCCTCACCCTCCTTGTTCTGCGTCTTCGTGGTAACAGCAGTAAGCTGAGCTTGTTCTTGTTGCTGCGTCTCGATCTCGGCAGCCTGCTGCCTCTGCATGCTGGGTGCACTAATCTCCATACCGAGGATGATATCGCGGACTTCGCTCTGTGTCAAACTTGACGTGTTGACATTGTTCTTCTTGCCGTAGTCATTAAGGATCAAATCACGGAGCTGGGTTTCGACCTTGATCCAATCATCGTCAGACAGGGTGGGCCAGATGTGGTGCTCCTGGGTGATAACAGTCTTGTCTGGTCTAAGGAGCAGCTTGGTCTTGTCTTGATTGACGTGAAGAGCGCGCAGGATGAGGATCAGACGAGAGAAAGCCGTGTATGATGAGATGGTCTTCAGCCACTCATCATATAGGTTGAAAAGTACCATCTGTGGCTCAGTGGCGCGCAGAATCATGTCACCCAGTTTCTCTACCTTCATGGCAGCCTGGAAAGGCAGCTGTAGTTCGGAAGCTCGGATAGAGATGTTGGGGAAGTCAAGCAAATGCACTTCCAACGGATCAAGCAGACCCTTTCTGGTGACAATAAGCTGTTTCGGTTGCTCCTCAACTGGCAACGAGCGAATCAAGGCCGCGACTTCTTCCGCAGTTTTCCACTTGGCAAGTTGACCGAGACGCTTCTGCCCTGCCCACACGCTAGTGTGGATGATCTTCAAGAACAGTTGACCAGTCCTTGGGTTGAAGATGAAGATCGCACCGTTAATGGGCTTGGTGGTCAAATTGCCTTCGAAGGTCTTGTGAATGGTGACCCGGTAGACATTGGTGTCATCGATGAAAAGCTGGATCTGGTTGCTGAACAGCTCGGAGTAGTTCTGCGAATTGAGGAATTCTTGGTTGCTCTCTGAAGCGTACAGTTGAAGACCCTTTCGAATACGCTCGCGAAGAACATAAAGGGCAGGGTTAGCTTTCATGATCTTGGCCATGGCTTGCTGAACCAGTTGCTTAAGGCCGGGGAAGTACTGGCCGTAGGCGGAGTACAGGTTGTAGGCCAAGTCAATACCAATCATCAGACCAGTCGCTGAAGGGTAGATGCTCATACTGTCGGAAGTGTAGTCGAGATACTTGGCCCTCACGTAGCGCTCGATGTCATGAGAGTCATAATCACCATAGCGTAGCTGAACGTCGACCCAGAACTTGTTGGTAGTCGTATGGCCCATGTTGTCCTTGGTGTCGTACAGCAAGCTGGGCGTGCTAACGCTCCACTTGTGGCTGGCGAAGAGAAGAATATCGGCGCAAGACGAGTTCATCTTGTAACTCTTTCTAGGGTGAATAGTCTCTTTCTGCACGGTCTCGATACCAAGAGCCTCGAGCTCCTGGTCAAAGACCTGACAGAGATCCATAACGACACTCTCGTGAATCTTCTGCCACAAGTGCGCACGGAAGATCTGGATGAGAGAGATCTTCAAGGTTGGAATCTTTCCGTGCAAGAAGATACCAGTTAGATCAAGTTGGACTTGGAAACCGACGTAAACGTTAGCACGGTTGATGGTGGGAGACCACCACAGCGTGAAGCGACGGTTGGGAATCTGGTTAAGACCAGAACGCTGGGCGTTTGTGAGCTTCTTGAACTTCATGCTCTCTTCGAAACCGCTAGCTTTCTCCCAAAACAGACCCTCCCAGGATGGGAAAGCAGTAGCCTTGAACAAAGTGTGCTCCAGGATAGTTTCAACACCTCCCAAAGCTTGGATGACGTCGGTACGGTAGGCGTTAAGGTTCCACAGTTTACCGTCGTGACGCTGGCTGGTCCACCAGAAAGGGTTACTCTTCATGTGCTGGTAAATCTTGAACTCGGTCCTAGCTCTGAAACCCTTGTCGAAGCTGAGAGTACTGCGGTCCTTCTGGAACAAGGTATTGATACGTGGCAGACCACGATCCCAGCTGTCCTCGAGATCTTCAAGAGTGAGACGGCGGTTCTGCTGGTTAGCCTCGAGACGCTTTTGGGAGTACTCTGTCCAGACACGCTGAGAGTCGATGAACTCCGCCTCCCAAGGGATGATGTACCGGAAGATGTTTGGAATGAGGGTCTCTTCGTCATGAGACATACCAGCGCGGTAGTGCGTGACTCCAGTATCAGTTTGCTTTGACCAGCGCTTGTCACTGGCCGGAATGAGGATATGACTTCCAGAAATCATACCAAGACCACCCAACTCCTTAGGGGTGTAGAAGACCGCAGGCGGGAAACGACTAGGCATCTTAGAGTTGAGGCCGATCTTGACCCTTGTCTGAATCTTGGTCTCACACTTGACAATGGTGTCAAGGAGATTGACTGTGCTGACAGCTGCCTCACGGTAGTATGTAAAAAGCGCGATCAAGCTGGTGTTCCACTTGTTGGCAATCTTTGTGAAGGTAGTGGAACCAGAGGACATCAGGATCTGGCGGATACGGTTATTGAACTTGGCAATGTCTTCCTCAGTCACCTGCAAGAATGCATGCGCAGTTCGCTCCTTGGTTGCGTTGTCTACGAGCGACCACACGCTGTCTTTCGTTGGGAACTCGTCATTCATGTTCCGGATCTTTGGCAAGATGCGCACCTCGAAACCGCACATAGAGAAGAGCAAGTTGGGGTTGTCCCTGCTGTAAACGCTAGCGAAAGTGTCATCCCAGTCAATGGTAGTGATGGAACGCGGCAGACGGTTCTTCAGATCCCAGAAGACGGCACGTCCAAGGTTGACATCGTGGCGCATCAACCTCATGCGGGAATCGCGAGGCCAGCACTTTTTGTTCTTGTAACCGATAACGTTCTCAAAGTTCGGGTCAGGTTGCTCCGTCAAGAAGCGCTGGATAAGGTCGCGCGACTCATCCGCAGTGAAGCGGAAGAAAACCCAGATCCTGTCGACGTAGCGAGTGTACAGACGAATTGGATGTCTCGTCTCCGTCGCACGATCTCTAAATTGCAGGAAGTCATTAGGGCTGTTTGGAGGACCGGCGATCTCACTTGCACGCTGGAGACCCAGCAATAGCAAATCGATAACCAGGCCGTAGTACTGGAATACGAAAGCCGAGAATTGGAGACCGCGGATCATACCATAGCTGTTTGTATGGTTCATGTCCTTGTAGTTGAGTTGGACGTTGTTCTTAGACGAAATGTAATCAGCCAAGTTGTGGTCCATGATCAGACGCAGGAGACGGTTTAACAAGGTGAGATCGATCTTCTCGTACACCTTGGACAACTGAGTCTCGATCATGACGTTGCATTCTCCGTCAGCAGTTTCCCAGACCTTGTCGAGGTTGTTGATACCCTGAGCCCACTTATAGGTGAGGAGGGGTGGAACTTCAGAGTCGGAAGGCTTGATCCAAGCTGGGAACAGATGACGCTGGTCAGCCTGATACCAAAGATACTGGTCAAGGTAGGCATCGGTGATCTTCTCGATAGGCTCAATATCGTACACGGGATTGATTGTGGTGTAGTTGTCGTTCATGTCGATGCCGACTTCCTTGAAAGCCCGTTGGGTGAGCAGGAAGCGCTTGATTCTGGCGAGCGTCGTTCCTGGTGAATCATAGGCTTGCTCGATCAGAGCAAGTTCTTCTCTTTGACTCTGGTTCAGCCTGCCCTTGACCGAGTACGCTTCACGCAGACGCTCAAGGGCTAGAATGAGAATCTTTGTGTCATGCTTGTAAGACACAGACGGGAACGGGATAGGCTGAAACTTCCGTGACTCGAGCCAGTGTACCGTTGTGGTGTAAATTGCGACAGCTTCCTCGGAGGACACGTAAGGTCCATCCTTCATGTAGTTGTGTTGGCGCTCTTGCTCGGCCTTCAGCCATAGACGAGTGAGACGACCAAGGTTCTTCTTCGCAACGGTCTTATCAACGGTAGCACCGCGCCTGATACGCTCGCGGTTGTAATGTGCGACGGATACCCACCAGTCTGCTTTACTCTTGACATAGCGGAGGATGATGTTCTCGATTGGAGCGGGAAGACCGGGCACTTTCCAGGGGATGTTACTCTTCCAGCAGCGCCAGGCTTCAGAAAGGTGAGCAAGCACGACGTTGACCTTGTTCTGTTTGATGCCTTCGGGCATCATATCCATCAGATCCGCCATGACCGAGGCTCGAAGTTCGAGATCAAAGTGAGATTCGACACGCTGCTTGGTGACGGTCTTCGCAACACCCTTGCTATGACGACCCTCGAATTGCCTCGACAAAAGGTTTCCGAGCCATCGCTCAAGAAGCGGAATAATACCTCGCATAAAGAAGAGCCATACTCGCCACGCGGGTGCCCAGAAGCCGCAGCCAGGACCTTTACCGACTGGACCGGAGTTGAATCGGTAGTAGATCAAATGCTTGAGATCCTTGCAAGACCGAATCTGATGCATCAACTTGTACTTGTATCGGTACATACCAGTGAGCTGACCAACATGGTTGAAGGCGTAGAGAATACCATCCGCAAGCTGGAAGGCATCGATGTTGCCGAGACGGTATTGTACCTGAGCGTCCACGATGAGCTTGGTCAAGCGAAGGATTTCACGCATAAGATGGAACGCGTTTCCGAAACGCGACTTTTTCCGCTCCTTTGTCGTGAGGGTCTTGATAGGCTTGAGGTTGAAGTTGTAGTCCAGATGCAGATAGGTGAGGTTTTTGCGGTGGATGAGGAGATTGAGCATATTGAAACCCTGCCGACAGACTTGTAGACCGGCTTCAACCCAATCAATCGTGGTCTGCTGGAAGAATTTTGTCTGCTTGAGCGATCTCATTAGATTCTGCTTGCTCTGGGCCTTCGGCTTCTTCTTGTGCAACTCGTTGAGTACGTATGTCTTGAGAAGCTTCTGGTAGGACACCCGGACCTTCACTGGCTGACCAGCCGGCACGTGTTCCAGATACCATTGCTTGACGAGCGGCACATCTTGCGCTCGCACCATCCTCCCAGATCTCCTATCAAAGGGATACGGTGCCCACCAAAGCGCGATAGCTGACGCAGTCTCATCATTGTAGAGCTCTTGGTCGGCCATGAACGGCTCAATCTCACCCGGCAGCTCGAACTCCTCGTCTTCGTTGTTTCCAGGGCCGAAGACTTCATCCTCGTGACTGATCGTTATGTTCTTCGGCGCAACAGCCCGTGATGAGATAGGGTTGATGATAGGGTCGAAGTAGAAAGCTGGCAGGCTTGGATCTTCGGTCCTGGTGTACACTGTCTGAGGATGATGGTACCACGAAAGGTTCACGCTCCGGGGGAGAGAGTTGTAAAGGAAGGGGAATGAAACGCGGTATTCAGTCCGAATTGGGTTGCGGAAAATGATGCGATCAATGGCGTTGAACTCGCCGAAGTCTTCATCATTTGGATCCACATCCTTGTACAGAGGCTCAAAGCGCGGACCTCCAGGTATCGCGACGTTGAGTGCCTTTGCTGTAAAGAAACTTGGTAAGTCGAAGAGGTGGAAGTAGTTCTTATCGACAAGATCGCTCAGAAGCGGGTTGCTCAAGCGATATAGGGTTGCCATCTGCGGGAGGGTGAGGTTCCATTCCTTGTAGCTGGGACCATTGACGTGCGGCGTATCGAGTAGAGGCCGGTGGTCGTAGAACCACTCGAATACCGGGCCATCTTCGTCCTCATCGAGCTCCATCTGAATTGGCTCGAGAGGTTCAACGCCCTCGATGTTCTCCGACCAAGACAAGGGAGGCTCCTCATCGTCGAATGGTGGGAATCGCATCCTCTTGAAATGTCTACGGTCGCTCTTCTCGCGCCTCATCGCCACCCACATGGTCGCCCATTGCGCGTGGTAGACAGGCTCAATGACACGCGGAGTCTCGTTCACCAGCGTCAAACAGCCGTTGACGTGGTAAAGCACTTTAATCTCACGGTTGCTCTCCCATGGCATAGGCATGTTTTCGAGCAGCTTCAACACTGCATGCGGCATGAACTTGAGCGCACCCAGATAGCTTCTCTTGTCACTACTGAACTTCTTTTGCGACACATCTCCGATATCCTTGACGATCTTGCGCAAGTGCTCTGGTGGCATGTCCGCCTTCTCAGTCTCCACAAAACCCCCTTTTCTCTTCTCGCCGAACCTCTGGCGCTGCGACCGAAGCCATTGTTTCTTCTTCTCAGCAAACTTGGCGAGCTGGGGGTCGACAGGAGGTCTGTAGCCGGGTGGAGGAGGCGCCATAGACATGCCTGGTGGGCCAGCACCGGGAGGGGGCGGAGGAGCAGCCGACCATCCTGGTGGTGGTGGAGGTGGTTGAGATGACATCTTGGGAGCAGATGTGGGTGTATGCGTAGAAGGGAGATGCAGCTATCGAGTCTCGCGGACTCCGGGTCAAGGGTGCTGCTGCCCTGACCGTGACGAGTATTGACCTAGTCCAGTTTTCGCGTGCTGGTGACGAAATACGCTGCGCTTGAGATACTCCTGCGATCGCAGCTTACACCTCCTTGCGCAGGTGTTTCAGCAGTACGGCGCGCTGCTAGAAAAAGTGGCAAGCTGCTTTCCGTATGTGACGCCCGTCTAGCGCGTTTGCGAGAAGACGGCTTGGCGGAGGAGGAGATCTCACGTGACAATGAGCCCGCGCACTAGCGCAGGACTAAGCGAAATCCGCACCTCCAAAATCTCGCTTGAAACTTGTGCGAGAAGACAGCGACGACAGAGGATTGAACGCCCAACGACAAACCCATAACCGTCAAGATGCCGTCCAACAGACTCACCTACGTATGTTTGATACCGCGAACTCTACGATTTCGAATGAAATGCTGACAGATGACTACAGCGCCGCAGGCAACCGTAAGTTCCTACCCGCATCGAATTTGCACGACTTCGTCCAGGAACGAATCCATCCTCCGGCCTACCAAACGAATTGTACAGCACGACGAGAGGACAGAGATACTGATTGCGGTTCTTCAGATACAACACCAAGTCCAACAAGGTCCGGGTTGTTAAGACCCCAGGTGGTCAGCTCCGCTACCTTCACCTCAAGAAGAAGGGTACTGCACCAAAGTGCGGTGACTGCGGTGTCAAGCTCGCAGGTGTAAGTCATTCCCGAATCCGAATTCCAAGGACAATTCGCTGCGAAGAAGAGAGGCAACGTGACGGACTTATGGGTTGGCACATCGAAGGCGCGGTTCAGGACAGCCATCGACGAGCCCGGACGACAGCCACGCCTCTCTTCCTCGCCGATATTGTTCGCCTCGGCGAAATAGCATCGCTGACGTTCATATCACACAGGTCCCAGCTCTTCGCCCACGCGAGTACGCTCAGATCTCCCGCCCAAAGAAGACCGTTCAGCGTGCCTACGGCGGTTCCCGCTGCGCCAACTGCGTCAAGGACCGCGTCGTCCGCGCCTTCCTTATCGAGGAGCAGAAGATCGTCAAGAAGGTCCTCAAGGAGTCTCAGCAGAAGAGGAGGTAGATGGTTGTTGTAGGCGGTTGGGGTGTTGATGCTTAAAGGATGATGTGAAAAAACAGCATGCGGTTATTGGGCACGGCGCTTTGCTTTGCTGGTAGACCACTCCGACTATGGACAGTCTGGAGGCGGACAGGACTCGCTAGCATGTCATGAATCAAAGTCATTCAAGCAACATACCCATCACATTCTTACCAACTGCGATATGAGCGATCATGGAATAGGCTACTCGACATCGATCAGTACCATGCTAGGCTTCGTTGGTCTGGGCTCTATACTTCAATATGCCGGTGTTCGCGAAACCGGATCCAAGTTTATGTGCGATAAATGGAGTGGCTACCGAATCCAATGCGATGATAAAGCCCGTGCCAGATCAATTCAACTGGGACCTGCAATGATCGGACTTTTCATCCGCTGAATGAAGTGAGAAGGTTACTCTGTTGCTGAATGAAGGTTCCCAGAACTACATGGGTATCTTCCGCCCACCTAACGGGTAAGACCTTGTATGAATGGAGCCATCGTAGCCCTTCTAAGAAATGCATGAAACGCAGCAATGTTCAGTAGAGCACACCCGCCTTGCCAACATGATCCTACCCTTAACGCCTCATCCCGTCCGATCCCTTGCGCCTTCGCTATGCAATCCAACAGACAAAACATAATATGCCCTACTTCCTGCCATGCTTCTTCTTCTCGTCCTTGCCGTCTTTCTTGCCGCCGCGTAGCATTTCCAAATGCCCAGCTTTTTCCGCCAATTGCTTCTCAGTCACCGCCCCCATGCCTGCAGAAAATTTCTACATGGGATTAGGTTAGCAGATTCCAGGAATCCGTAACATGTGGACATGGCCGTACCTTCTTCATCTGCTGCTGCTTGATCAGCGCCGCCTTCTTCGGCTTGATCACTCGAGATCCTTGTGGCTTTAGGTTCTGAGCCCTAGATCCTCGTCAGCAACGAGCGCAATAGTGACGAGAGCGCGCAGTACTTCTTTGGAGCCGTAGCGGGCTTCGCGGGCTTCTTGCCCAAGCCTTGCGCCATTCTTGTAGATGGCCCTGTGTCTGCTGGAAAGTTGATAACTTATGTGAACGAAGTCTCTCTCCGCTGACTGCCCGCGGCCAAGTATAGCGGCGACGCTCTAAGCGAGCCTCGCTTGCAAAAGTACTAATACTGGGTCAGCGCCCCACTGGTCTGGAACATGTGCCCAGAGGCCCCAGACTCTCAAGGTTGCGCTCTTGACTCTCGAAGACAGTAAGCTACCCGACATCCATGTTAGGAACATTGGTTTCCCAACGAATGGAGGATATATACGCTGCTAACTGCTGTGCCCGGAACCCGACCATCACTGTAATAGAGACGATCCCATTATATCACCTCCAGTCACTGTGAATGGTCGACGACACTGGAAGACAAGGCCGTGGCTTGCTCGAAGCACTCGCAGCTCGTATATACACGTACCCTCGCCCAAGTGAAGTAATACTCAATATCATCAGCCACTAGCTCAGGTGAGCAGTTCTTAGGTGCGGCAGGGACATAGCGCCTGTGTCAGGCACCTGTTCCGAGAAGAAGAGCTTCTATACGCGCCTTTGCGAGGCACTCTACAGCATTGCACTCTTACCTCTGGCACAGGGTTGCCGCATATGACCCGTTCAGGTGCTAGACTGTCTTCATCGCACAGGTCCGAAAGTCATGAGTGGGCACAGAGCGAAAGATGGCTTGGTGCGCTCGATGCCAATCCGTTCTTCTAGCTCTTCAAAGTTCTTACGACATGCCGCCAGGGCGCCTGCGGGTGGCGAACTCCATCGCGTTCCAGTACTCTAATTCAACGAGCAGCCCGTTAGTCTTCATCTGTATCTCTAGCAAGGAGACACCCCAGGCACCTTCACTGTCTCATGGGAGCTGCCATCCCGCGCTACAACAAGCTCACATCTCCGAGTCAGCGCAGCCGTGCCTTCTACAGTAACCAAGCCGTTCCGCACGCTTTTGTGCCTCGCCTGGGCAGCTGTCACTACGAGTCGGTGGCCGCCGTCACCAGTACAAGTCTATCGACATAACTTAAGCCCTGCCAGCTTGTGAAAAGTGAGACGACCAAATCGCGGTTCCGAACAATGTCACGACCGCGCGCAATCCCTGTGATCTCCGCGGGGCCACGCTGATTCTAGCATCTGCGCCAACGAGATGGCTGTATGCTACACATGGTGGCCCTTGTTTTCAATGATATGACGAGCAAAATTTCCAATTCCAGCAGGTTTCTTTGGATGGCATCTGACTGGATTTGATGCAATACTGAGCTGAGCTCAGTACGCTTGAGTGCGTGGATAATACTTGTATGCAACTTACAGTTTAGTTTGTTAGGCCACCCGTATGATTTGTGTGCGTCTTACGACATCATTTTTCCAGTTCGAGAAGTCACTTATTTGACCGGAAGATAATTCTAGGAGTCACCGAGTCAAAGTCCACGCTACATTTGTATGAGCCAAGCTAATAAAGGCACCTGCACCTACAGGAGCTATGCATGTTTGAGGTGCAGTCTGGCAAGTCGCAAAATCTCGTATAAAGACTTGAGACATGGCCTTTGCGAAAGAAGAATTGGTACACCCATTGTAGACTCCAATACGACAGGACATGTTTGGAATCGACAAAGTTCTACAGCCGCATCGTACAAGATCCGAATCTAATTAGTTCAGAGCGCAATGAATCAGCGAATCTAACTCTAATCTATCTAGCACCCAAAGAAGAATCTCGAAACAGCCTAAGAGCCTTAGCCATAGAATGCACCCAATCTCGGGGCTCAAAACTGGGACCATTTCCAAGCAATTTTTGGGCTGCTCCTGAAACACTCGATATTTTCTAACGGAACCAGTGTGGTCAGAAACATCTTTCTCAACAGCTTCATAATAACACAATCTTGAATAATGATACACAATCAGAGTTCGATCCGTAGAATATTGGCTGTGCATTTGCAAGTTGGTGATGTGCAACGTTGCAAGTACTCATCATTGCCACAGCGACGTATTAAACTAACGAAGTTCGGCTACGTGCGCTTTCGCCATGATAGTCGATCGTTACTGAGAGGATGGAAATCCAGGTTTTCATGTCCAACAACTTGCGAATATATCGAACGCAGGCATTGGAAACACGAGAAATCCCCAAATGACTATGTGGCCTATAAACAACAGTGCATAGAGTCGCGGTAGGCTGCATGGAGTCGCGGTAGGCTGCATGGAGTCGCGGTAGGCTGCATGAAGTCGCGGTAGGCTGCCAACGTTTCACAACAAACGATTCGCCCCACCATTCCAGTGTTTCTTCGTCACTATGTAAAAGCACCAAGCCCAAATTGACACTTTCTCTAGGTCACAGAGACTAGACCGTTGGTCAGGAGTCAATTTCGTCCTACACAAGGAACCAGGCATAGACAAAATCAGCAATTCATTGAGGAGGGTATCTAGTATACACAAAGCAAGTTCCTTGTTCAAATAGAATCCACCACCAAACTCCTTGTGCTTTCTTCACCACTTCGCTGCACCAGGTGCTGCTGGGTCTGGTGGCAATTGGAATGCACCTGGTCCGTCACCGACAAACCAATCGCCGAGGTCACCAGACATATCGAAATCCCTCAGCGCCACGTCCACAGCCTGCTCAAAGTCAAGACCAGCAGTCCAATCGAAATTGTCCGATGGGGCGTTCAGACTACCGCCATACGGACTGTTGGGGAACGTGTTTCCGGCGCCGAACGGTGTCATGACCGTGGAAGAGGAAGCCGGCGCGCCGTATGATGTATCCAGCGAACCGTTGTTTTGTGTGGTAGTGGTCGAGAAAGAAAATGGCGAGTGCATGTTATTGCCAGCATCGCGCTGCTCGCGAGTCTGTGAATACGGCACAGCAGAAGGAGAGTCGAACGTCCATGATCGTTCGGTACCAGACGGGTGTTGCTGAGTATGAGGGAGATTGCTTTTTGAACGATCATCTGAGCCGGCTGCCGCGGCCTCACTGAGAACATGCAACCTTGAGTCGCCTTTTGGGGGCCACTGCTGGCGTTTTGCTTGCTTCTCGATTTGTCCAGTGGGCTTTGGACGATGATCGGTCTCCGACTGAGCCAGGCTGTCGCCGTCGTGATGTGTTCCAAACCATTCCCGAAGGACACCAAGAATACGCAATATCTTGTGGTGCTGCCGGTAGAGGTCGCTTACTTTCATGGATGTGTAAGCTTTCCACAGCCCGTCTAGATACTGCGATGCCTTGAGATCTTCTTTCCTCACGATCTTGCCTAATTCTGAATCAGGCAGAGTGACTGCAATGTGCAGCTTGATTAGAACGATGACGGCGTAGATACAGCGGACGAAGTATAACAGTGTTGGCAACTGCTGCAGCTTATCCGGGCCGAAATTGCAATAGGTATCAAGCATACGGTGGGTTGAGCTAAGACATGCTTCAACCGCAGCCATCTGCTTGGGGGTGAGGGTCTCCAGGTGCCGATTGCCTGACTTCAGACTCTCTTCTGTGAACGGGATCTTGAAGTCGTCTGTATTGTGGTTGACGTGCAAAGCAATTTCGTGCAGGTAAAGGCTGGTGACATCCTTGAAGAACAGCAATTCGGGCTTTCTGAGGTCGTCCGGTATGTTTGACTCCCAGTCGTTCAATTGATTCTCCAGGACTGTCAGAGCGTATGTAACTTTCGGATCGGATATTGAAATGGTTGTTGCGGAGGAATCGTCCATGCTGAATGAAGAACCGATGTCTTCGCAGAGATGCTGGATCCGAATATGTTGGACGAAGTAGCGATCACTCGGCAATGCGTCGGGAGAGGTCTCGAGGACCTCCACGCATTCGTGCATGTAATTAGTCCACCTGATCAAGTTTGGCCGACGGAGAACCATGGAGGTACTAGAAATTTGTTAGTCTGAGTAGCAACCAGGATAGGTGCGGTCTTACCTCGCGCAAAGGTAGTAGCATGCTAGCCATGCCCTCCTAGCTTCAACCGTATCTGAGTCAACTAGCATGGTTGGTTGTCCGGGGGGAAGGTCTTGTCCAGAACCCCAGAACCCTCTTCGTGCCTTTGCAGCGTTGAACCGTTTCCCAAGTCCTATATCGAGCGCCATGACCGCAGCCATGTGAATGAACTGGTAGAAGTTGGCCTGACCTGCCCTATCGGGAGGCTTCCACCACAGAACAGCAACCTGGAGAGCTTGGATTAGCTCCAATGATTTGGCGGCATTGCGGACCACACAATCGGCGATGGCTGCAACGGCCTCTTTTGATAGCTCCTGGCCGACTTCATACGTCACGAATTTCTGACCTGCTGCAGCCAAGATGCAGAGGAACAGTACTGGTTTCGATTCCAGGACCTCATCGGCAGTAGTACCGGCTGGGAAGACAACGGCGGGCAGGTGAGGTGCTAGGTCGTTGACGTATCGATGGAAAACCTCTTTTGCAATCGCCGGCTCGACAATGGATCGAATGCGAGCGATTATGACATCTGGATCAGCGTGGTAGAGCTGCCTGCGGAAAAAGAGATCCCGACTATCCAGAATTGGGTCCGCCACACCAAGTACCTCCGGCTCTTTGTCAGTACGAGCGCGAGGAGCTTGCTGTGGAGCGGCAATGCTTGCCGGTGATCTGTTATCGGTATTCGATATAGGGTACGAAGGGGTACGGCGGGATTCTTGGGCTTCGTCCGTTGTTCTTCTCCGCTTGTTGCTTGCAGCTGAGGTATCAGGCTTGCTTTCAGCCCACGACCCAGAAGTCCACGGTAATGAGGGGTGGGCTGGTGGCCCAGAAGACTGAGTGAGGAGGCTCGGAAGATCATGTCCAGGTCTTGAGATGGGCTTATCCTCCTCTCGTGTCTCATGCGCAGATGGAGAGATGCCCGTCAGTGCCTGAAGGTTGATCGTCCCTCCCTGTTCCTGAGAGTGCAGGGCGGCGGTAAGGGCGTCCAGCTTCTTCTCCAGCTCTGCAACTCTATTATCGGACTTCTTCTGCCTCTTCCGGCTAGGCTGTGTAATCACGCATTGTCTGCCGGCTTTCGCGCATCTTCGACATGGTCTGTCTGGCTGTGAAGGGTCTTGGTCGCAACGAACCTTGAGGCCGCGACAGGCTTCACATGCTCTTGGACGTTTGGGGTCCGCCGAAGGATCATTTGAGGGACTATGAGCCATCAGCTTCATTTGTTGGCCAAGAATAGGGAGCGCAAAAGCGAGGGTGTGCACGCCTGGAGAACATAATGTGTGGGGCAGCTCACCTTTGGTTGCCGTACTCATTGTTGCTATAATCGTCGCCGTCGGTTTGCGGGATCTCAATGCTTGCGATTTCTCCTTCTTCGCTCGATTTGTGAGCAGGGTAGCCGTAGTAAGGCTGGTCGGCCCTCTGCGAACCTGAGGGGGCTCCGCTCATGTGGTCATCGCGGGGCCCCAACTGGCGGCGCACATCCTGCGACGGCGCTCCGGCATATGGATGTTGTGTCTTACCAGAAAATGGAGTTTGGGGATACGCAGCAGGTGCTGGTATTAGTCGCGGATCCAGCACATTATCGTTATGCTGCTGATCCATCATGGCCGTCCAAGCTGGAGAGCAGGTGGGCTGCGGTCGGGGACTCGGTGGTCCGTCTGCGCCGACGCGACAAGCCTTTTGACGAGCTCTCGGCGGGCCGGGGATGGCGATTGCACGGGGTCGTACCCGTAACTTGGAAGCGTGTAGAGAACCTGGAACGGCGGCGAATGCTCAAGCCTCAAGACCGCCCGAGGCAGCCAAATTTGCACGACGGTTGTTGTTGCATGTGGGTGAGTGCATGTGTATTAGGCAGCCGCAGTCAAACGTGCCAATTATGAGCGTATTCGCTACTCGTGTCCAGTCAGTCGAAGGATTCGCTTGGCGTTTACGCCCGTACTGTTTTCGTGACTCCTCGCCATGCAATCAAACACATTCCCATATCTCTGTATATGCAGTAAGTACCCCTCGGACCAGTCATGTATCATGTTCGCTCCATGTAGGCTGAAGTATGCATGTATCCGAGATCGAGGCAGATGCAGGGCGCTGGGCGTCCAATCACCGCAACGAATGTAGCTGTCAGTCCGTCATTGAAAGCCGTAAGTTAGGTAGCTAGCACTGATCATCTCTATCACGGGTCGTATATGCATTCCGATCTGTTAGACGGCCAGCGGCTATGAATCTTCTCGAGTGTCGACCGTGGTGCGTCCAATACCACAGATGGCATCACTGTCATTTTGGGGATAATGCACATCTCAAAGTACACGTTGGGAACAGTGGTATTAAGGTCCATGTAAAGTGCCTTACTTGTACTCCATCCACCCATCCCTCTAAACGACATGAGGAGGAGGTTGCACACTGGACACTCGACACTGGCAAATGCACATCCTTATCGGCACGGTTCGAACTCTGCATGTTGATGAATTTCCTCCCTCCCAATCCATTCATAAACCCATACAACTTGATTTACCATTTTCCAGTTGGCGTTACCTACTGCTAGCTGGTTTCTGATGCTCACCAAACCGAGCTCGAGTATGAGAGCAAGGGCTAAGTAGAGCTTATCGGGCACAGTCTCACTGCGGTTGCCTTCAGCCTAAGTCCATAGCCTTTAGTAGCTCACAGCCAATCACAAGTACTCTACATGTACATTAACACACTGATAACCGAACTTATCAAATCAAAGCCACTGCAGGTTGTTGGACTTTACCAATGCCGTTGATGCCCACTTAAGCATGTTATATTGCTGGCAATGTCGACACGCTCGCGCGTATCACTGTAGAAAGTCAAATACCGGAAACTCCTGGGTATCTCTCTCATTACTAAAGTACAAGGCCTGCTCTTCTCCCTTGCCCATCCATCCCACGCACAAACTCAACCGCTTTGGACGGCGTGGCCTTCACTTCATCTGCCCTCACCCTAGGCACATTTGTAGATGATCTGCGTTGTACTTGCTGCGGCCTTTCCCGCACGCCAGAAATGCAATTACACAGGCATCCTTCGCTTGGACATGGCCCACCGGGTTGTGACAGACTTGGCTCCGTCCCGTGCCACGTGCGAAGACAAGCCGCATGAGCAGTGTGATTACAGAGCATGCATGCCGAATATAGCGACGGCTTCCGCTCCTTGTCCTCGCTTACTACCGAAGCATTCATGCCGAACCCAATGATCTCCTGCGAGGTGCGATGTGTCACGGGTTTCTTCTTCTTCGGTGCAGCTTCAAAAGGACTCTCGTCGCACCAACAGATCGGACAAGAGGCTTGCCTCGTGCCACAAGTCTCGCACCGAAGCTTGTTGTGGGGGTTGTTGATGGCTTTCCTGCATCCACCGCACATCAATGAAACCTGATTGTCCTTGAGTGCCTGCTCATAGACAGCGGGAAAGGTCGGATATGCTATGCGCCGTAAGTGTGCTGCGTTGTTAAACAATTTCAGGCTCAGCAGCTGCTCATGGTACGCCGAAAGAATGCTCTCAATCTGAAGAGGCTGGATTCCCGCTTTGGTGAGGTGGTCGAACGGACTCTGCAGTATGGCGTAGATCTCATCATTCGAATAGCCGAGACTGGAGAAGTGCTCTGAATAATGCGTGATGGTAGCGTCAAGCTCACCTTGCGACAGTGAGTTGTCTTCCGAAAGCAAGGGGGATATGAGCAGGAAGAAATAAGTCGCTGCTTGTGCGTCAGGCATTGTGGTGGTGTGATATTTGAGAATCTCCTGTAGCAGCGAGATCAATGTGAACGGCGTTGCAGTCCCCGCGCTAAGGGAGAAACTCGAAGGCAGGAAGTCATCTGGAATAAAAGGCTCCTTCGATGGGTCGACTGCAGACTTAGTCGATAAAGCAGCAGGCGCGCTTACCACTGCATGCGCCAGCGTTGTAGGCTTTGTAATCGACGATCCGCGGTCTCTCCTTAGTCTCTGCGGATGATCTGGAATAATAGTGCCGCTCGCTTCCATAGTGTCTACTGCCGCAACCTGCCCGGAGTTCGAATGGAAGCTACCATTGCTCGACATAACCAGTTCCGACTCAGAGCTGAAGCTTTGCTGGTTATTTAGTGCAAGAGTCTGCATGTCACGCGTGATGTCCCGGCTGCCATTCGATGTATCCGTGATCCGAGGAATATCGGTTGCAGCGGTCCCCACGATCTTCTCTGGCGAGTGCGGTGATGGAGATAACACCAAGTCCGTAAGGGTATCAGACGGCTGTGCATATGGATCCTGCGCATTAATCAGCATTGGCATGGACATGCGAGGGGATGATGATCAGCATTGGAGAGCTTACTATATCGGACGACTGGTGTCTGACATGCGGGGCTTCATTATCGCTGCTCATAAAGTCCGAAGAAGATGTGCTGCCATAGTCGATGGTATGTTGTTCATTCGAGTTCTCCAGCTGGTCACGGACGGCATCCATTACCTGCGATTGACTACTTGCGTATGAACGCGGGAGCGAAGCTCCTTTAGAATCCGGGACTGATGGAAACATACCAAAACTTTCATCGGAGTCGTGTTTGAAAAGTCGCGGGGGCATTTGCATACCCTCCATGCCAACCGGCTCTATATTCAAAGGCTCCTTTGGCTGTGACCTCCAGTTATTCATAAGAGTACGCTTCTCGTGCTGACTCTGAGGCGGACCATCCCAGGCGTGCTTTGATGACCTGCTATCGTCACTGCGCATATCTGGTTTAGCGTCCTCTTTCTGATCCCCAGAGGCGATGTTCGAGTGGGAAGCAAGTGATGGAGGCAGAGTCAGGCCCTCGTCCTTCTCAAGATCCGGAAGCGGTGCGAGCCCGTGTTGGAACGAACTCCCATTGCTTTCCCGGGGTCTTGCAAGCGGAGTTGGCACGTTAGAGGTGCTCTCGCCGCCTCCAACGTGCAAATTGCCGGAGGTCTGGAAAGGTCGAGCGATGGGAGTGGTTGGCTTGGAGCTGTTTCTCCTCTCCGAAGTGAGGTATTTCCTTGCCTTCTTCACAATTGGTGAATCTCCAGTGATAGATCTCCGAACGGACAACCCATTCTGAAGCCTCACTTCGCGAGCTCTCAAAGCCCTACGATGCAACTCTGTCTTGATAGCCAGCCCAGCAATTCGCCAAGATTGAGCCGTACGATACATGGAAGCCTGTTGGGCAAAATGCGCATTATGTTCCAAGATTTCATGGACGCTGAGCAGGGCTTCAACAGTCGGCGGGTCCGAGTAAGGCCGAGCCTTGTACTTTTGGGCGAAATACATGAGTAGAAGAGCATTCGTCGATCCGGGTACCGGACCTCGCGCTGCTAACTGGCCGGGCTTGAAAGTCTTTCTCCTTGACATGACTATGCCAAGATCCAGGATCCTTTCCTTCTTAGTGTTCGTTTGTTCGGTCGATGAAACGGTATCGGCCAGAGATCGACTACCCTTATAGCTTCCCGTACGCATGTGTCGCCGCCTTTTGGTATACGAAGTGCTCAAAAATGACTCGTCCAGACTGTCATCAGCCGAGCCTCGACTAAAGCGTTCGCCAGGCCCGTCAGGTGTTAGAGATCGCTCACCCAAGGAAGTGCGCGCGTCGTAGTCCATACTGTGCTTTGGCGGAGACTGTCGCCTTTGGGAAGCGAGATGAACTTCCCCCAAAGGCGAAACGGAGCATGCCTGCATGGGACGCTTGTCCATGATCTTCTGGGCGTACTTGACATCACTTTGCTGGAATGTCCCTTCCCGTCCAACAGACCAGATCAAGTCCTGAGAATGCCAAAGCAGATCCGTAGGCGCCGTGTCATGGCAGGCAAGTTCTCGGAACGGCAGCAGCGGTCTTCGAAAGTCCCATATATGTACCATAGGATTTTCTGTGTCATACACTGTCACCACTTGGGTGCACTGTCTTGCACCAGAGTCTTCCGGGAGCGAGGACTGGCATGGGGGTCTCCATCGCGCTAAGCGGACAGGAAATGGCGTCTTTATCTCCCATCGAGCCTTTTGCTGCTTCCCATCGGCCTTGAAGTCCCACACCTTGACAGTCTTATCTGCACTGGCACTCATCAAATGGGTGCCGTCTGCGTGCCAGTCAATTGTATGGCACGTCTTGGAGTGCGCGACCAACTTAATCTTCGGAGCCTTCATCATGGTCCAGTCCCATTTCTGAATATAGCCACTATCAGTACTCATGGCGAATTGCACACCATCTGTGGGCGACCATTTTACATCTCTGACGCCGTCACTTCGGCCAGAATAAGTCGTTCTGGACGAGAAAGAGCCCACGTCCTTGGTGAGATCTCGAAGGTCCCATAGTCTCACAGTCCCATCCTGGCTGGCGGATAGCAACAGATGACCAGCAAATGGATTGAAGGTAACATTGTGGACTTGGCGTTGGTGTTCACGGAACGTCTCGATCTCGACATCGGGTCGATTGAGATCATAAAATGCAATGCTGCCGTTCGCTGTTGCGGCAGCTATGACGTTGTCGTGAGAGCCTTTGGCCCAGGCAACATCGTGAATGTCAATCCTAGGCGGCTGCCGACGCTTCGACGCAGCGCGGGTTCTCAGGATTGATTGCAGGTTGACAGCCTCCGAGCACGTGTTTTCGCCTTCAGGTCCGCCGACGCGTACCGTCTTGAAGATCTCGCGGCCACCCAGGAGTGCATGTGTGCCTTTCTCATTGATGGAGAGAGAGTTGATCTCGAGCCCAGTCCTGTGACTACAACTTGCATCACGCGACGAGAGACTGAGAACGCGTCAATCATAGGATCAGAAGAAGGAACTCTGCCGATGGCGGAGATATCCATAGTGACCCGTCTTCGTGGATCATACATGAATAGGCTGTTTTGGGAAACTGCGGAAGCAACTCACCTCGGTAGCCTGTGGAAGCTCCTCAGCAAACGTGCATTACCGGATTCAGTATCTGCTGGCCGCGGAATGTTTGCGAAGAGCCTAGTGATGGCATTTCTGGCCTGAGTATAGCGCGGTTGAGGCAGCGGTGGCGGTGGCGGCGGTGGTTGCTGGTTACCATTGGGGGCGGTCATTGCCCGGCGCGGATGGTCGTAGTTCATCCTTGACAAAGTTACGTGTAGCGAGCCCAGGGGAGCGCAATATCCGCTGCACCTTCATCACGCCGGACCGCTCGCAGCTACGATTTGTCTGGTAGAGGTGATGCTTCGCACCGCGATGCTCATGGTGGTAGTGTATCGCATCCTAGGGCATGCTTATAGTAGGTAGGAGGTACCTTCTAGATTGCCTGTATTGCCAGTGACCGCAGGGGCATGGAGTCAGCGGAGGCAGGCTGTGATGGCGGGTACGCAGCGGTACCAGGACTGCACTAGCCGCCGCCGTGCATACATCATCTATTGCCCTACGAACCGAGTCTTCAGGCACACGGGAAGAGAAAGTCGCGCAAAGCCGACCGGACATGTCGTCCGCCTTTCTGTTGCGACTGCATTCCCTGTTCCTGCTGGGCTCGTAGGCGGAAGTGGGTATGGCTCTTGCATTGCCAAGCTAATCGGTATTTCTCGAGAAACAGCAGACACCGAAAGTCACTACCCATGCCACTCCATCTGGGCGTGCCGCACGGGCACCACCACACGCAAGAGGCCGCCAGAGAGGCACGCAGACAACTCCAAGCACGTGTGCGCAATGATTGGGACTATCCGAGTCTGCCCCAATCTGCAGCTATCGAGCTCATCGAGGAGGAGGCTCACGCAACCCCGTCAGAAACCGAAATCGTTGCCCACACCGTGGTCCCACTATACCAAGCCGAACATGTAGCACCAGTGCCTTCTCGTGAGCTAGACTTCGAGCCAACGGGATGGCGGGAGCCCGAGTACAGCTCGGTCGAATCTGCCGACGAGCAGTCGGCCAGTGACGCTGTAGCCGCAGCGAATGTCCGGAGTCGGCCTACCACTGGGTATACCTACGAATCGCCAGACAGCGTGGGTGATGTGATTTCCGAACGGCGGTTGGCGAGGAAGCGTAAGAGGAGGAGGCGTCTTGACGAAGAGATGGGATGGAATGTCGGCCTGGCTCACTTTGTCGCTAGGCGCAATGCTTGGACATGCGCACAGTCGACCAGCAGTGTTCGACAAACCATAGCGTCCGCAAGCGGTAACACTGCGACGGAAGGAGTCTCAGACCCGACATCAGCATCTATGACCGCACCGACAATCAATTTCGACGCTGACACGCACACTTTATTGCCTATGCCTCCGCCCCTTCTACCGGATCATCCAGTTCGCACCAAGATCAATCATTCCACCTATAGTGAGATATATTCCAAGATAATAGTCCAAGGACGCACACCGTCTGTACCGATCAATTTGTCAGACGTCACAAGATCACTAGTAGCAGGCTGGAAAGAGAACGGGGAATGGCCGCCTCGACCGAGTGCTCCTGAACCCATAATAGCAGGGAAGAAAAAGAAGCCAGACGGATCAGGACATCACCTCAAGAAGAGTGTTCAGGCTGTGGGAAGGGTCCTTGGGTTACATGGCACTGGGACGGCACAAGATGCGACCAACGGGCAGCACGACAGAGGGTGACTCTGGGGCCCTGTACCGTTAGTCCGAGACGCCCCGGAGGTCATACACCCCTGGAGTACACCAACTGTACGGATAATAGCCTGCTGTTCCTACCGGGCGGATCCAAAGAAGCAGTCCAGCAGAGGGATGTCCGTCCGAGTATGGTCCTGCACGCGGTACGACACTGGGGCTTTCAGAAGTCTCTTCGACGGAGCATGACATTTCACTGGAGGTTTCTAGACCTGACCTAGCTTCCTATCTCCGAGGTTGGGCAGTTGGATACGGCTTGTTACGACTCGATGCCTTTTGTGCGAAGGGCCTTCTAAATGTAAATACGAGTGTACGTCGTGGTTCGAAACCGAAGTTGACGTCCGAGTGCGTCTGCATGCGTCTAAGTTAGATAGCAGGCCAAAATCTATGGAATCGATCTATGGTCTAACACTCTTTTACAAGCTGGCCTTTTCAATGCGTCTTCCAGTGTCGTCGAAGTTGATCTTCTTGCCTGTTCGGACACTCTCCTGCAAAGCACAACCGATTTTGACAGCTTGGACGGCGCCAGACAGCTTAAAGGGGAGCTTCGTATTGTCCAAGCAGCAAGCGGTAAACTCGTTCGCCTCAGTGACGAAAGCTTGCTCAAAGCGGCCATAATAATGTGGTGGAATCTCCCTCCTGATTCCCGTGCTCTCGCTGAGCTCTACAAGGTTGGTCTGAGGGTTGCCGTTGACAGTGATCTTGCCCTCAGTGCCAATGATCTCAGTCATATCGTGTTGGCCCGCGGCCATGATTCTGCTGGAGTAGAAGTAGGCAATCTTGTTTCCATAGAACTCGACCACTCCGACGCCGTTATCGACATCGCCGTACTTGCGTAAGTCCGGCTGCACGGCTGTAATGCCGGCAGCATAACAGCTCTTGACCACAGAGTCCTGACCGAAGTACCACAGAGCCAAGTCAATATCGTGGATATTGCAATCGACGAAGATGCCTCCCGAGAACTGAGCGTACTCGACGAAGAAGCCGGAAGGGTCGAGCTTGTCGCAAGTCTGAGATCGAATGATGGATGGGCGTCCGAAGTTCCCGGAGTCCATCCGCTCCCAGGCATCACGGTAACTGGCGTCAAAACGGCGAGAGAAGCCACAAAGCACCTTGAGATGAGGCTTCTTGTTGGCAGCATCAACTACGGACTGGCTCTATAGCGCGGACGGTCGTCAGCCGCGTCAGGGTATGATGGAGATGAGCGTACGTACCACCTCAATAGATGTGCTCAATGGCTTCTCGCAGAGGACATGCTTATCGGCCTCGATTGCCTTGATAGCTTGCTCAGCGTGCGCAGTAGTAACTGTGGCGACAACCACAGCCTGGAGACCTTCGTGTTTCAACATCTCATCATAGTCCGAGTAGATGGTTACACCTTCCAGATGCTGGCGAGCCCACGCCGCTTCCTGGGCCTCGGGCGTGAAAGCTGCCACAAGTTCTGCTCTCGGAGTCCTCTCATGGAAATGGAGAGCATGGCGAGCACCCATTCGTCCGAGACCTGAAACGGCCACTTTCAGCCTTTTTTGAACCATGTCGGCGGCCGTGCGGGTAAGGACGAAGAAAGCTGGAGAGTAGGTATGTATCGGTCCAAGCTGATTGAGCAATCTGAATCTACGACTGAGGTGAAGCCGAAGAGGCGCGTAGACAAGGGGCGAGAAATGCAGACACGAGACTTTTGGGAGCCTTGTGGATTTATACGACGGACTGCACACACGCGAAGAAAGCGATATTTCTTGCCTCTTCCAGCCAATCCGTCGACGACCCTCAACAGCGGTAACAGAATGGAACACGCGGGTCGGGTATCAACCTGCCCTGCCAAGTGATGACGATCTTCGCCCTGGAGCCCCCAAACGCCGACGTGTGGGGCATGCTGGGGGAAGTTGCGCGGGGGAAAGTGAAAAAGGCCAGGAACAGCAGCTCCCGCCGAAATATGCCGTCCCCACTCAACATGGGGAACAATTTGGTGCTTTCACCAACCTAGGTGCTGTACCTACATACCTACATGTGCATAGTCTCTATGTATGTACATCATGTAGACACTGAATCATGAATCGCGAATTAGCAATATGCGCTACGGATTGGAAGATCTTGGCTGCGGAGACGATAGTCCCGACAAGCCGAGCAATTTGCGGGCGGCGGTTCTCGAACTCACGCTTGCAATATCGTCAACACACGCACTGCATGGACGCTCTATACAGGCTACATCAGTTGCCATCTACGAAATGGTGTACAGTAATCCACTCTACCGGCCCATCCATCCACCGTCTACCGTCAGAACCTCACCACTTACATACCCGCTCGCTCTGCTCGCAAGGTAGACTACCGCGCCCTTGAAATCTTCTGGTTTGCCCCATCTTCCAGCCGGTATCCTTGCCAAAATCTGCTCGGCGCGGGTTTTGTTCTCCATCAAAGCTGTGTTCATCTCCGTTGCGATGTATCCTGGCGCAATCGCATTCACCGTTATACCTTGACTCACCCACTCGTTGCTCAATGCCTTCGTCAACTGAGCGACACCACCTTTCGATGCGGCATACGCTGGGACGGTGATACCACCCTGGAAAGATAGTAGAGATGCGATATTGATGATACTGCCCCTCCTTCCCGAGCCGTGTGCAGGCCGAGCCAACATATGCGCACCGACGTCTCGACAGAGTGTGAAAACTGTTGTCAGATTGACCTGCAACACCTCGTTCCAATCGTCATCTGGAAACTGGTGCGAAGGGTGTCGCCGCTGAATACCGGCGCAGTTGAGAAGGATAGAGATTTTGTGCCCGTCTGCGCTAACTCTTGGTACCAGAGATGCAACCGATTCTTGTGAGGCCAGGTCTGCAACGTAGATTTGGCATTTGCGGCCGAGAGACTCGACTTGTTCTTTCGTGGACTGGTTGGACTCGTCCCGCTATTGACCCAAATCAGTGAAACGGATAATCCTTACGAACTGATCAATACCTACCTGAACAAGCAACACATCTGCTCCCGCTTCTGCCAGTGCAAGAGCCATAGCCTGTCCAATACCTCTTGTTCCGCCAGTGACCAGAGCGGTCTCTCCCTCCAGGGAGAACAATTGCTGTACAGTGTTCATCTTTGCTATACCAAAACACTCGTTCTTGGAGAGAATCTGGCCAAGAGATTAATCGGACATTCAAGGGAGGAATAGCAACAAGATAGTCGTGAGATGTTTGGGGCAAGTCAATATCGGGCTCCGAAATCCGTTGCCGACATCGAGCGTCATCCCACTTCGATCCTCTGAAACCCCGCTGCCGAGGTCGGTCATCCTTCGTTTCAGTTGCCGACAGCTTCATATTCCATGCATGTTTGCCATGCCCCCAAATACTTACAAAAACATCGTTCGACTTCTTCAGTCGCGCGCTTCATACATCAACCAGATGCTAAGTTCCGTGAAGATCTGATATCATCTGCACGCAATTTCACTTCCCACGCAGTTACAGCTACTCTCGTTTGGAAGCGTTTTGGATGCAGTTCGGCAATTGAAAGAGTAGGCGAATATACAACACGACACAGCATGGCTTCTCACACGTCTCAAGTGGAAGCCTTGGTACTTTATGGTGCTAAAGACCTCCGGACTGTATGACTGTCGCTGGCGACCCCCGTCAAGCCAATCAAAAACTCATTGTGTGCACAGGAAGCACGATCCCTATCACCACCAAAGCCCGACGAACTCCAGGTTGCAATCCACAGCACCGGCCTCTGCGGAAGCGACCTCCATTACTACCACCACAATCGCAATGGTGACATTCTTGTGCGAGAGCCCTTGACGCTTGGTCATGAGTCCTCCGGCATTGTAACCGCTGTCGGGTCCTCCGTGTCGAACTTCAAGCCGGGCGACCGCGTAGCCCTCGAAGTTGGCATTCCTTGCGAACAATGTCTACGGTGCAAAGAGGGCAGATATAATATCTGCAAGGATATGCGATTCCGAAGCTCAGCAAAGTCGTTTCCGCATTTCCAAGGTACACTGCAAGAGAGGATAAATCATCCGGCGAAATGGTGTCATAAGCTTCCAGAGGGCACTAGTATGGAGCTAGGAGCGCTCCTGGAGCCGCTCGGGGTAGCCATCCACGGGTTCCGAAGAAGTCTCATGAAGCCTGGTATGACGGTACTAGTCTTCGGTGCTGGTGCAGTTGGACTGCTGGCGGCCGCTGTGGCTAAGGTCAAAGGAGCCAAGACGGTGGTGATAGCGGATATCGATGCTGGACGTGTGGACTTTGCGGTGGAGAACGGCTTCGCGCATAAGGGCTTCACTGTACCAATGAAGAGAGGCAAGGATACAGACGAGAACCTGGCAATCGCGAAAGAGACTGCATCATCGATAGGAGAAGTGTCTGATCGCGAAAGTCAGGCGGTGGGGGAGGTTGACGTGGTATTCGAATGCACGGGCGTCCCTGCTTGTGTGCAGGCTGGCATCTATGTGAGTGTCCATCAACCGATCCACGGCCAACAAGCTGATAGTCTCGATAGGCGACGAAACCAGGTGGACGTGTGATGCTCATTGGGATGGGAGTCCCAGTTCAGACCTTGGCTTTGTCCGCTGCTGCGTTACGAGAGGTCGATCTTGTTGGTGTGTTCAGATATGCCAATACTTACCCGGAGGGTATCGAGATTGTCTCAAAGCAGGGCTCGGGCTATCCAGACTTCTCTAAGCTGGTAACGCACAGATACGTTGGGTTGGACAACGCAGTTGAGGCGTTTGAGATGGCCGGAAAAACAAAGGACGGCAAGGGGAAGCTGGTCCTCAAAGTTGTGATCACGACCGAGCATGCATGAACGTAGGGCCGTTGCCTGAAGATGAGGACCTCCAGCTGGCTTGCTGATCGAAATACATTTTATCGAGGTGACTGCTGATGTACGTTCATTTAACTTGTGTTTGTCCGAAGAGATAAGGGCCAAGGAATCGTTCGGTTCGTCCAGACCGCGCCCGACCAGTTGTTGTGCGAATCACAGCCACCCCTGTTCGGCGTTCTTCTACCAAGGTCCGGTCGCTGTTGTAAGGTACATGTATGGATACATGAGGGCGATAGGAGCTAGCCATGGATGGTTAAAAGGTGCCAGTCACGAAGACATCAAATGCACTTTCCATGTGCTACTTCGCCAAGAAATACATTTTCCACCAAGATTTCAACCTAGTTGAGTGGTTGATTCCAAGTAGGTAGGAGCCGTCAGTATGCGGGTAATTGAATGCTTACGCTGATTGCGGTGGACCAAAAGGCCGGTGGACGCAAGAAGCTGCCCCCGCGGAAAGCACGCCCCATCTTCGAAGGTTGCCGAAGCGGCTGGCGCGGAGAAGCCGAGAGGCTGTTGACACACCCAACCCACCTTAGGTACTTTGACCTTTACATGTACTACGCTCCACCCTCAGCCAGACTGTAATGGAATTGTACATCCACCTTTACAGGTTCCAACACTGGTACATATACGTAACTGACGACAACCGAACAAGTCACCTCAACTTGACATAGCATGCCGATACCATCTGGGCCCCAACGATGCACCTTCTCAAGTCCTGGCACGATATCACGGCAGGAACAGGGCTGCTTTCAGCCGCATCGTTTAACCGCTGCAGGTCCAAGCCTTTCCTACTCCGCAAACCATGCCTTTTCTGGGGTTGCAACGCCTCTCCACCGGACACTATTTCACCGGAACATGTACCTCCGTGAGATCGTACCCTGGAGGCTAATAAGAGAAAATGTCGTGTATCTTTGGGGACACAAGCCAAGACCATCTCCATTTTTTTAACCATCTTTAACCGGTGTTGCTCGGCTACATGACATGGTATACACTCGTGGCGGGGGCCCCATGAGGAGCCTTCACCGCTTATAACAAGGTGAGTACCTCGCCTGTGAAGGTAGGTAGATAGGTAGGTGCAACGATCAGCGAGCGATCTTTCGTCCTTCCCATTCGATCCCAACATGGAGCTCCTGCGCTGTCTCCTTCCACTGCTTGCTTTTCTTAGTACGACGCTGGCCATTGGTCAGAAGCCTGTGATTGCGTTCAATGCGCCGTATGGCAGTATACCACTGGCCACTGGCGGGTCTTCCGTCCAGGTCATGGTCGACCAAGCAGACTGGCCAGCAGTCCTGCGGGTGGCAGACGATCTCGCCGTAGATTTTGGTCGCGTTACTGGGACTAACGGCTCCGTCACTCTGCTCAAAGGAAGCCAGCCTCCTACGCTTAACGCCTCAATGATATACAACATCACTGGCAGGTCCTCCTTCTCGATGCCCAGCTCGGGCAAGAAAGGCGGCGTCATCATCGCTGGCACCATCGGCAACTCTTCCGTCATCGATAATCTTATCAGCCAGAAGAAGATTGACGTTTCCGCCATTGAGGGAACATGGGAGGCGTCCGTCACGACAGTTGTCTCAAATCCAATGCCAGGAGTGCAAAAGGCACTGGTGATTGCTGGTAGCGACAGGCGAGGAACTATCTACGGCCTCTACGATGTTTCTGAGCAGATTGGTGTCTCTCCGTGGTACTATTGGGCCGACTCACCGCCACATCAGCACAATGCCATCTATGCACTGGGATCCACCAAAGTCCAAGCGTCGCCTTCAGTCAAATATCGAGGCTTCTTCATCAATGACGAGGCTCCTGCATTGACCGGTTATGTGAACGCGAAATTCCCTCCAAGCCCATGGGGTCCTGGTTTCAACGCGGACTTCTATCATACTATGTTCGAGCTGATACTGCGCCTGAGAGCGAACTACCTATGGCCAGCCCAATGGAATTCGATGTTCAACGTTGACGACAACAGGACCCAGCCGCTTGCAGACGAGTACGGCATTGTTATGGGAACTTCTCATACAGAACCCATGGATCGGGCTACCAAGGAGTGGAATGTCTTCGGCAATGGACCTTGGCAATGGAACGTGAACAATGCCAGCATCTACCCTTTCTTCGAATATGGTGCCGAGAGGGCGAAGCCATACGAGAACGTTCTGACAATGGGAATGCGCGGTTCAGGCGATACTGCTCTCGGGTCGGGCATTGAGACAGACATTCTAGAGAGTGTCGTTGCGGCTCAGACCCAGATTCTTGACGACATCTGGGGTAATGCAAGTGTTTCAAATCCGGATGTTGTGCCACAGATGTGGTGCTTGTACAAAGAAGTGCAAGGGTATTATGAAGCGGGCATGACGGTAGCAGAATACATTACTCTTCTCTGGACAGACGACAACTATGGAAACATTCGAAGATTGCCACTACAAAACGAAACATCCAGGAGTGGGGGTGCTGGCGTTTATTACCACTTCGACTATGTCGGGTCGCCACGAGGTGCGTAGACCGGATCCCATCTGCGACTGTACCTAGTTCGAAAGCGAACGGCATTACTGACGATTCCTAGACTACAAGTGGATCAATACTGTACAATTGCAGAAGACTTGGGAGCAGATGCATCTTGCTTATGAGAGGGACGCAAAGCAGATCTGGGTGGTGAACGTAGGAGACCTCAAACCGCTCGAACTCCCAATGTCACATTTCTTCGATCTTGCGTACGACATTGAACTCTGGAACCAGGACAGCGTGCCAGCTTGGCTTGAGCTGTGGGCTGCGCGAGAGTTTGGCCAACAGTTTGCAGCTGAGATTGCAGTCGTCATGAATAACTACTCCGTGGCCGCTGGTCGGAGAAAGTTCGAACTTGTCGACCCGACCACTTACAGTCTGATCAACTATGACGAAGCCAATACCGTCCTGGCCCAATGGCAAGCGATGCAAGCATCTGCGCAGAGCATCATGGACAAACTTCCCACTGCGACCCAGCCAGCGTTCTTCGAGATGGTGTATCATCCTGTTACTGCTGGATATACCTTTTACCAGATCATGATCTACTCAGCAATGAACCAGCTCTATGCGGAGCAAGGCAGATGCAGCACCAACAAATTGGCAGCCAAGGTCCTTGATCTCTTCGCACTAGATCATCAACTCACTGTACAATACAACAGTCTTCTGAATGGGAAGTGGATCCACATGATGGACCAAACTCACTTGGGCTACCAGTACTGGCAACAACCTATGCGTCAGAGCACGCCATCACTCCAGTATGTACAAGAAGCAGAACGTGACCTGGCGGGCGATATGGGCGTAACCATCGATGCCTCCAACGCCACCGTTCCGGGAGACGACATGTATCACACCTTGAGTTCGAACCAGCTGACATTACCTCCCTTTGACCCGTACGGTGCGTCAACACGGTGGATGGATATCTTTGCAATGGGTACCAACGAGTTTTCTTGGAACATTTCTGCGGCACCGTTCGTCAAGTTCTCCCAAACAAGCGGCACACTCTCACCAAATGGCACAACCGATGTGAGAGTGTATGTGAGCGTCGACTGGTCTCAATGCCCTCCTGGTAGCAATATGACCACTATCAACATCACCTCGAGCCGAGATTATGGTACTCAATACAGCATGCCAACGGTCGTACTGTCATACAACCATACCGTTCTGCCGTCGAACTTTACGAATGGCTTCGTGGAGTCGGATGCTCACGTCTCAATTGAGGCTGAGCACTGGTCGAGCATCGTCAACGGATCGGCAGACGTGTCGTACGATGTAGTCGCCAATCTCTCGCGCACGCTGTCTGGTGTCACTCTGTTCCCAGTCACAGCTCCATCGCTGACAACGATGACCGGGCCCGCGCTAGAGTACGATCTTTACACCTTCTCCGACCTCTCGACTGGTGTCGTCTACCCAGCAAACCTCATCAATGTCACCATGATTTTGGGCACCTCTCTCAACACCATCCCGGAGAGGCCACTCGGCTATGCTGTACAGTTCGACGATCAACCTGTTCAGACGGTCCACTACATCCAAGATCAGCCTGCAGGAGCAAATCCAACCGGCTGGGACGTGGCAGTCTCCAACACAGCATGGACGAGTACAACCAACTTTACCTACATGGAGCCAGGCCTGCATAAGCTGAAGGTCTGGGAACTTGAGCCGGCTGTTGTATTACAGAAGATCGTCATCAATCTTGGTGGAGTACGGCCAAGCTATCTGGGCCCGCCGGAGAGCTATAGGGCATGAGGGACGTAGGCTTTGCCCATACTTTTCCGTAGTCGACAGAAAGTGAAGTCGTGCAGCGCAGGAGATAGCACATAAATTGATAGTATCTAATCGAGCTAGTCTGTGCGCCAATACGACGACAAGACGCAAGTCATGGACAATCTGACATGTCAGATATTCGACATGCTTTGACAGTGAGGGGATATACTTCAGCGCATGCGGCCAACCGCGATTTTGTCATGCTGTGACATAGCACGGAAATCTTACCAATCTGAGATGATCGATGTCCTGTCGACGAATATGATTATAGGTACGCATATAAGATCAACGTGACGCCTGGGCAAGGACGTATCATTCCGAACGCCGAGTCATTGTGAATCGATAAACATATATTCCCGCATCTCAGTTGTGAGCAATGAAGCTGGGCGTCGCTTAGGTATAGAAACCGGTCTATGGGACAGCCATCAGGCGGGTGGCGTCTGCGGGGCTGTAGAGAGCCCAATACCCGTCCAACCGGATGCCTGTCTAGCAGCGCAATCCCGGGAGACGTGTCGCTTTTGTCGGCAGTGCGTCCTGTCAGATTTTGGGGAATGTGGCACTCGCCCGATGTGGTAAGCATCGGGTACCTGTACATACCTTACCTTACCTACGGTACTTGTAACTACTGTACGCTCCGAGTCTATGGTGTGGTAGTGTGGTTGAAGGTGAATCAACATCGTACGGTAGTGGTGCATTCATGCCGACTCCTGGCAGAGGGCCGGCCCCCTAGGTTCGACCATCGCAGCTAGACGCTCTCACAGAGGCACGCGGCCAACAAGGCTGCCTACTGCGCGGGGGAGTGCGCGGGCGAGTGCGCATCAGCTGGCATCAAAAGACTTTCTTGTGGTACAGCGCATGACCAGAATGACCATATCCGTCCAACGCTCCGCCGCAAGAGGTGGCAGGTGTCGCAGGTGGTTGGCACACGCCGCGCTGCCCGCGCTGCGTCCGCAGGGGGCCGAGCAACGTCCCGAGCAACGTCGTGGATGGCGATGGCGACCTGCATCGGGGGCCAGTGCCGCCGGGAGCGATAAGTCGCTTTCCATCTAGCCTCAGCGCGCCACTTGCACCTTGCACGACTTATCCACAAGTGAGCTTCTTCTCTGGCTCTACCATCCACCATGTCGCCTCTAGGCGTGTAATATTACTCCGGCCCTCCCGTCTCCTCCTCCAATCCTCCGATTCTCCTTCATACGCCTGTCGTTACCGTGACGAAATACTCTCACCATGGATCCCGCAGTCGGCGAACTCGCCGCAGTAAAACAGCCCTGGGTCTCAAATCGAACCGCCCAGAGCATTCTCACACACCTTCACTACGCCTACCCTATTGTACTTTTAGGCTTCTTCCTTGTCACATTCACAGCACGCAGCATCGTGACTGCACGTAATGCTAATACCGGTGAGAGCTCTACCGAGCAGACCTTGGGTCCGGGAGGGAAGCCATTGCCCAAGACGGCCAGCAAGGATGCGAAAGAGATCTTGGACTTCAGCAGGCCCCGAAAGCTACTGTTTGAGTGGCTCTCCCTAGCTGTAACCCTTACATTCTTGGGCAATACCATCACCGTTATTGCTCATGCGCTCTATGCACGCAGCGAGGGATGGTGGTGCGGACAAGCCGTTGTAGTAAGCATCTCATGTCCGCCCTCTAGCTTTGCAAAGCATTGGCTAAGTATTGTCTCTTTACCAGATCTATCTCGTCGGCTCCTTCATGGTCTTCGCCCTATTGCTGATCTCCATGCTCGATACCAAACCTTCCCCCACGTCCGCCCATCTGTCGACATGGGTCCTGGCTACTGTTCTCGAGATCATCTTGCTTGGGGCCTCCTTTGCTTTGTATTCCAATGCTCACCGTGAGCCCAAGGTCGGAGATCCAAGAGGAGGGGAACTTGAACGGAAAATGACAGAATGGGAGATTACGGAGGTCTCTCTAGACTTGGTGCGGATAATACTCTTATTGGGCCTTATAGGGTTTTATGCCATCTTCATGCTACAGCAAAATTACCAGCAGAAGAAGGCTAAAGCTGCCACAGAGGAGACCACTTCACTTCTGGGGCCAGACCGCGCCGAGAACGGCTCAGCGGTCCGCCCAGCGAACGGATCTGCCCAAGGTTACGGCACTACGCAGCAAAACAACAAGCCGCAGAAGCCAGGCGCCGCTCCAGCTGGATGGGAGAAGCCAACAACAACGCCTTCGAGAAGCTGGTGGGAGTACATCCGTGGATACTCTATGTTCTTCCCTTATCTCTGGCCATCTAAAGATCGACGACTGCAAATCGTGGTTGTAGTATGCTTCATCATCATGATAATACAGAGAGGTGTACAGGTCCTAGTTCCATACCAGGCTGGCGTCATCACTGACGATCTCTCTGGAGAGACTGATCACGAAGGTATGCCATGGAAGGCCATTTGCTTGTACATCCTGTTCCGCCTGCTTCAAGGCAACAACGGCCTGCTTGGAGCCGTACGGTCGATTATTTGGGTGCCCGTCAGCCAGTATTCCTTCCGTGAGCTGTCAATTGCATCCTTCGAGCACGTCCACAGCTTGAGCTTGGACTTTCACCTGGGCAAGAAGACTGGCGAAGTCCTCTCTGCCCTGGGTAAAGGCAATGCTATCAACAACTTCCTGGAGTCTGTCACCTTTCAGGTCTTGCCTATGCTTGTCGACCTTTGTGTCGCCATAGCGTACTTTTTGGTTCAGTTTGACGCCTACTACGCTCTTGTCGTAGCCGTCGTGACGTTCTGGTACATTTATCTTACCATCAGGATGGCACAATGGCGCGCAGAGATCCGTAGAGAGATGGTCAACTCAGATCGTGAGGTAGATGCTGTCAAGTATGTAATCAGACGAGCAGGGAAAAGCCGCCTCGGTGATAAAACAATGCTAACGTGCTAAACAGAAACGACTCGATGGTATCTTACGAGACGGTCAAGTATTTCAACGCCGAGGAGTACGAGTTCAACAGGTACCGAGAGGCAGTGAAGAAGTATCAGAAGGCCGAGTACTCGGTTTATCTTTCTCTGAACTTCATGAACGTCGCTCAAAATCTGGTCTTTATGGTTGGTTTGATGATCTCCTCGTTCATTGCCGCGTATCAGGTCACGACTGGACAGCTCAAAGTTGGCAAGTTTGTTGCTCTACTCACCTACATGGCGCAGCTTCAAGGGCCGCTAAACTTCTTCGGTACCTTCTACCGCATGATCCAGAGTGCCATGATCAATTCTGAAAGGATGCTGGAGTTGTTCAAGGAGAAGCCCACTGTGGTGGACCAGCCCAACGTGATGGAGCTACCTTCGTGCGAGGGAGACATCCGCTTCAGTGATGTGCATTTCTCGTATGACACACGGAAGCCTGCTCTGCATGGTCTCGATTTCCGCTGCCCGCCCGGTACTACCACTGCTTTGGTGGGTGAGTCTGGCGGCGGTAAATCTACCGTCTTCCGGCTACTGTTCCGCTTCTACAACTCGGAGGCCGGCACGATACAGGTCGACGGTCACGATGTTCAGGACGTGACGATTGACAGTCTCCGTCGCCACATTGGAGTGGTACCACAGGATACGGTCCTCTTCAACGAGACACTAATGTACAATCTAAAGTACGCCAACCCGTCTGCCACCGATGAACAGGTGTATGCGGCGTGTCAAGCGGCCAGCATTCACGACAAGATTTTGACATTCCCAGACGGATACCAGACGAAGGTTGGTGAGCGTGGTTTGAGGCTTTCGGGAGGTGAAAAGCAGCGTGTCGCGATCGCACGAACCATCCTCAAAGACCCACGCATTATTCTGCTCGACGAGGCGACGGCGGCCCTTGACACAGAAACCGAAGAGCACATTCAGGAAGCACTCCTCACTCTCGCCCAGGGTCGCACAATGCTCGTCATTGCCCACCGTCTATCAACCATTACCATGGCGGATCAGATCCTCGTGCTGCACGAAGGTCGGGTTTCGGAGCGGGGCACGCATGAAGAATTACTCGCAATGAAGGGCAGGTATGCCAGCATGTGGAAGAAGCAGGTTCGTGCGCAGCGCGCAGCTGAAGAGGCCAAGGTACTCAAGGACAAAGCTGAGCGATTACGGAGGGAAAGCAGAGACGGATCTGCTGCGGTGGAACAAGGCAGTGCAGGAAGTAGCGAGGATGAGCGTGAAGCTCCAGCGCCCAATGCAAGACCCACGGGTATGCGAAGTGCAGTAGATTCCGGCGAACCGATGGCGACACAGAGGCCCGTAGCAGGAGCGAGAGGTCAGGATGATGGAAGGGCGCCTAATGGGCATCCTTGATCGATACGTAGAATGACGTTACTGGGTTTGTACAAAAGCACGGCGAACATGAAGCCATGCATAGACTGGGCTAGTGCGGGGAGGGAGGCATCATCTTTGCGACAAGATTGCGCATCTTGCGGGCCGGGCGTTTTTCTAGCGCTCCATGACTTACTATCATTTCTGCATTGTACGGCGTTCTTTGCTTGCATCAAGACTGGATTGGCAGGTTGATCGGCGAATCTTGCCGCGGCTTGGAACTTTCGCTTGGGTGACCCAAACGCCAGGTTAGCAACTGGTCTAATTATTTTTGCAATATGACAATACCAAGGCCTCGACGGTCGTCGTTACTGAATGCTGTATTGGCCATACGTGAACGTCCGTAACCCATCTACATGTAGGGGTAGGAGGAAGACACGCCGGAAGCCACGGGAACGGTGTGTGGGTGGCATGGACATGTCGTGTCGCAATACCGTCCGCATGCTTGTGGTCCGTATACAGTACCTCAAATTGAGAAAGGCTCGTCATATAAAGCAGTATC
The DNA here is from genome assembly GCA_027923365.1 of Zalaria sp. Him3. Classification (NCBI taxonomy): domain Eukaryota; kingdom Fungi; phylum Ascomycota; class Dothideomycetes; order Dothideales; family Zalariaceae; genus Zalaria; species Zalaria sp. Him3. The sequence continues at coordinate 571,032 of BPUN01000008.1, read as the reverse complement.
TTGTTCACGGCAATCAGGAAGCCAAGGATCATTTGATTGCACACATTCCAACTGTGCCTGGCTGCCAGATACATGCCCAGAACGCGGTCCCTTGGAACGGACTGGTCTATAATGTTATACCGAAAGTGCGTAGGAATGTTCTGCTCTGAGCTTGGCCCCTCTGACGCCGGCACGACTCATTCTGGCTGCATGAACACACGCTACGGGAGCACGAGTTGCCACGTGCGGTAAGCATGAGGCGAACACGCGCAGTATGACAGAGCGTGGCACCTGGGCGCTACGGTCGTGTGCCATACGAGCTATGTGGGAGTGGTAGTGATTCTCGTGTTTCACATGCTCGCCGGACGCCCCTCAGGCTGCACGCCTGATGATGTGCGTGGATGCGGTCTTCACGGCGGTCACGCCCGCCCTGGTCACCTTGGCTTGGTCTGCTTACAGAACCTTGCTGGATCTACAATACCGTCCTGATACAGTCGGAGGACGATCTGGATCAGATCAGTGAGGTCTGTCGCGGTGACCTGTGACCGGGCCGCGGGACACTCTCCGCCTGTCAAACCGAAGGCCTGGGACGAAATTGTACCCAGCACAACGGTTTGTCACTTGTGTAGGCTGCAAAAGGGTCCAAAGGGCCTATTTGTGTCAGTTGCAGGCTGCACCGGTGCCCAGTCGCAACGCGAGCCGAGCTGCCGGGCCTCCCGACGCTGGGGGCAAACTTAGGCTTAAGCATCTGTGACACGTCGTGCACTACTTACAATACATGTACAGTACCTACAGTATTGGGCGCGCATGGATCTGCATCTCTGACCAGAATTCTGCTTGTGCCACACGCTTGTCGTGCTCGCCCTCCCTCCCAAGTGGAGCGCGGCCGAGCAGTAGCCCCTGGCCGCGTCGGAACTACCAGCAAACTGGCGTGGCCAGAACGTCAGACGAGCAGTGGAGAAACATACCATATCTCTTAGCCTACACGCTGCGCTGTTCCGTCGCATGAACGCCCTCAACAACCTGTTCCTTCCTGCCCCTCGTCGTTCGTCTCGGCCGTTACTCTTCTACCGAGCTACCAAAAGCTTCTTCTACTTCTTGGACAGCTATGCTAGCCCGGCTTCCTTCCCCGTAAATCCTAAACTTTCTGCTGCCGTATTGCTAAGCTTGCCGGTCCCGCGCATTGCACCTGTAGTCCATATCCGAGGTTCCATATCTGGCTTGTGTATTCATTCCATCTAAGCTTGACCTTTACATACGGGTTGACTGCCGGCCATGGCGGCCGAGGGTCAGCGTATTCCCATCGTAAGCTCACCTTGCTCCTTCTCACCGATGCTGCCTACCCAAGATCAGCTTACTCATCACTTCGTGTAGGATGATGAATATACACAAAATATCAGCGACGATGATGCCGATGCGGCGACGCAGTCTTCGTACGTCTCTCGTGCTGCAGGGCTAAGTACTGTGGTCTGACATCATTTCAGAGGAAGGACGCTGGCGTCGACTATCACCATGTATCGATATGAGAACGGTAGACGGTACCACGCTTTCCGGGACGGCCAGTATTGGGGTCCAAACGACAGCCAGAACAACAACCACGAAGCCATAGTGTAAGCTGCGAGTACCTGCAGTACGAATCTCGAAGCAAGCTTCGCTTCACGATTTCGCTCTTGCTCTACCCGCTGTCTAGTCAAGCTGCTGACCACGGCATACAGGCACCATCTCTGCATCTTGACCTTAGATGACAAGCTATATCTTGCTCCAATAGAGAACCCTAAGCGGATCCTCGACGTCGGTACCGGCACCGGAATCTGGGCAATTGATGTGGCGGATCAGAACCCGCAGGCCGAAGTTCTAGGTACGGCTGGACGTCACTCTGCCTCCTGCTTTACATACTGACATTGCCAGCTACTGATCTGTCCCCTATCCAGGCCACCTTCATGCCGCCGAACCTGCAGTTTGAGATTGATGACTGCTGTAGCACATGGGTTTACCCTGAGAATCACTTCGACTTCATTCACTTACGCGGTTTGTTCGGCAGCATTGCTGACTGGCCTACACTCTATGAACAGTGCTACAAGTAAGTACACGCCTGGGCATCTGCAACTATAACTGCCTCACGTATCGCTCGTGTCAGGAATGCAAGCCCTGATGCTAACCTACCCCTCCATCCTCACCCGCAACCAACTAATAAGCACAGACATCTCGAACCGGGCGGATATATAGAGCAGCTCGAGGTCAGTGTCACAAATTACGCAGCCGATGACGATACGCCTGTGCCGGAAGTACTGAAAGTATGGTCCGACAATGCGGACGAAGTCAGCAAACGATCAGGCAAAACCTGGTCAATCGCCGAGACCATGCCGACTCTGATCCGTGAGGCTGGCTTCGTCGACGTTGTAGAGAAGACCTACAAGTGGCCAATCGGGCCGTGGAGTAGTGATCCCAAGCTTAAGGAATTGGGACGCTGGAATTTGCTGAACTGGGAGGAGGGTATGGAAGGGTGGATTATGGCTTGTTATACCAGAGTATTGGGGGTAAGCGCGCCTGCAATAAAACGCATCCATATCCGAAGCAGTTTCTGATTTCGCACAGTGGAAGTATCAAGAAGTCCAGGATTGGTTGAAGGTCATCAGGAAGGCGTTGAGAGATCGCAGAGCGCACGTGTATCACGAAGTGTACGTGCTTGCAAGCTCCATAAGCCAGACATTTGCTGACGATGACAGGCGCGTTGTCTATGCGAGGAAACCTACCGACTAATAAAATACCGACGGCCATGAGTGCCTTATCTGGGTCACATTTGCTATCGGCTTTGGGATCTAGGACACACCTTGTGCCACGTTCATTCGACCATAGTAGGCCTGATCAAATATTGCGCCAGACCACGCCCGCTTCATCTGGTGGGCAGAGTGTAAAAGCATCTAGCGCGACTAGCCGCTACAGATAGAAGATGAGAGATGACCAAAATCAGCGACAGGCGTCCGGTCAGTGCGACGGTACAGGGCAGTCCAAAAGCTTGGGGCGTTAGTATGGCATGTGTTGTGAGGTTTTCACGAAATGACACATGACAATATACACATAAATATTCGTATTTCGAAGCCCTTGGGCTTATGACATAACAAGACTATCTACTGTCGTTCAGGCATCCACGCGCTTTCCTCCGCTAATGTGGGAAGGCCAGAATCATCCTACTTCAATCTTCTGTTTTGGTCATCATGCGACTTAGTCTGGACTTTCCGCAGCAGGTAACACTCTTTGCCGCTATTTCTCAGTCGAATTGATGCCCCCTTGCCTTCCAGGCCTTGGCCACACCGTGCTAACTGCGACCCCTTTCACTTGTTTGCTGGCGAAGCACCGTACCACGATCAATTGACCTAGCCTTTTAAGATCTAGACCACAAGCGAAAGATATCATCGGTGTGCTCTGTTCGACTTGCGATCCACCCGGTCGTGCAGAAGGTTTCTCGGAAGCTCTTGTCCTGGTATGAAAATTGATAGGGATCTCGTATTTCATGGTCCTTTCCTTGCAAAGCGGGCAAGGGCAGGGCCCAGCTCGATGTCCTTCTGCCCTCTCCTCTCCTTCTCCCTCTTCGCCTGCTCCTTCCTCAGCTCCTGGATCCTGACCTTGCGCTCATCGATGATGTTCTTCGTGCCCTTCTTCCTCAGATACTTCCTCAGACTGCTGTTCTTGCCCCTTCCGCGGTTCTTCAGATTCGCCACAGGATCTTCAGGCTTGCGATCCAAGTCCCTCTCTTTCTTGCGCTGCTCGGCTGATGCCAGGTCTAGGTTACCGATAAAGTCTGGGTTCAAAGAGATCATTTCTGGCTGCAATTTGTTGAGGAGGGCCTTGACTTCGGCCTGCTGTCGCTGTTTGGTGTTCTCGTATGGGTTCGCCTCTAGTGCATCGAAGTTGGCCTCGCCTGCGCCGGGCACAAGAGCGCTCGAAAAGCCCTTGTCGTGACCAATGCCAAGCACATCCTCATAAGGACACCATGAAACTCTTTCGACGCGCTGGCCTTCACCTCCCCAGGACATATATGGACTTTGCACCTTGGTCTGGTCGTTCACGTTCTTGTTGAACAGGTCTCTCCATATGCTGACCTGAGTACCCCACCCGACGGCGGTGAGGTTCCGATCCGAGATAGCGAGACTAGTGCCAGGTTGTCTTAGGAAATAATTGTTGACCTCCTTGAACATGCGAATATCCCAGACTGCCATTTTGGAGTCTTGGCCCGTCGATACCATGTAATGCCCCTCTCTCTCGACAGCTAACGCCCTGACTGGACCTCTATGAGGTAGCATCTTGACAAGCGGCTTTGTATCGTTTGGCGACCACAGACTAACTGTGCCGTTCTGGTGTCCAACATGTATGATGGCGTTGTGCGGGTTTTGTCCAAATGCAGTCGGAGATCCTTGCTTCGTGGGCATTTGCATGACCAGCTTGCCGGTGCTTGTATCTTGATATTTGAGGTATCCTGCATTGCCAATCGTGGCCAGCAAAAAGTGGAAAGGGAGAAACTCCATATTGGTGACGTCGACGTGGTCCTGGAGATTGTGGATTTCGACGCCTGCATGGTCGTAGATGTAGACGTACTTTTTCTGAGCCACGGCAAAGTACTGATTGTTGTGTAACCATTTCGCATCCCGGACTGTTTCTCCCAGCTGCAGTTCGCAACCAATCTTGCCGTCCCTCCAGTCCATGGTAGCGATATGTCCTTTGCGTCCTGCCAGTAGCAGCTCCCTTCCGTTCCGTGTGTAGTTTGCAGTGTAAGGACCCAGCCCCTCCAGCTTGAGTTCAAATCCACTCTTTGCAGTCTCGATAGCGACATCATTCAGTATGTCCTGCTGCCGGACCTTGTATGTGCGCTCAAGTTCTCCTTCCGGCTCGAGGTAGCCTGAAGTGTTCTCCAAGAGAATTTCTGCATCCTTCGCCTTCAAGGTCGCATCTTGGTACCGATCTTCAAGCGCTCTCAGATTTCCCCGGAGCTTCTTGTCCTTGATGTTGCGGATCTGAATGCTTTTACCACGACCGTATGCCTTCTTCGCCTCTTCCGCTCTTTTTCGGAGAGCCGCTGCTTCTGGATCGAGCGCTGCGGTCGGTGCGCCTGCAGCGCGGGATGTGGGAGCTACAGCGACACGCGAGGGACCTCCTGAAGCCATCTTGATCAGTGCGACAAATTCTGGATCGCTAGGACGACATTATCTGAACAATGTACAGAACTGAACCTGAAAATTATCGGGAGGGTAGCGCAGATCACCGCGGCTCAAGCGTCGGGACGGGCCGCATGACTAGCGTTATGCGGGGGGCTCAAGCAACGGTTATGCAAGACGGGATAGGCAAAGCATCGGTATATCGGTTCCACCACGTCTTTCTCGTTACAGCTGCAAGAATTGGTAGGACTCTGCGTGCAGTCCCCTGTACAAGCGCTCAGCATCAACATGACATGGTGTTCTTCGTGCGTTCTACCACCTTTTGCTCGAAAACTTCACGTCAGGCAGCCGATTTGGGACCAAGAATCTCAGACGCTGCTACAAAGCTTTATCTAGTATACCTCTGCGGCATCAAGCTTGCTTGACCTATCGAGCCATATGCGCAACTGCTGAAATACGGGTCGATTCTCTGATAGCCAAATCTCATGCCGCCAGACGACTGGCTGACCCGCTCACCACTCGTTGTCCCTGTCATCTGCCGCGCATGTGAGATAGACGGCTATACCTACTTCCCAGCGGACGTATATTCTCTCCTTAAAGTACATTTATGCAGAGGATGGCTTCCAAGAATGTGTCCACCCATCTAGATATGTGGCCTGTTTATCGCAATGGACGCATCCTGGCGTTTCGCGTCGTCTATGTGGGCCCCAAAGGCTGAACATCCTGAAGGGTCAATGGAAGTGTGGGCGGAATGGTGGTGGTAGTGATCTGCGATCTCTGCCAGCATCACGGTGGAACGGGTTGAATTTTTGGACAAGTCTCAGTCCTTCAGATCAGCCCTCTTTCCCACCCTCCACAACAAAATACCGTCCGACTCGTTTTTGCGCCGCCTTCAGCGGATCCCACTGCTCCACTCCTTCCGTGTCCGAAACGCCATCCTGCCGTCTTCTGATCTTCTTGTAATATGTTCCTCGAGACTCCTCCAGTCTGAAAGCACTCTCGAGTGCTTCTAGGCCGATCTCTTGCTCTGTTTGGCCTGCAGTAGTTTCGTCTCTAAGACTCTGCAGAGGAGCGACACCAGTTGTATCGACCTTCTGAATCTCTTTCGCGAAATGTAACTGAGAGCTTAGCGTACTGAGCATGCTGGCTTCCTCTTCGGCATTCTTAGGAAGAGGAAGGGCGGATAGTCGAAGAAGCTTGCGAAATTGCTCGGGCGCGATGGTTGGGGATTCGGCAGTCACATCTTTGGGCGGTAGCAGTGATTCGACAGACCAAGTTGGCTCCTGCAAGATCTGCTGAATATCGACTGGTGGTTTCGTCGGTCTTTCCCATGCGGTGGGAGTATTGTGAAAACACCTCCGACCCGAGCGCAACGGGTAAATGCTTTGGAAGGTGCTACATGGAACCCTAACCGCAATTCTAGAGACTCCCATCGTTTGCACCGCGGTTAAGAAGGTATTCACAATTGTGTTCCTCGCTTGTTTCATGTGAAGTCGTATGTATCTTATGGAAACGCGGTCTAACCTGGAAGCTCCCGTCACGTCCGCATTTTGATTACGTCATCTGTAATGTACGGCGGAGCTGCGTGGTTGATGTGTTCGAAGCAGCTGGGGTATAGCGAACCAATGCTGTTGATTTGCTCTGATCAACAATCTCGCGCGCAGAAATAAATTATCGCGACCGTACAGCTGTTTTATTAGAAGTCACCCTTGAAGAGAAAATAACCACCCTCTTCGACACATTCCTCCCAGAGCCATCAACACCGTCTCGGCTGATCATGGCGCAAGACCCAAGGGCGCTTCTGCAGAAGGTAGCCTACGACGCGGAAGTCCTATTAGTCGGTAAATACTGACCGTGACTTTACAGGCAGACAAAGCATATTCGAGCGCAGGCTCCGGGTTCAGTTTCTTCGGAGGCAAGGCAGAGAAGTATGAGAACGCGGTAGAGCTCTACACACAAGCTGCGAACGCCTTTCGCATGCAGAAGCAAGGTATGTACTTCCACACTACGGTACGCCTAGTCATGCATGAGCGTGTCGCTAAAAGATAGGCAGGAAAGGAAGCTGGACAAGCATTCGAGCGTGCAGCCTTCATTCAAGCCAGCAAGCTGAATGAGCCGGATGACGCGGCGAACACCCTGTACGATACCCGGAATTGTTGAGGAAAAGAATGTCGCTGAACATGTCTAGGACAGAAGCGTTCAAGTCCTATCGTCAAGAGGAGCCAGAAGACGCCGCCAGATGCCTTGAGCAAGCCATCAGTCACTACACACTGAAGGGTAATTTCAGGAGAGCAGCAACACACAAACAGAATCTTGCAGAGCTCTACGAGGTGACACTTGGTGACAACAAGAGGGCTATAGAAGCATACGATACTGCAGCGGGCTGGTATGAGAACGACAATGCTGAGGCGTAGGTCATACCATTCGTGACCAAATTTTTAAGCTAATATAAGCTAGACTCGCCAACAAGCTATATCTCAAGGTCTCAGATCTCGCGGCACTTGAGTCGGACTACTACAAGGCTATCGGAAACTACGAGCGTGTAGCCAAATCCTCTATCAACAATAACTTGATGAAGTGGTCGGTCAAGGAATACCTGCTCAAGGCTGGAATCTGCCACCTCGCAACCAATGTATGTTCTGTGTCCATACGTCCCAGAATCCCAAGCTGACTAGAGGTGCAGGACATGGTGGGAATGAGCAGAGCCATGGAATCTTACAGAGATCTAGACCCTACGTTCGCGTCGACGAGGGAGCATCAACTTCTGGTAGACCTCGCAGAAGCCGTTGAGCAAGGTGATCAGGAGGCCTTCGCAGACAAGCTTTACATGTTTGACCAAATGAGCAAACTCGACAAGTGGAAGACGACTTTGCTATTGAGAGTTAAGAACGCCATCGAAGAGAAAGGGGAGGATTTCTCTTGAACCAGCGGCTTACATATGCATACACAACGGCGTTCAGGGATGTGAATGGTGTTTGTTTGATTTGGTTCCGATTAGATATCCTGGGCGTTGATCCTGCTGTCTCATAGACAGTAACACGCTTGTGCGTTGTGACAAATACACGCCTTTTCAAAGTCCTAGCATCGACCTAGTTTCAAGTGTATCACTTGCCGAGAGCGTCTGCCAGGCCAGTCCCTAGGTCGAGCTCCATACTCCACAATCCTCTCGTCGGCAGCCATGTCGAGGCAACAAGTATCAGTGCTTCGGCTCTGCAGCGACTCTTCAAGACGTTCATGATCCCCCAGTTACTAACGCATACTCGTTCGTTACAGTGCGTCGTGACCTTGTAGGAACGTGCGAGCGCGATGTCCATTGTGTCGTGTTATTGAAGGTCATTCACTGGCCCCTCTTTTGCTCCTCGGACTTCTGCGTACCTACACCACTATCCTCCGTCTTTGACACCCTTGGCGTCTTTTCGCCTCCATAGCTCCTCTTGAATGTGGATAGTCCTGACCAGCTAGTATCCTTTTCCGACTCCTTAGGCGTATTCAGAGCATCCTTCACTGCGGCTCCAATAGACGCATCGTTCGAGATAATTGTCTGATTTGTAGGCGGCTCTGCAGCACTCACAGCGGCATCGTTGCTTGTAGTATGCTGCTTTTCAAAGGTGCCCTCACGCTCCGCCTGTTGTTTCTGCAATTCTGGCGCAAAAGTAGTGTATGCTTGTCACATCAGTTGATGGGGTTTTCCAATATTGAGTAGCATCGCCGTACCGGTGCATACGCCACAGATGGTGGCTAATAGAGGCGCGGCGATTCTTTGGATACTCATGAGATGCTATTCCAATCCAGTTATTCTCAAGTAGTGAGACTCATCCGCAATTGACCGTTCTGTACATGGAATTAAGCTCATGACGTAGCGCGAAGCTCGGACTTCCATTTGTCGCGGCGGGGAGCCCGACGCGTCGAACCGACTGCTGCACTAAACGCGTTACGCTGCGAGAACAATTGCTGGACATATGTTATAACACGACGATACATACGCACGAACAGGAAGCAGGTCCACCATACGCCATGGTCCGGGGTCCAAATGATCGAATGGAGAGACCGCGGATATGTTCCGGACTCGGATGAGGAAGAAATCGGATTCAGTAACGACTCGCAGAGTCCAAGACGGAAAGAGTCTCTGCTAGAACATCTTCCAGCCACTACAGATGAAGCAAATCCGGTTAAACAGATCCAAAAACATGGAAGTCCAGTTATACTTGGCCGAGAGGGCGACAATGAGAGCGTCAGAGAGGAAGATGAAGGACAAGACAATTCGCTTTTCACAAGAGAACAGTGCAAGGTAGTGGGAGACGTCACTGCCAGCGAAGCTGGCAATGGTGCTGAACATGGATTCGCACAGTGGCTGGATAGTCAAGATTCGGCTGGCCCTCTTCATAAGGAGATAAATGATGGAAGGAAAGACAAGAGCAGTGTAAATGCGGGAGGACTCGCCGCCGAAACATCCAGCCAGCAACTCGAGCATCATACCGGACCAGAACACTCCCAGGACACCATCTTGATGCAAAGCTTTATCTCAGGCCAACCCGCTGGAGAGGGCGGATACGCGGTAGAAAATGCTGGAGTTCGGTCTCGAAACAACGAAAGCGCGGCAGACGCAGTTATGTTTGACGTTGGGACTCTTATGCCAGATACGTCCTCCAAAAATCTTAATGCGCAAGACCTGGGATTAGGTTTACAATCAGCAGCACGAAACGCTCATGATGTCGAGGTCTCAAATTCAACGTTTGACGAAGGTGGCGAGGTCGTTGACCTGAGGCATGTTCTTGATATTCTCGCCAGCGAAAGGGCCCCAGCTAGGACCTTCCGCGCTCGTAAAGCGATCCAACTGCATCCTTACCTAGTTGAGAGCGAACAGTACCGGCACTCGCTCAGAGCACGGGGAATCAGACCAGTCCAAGTAACTACAAACCGACGATCTCGGAGCGCCAGTGAAGATGTACAAATGAGACAAGATCAAGCAACACAGAGCACTCTACTTCAGCAAAGTCAATCATCTATTGACGGCGGTCATTCATCCCAAGATCTCTTCGATGTCCCGACCTGCACACCTCAACTATCTCCTCGACTCCTTGCTGCTGATGACGACGACTTGCCAGATATCGATCGATTAGCGCGAACGGACATTGCTGGTCATTTGCGACTAGAGCACAAGCGCAGAAAGCTCAATACCGTACGAAATTCTACCTTGGGCAAGTCAAACCATAGGGGTAGCATTGCGGACGGAATAGATGCATCGAACATGCCCTCTCCACCGCCAACATCTGACGCATCGGATGGAGCGCCAAAGAGCATCAGAAGAGCAGCATTTAAGCTTCCGCGACGCATGTCCTCTGGCCAGTTACCTACCCCCATGACTTCTGCGACCCGACGATTAGCGCCTAGGATCATTTCGAGTCCATCGTCAGACTCGGAAACAGACTCTGAACCAGCCAATTTCGTCAAAGTCCCGTCTGCAGTGTCCGTCGCAAGCGTCACAAGCGATGAGTCGTCGGATTCAGAGCAAAGCGAGTCACAGCTGAAGCAAGTCCGCAAGAAAATTAAAGGCGTCCTTCCAGCCTCGTGGCTGAAGCTTGATCAGAAGGCGCGAAAAGCGCCGCCATCGCCCTTAAGACCACAAAGGCAACCGCTTGCTTCCCCATCAAGACGGTTTCCTCAGAAAGGCATCGCCCAACGCAAGATCAGACCCACCTCAAGCAGGGCTATGCCCGACGATGAAATCGGGTCCAACGCGCGCATACTGATATCCAATGATTCTGACGCATCAGACGACAACTCTTCTGCGACAGAGACCCCTGTACAACTTCGTCAGACTATCCTAGGTGCTCCTCGCGGAGACTTGATCTTGAACTTGGAGTCCATGCCATCGGAAGACCGCATGGAAGATGACTGGATCGACCCGATGCTTTCTACCTCGGCACCTGCTAGGAACAAGAGCACCGCCAGACCAAAGACTCAGAAGAAGCTTAGCGATGGCTTCTTGGCGGTAGGACATGACGCTGGCTCTGCTCGCTCAAAGGCTGGCACGGCCTCGAGGAAGCGCTTCACTGAGAGCAGGCCGTCGTCCCGAGGCAAACATGCCACGCTCGGGAGCCGCCAGCGAAGTATACCACGCTTGAGCATCGTGGACGCTTCGCGAGCACCAGCAAATACTCCTAAAGATCAGCCACAGTTCCTGCGCCTAGCGACCCGTCTAGCCCGCAGTCACGCGGACCAAGGGAGACACAGTCCAACGTCGAAGAGCATCCGCCTAGCGACGAACGAAGATACGCAGGATGCTTTGGGGACTTTACGTGAATGGCGAGCTGGCTCCATTCATCCAGTCACCCAAAAGCGAACTGGTGACCCATCGTACGCGGACGCTAGCACGCCTGGTCTCATAGATAGCACGAAGAGATCTATGGGCAAACCTCATACTCCTATGAGGGAACTGGGAGTCGAACCCCGCCTCGTGGCTTCGTCAGAATCAAGGCGCAACATCTATGGAGCAGCTGCACACCAAAACGGGCAGCGGGCCGCTAGTGGCATTCTCTCGCCTGGAATCGACCCCAACCCTGGCAAACCAAAGGTCAGGGTACGGCGGGAAGCTTTGCGGGGGGCCGATCCTTCTCTGCCAGCTACGAGCCGGGCCTGTGACAGAGGGGATCGGAAAGCGGCTGCCAAAGAAGCCGTAGCTCGAAGACCTATCAAGCAGCCTTCAGCTTTGCATGGGCGAGTGCGGACAGGTCAACTAGAAACGCTAGCGAGCAATTTTCCAGTTACTAGACGAAGTGGTGCACGGGACCCTCCGCATGTCCGCCAGTTGTTCGCTCGCGGCAGATATGTTCCGGTCGACCATGAGTTCCAACTGCTTCGCTTTCTTGAAGAGACTCAAACGCATCAAGAGCCTGTCGAGGAGCCTACTGAAACGCGAGTCACTGCTGTTACGGAACCAAAGGAAGTAAATCCAAGACTCACTCTTCCTCACAGGTCCCGCAAGAGTCAACCTAAGCGGCTAGATGTGGGAGTTGCAACGTACCGTCAGCCTTCAGAGCCGCTACCAGTGGATGAACCAACAACTAGTCCTGGAGTGGCTTTTGTCGACCCAGTAACGGACTTCCTACATGGTCTCGATCCCTATGGTACTCGCTATACTACCGATTTCGATATCCATCCTCTCGAGCTTGGTACTTACTTCCAGCAGAATACTTTTGTCGGCAGTGGTGATTTTGAGAACAGTCTCAAGGTCCCCAGCCGGGACCTCCACAAGCCGTCTGGTCGTATTATGCTCCGTATCGGCGACACAGACACGTACTGGAGCGCTTGGAACGAGGATGTCTCCGAAGGGCTTGCGTCGATCATACGGGCAAGCACAGAAGGTATCGAAATTGTGTTGAACGTTAGTGGAGCAGACGCTGCGCAGTATACCCTGCGCGATGTTGCGCGGAACATCGACTACCTTCTCAGGTCCGTTGTCCGTTACTGCTCAGAGTGCCTTTACTTCGTGGACCCAGCCGACAAAAGGCCTTGCATCGATCGCTTAGGCCGCTTTCTAGACGAGTTCATGGACATGGTCGAGGACTATAGCTCTAGATGTCTGACGAACGAAGCTACAAAGTCGAACATGGCTGCGGTATTCAACAACTCGCTACTCTACCTAGCTTGTATCAGTGGGCAGCTCATTTACCTGTCCCGTCATGATATGCTCGAAAGAGATGTGGATGCAAAGTTGGAAGCCTCCCTCCGCCGCTTCTGTCAGAAAGTCGTTGGGAGGATTGTCGCAGCGGATTTCTCCAGCCTGCGCTCTTTCTATGAAGAGAATATGCGGTACGCTATCCGCCAAACTGGTATTCCGGATAATCTAAACGCTGCCAAAGGTCTTGTGATCCTTAATCACATCACTGCTACTCTCTCTTTGCCTGGACTCTCACTCTCGAGCCTTTTAGCTGAGCATTGGAGCGCCGAGATACAACGCACCAGCGATGCTCGCCTACTGGACCAAATCTGGTACAACTTGTTCACCGTGCAACCGGTGCTTGAAGTCGATGTACGGGGCGTTTTCCGACCACGATCCAGATATGATTCGGCAAATGACTCCTGGCAACTGGTCAGAGGCCTTCTCCAGCGAGTCTTCAGTCTTTATCCAGCGTCTGCGGCATCACCCAATCCTTCTTTAAACGACTACGTCCGCTGTACCTTAGTCAGAGTGCACTTCTTGATCACTCGCTGGGGCTGGTACAGATGCGAAGCGGTGCTAGGTACTATATACGACTTCTTCGCAAAGAACGGCCTGTCACAGCTGGTAAACGAAGAAAGCAGAGGTTCGCCATATTTCCTCACTCAGCTTGATAAGCAACCTTCTCTGGCTGTCGAACCCGAAGACTGTTCGTTCCACATTTTCCTCAAAATGTTGGCTACTGGTCTAATTCATATGCATGGTGTCTACAAGCCTACCAAGATACGCGGTATTGCGTGGCGATTCATTCCGAACCATGGACGGACGTACCGGAAAGACTTGGAAGTGAGGCAAGTAGACATCGACGCATTACGCAATCACCACGATCTATTGTGCACTCTGTACTGGGCATCGCCATCAGGGCATCGCCCGCGCCTGAGCGTCTTACAACAGCTCGTTGACCACGCTGCGTCGCACCGGGAAGCTTGCCGGCTCAATGTCCGCGCTTGGAGTAATGTTGCCAAATACCAGCTTTCCAGAGCCGGTGAAGAGGAGGACATTGATGTTCTAGCTGCTTGGCTGCATGACATGATCTCCACGACTGTGTCGCAGTACCGTTTGGCTAGATCTGAAGCTGAAAACCAGTACCATATCATGAGGAGCGAAAGCTCAACACTCTTCTCGCCCGAGACACTCCAGTCCATCATTTCCAGCAATCAGCGGCAAATTGCGGCCACCCTTCTCGATATCGTTGCAGCTGTTCGACAAACATTGGTCGCTACCAGGATTCAAGGGCGTGCTACTCGACTCCTAGATCAGTCCCACTTTACGCATATATTCCAGTTCTTCGATGCGGAACAGTTGCGAACTTTCCGAGTAGTCAAAGAGGCTCTAGAGGTAGTGCTCATGTATATGAAGCTGCCACAGGTCCCCCCACGACACGAAAGCCAAAGTCAAGATGAGGAAAGCCAGGACTACGGTGATGTGACATTCTTAGAAGAGGCAGTGACTGGCGAGACTACAGATGCGGCTCTTTCCTTCCTGGTCGATCCGGTCATGCAGTTAGTTTCCAATTGTTTTGGAGCTGACACCATCATTGACGACGATTTGCTTTCTACACTCGTGGACTTTTGGACGGTACTGGCCCAGCGCCTGGTCACGGAAGGTTCGAGAGACTGGCCCCACTACTTGGACGCCTACAGCTCAGGATCGTGGTTTCAACTCCGTGATACAGCACAGAGACGAACGTACACGCCGTACATCTTGTCTGCCATCCTTGAACTGGATCCAAAAAGCTTCAGAGAGCACGAAGTGGTGTTCTTGGGAGCATGGCTAGTGTCGCTGCTGGAGCGTGAGTCTACTCTCAAATTCCAGCATCACCTTACTTCGAGCCTGCTAAACGCCGCAACCGATCACGCCGTGTTGCAAAATCTCCCTTTCGCTGTGGAGCGACAGACTGGTCGATTCGAAATAAGCCTAACCGAAATCCGAGAGCGGCGGCTTGCTTTGATTGCGAGCATTCTTTCCAACATGCACACGTCGATCGAGGACGCGATGTATTCTGATCCACAGACGGTCATGCTCCTGCGTCGAGACTACAGTGACATCCTGAGGCAAGCCATGGCGGCCATGCGACGCAACTATGAAGACATTCAGTCCGCCCACTCCACCAATCTGGGTGGAGACGCAACGCAAGGCGCATATGTCACGCTTGTGCAGCAAGTCGTTGCATTTATGCAACAATATACCTCTGATATATTGGCCGTCGACCGTTTCTTTACCGACTCTGCAGCATTCCCTTTGCCCGCTGTTGATCCAACGTATGTAGTTGGAAGGCTTAGGAGTTATGCGTCCAAGCTCGTAGACTCAAAGGCCCGGAAGCAATTAGTGGTCTTTGTGCAGACGGTCAGTGAACGAGCTGCTGCTGAGAACCAGCAGGCCTACCTCGTCCGACAAATGCACGCTACAATGACCGGTTCTGAGGGCGACGTCGCTATGTCATCACGCCCACTACGGCACATCTTTATGACAGCGCTTATTCCTGCCTACGTCGATATAGCCTTCTCTACCGCTTGCGGCTGGATACTCGCGTTGCCCTTCATTGAGGCTTCGACTCTGGCTTTGAGGGACATGCTGTACGATCTTTCACTCGACGACAACGACAATGTGGATGCATGCATAGCAGATGTTAAGGCGATACTCTGCATTTTCCGAACGGAACTAGAGCCGATCTTCGAGGATGCCATCATTCTGAGCCAGTCTCACATCCTCCGGCTTGTCGCTGCATCCTATTGTACGATCGAGGCTGCCATGGTCTTTTCAGATTACATTGATCGAGCAACCGACCTGGGCAACGATCTCGTTGAGTTGTTGTCTTCATTGGAAAGGATTGGGGAGTGCATCTCAACTACGATACAAGAATCCGATGGCGAATCAATCTCCAATATTGAGGAGATGGCACTGCCCAACATAGGCCGCTACAAAGACGCCCGGGACTTTTGTACCAAGGAGCTGCGCGCTGCGCTAACGAATCGCTGGAGAGTGGAGCAAGGCGACTACTTCGTAGTCAAAGGCGGAGTGCAACAGCAAGTCCGTGTGGATCTTGGCGATGTAGATGAAGAGAAGGAGTGCGCTTTGAGAGCCATCGCTTCATGTCGAAGATCGTATGAGAAAGTATTCGGGCCAGCAGGCAGGCGAAGCATCGTCAATGGCGCTGGGATGGCGGAAATATTCCTATGAAAAGTATAGCTTATGATAATGACATGTTCACGAACCGCATAGCGGCATTGGCAGGAGTTCAGGCGGGCCGTTTGTAGATAGTCGTTAGGTGATAGAATAGCCTTAGCTGCATGGCTCTTGCAGGTTCAGCCTTGGCTGATTGCCACGCCACTTGGAAGCCCCCACCTCTGTACACCCACCTGAATCGCCGCATCTCCTCCTCTTGCTACGTGTATTTGTATTTGACGCCCAATTGCAGAAGCCACCCAGTGGTCATTGGCAGAGCGTAAAAGATTGCCGACTGCCGATCTCCATGCCTTGAACACGCAAACTTCACGGGTCGCTCTGCAACCTAATCTCCTGGCGCATGCATGTGCAGTGTCGTATCCAAAGCTGCACCTCTATGCGTATTAGCGTACTAAAGCATGCGGCTGAATCCTGCCCGGCCGGCCGCAGACCAAAAGGCATCGCTCCGTCTAAACTCATGTTCATCGTTTTATAAGGCTGTAGGTGCCTCGCGTTCTTGTATTCTCTTACCCGTATATAATTTGGCGTTTGGCGGCATACTGTCCTTTTCAATCGCCAAGGCGACACGTTCTAGAAGCGGCTTATCCTCAGCCTTGCACATTGGTCTAATGGACGTCAGTGAACTCTTCAAGAAGCTTGAAGACCAACGAAATGCATATCAGGATACACTCAAGCAGGTCCAAGATGCCATTGGGCAGGCTGCGTCGCTTTCTTCCCCGCCCGACGTGCCTCTAACAATGCCCTCGTCTCCTATGGGTAGGCATTTTTCTCAACAGTCAATTACCTTCTCCGAGACAGGTTCTCGTAGACGAGATCAGGACAGAAGGCGCAAGCCATCCTTTCCAGAGAGCTCAGCGCTGTCCATAAGTGATGAGGATAGCGATGACGAGAGCGATGAGTCTCTCTATGTCCAGGCGCCGCTGCCACCGCGCTCTTTCAATTTTGAGGATTTGAGGGAGCACCTCAAGTCGTACTCGTTCGACGAACACACGAACAAGATCCTTAGCAGCGTAGTCAGTGATAAGGGAAGACTACAGAATCCTTCAATCTTCCCAGGGCCCAGGGACAAAGTGGATCGGCGCACAGAATTCTCACAATTCCAAATCTTTGACGTCGGTGCTGATGGTGCACCGTTGGAAGTGCTTCCGCCCCAGCATAAGGAGGTCATGGGTAAGGAGATGGGGGTATGGCACGCGATCAAAGACCTCAACAGCGACGAGGCCAAAGAACGCAAGGCAGTAGGTCGGATAACAATTGCCCGGGAACCGAGTCCAGTCATGTTTGCCGCCCTCCACCACACTTACAACTCAAGTTTCCATATGGATAGAATCTTCAAGCACTTGGTGGAGTCAGAGGCGTCGTCGGTAAGAATCACAATGTCGCGTAGCACTGGAATAAGTGTGCCCGTATTGACACTTTTAGGCTTATATGAATCATCCCTTCCATGAAGATCATCGTAGACAGAGGTCTTTCGTCTTCAACTTTGAATACTACACTATCATCGGGGATGAGTGCCAACCAATGGATTGGCAACTCTCTGACAAGCAACCGAAGAAGTCTGATGATCACATACCAGTCTCACGTTGTTCCTGTGTCGTTGCTCTCTCACTTTCCGGTAACCCACTCCACAGGGTCAAGAACCCCGGTAGGAGGGCGAGAAATAAAAACGGATACGCGTACGACCCATGGGCGCCTTGGGAGTTGTTGATCTTGCAAGCGTATCCGGACTGGCGCAGCACGACAGAAGGCCATGATTCGAGCAAACATTACGTCAATGGTCCGGAAGCTTTCATGACGGTTTTGTTGACAGAGTTCAAGGATGCGCAGAAAAGATATGAAGAGATCTACAAGCGGTATGGCACTCATGATGCTGTTCTTGATGATTATCCGTTCGTGGTAGCACTGACATCTCAAGCAGGATCACCAAGCTGGTAACGCCACCTCAGACCTTCATCTTCGATTCCGACCTCAGGGAGAAGCTTCTCTTCGAAGACAAAGACTTCACCTATTCCAAAAGGTACTTCTGGGCGTTCCAGACACTTGGCACAATGAACGACTCTATTAAGGCGCTCGTCGATTCTTATGAGGATACATTTACTGACGATGTGTGGGATGGCACAAACAAAACAATATGGCCGATGGTCGAAGGAAGCAGCGCGAGGACGTTGTACTACAAAAAGAAGATGCAGCAACTGAAGCGGCGCTTTGAGGAAGAGATGAAAAATTTCAAGGATCTGATGAATGAGAATGATGGGCGGCGGAGAGAAATCAGAAGCCTGAGAGACCAGTTGTTCAGTGGTACAAGTGTACTGGAAAGTCGCAAGAGCGTTGACCTTGCAAGTATTGCCATTGAGCAGAATACCAACATCAAAGGTGAGGAAGCGTGGTACACGCAGCGTCTCATATGCGAGCAGTCACTGACCAGAATCAGTCTTGACACTGGTCAACATCTTTTTCTTGCCACTGACATTCGTTACGGTATGTTTTACTATGTGTATCTTATACATGAAGAGGTGTATCTAATTGTTTGACCAGTCCGTATTTGGCATGACAAACATGCCTACAGAGCACCATTTCTGGATGTTCGGTATCGTGGTTGTCGCCGTCTGTGTGCCCTTTTTCCTACTTATCGGCTCACTCAACACGGCGTCAGGATATGACTTCTGGAGAAACATGGTCTACGCTCTCCCAAAGACTGTCCTAAGATGGCTCAGGGTGCTCAGCGGGAAAGAAAAGAAGGCGTCAAGCGAGGAGGCGCAAGAGGGCGTGAAAAGTCGTGGGCGTATGGAAAGGTCGCTATCGGCAAAGGAAGGCATCGCGGCCCGGCGGCGGGGCAACATGGCATTTGGGCTATATAAAACGACATCTTCAGACAGCACGAGTGGTGAGAACCTGAGGATGTCAAATGGGAGAGCGGAAAAAGAGGAGGATGGTGGTGGGAAAAGTCCAACCCAGACCACAGCGGGTGCACAGCAGCAAGCTCCGGAGGTCGGGAAGGATATAGCGATGAAGGCGAAAGAGGATCAGATAACGATGCTCGACAGGTTGATGAAAAGAAAGCGTGGACAAGGGTCGCGGGCTGACAATGTGTGATTTGGGTATAGACGATTCGGCAAATAGAGCACGGCGCTGCAAGTTCTTCGGGGATAAGCCAGGGTGCATTGCATTCACAGACATGAAACACAGCTACCTACCCTACAGGTACATGTACTGCGTACCTACAGTACCTACTTACACGGGTACCCGGTTGTCGGCGCTTGATAGAGTTTGCAAGTCTCCAAATCCCTGCAGACCGGAAGCGAAGGGAGTACGAAGAGAAAGAGCACATGGAAGTGACAGCTTCCACATGTGCATGAAGGTTGGCTAAGACACTTTGGTGTAGCCTGCGGCGGAAGTTGCAACCCAGTGCATGCGGGCGAGCCGCAACCGTTTCACTGAGGCGCATCCTGAAACACTGGCGCAAATGCACCACCGCTGACACCCTGACACCCTGACACCCTGGGGGCCGAGGTTCACACGCTCCACCGCCGACAAGTGATCGTAATCCGTTGCCCTGCGGAGACATGGCCTTGACATCAGCTCTCCTGAAATGACAGCTCGTTCAAGTGACTGTCTTTATCATCGTGACTCCTTGGCTGTATAAAACGTGTAATTCCCCGAATAATCGGGCTAGCTGAAGCGTAATTGTGGCGGCGGGAGAACCTATTCTTAGCAGCACATCTCATCCGCACCAGCATCAACACGAGTACACGACCGCATCTGCACGCACACCACGCACCACCCACCGAGCATCCACCTCTCTTTCTCCGCCCATAGCCGGCAGCAGTCCCGACGCTGAAGGCAGGCCCTTTCTTCCCCCATCAAAAGCGCAGCGCTGCCCCTCCGATCTGCTTCCGCGCCGCTGGTCAGTCGCGTTCCAGGTTAGATGTTGCTAAACCCTCGCCAAGCCCGTCAAATACAGTAAGCCGCCGACCAGCTCTTGCCGCCAGACTCGGAGCAACGCGAAGGAGGCGAGTCCACCCAGACAGTCACTCATACACCCACTACTCTCGCGACCATAATATATTACTGTCACGGTCTGCGCTTGCTGGACCGCTGCTCTGGAAAGTATTGCCGAAACGTTATACAGGACCCTGTCCACACTCTGAGACAACCGCCCGTTCTGGCCTTAGCCGATTAAGCGCTGCCCCAGTCCTTACACTTTGCGCCAGATACTTCGGTCGGAGGCCGTGTAGCGCTCGAGAGAGCCAGTCAGCCCTAGGGGAAGCAGCGTAGAGGAGGCGCGTTATTGAGACCTACCTCTCTGGGAGGATAACCAGATTCGACCCGGCCGGCGAAGCACCCGCAGATCTGCGCCCTCGGCGGCGACCAACTCCAACGCCTCCCAAACCCGCCAGGACTCTGGATACACACTTCTCACAGCAGGTCATGGCAGAAGTGCTCTCACCGCCGCACCCCACCTCATCCCCCTCACCGATCCCACAGTCTCCCTCCGCCGGCGCAAACCCCACCTCCAGCTCGTCCCTCCCTCACCGCACACGCCCATCACCCCTCCGCCGCTCACGCGCCAGTCCCTCCTCAAGCCGCTCCAGCCGCTCCTCCAGGCCACCCTCCACCTTCCCAAACCTTCAATCCGCCCTCCCTTACACCCTGGTCCGCGACTTCGCCTACCCGCCCTTCCACCCGCAACACTACGGCACTGCGCCCACGCCCAGCCCAACACAATCGGACTTCTCTTCCTCGCGACGAGTGTCAGATCCCAATTCAGGACAATCGCATACATGGGAGGTGGAGAATACGTGGAGTGCGGGTCCTTGGGCGGGCGACGGAGGCGCGTTCTATCATCCCAGTTGGCGGGAGAGTTTGGGTCAGCAGCGGGGGCACGGCTATGGACATGGACATGTGGAAGGAGGACAGGGAGGTGGGGCCCAGCAGTTACCGAGCACGAGCTTCAGCTTCGATTCGAGCGACGAGGAGCACAATGAGGGGGATGAGCTGGCGCAGAGGCGGGAGAGGGCGAGTCATCGGAAGAGTAAGAGCTATGCGCATCTTGAAGACTATGGGCGCGGGAGACGGAGGGAGAGTAAGGGGAAGAGGCGGAGTAGCAAGCCATCACACCACCAGGTGCCGGGCTTAGACAGCGATGGCTTCTTCCAGGGCGGGCCGGTTGAGGAGGCGGCAGAAGAGCGGAGCGCGAGCAGACAGGGGCCCAACGGCGCAGCAGGGAAAAGAGACAGGGACAGGGACAGGGACAGCCGGTTCGCGAACACGCTCCCCAGCCGCTCGTACCACCACTCCCAAACCACATCATCGCCCGATAACTTCTTGGACGAGGAGCATGGAACTTCACGCTCTCGACTTCCCTTCCGCGAGGACTCGCAGGACCCGCCGGCCCTGAGTCCCGAGGACCACCGGCCGGGCAGCACGTCGCTGGACGAGTCCTTCGCCGGCCCGAGTCTGGCGCTGTACACGTTTGTGCCGGAGAACGCCAACGAGCTTGCGTTGCGCGAGGGCCAGATCATCCAGGTCGGCTACCGGCACGGGCAAGGCTGGCTCGTCGCCATGGATCTGGACACTGGGGAGCAGGGCCTCGTGCCGGAGGAGTATGTGAGGCTGTTGAGCGATATCGAGGGCTGGGGTGAGGATGATACGGGGGAGTTGGAGCTCGATCAAAGTCAGGGTCAGATGGAGACGGAGACGGAGACGGAGGAGCTTAGTGGCAGTCAGATGGGCAGCCAGAGGGAAGAGAAGATGCACGAGGAGGGAAAGGAAGTAGGGGCATGAGAGTGGCGCATAGCGCCTGTAGTGAACAGATACCTTGAACGCATCATGTTGGAGAATTACCAACCGAGACTTCATCAGAAGACTATCGCATTCCGTCGCAATGCCTCCCTTCCTCGGCAAATGATCACAGTGAATATGCATGGTCGTACGCGAAGATCGAGACGAGATAAGATGTAAAGGTATCCGAGAGTCATGATGTTGGAAACGCTGCTCCAGGTGCCTGTAATGCCATTTAAAAGCTAAGTACAGCACAAAGACCGCTTATTCGCCGTGATTTTCCCCACAAAGTACCAGCAAAAGTCATGGAAATAACCCCCGTTTACATCACAACACCAGAGTTGGAGGCAATACGCTATAGTTTGTCAGCTGAGTTGTACTCAAGATGCGGTACAGAGTGATAGGTCGAAAACTTACAGGCCAAAGCTCAGCAGCCTCCTTACCGACTGGGCCGGTGATGGCGGAGCCCTTCATCTCACCCTTGGGGTTGACGATCTGTAGAATTGAGAATCAGCATGACGCTCACACCCCGATAGTTGTTGCGATTTCCGCCCGCCAATGGGGAATTTTGAAATGTGCAGAGTGTGCGCAAACTGTGTCGCTCCAGAATGTGAATCCCACGCTCTTTTCTTCCTCCTTCAAACTCTTTGGCGGGCTGAGAAACAGTGTTCGCATTGTCGACTTACCACACCAGCGTTGTCCTCGAAGTAAAGGTAGATACCGTCGCCTCTCCTCCATGGCTTGCTCTGTCTGACGACAACAGCAGGCATGACCTTCTTCCTGAGCTCTGGCTTTCCCTTCTTGACGGTGGCCATGACCATGTCACCAACACCGGCGGCTGGGAGACGGTTGAGGCGGGCACCGATACCCTTGACGGAGATGATGTACAGGTTACGGGCGCCGGAGTTGTCGCAGCAGTTCATGACCGCACCGCTGTTGTCCCATCGTTAGCTTTTCTGCTCTTCTTGTCCGTTCTTTTTCCTTTTTCTCAGGCTCGAGGGATTCGACGTCGACAAGAACTTCGAGGTAATCGTAAGGCGAAGGGAGACGTACACTGGCAGACCGAGGGTCATCTTCAGCTTGTTACCGGAAGCACCGGCGCGTCTGTAGAGAATTTCGTCAGTATTTCCGCATGGACTAGCATTCTCTGCCCATTGTTGAGTCTGACGCACCCTCTGGCAGACATTTCGAAGGATTATTTGGCTGTACTGGTGAAGGGGTTGTCGTGAGGCGCTTCGTCGCGGGATTGCTGGGTCGTTCGTCGCGGGCTCGAGAAGTTCGGTATCGAATTTGATGTGGGATTGCTTCGGCTGACGGCACTTCCCGCACAACGCCAGCCTTACGGGAATTCCTTGGCAAAGCAGCCTCCACATCGGGCAGCCTGATACAATTAAGGTACCTTACGTGTACCAAGAAGTACATGTACCAAGAAGTACATGTACAGTATGTGTTATGTCGTGCAGGCAGTAGCCGTCAAATTCGCCATGTCAATCCGCACCAAAGTGTCTTCATGATGCAACGGGAAGAATCACGTTTTGCGCGCTAAATACAACATAAAATTAAGGAATACAGTTCGATTGCATACAACTCGATTGCCATGCCTATGCTTTTCCGTCTGTAATGGCCGTACCTCGTATATCCTATCACTGCACCTAAAGGTAATATCTATAGTACCTTTAGCCTAGCAAATCGTCAAGTGCACCGCCACCACCGGAAGACTTCTGGACGCTTGATTGGCTTGGCGCTGGAGCGGGACTAGGCGTCCCGGTAGTGCCCCAGATACCGGCGGACGCTTTCTGCTTGGCCATGTCCGCCATGGTCAGGCCCTTATTGCTTGGTGTATTGCTCTTCTTGATGTTGGTGCCTGCAAGGAGGGCGGCAAAAGCATCACCACCGGCTGCCTTGGGCTTGCCACCCGTTGGAGATGCTACACTTGGGCTCGCAATTCCAGATTGAGGCTGAACGGGCTGAGACACAGAGGTGAAGTAGTTGGGTTGCGCAGCTTGATAGCCGGTAGGCCTAGGCTGCTGCAGTGCTGGAGAAGCCAGCGTCGACACCGAAGGCGTGGCGGCTTGGCTGGGTGCAGGCGAAGTGGTGGAGAAGATGTTGTTGAAGTTGGAACTTCCTGCGGCTACTCGTGGCTGGGGGGCGGCAAACTGTGTAGTCGAGGTCGTAGTCGAAGTAGATGCAGGTGGTGGTAAAGCAGACAGCGTCGGCTGCGCAGATGCTTGCGTAACGGGTGTCGCAGATTGGAAGTCGTCAAAATCGTCGTCGTCGGCGCCACCAGACTGAAGCGCACCAGAAGCGGCAAATCCATTACCGCCCGAAGTCGCCAATGGTGCGGCGGCAGGGGCGCTGTCATCACCAAAGTCAAAGAGGTCCACTTCCGGCTCCTTTGGCTTTGGTGGTTCCGCCTTCTTTGCCGTGCGCTTGGAGGAGGATGGTCTGCCAACGTCTGCTTTTCTCCGGCCAGAGGCAGCGACTGCGCCCTCATCATATTCATCATATTCCTCAAATCTTTCCCGCCCTGTACTCCGGCTTCGTGACTCGGTATAGTCCTCTTCTGTGTTTCCTCCGAACCCTCCACCATCTCCATAGACGCCACCACTGTAGGCGCCATATCCAGATCCTCCGACGCCGGCTGATTCGCTGCCAAACCCGCCGTACCTGCCAGAGCTTGACATGCTACCACCACCACCGAGGCCCAAGCCACCTTCGACACCACCGTACTTGTTCTTTGTAGCTCTAGCTTTCTTGCGCTCCGATCTTATCTTCTCCACATCGCTGAGCAACTCAGTCAATTCCTTCGACCGGTTTCTGACATTGATGCCCTGGTCCTTGCCGTTTTGGTCGATATAGTGGAACTGGCGCAGCATTTTAAGGAGAGACAGGTGGGACCGGGCATCGTCGATTACTCGTTCGGAACCATTCTTGATCAGAAACTCCATCAATTGGAGTGCCTGATATGTACTGTCAGTGGACAGGGGTAGAGTGTCTAAGGGGGGCCCTACCTTGTATATTTGCCGCCATTCCTCTGCTGACTTCTCTGTAAACCGCTTGTAGATCATAGGCATGATCTCGTTGAGATTCTGGCTGTTGAACTCTTAGCAACCATTCCGGTCTTCCCGTCAAGTCTGCGTACTAGTTGAAAGTTGCATTGGCGATCTCCTGCATCATTGTTGACGAAGCACCCCATGGCTCGTTATTCGTTGCTTCTCGGACCTGAGCTGTGTAAGTGAGGTTTCCGCGTCGGCAAAAAACATGCTCTACCTTCGCCTCCATCTCTGTGTAGTTCATTACCGCTAGTTCCGGCTGTCAGCATGGCCACCTTTGGATCCCCTGAATGATAGCTCACACCATTTTGCACCTTACGAACCCCAGCCTTGAGGTCGTAAAGCGTCAGGTTGCTGACTTGATCTTTGAGACTGCTGAAGTCCATTGTGCAGATCGCGAATTGACCGAAGCACCAGGTGGTGGTGATGAATGTGTTGCGACTTCGGACCTACTCTACAGGTATACGCCCGCTATGGGAGCGATGTATGGGGTCGCAAGTGTCCGTGCGTTCTGTTTGCCAGTCAGCAATAGTGCGTCAGTCCCGGACGCGGAACAGCAGACGTTCGCCAGTTTCCGTGGTCATAATCCAATGCCTGATATTACATAGAGAAGGCGTCAA
Organism: Zalaria sp. Him3; assembly: GCA_027923365.1. Lineage (NCBI taxonomy): Eukaryota > Fungi > Ascomycota > Dothideomycetes > Dothideales > Zalariaceae > Zalaria > Zalaria sp. Him3. Next base: position 545,543 of record BPUN01000008.1, on the reverse strand, counting down.
TAGTGAACGTCTTTATACATGTACTGTCTTATGCCGCTGTGGGAAGTGGTGGATGTGGTAGACGTGGTATATATCACGTGATTTCATCTGGCCGTGGCTCGGGACGGGTCAAGGAACTTTTCAAATGCATCACGAACTCGACTCCTGTCATCACAGCTCCAGCAGTTCTATCCTCTGTACATACAAATACATCGATCTGTAAGTATACCTTGACCCAGGCTTGTACCTTGCCGTGCATTGGGTCTCTCTGCTTGTAAAGCTCCCAAGACTGACAAGAATATGAAGGCCTACCAGATCATCAAGACTAGATCTCTGAATAAATGTAAGCACCATCAACTGCCCCCTCACATTCGCCTCCCCAGTGGTTGCAGCTGTCTCCACATGTCAATGCGGAGTCTGCATAAGACAGAAGTACGGCGGCTCATTTTGTGGACGGCTCTGCGCTGTACGCCTGCAGCTGCCTAAGTCTGGGCCTTGCATACCGAAGCCGGTGAGGCAGTCTGTCGACTCTGTCGATGTGCAACAATAATGCAGCTCGCAATCGCAGCCATGTGAGGCGACAGAATGAACACTACTCAGGGGTGCATTGAGGCAGGATCGTCTTTGAAAACCACTTGGACATCCGCCAGAGTCTCATGCTGTCGATGGTGATGGTCCGGTGCAGCGGCGAAGCAGCTCGAAGCTCTAGCTCTGCGGGAACAGCCGGTCTGGAAGCAAGGGCTGACGTCTTCAAAATGTAGTCTTGGCAAACTCTGCCCCACCTCTGTTGCTACCCCGCTACGATATGATTTCTTCCACCAGACTTCGACCCCTCCTCAACAATTCCATCAAACCTTCTACTACTCGATTCTTCCACGCATCTACCGCAAACATGGTTCAAAAGGTTTTCTTCGACATCACTTGGACTGGCCCATACGTCGCCGTCGACGCCAACGGCCGCAAGACTCAGGGCGATGACACCATCAAGGGTGAGCATAGCATCACAACAATAGAGGCTCATTCATTGCTGACTTTATCAAGAGCGCTCCGGCCGCGTCAACTTTGAGCTCTTCGATGATGTTGTCCCAAAGACCGTAGAGAACTTCCGCGCTCTCTGCACTGGCGAGAAGGGCTTCGGCTACCAGGGCTCCAAGTTCCACCGTGTCATCCCGGAGTTCATGCTCCAGGGTGGTGACTTCACCCGTGGCAACGTACGTTAAGAGAACATGGTAATACAATCACAATTAATGCTAACGATTGTTTCAGGGCACTGGTGGCAAGTCCATCTACGGCGAGAAGTTCGCTGATGAGAACTTCAAGCTCACCCACAACAAGCCATTCCTTCTCTCCATGGCCAACGCTGGTCCAAACACGTACGTCATACCAAACGGCTATACAAGGGTTCTCAACTAATACGATAGCACAGCAACGGCTCTCAGTTCTTCGTCACCACCGTCGTTACCAGCTGGCTCGACGGCCGTCACGTCGTTTTCGGCCAGGTTGCCCCAGGTGACGCCGAGTCGATGTCTGTCGTCAAGTCCGTCGAGGCTTGCGGCAGCTCTTCCGGTTCCATCAAGTACAAGGGTACCCCACCAACCATCACCAAGTCTGGTAGCTTGTAAATGCAAGTAGCTGGCTGAAGTGAAAAGAGGCGAGGTGGACTACATTAAGGCATGGATTCCTGGACTTTACGAGACTCAGTCTTCGACCTGATTGCATAGCCTAGCTGCATGTAATAGGAATGGATACGAACAAAAGTAGACCCCTATCACCGTGTGCTCTGCTTTCCTTCCACTCCCATTCTAGAATTGTACATGGTATCATGACTAGTAACCTGAGCTAGCTCCCCCGTCTAAGGCATCATATGGGTGTGCATCGCGCCGTACAGCTAGTAGGGTTCTCTTGCGTTGGTGGCCACGTATTCAGCGTTTCAGAGCCTTTGAAACGTACTTCAGGTACCTATTGCTGTCTCGACGCCGTCAGAGACAGCGGAGACACACTTGAAGTAATGCCTGTCCTACGCATGTTATCTAATTGACAAACGGACTATAGGCTGCACATTCAATAGATCCTTTCGATAAGATACAGTACAGTATACGAAACGTCTTCTCTTGTTGTTTACCTATGTACATATACTGCGTACGTGGCCGTTGCTTCCACGTCATCTATCGTGATATGCCGTTGTGCGGCCGTCACCAATTGCAAGCAAGGGCACTGGAACACGATTAAAGAACATTGAAGCGAGTGAAGCTGTCCGCAGGCCTTCGATCTCAAGATGCCGGCGGGCGAGTCTGATAGAACACGAGAACACGAGAAATAATCACCTGTGCTCAACAGATGCCGTGGAAGCGAGGCAAGTTCGATCCAACCCGCAATCGAATCGGCAGCTATGGCAAGGGCTGAACCCTTGGCGCTGAACCCTTCATTTGAAACAGCGGGCTAGCTCACCGACTGGCACCTGCACCCGCTAGACCCTGGAAACCTTAACTGGCTGCTGATGGGCTGCTGCTGCCATACGATGTCTTGGCGAGCTAGGAACCGGGTCTCATTACTCTCGTGCTCTCCTTTTATGGCCGTGTGTTACCACTTTGCCGTCGTGTGAAGGGAATCTGCATGATTACACTTCTATGGCGACGTAGCGCTTGCGCTGTTTGGTCGTTGTAAGGGACAGCACCACCTCCCGCACTCCACGGAAGCTTAACAAACATGGCGGGGGAACCGTCCGCCGCGGCAGGTCGCAGCAAGTTCCTGAGCAAGTCCAAATGGGGAAAGGTATTTTCGAATGACGGATCACACAATGCAGATCTACCTCAGAAAACAAATTTCAACGAAGATGTTGCCGACTTCCTTAAACCGTCAACTGACAAGTACCCGGGAACGGGCACGCGACTGCAAGGAGCACCAAAGATCAATGTCGCGATCGCACAGAGATGGCCTGGAGCTGCAGATGTAATAGCGCTGAAAGAGTCTGGACACCATAACCAACACCCAATGGAACAAAGGGCGAATGGCAGGGCAAAGAGAAGGAAGGATCTCAAGGTCAGCTTCGTAAGGACACCGCCGGAGATAATAGGCGAAGGAGGAGATGAAGCAGAAGTACCAGCAGTCGAGGTCTCCAGGATGCGAGCTAAGCTGCGGAGGTCACAGTCAGATGGGAGACCTGTCGCACGAGAAGCTACTCTCGTCTTCAACGCAGCTGCCTCGCCGCCGAAAGTGTACACGACCTCTAGACTGGACGGAGGTTCTAGGCCAGGGCTTGCACAGCGAGCACACACGACACATGGAGAGACTTCGCCTACGCGGCAGGCGAGGATTGTACCGCAACCCTTGAGGCCACTGAGTACGACCGAGGAGGAGAACTTGCCGCGGCCTAGCGTCCTCAGCAGAGCACCTACAGGATTCAGCACCCAGGAAGTTATCGATGGGGAGACTGCTCCAATTCCACTTCCCCTTCCACAATCGCCCCAAAGGGTATCAGCGGGCTCCCATACTACGCGTGTCCCGCCAGGCTCGCATTTTACTGAAGGAGGTGACTCGCCTATGCAAGCCAATCCGGAATTGACTGCCTTTCTTGAGACTTCCCCCACTGACCCTTCATCCGTCTCCGCAATCGTGCAACACAAAATGCGTCGTGAAGAGGGCCAGGTCTTTCGGCAAGCATCAATTTCCGTTATACCGGAGACTAATGAGCAAAGACCTTCTAGCTCCGCCTCAGCATCCGGTCAAGCCCCGCCATCAGGAGCGAGCCACTCGAATTATGCGGCGCCTTCTCAAGTGGCACCTGATTCCGATGAGCCCTCGACCAGGTCTCATCGCGGTCATTATATGGCCTACAACCCCGCTGCCCATAGGCAGGACCTTGGACAAGCGTCAGTCTCCCGCGAGAGATCACCATTGCGGAACCATCGGCCACAGCCAAGCCACTCATCATCCTTCCTTGCTCAATCTTTTGCAACTCACAACACTCACAACAGACCGTCGTCTGCCAGCTCTCATTCGAGCAGACTCCAACAAAGCTCCTCAGAGTCTCCTCACTCCCCACATTCACCTCAGGTGTCACAAACACATCAAGATTCCCGGCACCAAGCGCCTCCTTCGCCTGGGAACTTTGCGAGACCAATGCCATCACCTTACATGCTGGGGTCAAATCCAATCAATTATCCTGTACAACAGCAGAATTCTCAATTGTCCTCACCCCCGCTTGGTTCGATTGCCCATGAGAACGGCAGCAGACCGTCATCGAGGGCATCCCAGTTCCGAGAAGATGAAGTGCACTCCGCAGGCGTTGCAGCTCTGGAAGATTTCAGCGCTCGTGTTGCACACATGAAAGGTGTATTTAGGCTGACTGCGGACCGTGAGCGGCCGAATGGACAGTGTAACTTTACACAGTGGTTGCGTGCCAGTATCTGGTGGTTCCACAAAGGCCGTGCGAGCCTGGAAGCACTCATCAAACACAGACCGAGAACTTCTGACGGCCAACCGAGAGAAATGCTCACGCAAGCTCATGTAGACTTGGCGAAAGCCTGGTGGATCGTGACCGACGTACTGGCAGATATGCACCCATCACCAAACTCAGCAGGAACCAACAATTCTGCAACACGAGACACAGAACTGGTACGGGCACACTTGCGGGCTCTCGCACTCTCTATGAGCCGCAACCGTGTACTGCCGCCTCATCAATCTCTCATCCAAGGTCAAGATACTACAATATGGATCTCATTCCCTCGCTTTACATCCGATGTTGCATCTATTCTGAGTGGGGTATCTTCCCAAAAACTTATAGTTGAAGCTGATACTCAGCATACAAGTCCTCACGAGGTTGTTCCACTTGCGGATACTATGGATGATTTCTGTTATAGCAGAATGTTTGTCAATGCATCAGTAAACACAGAAGAGGTCGACACAGACCGCATAATGTTCCCCTGCGTTCTAAGTATTCTTCGACCAAGATCTGACTACCAGACAAAAATCGCCATCGCCAGCCAGAACGAACTTGTCAGCATCACTATACAACATGCTAGCAGTGCCAACAAGGCTCCGGCTTGGAGTGATGTTTCCTGGAAAGCACGTTCCCACGGAATTTACGTTCGACTGCCACGCGGTTATACGCTCAATGTCGAATTTCAGGAGCAAGACTTCCGAAGCCTTTGGAGCATGGTAGAATACACTCGAAAGGTTGCGACAAGTCTTCAGCCGCATTCACATGAGAAGCTAGTCCACGAGGCCCAATTAACGGAGCTGCAGTACCTGGACGCGCCAAGCACCCATGCATTCCCTACAGAGAAGGTCAAGAGATGCAATGCGCTCGTCTTTGAGAACACTGTAACGCAGAATGAAGGCACTGGAACTCGAAAGCTGCACCGTGGCTACCGGTTACTACTTGTCTCGCATCCTGGTAACAAAACACTGAGCAGCGCTAGCCACGAGATCAACCAGGCCTCCCCGCTACTCTTCGACTATTCGGATCACAGATCCGGGAGAGAGACGGTCAGCATGGCGGTACATCTCAGGGAGAACAAGCGGCAATGCCGGGCTACGCTGGTGTTTAGGCATCCCAAGGAGAGACAGGAGTTTCACGACGTGCTCACAGGCGGCGAGGTTGGACCCGATGAAACAGTTGACGCTCACGTTCCGATACTCACTGTTCGTATGGAGCCCGTCACATATTCTGGTAGCGGTATGGAGCGGGACCCCTTCCAGAGCTTCCGCTGGCGCGACGTCCGGGTAATTAATAGGGACGCGGCTGACTCTGGCCACGACCAAGCCAATACCGTATTATCAGAACACTTGAGAGTCATTGCAAGCCACTCCAGTGGCGGCGTCACTGACCGGTTGAATCTTGGTGATTTGCATTCCCTGTAAACATACTGAAGAGCCATGAACTGACATCCATCCTAGGGCCAGGTCACCTGCTTCTTCGCCTGCCACGGTCCGAATCGCCAACCTTGCAAATTCTGCGGTCGCCCCAGGTCGACATGGCTGCATACATCGACACAAAACAGTCGCAATCCAGGTTTCCAGACGATCTCACAGATTTGGTCCGCAAGATTACCAGCGAACCCACAGTACGAACTTACACCTTCAAAGCCTTGCCAGATCTGCATAAGTTTCAGACAGCCATCACGGGATACGATATTCGTTTCGACAGTAATGCCTCTCTGTTCGCTATTTCAAGGCGCCGCATGGTAGTCCCAATCTACAAAAAGTGGGAGGCCACTAAAGTCAGGGTTCAGATCGCTTCTCAAGGCTCTGTTGTGCAGGTCCTAGCTTTCTTTGAAGACTTTAGCCACGCAGCTGCAATGACCTTGAGAGTCAAGAGTACGGATGTCTTCGAGAAAACCAAAGGAGACAAAGGTGCCAAATACTGCGTCAAGCTCGTGGACGCCAAATTCAGTCTCCCGAAGAAGGAAAAGGAGGGAGATGAAGAGCAAGACGATGAAGAGCATGCGACTTGGGGAAAGGGTGTCAGGCGACGATTTGTCAACCTTGAAGGTTTGGAATATGCTGAAGAGCATGACGATATCACCATTGGCTTTGAGGTCGAAGAAGGTACGCTTGTTGCCAGAGGTGCTTGTTCGACTAAGCTAACTAATGTACCAGATCGTGATCGTTTCTGCGAAGCATTGCCTGCAGCGACGACTTCTCGTGGAATCTCCCTGATGCGCCGCATATAGGCATGCGCTACGATTATACTGTCCTTGCATCAGGACCGTTCGTACGGACCCATCTCACCTGACTTCTGATCCTTGGCGCTCGGACTCACAAGGACCGTGATACTGCCTGGAAGCAAGAAGCTGGATACTACTACTTTGACGCTAATTCTTTTGATTTCCGTTTGCATAAGATCGCATGGCATTCATTTATTGGCATAGCGAGGGGTCTCGAACGATGACATGTCGCGTGGTGTTGGGTTGGATTGGCTCGGGTCAGACTGCCGGATTCGGCGGCTGCCTATCTGGGCGTAGGGCGTAGGGCGTGGGCTGGCGTTATGTGTACCAGCATGGAGCAAATACCCAAATGATTCATAGCTTTAGATGTTCTCTTCAATCCAATCTTCTTCCATACAAATGAATACTGTCTCTCGTTCAAGACTTTGTTCATCTCATAGACCCTATTAAACGGCAACATGACCGGCTCAACCGAGCATGCAAGCCCCTCCATCCCCTCCGCTTCCGCACCAGCCTACTCCGCGGCGACCCTCGCTGTCCACGGCGACGATGCATTGAACAGCTCTACCGATGTAGCGCCTGCACTCCACGTGTCAACGACCTTCCGTTACAAAGAAAACCCAGAGGAGCTTGTTCCGGTTAGCGACTACGAGGTACGTTCGCCCTCCCATCGACGACTAGCATCACCGAACGGACTTGACTCCGCCCCGTCTCTTGTTCGACGACCAGCAACTAACAGCACCAGCTCGCCAATGGCGAACCCGGCGCTCCCCCCACCAGCGACTCCTACATCTACTCCCGGCTCGCAGCGCCAAACACCTCTCGCCTCGAAGCCATCCTGTCCAAGCTGATCGGCGCCCCCTCCCTAACCTACTCCTCCGGCCTCTCCGCCTTCCACGCCCTCCTCGTCTGGACCCACCCCTCCACCGTCGCGATCGGCGACGGCTACCACGGCTGCCATGGCGTCCTCAAGATCTACCAGAAGCTGACCAACTGCCGCATCGTCGACGTGCACGACCCGTCTTCCTGGTCCGGGAAGGACGAGGATGGGAAGAGCTGGGCGCTGGGAAAGGGCGATTTGGTACACCTGGAGACGCCGCTGAACCCGACTGGGGAGGCGTATGAGATTGAGAAGTATGCCAATTGGGCACATGAGAGGGGCGCGGTGCTGAGTGTTGATGCTACGTTTGCGCCGCCGCCTCTGCAGGATCCGTTCGCGTGGGGCGCGGATTTCGTCATGCATTCTGGCACCAAGTATTTTGGTGGGCATTCGGATATGTTGTGTGGTGTCATTTCCGTGGGGAAGAGGAGGGAGGGATGGGAGAAGGATTACTGGGGTATGTTTCAGGAAAGGCTGTTCCTGGGTGCGGTTATGGGGAGTATGGAGGGCTGGCTGGGAGTCAGGAGCTTGAGGACGTTGGAGTTGAGGGTTGTGAGGCAGAGTCAGAACGCGGAGAAGATTGTGCAGTGGTTGCATGGGCTTATCAGTGGTGACAATGGGGATGCGGATGCAGAGTTGGTCAAGAAGACGGTGGAGAGGGTCCAGCATTCGAGCTTGCAGGTCAAGCAGAACAGCTGGATAGAGAAGCAGATGCCAAACGGACATGGGCCGGTGTTCGCGATCTGGATGAAGGATCAGGAGCTTGCGAAGAGACTCCCCAGCAAGCTGCACCTCTTCCATCACGCCACTAGCTTGGGAGGTGTAGAGAGCTTGATCGAGTGGCGGCGGATGAGTGACGACACTGTCGATCCCAGAGTTCTGAGGGTCAGCGTGGGCGTGGAAAACTGGGAGGATCTGAAGGAGGATCTGAGGAGTGCATTCAAGGCTCTCCTGGAGAGCAAATGAGTTATAGACTGTGCTGATAATGTCCGTTAGACTTTTGTGAATTGAGAAGAAAAGCAAGAAACGGCTGCGTATCAGTCTGCTCATTTCTAACTTTCAGAGCCAATGACCTAGAGTCCTGATCCCTGTGAGAGTACAACCAAGATCAATCCTACCGCCACTCAATGCCTTACGTCCAATCCTTTCAGAAAGTACTTCCGGATGGTGTCTAAGTTTAGATTGCCAGTGGTAGAAGAATGTGTCAGGTATGCGCGACCTGTCGAGCTTTTCTAAGATTGGCATATCAGGTGAGCAGAACCTTGGGTACATCCGGCTAGTGTCTCATGGACATCTGTTTCTGATTCCATTGGCGATAGCTTCAATTCCTGGAGAATTAAGCCTCCCTTGCCTTTAACAACCTTCTCTCCAACATCCTGCCGGAGGCAAAGCAGTCTCAATGTCTTGCATGCCCAGCGAACGCGGCGAAAGCTGTCGTGGGCATCGGCAGTGTCAGCTCAGCAAGAAATTGCTGGGTGCAGGCCGAGCAATAATGCATGGATCATAAGTCTCTGTAAAGTATCCATCGTCCCGTATAATCTTTAATATCCGGTAGATCCACAAAGACGACGTCAACTCGTCCACGACTCCCCAGTAAGTTATGACTGGTCTTCATCCATGCACACACGAAAGCTGTGTCAAGGCCACGAACTTTGATAGAGAACCAATTCAGGGTGTAGTACGGAGGAAGTGCCTCGTTGCGGATCTGCTTGCAAGTGCGTAAGATGGAGGGTTGGCGGTGGTCTTGTTTCGTCACGCAGACCTCGCCGTCTGGAGCAGTGACTGTGAACTCCCAGATTATATTGCGCAGCTCAGCTGGTAAAGTCCCGAGAGGTGAGGGGTCCATGATATCGACGGAGTCAAGACACAAAAGCTGAATGGGGTTGCCCTAGGTTGCGAGTATTTCGTGCTGCTTTGTAATCTGTTGCTGTGGACAATGGGGTGGGTCGAAGTGGTAAGGTCGACGTGAAGAGGTACAAGGAAAGGCGCTTTGGAGGAGTTGCATGTCATATTGATAGCACGTGAATACACGAGGCAAGTCACGCTGAGATACAACGCAGAAAGTCAAGTGAACCAGAATTAAGTGGACGTTGCCAGATTAGACTACCTGGATGACAACCATACTCCTTGTAATCCCTATTATCCTGCACCCAAACCCGTTCCATCGGGGGCGGATGTGCTCGAATGGGTGTGAACAACAACATGCGCCAGGAGAATGAAATCAGGACAGCCACAGCGGAGAGTATTCAAGACTGCTGACTGTGTACAGAGCAAGGACATTGTATGACTTTGCTCACCATTGCAAGAAAATCCATCTCTGAATATGGAGGTCTGCATGTCAGGACATTCTGGTCTTTGTCAGAAATGAGTCGATAGCCATATCATAGGTTGTCGAAGGAGGCCATGTGCCGATCCAACTGGACTCGGAAGGACTAGAGAAACCTTTGTGTTAGTCAAATGGTGTAAATTGCTTGTCGGAGTTAGATACGAACATGTAAGATGTCACTCATGTCGCCGTCATCTGCGTCCACGTACGCAGTCAGTACTACGAGAGCCGCGTCCAACATAGGGTGCTTGGCCGTCTTGCAGCATTGCTTAAGACCCCATGACGCGTTAACAACAGCGCCGAGAGCGAGGAGTCGCACTTCATCGTTTCGCGATAAGCCCTGGGCAAACCCCATGTTCAGGTCTTTGTACAACTCCAAATCGCAGAGCAAATTGAAGAGGAGAACGTAGGGATCGCTAGGGTCCTTAAGGTTGCAGCGGAGATTGCCCCGGAATTCGATCGTGAGTGGTTTGCCCCTCAGAAACTTGAGGTATTCAAGAGGAATAGCACTGAGCCAACGACGCGCGAAAGTTGTATTTCCATCCGTGATCACCAGAGAGAATTTGTTGTTCTTGTAGTACAGATGGTGACATTCCTGGTTGATCTGTTTGCACACTTGCGTGCTGGCCAGGTGTTCTTGCTTGTCTTCGTTGAGGTGGATAACACCACCATCGCCAGTGACCGTAAGGTTCCAGATGCGGTCGCGTAGCTCGGGGGGAAGACGGGCGAAGGGAGAGTTGTCCATGCCTCAAAAGCCAACGTCAGCATATCTCTCACCGCTCAGATTATTCACGAACTTACTCCGTGCCTGGGGGATGAATGTTTGGTAGGACCACGGAAAGCTGCGGGATACGAAAGACATGGTAGAAGATTTGGCTACCGCCGCCGGTTGTCAAGAGGTGGGAGAAGGAGATGGGCGTGCACCTTATAACCAACAGGGTGTCAAGAAGTGGGAGGAGGAGATGGACGTGCACCTTATAACCAACAGGGTGTCAAGAAGTGTGAGAAGGAGATGAGCATGCACCTTACCGTCAATAGGCGGTCAAGAGGTGGCAGAAGGAGATGGGCATGCACCATCCCGCCAAACGCAGTTTCATGTGACTGACGCTAACGGAAGAGCTAAGCCCGACCTGGCAACGAGCAGCGCAAAGTGAATACACCTCATTTCCAAATACCTTGATCTTGATATGGCGAAAAAAGAAAGACCACGCATTTCTGTTCTTGGACTGTGGCGAAACAGGGAAGCATGTAGAGAAACAGAGAGCTAAGCAAAAAAAGTTCAGCCGCAGCCCCCATGGCAGCGCCTCTCATCCCAGACTCCATGCCAGCGGGCTGGCTCGGTCGTTTCTTGATGTCATATCCTGCAGAAGCGGCCGAGCTGAGAGTCGAACCTGTAACATGTTGGGCCTTTTCAGCACCTCAGCTACAGCACCGAAACTGAACTGGAGGTCGGATCATTCTGAATCTATACATAATTACCAAGCACTGCATATGGTGAATACAATATGAGCATTCCTTGGTAACCCACCAATGTCCCATGTGATTGTTTTCCGTATACTGCAACTGGTATATAAAGTGCCGATGAACGCTACAATAGAATCTAGGACTCCGCATCCACAAATACTTCATCGCCGCCCTCGAGTGAGTCCTGTCTCATAACCCTGGGCGCCAGGGGATCCCGACTGGCTGAGACTCCGCCGCCTCTGGGTGGCTGTTGCGGTTGCTGCGGTTGCTGCTTTGCTGGTGGATCTCTCTGACTAAAGTCGATGAGGTCTCCGGATGCTTGCTGCGAGGGTTGCTTTTCTTGTGGTCTTCCGGCAGTCTCGGATTGAGCGCGTTCATGCTGACCCGGGAGGATGGGCGCGATGGCAAGAATCTGCTCAATGTTTTCCTCTGGCGTTTTGCCATCACTGCTTTCATCAGTATCGGGTGTGGTGTCGGACTTGACGTCACTGCAACTTACATCTTCGCATTAATGACCCAGTCAAGCGACTCCTCGCCGTCCACGTCACCAGGTCCGCCTCCACCTGCGGCGCCCTTTGCCCTCCGGAACAGCTTCGCCTGCCACTCCTGACCTTCCCTAGCGGCAGCCTCTTCGCGCTGTCTGTCCTCTATTCTCGACTTCTCGTCCGTAGCTGTCTTCTGATCTGCGACCTTGATCGCCTGTGTAACCTTCTGCCACAGCTTCTGCGACTCCCGCTCACCCTGTTCCGAAAGTGGGCGTGCTTTTGGTGGCGTTTCCCGGGCGTGTGTAGCGTCGAACAACAGCTCCTTCTTTCCGGTCTGCCGGAGTCAGTGATACTTCCGGATGCAGCCTCAAAGGCCTCAGCGTGGCAGATCGACTCACCGAAAGATTCTTAATGTACATTTCTCCTGTCCAGTATCCGCTGAGCTCGTAAAGATTCTTGCCAGACTTGGAGTCCTTGATGTAGCCTCCGATCGCGTTGTAAGTTCCTCCCATCCAACCCTTGACCTTGAATTCAATGTCCGCTTCAAGGCCCAGTTCAGGACACTTGACCATGGCGTGATCGCCAAGTTCGTACTTCATCTTGCCGAAAAGGATACCTCTGGCGTACATGTTTGGCTGTGTGATGAAGCTGTAAAGAAGCCGGTCAGCACCCATGCATCAGTACACAATATGGCAGGCTATCTCACAATCTCTCGTCACGGTTCAAGAACCTCATGATCGCAATGCCCTCCATGAAACTCCCCACGGAGTTTCCCAAGAACTTACTCCTGGGCTTCAGTGTTCCATCTATCCTGATGTGGTGCTCAGGTGCCATGAAGAAATAGCTCGACTTTGGAGGGTGGTGGGATGTTTGCTCGGAGATGTAGTATCCTCTCGTTCCATCTGGATAGTCCCAATAGCTGGTAAATGTCTCTCCGAGGATGGGGTTGAGGGGTTTCTTGACTCCACTGTATTGCATTAGCCAGCGTTTAGGTCTGGACCGTGTGTTGAGGGACATACGGAGGCTTGATATGCCATCCACTCAGGTAGAACTTGATGACAGCGACGAAGCGCTCTGTGGGGTCGTCGATCTTCGGCATTGGGAGTAGTATTTCAGGGTGCGCCATGAAGCTGGAGGGCTTTGTAAGTATTTCTTCCGATTTGCATGTGACAGCGCTCTTACTTGGTAATTCTCTCCAGCATCGAGCGCGGTTCGAGGATGAAGGTGGGAAGAGTAACGCGGCTGAGGTCTGCGCCGGGTCGCAGCTGGCTGATGATATGAGAAAGGACTGTACAGAGGAGTCAGTCATGGTATTGCAAGGCTCGTTGCGGCTGCCTTACCATTTCCCTGGTCGGCGTCTACCACGGTCTCGTCGCTTTCGGTGGTGTCGGCAGGTCTGGAATCGTCGGTGGAGGAGCGATTGCCTAATTTTCTATGTCAGCATGGCTCATAGCAGGCTGTTGTTGTTTGGGCTCCAGGTACGTACTGACGAGCGAATGCCGCCTGTGGCTGTGACCGAGCACCATGCCGGCGAATGGGTAGTGGGCGCAAAGGTAGTGAGGGAGAGGACTGGGGCGCGGTGTAGTGTTTGAAGTAAGCTGAAGACTCAGGGCAGCGCTGTCCGAATTGAGGGAGGTCTGCGGGAAGGGAATGTATTGCGAATGCTGGTGATGCGGCGACTGGCAAGTCGAGCACAAGGAATCGACGGACGCGCCTTGGCAGCTGCGTCGTCCTGGACTCCTGGCACGTTCTACGTCAACAGCGGGGTACAGGCTCCCGTCGCAGCACTCCAGCTCTCGCGCTTGGCAGCGAACGTGAATTTATTGTGTTTCGGGTTATTTTGAAAATGGGAAGAGAAAATGGGTGATTTATGCATGTATGCCTGACATGCGGCGTGTATGTTTATACAGCTGGCCACCGGACATGACTGTAGCCGTCCGCAGCGATCCGCTTCAGGAGGCAGCAATATCATCTGCCAGTATCATGCGGCCTGAGGCTGACATGGCTTGTGAAAACACCGACCGCCGACAAGCAAATACGGATAATTTACATGGAAAGTTTGCCGATTCCATAGCTTGCAAATACCACTACTCTGTTAACACTACAGACTCAGGTACGGATATAATTTACATGGCTACTACTGCTACGACACTACATACACCTTTCAGTTATGCAGCTAGCGTCGAGATCGGCTGAACGTCACCCGCCGCTCTGACTGAAGTAGGTCACTTACCTATTGACACTCCCAATGTCATGTAATTGTAGCATGTCTATCAAGATCGCAATGATATAGTCTGTCGTCAGCTGTACACAATCACCATCATCGGTCCTGCCGTAACCATGACCGCCTCCACACCACCCTCAACCTCATTTACCGCAACCCGCATAAACACCACCACCTTCCTGATCACAGAAGACGACAGCTACGCCGAACATCCATTTATATATGCAAAGTTACATCCCAATGCACCCTTACTGATTCTCTCTGACACCGGCTGTGACTCGCCACGCGACAAGGACCGTATGTAGCACCGCCTTCCCAAGGCCTAATCCCACCGTATCATCTCGGAATCATCTCAATTCTGGGAAGCGGTGAACTGCTGGGAGAAGTAGACTGATAAGACCCAGATCAGATCGTCCACCTAAAAGCCCTCCTAGAGACCCACGCCCTCGCCTGCAACAATGGCCTACCTCTCAACCCCCTGCAGGGCGGAAGGCGGCGAGACTACATGATCATCTGCACACACTGCCACTACGACCACATCGGCGGCATCGAGCAATTCGCCACCCGACAAGCCACGATAGTGGCCAGCAAGCATGGGCGAAGCTTCATAGAGGAAGATCTGGCGACGCATTCACTGTGTAAATACCGCCGCATGCGTACGCCGCGGTACAGAGTGAGCCACTGGGCTGAAGATCGTGAAGATCTGAAATGGCCTCTCTCGTCTTCAATGTCGAAAGTAAACCTCGGCATAACAACCCTCCAAACGCCCGGCCACACGCCAGACTCACTAGCCTGGTACGACAGCTCCGAGCGCCACTTATACGTCGGCGACAGCTTCTACGAGATGGGGGCTGACGGGATGCCGATCATCTTCCCGAAAGAGGGGGACTGGGTGACTTTCATGCGGTCGATGGGAGCGTTGAGGGACTTTGTTCTGGAGCAGAATGCGGTTGTGGAAGGGGTGGAGGAGGGGTGGGTGGAGGTGCTTCCGCGCGTCAAGGTCGGCTGTGGACATCAGACCGCTGCGGCGGACGCGGAGGAGATGGTTGAGGCGGTTGTTGGGATTTTTGAGAGGATTATTGCGGGAAAGGTGCCGGTTGTTATGAGTGAAGAGGTCAGGGGGGAGGTTTATGATCTGTGGAAGGAGGAAGGGGAGGGGGTTAGGTTCTCTGTGAGGGCGCCGAGGAGGCTTTGTGAAGAGGCACGGAGGCATAGAGGAGGAGCTTTTGCTTCGACATGAGCTACGAATATCCATTATGGCCTTTTGACTAGGTAATATCATTAAAACGTAGGTACAAATCAATTCAGCAGGAAAGTGGTATCTCTAATCCCAACCCTCAACCCCATGGATCCGTCTGCGCAGCCTTGATGCCCCACATTCTCCTTCTTCTCCTCTCGGCTTCACTTCCAATGCTCCCCATACTCTCATTACTTCCCCAGTTCCTGAGCCTCTCCTACGAGCTCGGCGTGGCACCCCTCTCGTGTCTCCTCAGCAAACTATGCCTCATACTCTTTCCTCCAGGGGAGTCCTTAACACTACCTGCACCCCCGACACTTGCCTGATCCGCCGCCTCGAACCTGGACCTTACCGTCACACTGCCTGCCCCAACTTTGACAATCTTTTCACCACCATCGCCCTGATCATCGATGAAAAAGCCCGCTTCACCTAAGTCATCCCCGCCACCGAACGTAGCGTGATCTCGCACCATCAGCCTGAACTGTGCGTCCGCAGAGCACTGAACCTTCTTGGACTCATCTTCCCAGGCCACATCGCCGGTTTTGGCTTTGATGGCCTTTGTTTTCAGGACCTCCTTAAGACCCCTAGGCCCGTCGTGCATCACGCGGACCTCGACCTTTGTGCCCGCGGGGAAGCCAGAGGCGGAGAGGATGGAGATGGTGGCCGTGCCAGTTTCGGCAATGGGCGAGGCGCCAGCAGTGCCGAAGCTACGGGTGCGTGTGTGAGGAGTTGAAGGGGAGGAGGTTGCGGAGGTGTTTGAGATGACTGGAACAGCTGGGACCTCCGAATCAGCAGTGTCGACGCCATTGACAGTGCCGTCTTCGAAGCCGGCGTCTTCGGCTTCTGCTCCGCCGCCGCCACGGCTCTTGCGGCGCTTGAATGGCATGCCAACGCCCTTGCCAACGCCTTTGCCCAGGAACGACGCGCCCTTAACGACACCACCGCCGACGAAGACAGCGCCTTTACCCACGCCCTTAACGGGCGCACCGACGATCTTGCCAGGCGTGCTGAACGTGCCTGAGAAGGTCGAGGAGCCTTGACGCGAGCGCGTGACATAGTCTGGCTTAAAGAGCATGCCCAACCTTATCGAGCCAGATTTCCCATCCAATCCCAACACCACCTCCTGTTTCTGGAAGGGCTCGAGGATCTCGAGATTGATCGCCGCCTTTCCCAGGAAATCGGCTTTGTCGCCAAAGTCCCAGTCGTAGACGTCGACCTCGAATTTTGCGGCTGTGCGCGAACGGATCGGGACTTCGAAAAATTCGTTCCAGGCCGGGTGAAGTGTCTTCTTTTGTACTTTGGTCTTGTATACTTCTTTGCCGTGGAGCACGAATTTGCAGTATGGATCGCTGTAGCCGCTGCGATCGGCGGCGGGGAGATCGGCGGCATCCAGGACTTCGACACGGAGGTTACCCTGGTTGTTCAGGCTTTCGGAGGGGTCGAGTTGCATTTTCACAGGAAGGTATTTGAGGCTGACGGTGATGGTGCTTTCGCGGCCATCTTTGTCTTTGAGTGTGAGTTGCGTCGGTTTGTACTGTAGACGGTTAGCAAAGTCCCATTGATACAGGGGGTAACGACTTACCAAAGCACGCTTGAGCACTTCCATAGTATTTCCAACAAGCTTGGCAAGTACATGGTCTTGATCGCCTTCACCCTTCTTGTCCACTTCCTCAAGAAGACGGAGAGTGATTCTTGACAGGTCGATCTCACGAACCATGGCATCGCCAACTGGGACATCGTTAGCGCCCACATCCTATCATATGGCTATGGAATAAACATACCTTCGTTGAAGGAGTATTGCTTCGATTTGGTCTTAGCAGATCGGTACGCCGGGAAGACGTTGTCGTCCATGAGAACCTCGAGATGACAGTTGGCGTGCTGCATGTTACCATCGATGATCTTGAAGACAAGCAAGCCGGATTCTGCGAACAATTAGCATGCGGACATAACCTTGTATCAACTTAAGCGTACCATATTGACCGAGATCATCAGCACCAATCCTGATCTTTGGAACCTCCATCTTCTCCTCCACCAACGTCTCCTGTTGTCTCTCATTGGCCGCAAGCTGCTTCCTCAAGTCCAAGTCACCATTCGCGGAGCCACTTTTGATCGAAGAGAAAGTGCCCGCAGTATTGCTTCTAGCTCTGCCTTGTGCCATAGTCGCACTCGCGTCGCTCGGCTTCGCGCTATGCATGCTCGGTCTGGTGCTGTCGAGGCTTTGCTTCGTTTCTTCTCTCTCCTCCTCTTCCGGATCAATCACGTTAAGAGTTGGGAAGAACGAGGCCGTGAAGTTAAGCACTCCCTTCGGAGGCGATCTGGGACCGAGACGGAGACCTTCTGAAAGGACGCGCTTGCTGTCGTCCACTGCATATTCACCCGAGGGTTCCTGGTGGAGGTAGTCTGACATGGCTAGCTCGACCAGACCGAGCGAGCGGTCCTTGCCAAGGCTCTCTTGGTCCATGACTTCGAGGACCAGCTTCTCGCGAGCAGAATGGACGGGTACATAGATAACCTCATCCCACTCCGGATTGAGGTTATTCTTGAAGGTCACCGTACGCCCCTTCTCGATGCCAGAAAGCATGGCACGGACATAGGGGTCGGACTTGCCCATGGTTTCGAGATTTCTGAGGTCCTTGGCGGACTGAAAGTGCAGACGCATGACACCAATAGGGGTAATGTAGCCAGACCCTCCCATGGCGCCCTTCAAGGCCACAGGCTTCCACTGGAGAAGCATCTTCGCTCTGCCCGTCTTCGTGCCTGCTAGGTTGTACCACTCCTGGCCTTTACTCATCATTTCAAGCATATCGTCAAGCTTGATCTGGTAAGTGCCGATGATGGGATCGGTCGCGATATCGCGGTCGTCCTTGATGACCAGACCCAGCTTCGCCTTCTTACGGTCGGTAATGAGCAATTCTTGGGTAGCGTCGGGGAAGATGGGGTTGTTTGTCCGCTTGAGTTTCTTACTAACATGGACCTCCTTTCCATTCAGCAGCAGGACTGCATAAGGGTTAAGCTGGCCAATCAAGCTCTTGCTGCCATCGAGCTCCTTTGCGCTCTCGATAGTGAACTTCGCAATACCGGTGTTAGATTCTGGCGGAGGTTCCAAAGTGCCGTCTGGGAGCTTCTGACCCTCCATAACGGGGAAGAAACGAATGTCCGCTTGAATGATACCGCGGGGTCTACCGTTCGCCAGGACCTCAAGCTGTTGGTTCTCGTGCTCTTGCTCGTGCTCGAGTTGATCCAGTGCAAAAGTCGCGGTTCCCAGCTCCTTGTCCTTGCGGTACTCATTGTAGTCGTAGACCTGGAGAGCCAAGCTGTCCTTCAAGCTCGTCAGAATGATGTTGACGGTCTCATTCCAGCGTGGGTTAGCATTTTCGTGAACAGTCTTAGTCTTGCCCAAGGGTTGACGGCCATTGATCGATACCACAGCGTACGGGTCTGGTGTGCCAGCGAACTTGTCAGGGTTCTTGAGGCCCTGTGCGCCGTGAAATTGGACTTGCAGGACACCGATTGCTTGGTCAACTGGGTTGCCAGCAAGCATCTTCGCGATCTCAATGGGGAATACATTGGGAGCGTACATCATAGGTCCCAGGTTTGCGTGGATTTGCTCCATAATAAAACCCTCTAAACCTGGGATGAAGTTGATGTCGAATCCGAAAGTGTCTCCTCCCAATGGCTTGCAGACATAGTCAAGGGTCGGCCTTTCTAAGAAGCAGATCTCCACCTTTTCGATATGGGGAAAGGGAATTTGAAGCTTGACCTTGACGCGCATCAAACCAGAAAATGCCATGTCTTCGACGATAATGTCCAAGCCCTTGCTGATCATGGCTTTGCCGACTCTGACCTCGAGTACCACCTTGGGGTTGACCTTGTTCTTGATTTGGCGGGCAGTCAGATCCGCGGTGTCATTTGGTGTGAAGCTGAACTTCCAGTCCATGAGCACGGTATCGTCGCTAGCCTTCGGATAGGTCTTGACGTGCTCCAGCCGGGGCGGCTTCGTGCCGAGTGTGAAGAACTTCATCCTCATGCTGTCTAAGAACGCTGGCGTAGAGGTGGACAGGACCTGATCGACCGAGTTCACGATGGTCGCGCAAAGTACTGGAGCATAGATTGGCCAGAATTTGACCAGGAAGCTGTTGATCCACTCCAGACTCTCATTGTCTGTCTCAAGCCGTGCCTTCGCCATCTGCCGGTTGACATCGTCACGGAAGTTGCGGCGCACCCTCCGAATTGATGTGCGATAATAAGTGGCGCAGATGGCCATGATCATGAAGACCCAGCCGAGGCCACCACCGAGAATGCCAATGACCCAAGTGGAGAGGCATGCGAAGATGATGACTCCGGCGTTATGGTACCAGTCTCCGAAGAACTTGTCGTCAAGCTTGCCCTCTAGGTATGTCTGATGGTCAATCATGCCCTCCTCGTCCTCATCTCCAGGGTTGCCGAATCTGGGGGCCCATCCGACCTTGCTCCACTGCTCCTCCTTCTCTATCTTGCCATTAGCGGCGCCAGAGACTGATTGGGTGGGTGACTGTGGAGGGAGTGCACCTCCTTTCGAAGGCGGGGGCAGGTCATAATCTGCTGGAGTGCCATCATCCTGATCTCGGTCAGCGGAGTTGGATGATGCTGACGAAGCAAGCGCTTACCTGATCTGTCACCAGCGTGGCTGTCTTGTGCTTCCTTATACTCCTCAGCTCTTCTGGTATTTGCTAGACAAGGCGTCAGTAACGTGAAATGTTACACAACTTCACTAGAGATCAGAGCGATCCCTCAATCGCAGCGGCTTCGACGATGGCGGACTTCTAGTGGGATATTTACTTACAGCCTTGGCTTGGGCCTTTTTCTCTTCTGCGCTAGCATTCGGGTCGAACTGGAATGCAGCAGTGCCCGCCCTCTTCGACTCATTTAGCATAACCTGTTCCGCATCTTCGGCGGAGACGTTGCAGTCCGGGTCTTGAGCAGCTTGGATGGCGCCCTCTTGCTTGAGCTCATGCACTCGGCCATGAATGCCGTGAAGCATGCCGTTCGATGGGCAGATGTGCGCAGTATGTGGTTGTTTGCGGAGTGGGAAGGTACGCGTAAGGTGAGCGGTGAGCGGTGAGCGGTGAAACGGTGGTCAAGTAGAGCAGGGTGTACAGCGGCTATTCGAGGCTATGTATAAAGTGTGTGCCGTAGGGGATTTGCACAGGTTATAGACAAGTAAGGAGCGTGTGTGAGTAGGAACACCACTTGCTGTATACAGGAGGGGAAGGAGTAGCAGAGGAAGGATTGTCAGACGAGGTTCCGGGTTTGCGGGACCAGCTGTGCTGAGCATGCACAATCGCATGGCTGGCAGCTACCAAGGCTTCTCCACACGACAACCCTGCAGCCCAGATGCACGGTCCGAGGTCAAAAGCCAGAGGGTTGCCTATCGCTGCAAGAGTGCATGAGCACGTACACCATGATTTGGATTTGATAAGAGCTTTGTGATACAGCTAGACACATTGCCCAGCTCTGTTTGATTCTGGACTTGTACAACAGCATATGCTCCCAGGCAATGCTCTTGTCTTTCCTAGACACCTTCCAGCTGTGACATTCAAGCTCGCTTCCGATGACGAAGCGCCGAGGACCCTGTTCATCCGTCGCATGGCCGACAAAGCTTGGCCTTCCTAGCGCCATCCTCGGCGAAGCCGGCAAGATCTCGCGCACATGCATGTGGGTGCGCTTACGCCTCTTGCGGCAACCACATGCATGGATTCATTGCATGCTGGCCTTCGGCCGTGTCCATTGTCCCTTCGACACGGGCTCCCTGCTCTTGAACGCTTCCTATCGCACAGGGTGTGCTTGAGTGTATTCAGCTAGCGGCAAAGGTTACTCGAGCAGTATGAAGAGAGAACCGGGTCGGGGGCCCCGTCAAGCCCATCTTGTACTGGACCCTTCCTTAAAACTTTAGCCCTAAGCTGGTCCCAAATGTAAGCTAAACGGCTTCGATCGAGGGTCACGACCATCACTTCTGAGGATCCTCATTCCCGAGTGCAAATCTCCCCACTGTCTGCAACGCCGTGCTTCAAGCTGTTTCTCTTCCCACATGTCTCAACGACGTGTTTCAAGTCTCTCCCGTCTCCGCTTGAGACAATGACCTGTGTCAAGCTAGGTAGGTACGTCCCCTGCCTCTCTACGCATCGCAAGATGTGATACAACAAGGCTTGTATGTTTGAATGCAGTGTTGGATAGCAATGGAAGAGTAGGGCCTCTGAAAGCACAGCGGACTGGTCCGGGCCTCAAAGCAGCTGGCCTGTAAGTTTTGGCATGATTTTCTACAGGTGCTATGCCTGCGCTGCGCCTCTTTTCATATATCACATCGGGTATCTCAAGCCGTCTCCCTCCCAAGTCCATCCTTATACCTCTTCAAAGCCCTTCCCCGGCTCTCTTTATGATCTACCACCGGCCTCGGATACCCATTCCTCTCCGCCACAACACCAGCACCCCTCCCGTACGGATCATGCACCGCCTTACCCTCCACCTCCGCCAACTCCGGCACCCACTTCCTGATATAATCACCTTCCGCATCAAACTTCTCACTCTGCAACAACGGATTAAAGATCCGAAAATAAGGCTGCGGATCCACCCCCGTCGACGCGCTGAACCCCCATCCGCCGTTGTTGGACGCGAAGTCCCCGTCGATCAGGTGTTCCATGAAGTAGCGCTCGCCCATGCGCCAATCGATGAGCAGGTCTTTTGCGAGGAAGGAGGCGACGATCATGCGGCATCGGTTGTGCATGTAGCCCATATGGTTCAGTTGGCGCATCGCTGCGTCGACGATTGGGAACCCGGTGACGCCACGGCACCATTTGTCGAAGAGGTCGGCGTCATATTCCCACTCTATGTTGGTGTATTCGCTGTTTTCCTCTTTAGTACCTCTTATTCGATCATCAAGAAAAGTGCGTCAAAACTCACTATTTGAACGGTTTGTGCATACAAACGTAGGGCCAATGCGACAGCACATGCTTATAGAAATCGCGCCACGCAACCTCACTGATCCAACCCTTAATCCCCTCATTGCCCCCGTCAAGCTTCTTCGTACTGTTGACGTCTCTCGCGCTCCTCACCGCCGTCCTCGCCGCTAGTGTTCCAGCAGAGTGATGCACACTAAGCATGGCCGTACTGTTCGCGGCCGGGAAATTCCTCGTGCTCTTATACACACCGATCTTCTGGTTCAGAAACCGCTCTAATCTTTCCAGCGCTTCGTGCTCGCCCGCGGGCCACAGATGCGTGAAGCGTTTCCGTTCTTCCTCGCTCAGTTTCTTGTTCTCCGGGGCGCTGGGAATGGGGGTATCGAAGATGTCTTTGAACCTCTCCCGCGCGGTGGGAGGGTTCTGCCCGGGTGCTTCAAACGCATTTAACACGTCCGGATTGGCATGCAGATGCGCGATCCACGCTCTACTCCAAGGAGAGTAGACGCTGAACTGCTTCCCCTGTTGCGTATGCAGCTGGCCTGGCGCGACAACCACGTCATCATGGACAGCAGTGAAATCGATGCCCCTTTCCAAGCATTTCTTCGTCATCTTCGCCTCTCGCCTCAGCTCATCAACCTCGTACTCAATATTGCAGAAAACATGCTTGGCGCCCCATTTCTCGAAGAGCTCCAGTAATCTTGCGGGTACTGTTTTCCTGTCTTCGACCGTCTCCACGAACAGCGGAATATCCTTCTCGCCTAGATCCCGCTTCAGCACTTCCAGCGTCCTGAGCTCAAAATCCACGCGCGGCGGACTGGTGAAATGAGCTTGATAGTCTTGTGGGGAGACGATGAACATTGCTATCAGAGGGATGTTGTATTTCTTCGCTAACTGCCCCGCTAGACTCAAGCCCTTGTTGTCGTGCGTGCGTAGGTCGCGCTTGAACCAATGCACCACTGCCTCTCCCGGCTTGATCTGCGCCCTTGCCTCTGCAGTGTCTGCGATTGTTTGTTCGAGGATCTCAATGGGCCGGGGAATCTCGTTGTTGTTGTATCTTTCGCAGCGCTCGTTCGACATCTCGGGTGGGTAGAATTCACGCTGCACGATTCCGTATTGTTCTTCAACCCGGCTGTGGTCAAAATCCACCGTAGTCGTCCTGCTGGGATCATCTTTGGTGTCCTGTTCTTCCTTCCGGGGCGCGCGAGAGATTGAAGGCTCAGGTTTCTTGGAAGGGGGTTCGCCGTTGGCCTTGGAGGTAGCTTTGCGCTTTGGTGCCATAATGGGCAAAGATCGATGGAAATGTCTGTAGAGATTGGAGTACTCGGACCGGGTGCACACAGCAGTTCGTCTATGTATAAATGTATGCGATAGTTGTATAGTCGCAAATGTTCGTGACAAGCGCATGCGCTATGATACTATGGATGAGATCTCTGAATTGGCGCGAGAGTGCTTCTGAAAGCTGTTTGATTGCAAGACTTCAAGGGCCAGGAGTGAATAGAGGAAGAGAAATGGAAACACAAGTAACCTATAGAAATTCGAAACGGGGTAAATACCCTGCGCCGAACCATGCATGTGGGAATGCAACGGGACAGGGACATGACGTCTTCGAGCCTGTTTCTCCACGATCTGACGGGACGGGAGCCGCATGCCCAGATAAGCGAGATCGAGACCCCGAGATCAACCACTCACCATCCAGCACGATTTAATAGGGAACAGACACATGGTTCTTGGGTGAAACGCAGACTTTGGAGACTGCAAATGTACAATAACTCATACTAACTTGATAGCTAGGCAGCCGTAATCTAATCATCAGATCCTTCTCCTCAAAACGCCACTGTAAATGCCATCCATCTGACAACAAACCCCACCGATACTTTTTAAGCCGGCCCATTACACGCCCTCTCATAGCTATATCCCTACGTATACGGATAGCTCGTCTACGCGTAAAGCTTCTTGTCGAAGCTGTGGAGACCGTGCACATTGCCCTCCGCCTGGGCAGAGACGGTCCTGAGCTCGAAGCGGACAGAGCCGTCAACGACGCCCTGCCTCAACTCGGTCAAACTCTGGACACCAATGTCCTGCAGGGAGTGCTGGACACCAGCCATGAGGTATGGCACGAACTTGGTGACAGAGCCGCGGTCGAGCACGGAACCGGAGACACCCTGGGCAACGAGCAGCTTGTCGCCCTCAGAGAAGTAGCGGGCAGTACCGGCATTGCTGGCCTTGGGGTCGTTGGGGTTGGCGGAGCCAACACCGGCCTTCTTGTCCTCCATGGCGTCGATGGAGCCCATACCGCGGTAGGCCTTGACGAGCTGGCCCTCGCGGGAGACGAAGTACTCACCTGGAGACTCGGTGGTACCGGCGAGGAGACCGCCCATCATGACGGTGGAGGCGCCGAGGGCGAGACCCTTGACGATGTGGCCAACGTTCTGAACACCACCGTCGGCGATACATGGAACGCCGAAGCGTGCAGCGAAAGTGGAGACGCTGTGGACAGATGCGGCCTGTGGGCGACCGACGGCCATGACCTCCTGGGTAATGCAGGCAGAGCCGGAGCCCATACCGATACGCAGACCGTCGACACCAGCCTCGATGAGGGCGGCAGCTTGCTCACGGGTAACGACATTGCCACCAATGACATCCAGGCCTGGGTAGGTGGCCTTGACGTAGCGGACCATATCCAACTGGAAGACAGAGTTACCCTGGGAAGAGTCGAGGATGACAATGTCAAGGCCAGCCTCAACAAGCTTGGCCAGACGCTTGCGGTCATCTGGGCGGGTACCGATGGCGGCAGCAGCGATCAGCTGCTTGGACTGTGGCAGCTTGGAGGCAAGGGGGTAGTTGACGTTCTTCATCAAGTCGGAGCGGGAGAGGAGGGAGATAAGGTTGTAGTTCTCGTCGACAATTGGGAGCTTGCCCTTCTTAGACTGGGAGAGGATGGCGTTGGCCTCGGAGAGAGTGATGCCAGTCTTAGCAGTGACAAGGTCGGTGGACATGGCCTTGGTGACAGGGTCGGAGGCATCATCGTGGAACTGGAGATCACGAGGAGTGATGATACCAACAAGCTTGGAGCGAAGGGTGCCGTTCTCTGCGTTGGACATTAGTATCAACGCCCACAAAACTTCGTGACCCAGTCGCTGGGAATGCGCTCGATTCAGTGAAACATCTTTCTCCACAAAACGGTTGCCCGTTTCATACGGATGAACGAAAGTTATTTGAATTTTTGATCATCATACGAGCGCATTGTACCCAGCGAAGCGATTGGGAAGAGGGAGAGCTTACCAGTGACTGGGAAACCACCGAATCCCCACTTCTCCTTCAGAGCCCTGGCTTCAGCGACAGTTGTGGTTGGGGAAATGACGACTGGGTCGAGGATGAAGCCGTTCTCGTAGCGCTTGACCTTGCGAACCATCTCGGCCTGGTAGTCGGCGGAGCAGTTGTGGTGGATGACACCGAGACCTCCGAGGAGAGCCATGTGGATGGCCATGTTGTGCTCGGTGACAGTGTCCATAGGAGAGGACAGGAATGGGGTCTTGAGGGTGATGCGCTTGGTGACTGGGGTGTCGAGGTTGACAGCGCTGGCTGGGAAGCCTATGGACTGTGTGAGCAAGCCGTAAGACGCGACGCGCCAGATTCGGCGTGCTGCATACCAATGTAGCCTGGAAGAACAAGGAAGTCATTGTAGGTCAGACCACCGTTGTTCTTCGAGTCCAGGAGGGTCTTGACATCAATGCCGTCGCGGTCTGGGTACTCGTTCTTGAGCACCTCGAGGGCGTTCTTGTGGTCAAGGACCTTCTCCTTGTGCAGGACTGGGGCCTGGATTTCGGTGCTGTCGCCGTTCATGATGGCCATAATATATGAAATAAAGGGGTATCTTGAGTATAAAGAAAAGGCGACTGCGGGGTGAAGCTGTCGTCGGGTCCAGGATCCAACCTTTCCCAAGGAAGAAGATTTGGTGATGCAGCGGAAAATTGAAGTTCTTGAGGGACGGCGAGCGGACCCTGTCCCGAGGATCAGCCGTGCGGGCGGTGGTCGAAGTTGGAAAAAATAAGCTTGCCGCTAGAGAGCGGGCGCAGGGATCATTGTGGACCGGCTGGTCGTGTTTGTGTACACGGGCGTCAATCAAGGTCCGGAAAACAACAAACCTGGGAGGTCTGCAGTGCATATACAGGGGAGAGTGCACACGCATACTACCACAGGAAACGCGTCAAGTATCATTTCTACACTCTTTTGGAGTACACGATCCGGCATATATCAGATGCATTCCTCGGTCATTCGCTAAAGTGCAAGCATTCTGCTCACATGGAGAAGGAGCGTTGAATAAACGTCTTGACCGTATCTGCGACCACCATAACACAAACTACGATAGACCTAGCCTTGTTGAAAGACCCTCGATAGCCTTTGCTCTCTTCTGAGCTGAGCGGTCTAACAATCCTTGAAGGGCTGCGGTCCACGCGACACTCGCGCCGGCATTATGGCGTACTCTTCCTACTCTCCTTCGTCGCGGCCTCCATTAGGAAACCACCACCTAGCTTCAGTGTCAACACCGAGCCCGCTACGGCATTCGTCAAATGCGACGCCTACCTTGTACCCTTATGCGAATGGCTCTCCTTCAACATCACCGACTCGGACAGGCACTGTCTCCTACGCAGCAAATGGAAGCCATGACACGCGACCGGGCCACAGACGCGGATTGAGCGAGTTCTCAGCAAGCAACGAGTACGTGCCTCGGAAAGACCTGGGGCTTCCACTTTCACCGGAGAACTTTCGCGCGGCACTGCGGCCCTTACAGCAGGCCCCGAGTAACACTCCTACGCTTTCTCACTCCCGCTCCCAGAGCTTCGACCCGAAGATGCAAGAAAATGGCACATCCTCACCCTACAGTCCAGCGTCTCCGCCCATGAAGTCTCGTCCACACTCGCTCGCCATATCCAGATCAGACAGCATACGAGCTCCTGTACACGACAGATCAAGGCCCAGTGGACCACAGGTGCACTTTGCGACTCAGCCTACCGTGATCGATAAACCCAACCTTGAAGGACTCGAGAAGTCATCGACCGGCTATCTGCGCACGCTTTCCAAATACACACAGAATGGCAGTGAAGAAGACTTCGCGATCAAGTCACCAGAGCAAGAGGTTGCGGGCCTACACGGAAGGAGAAGGCTTCAACGGACAATGACAAAGCGCGACAAGAAAGACGGTGGTATGAGCAAGTTCGCAAGTGGATGGCAGGCAACGAAGTGGATCGACCAACAACGCCAGTTCTTACAAGCGTATGAGTACCTATGTCACATCGGAGAGGCCAAGGAGTGGATTGAAGATATCATACATAAAGAGATTCCGCCAATCGTGCAGCTAGAGGAAGCACTCCGAGACGGTGTTACTCTGGCCGAAATTGTACAGGCATTATGCCCTGACAAACCGTTCCGCATATTCCGGCATCCTAAGCTACAGTTCAGGCACTCCGACAATATTGCGGCCTTCTTCCGCTACCTCGCAGACGTCGAGCTACCGGAACTCTTCAGATTTGAGCTCGTTGACCTCTACGAAAAGAAGAACATTCCGAAAGTCATCTACTGTGTACATGCTTTGTCCTGGCTCCTCTTCCGGAAAGGAATTGTCGACTTCCGGATCGGCAACTTGGTCGGCCAGCTACAATTCGAGGATCATGAGCTGGAGACTATGCAGAAAGGCTTGGACAAAGCCGGTATCTCCATGCCAAATTTCTCTGGCATGAGCGCAGACTTTGGCGTACCAGAGCCGGAACCAGTTGAGTCTGAAGAAGATCGCATCGATCGCGAGTTGGCGGAGAATGAGAGCAGCATTGTGGATCTCCAAAGCCAAATCAGAGGTGCTATGATCAGGAACAAGCTTGGCGACACAATGCAAGATCTGTGGGACTTTGAAGTCAAGCTAGTCGAGCTCCAATCGATGATACGAGGCGATTTCTCCAGGCAAATAGTAGAGTACCGTCTCAATATGCGCCGGTTCGCCGTCCAACTCCAAAGCGTCGTGAGAGGCTATTTGGTCAGGTCAAGGAGAAAAACGAGGGAAAGACATTGGAAGGATAGGGAAAAGCAGGTCATCACGCTACAGAGCCTTGTCCGCGCTCGACAAGCGCGGGAGGATGTCAGATATATCAAATCCAAGATGCAGCGGCATGACAGCGGTGTGCGTAACCTTCAAGCAGCCATTCGCGGAGCGCTTGCAAGATGGAACGTTGGCGATCAATTTTACGCAACAAGGGAGACCGAAGAACCGGTCATATACTTGCAGGCTGCTATCAGAGGCGCTTTGAGCCGGCAAAAGGCTGATGAGCAGTATACTCAAACCAGGGAAGCTTCGACTCAAATAGTTGGGCTGCAGGCTTCTATGCGTGGTTTGCTAGTGAGACGGAGCGTGGAGTCTCAGCTTGCTGTCCTACAACACCAAAGCATGGCAGTGACCAAGCTGCAAGCATCCCTACGAGGTATGGTCGGGCGACAGGGGCAAGCCAGTCTCCGCAAGGCGCTTGAGGCCAAGAGCCCACTCTGGATACGACTCCAGTCGCTTGCTCGCGGCCAAGCTCAGCGGGCTGCCGTCAAAAGTACACGCCAGGCGCTCAACGCCCAGATACCAATCTTTCGTACTCTCCAGGCTGTGGCTCGGGCGTCCGACGTTCGGAGGAACGTGACGGAAACCAAAGCGGAGCTAAGTCAACATGAACCGGCAGTACAGGTACTCCAGTCCTTCGCCCGCGCACACGTATATCGACGCAAACATGAGGCCGATCTTCTCGCTCTTCACAAGCAAGCACCGGCGATTACTGAATTACAGGCCCTCGCCCGTGCCTGCATTCAGCGACAGCAAACGTTCGATTTACTCTGCGAAATGAACAAGCATGACGACCAGACGGTAGCTCTCCAGAGCATGGCTCGCGCGATGCTAATTCGAGGTAACATTGGATCGTTGCTTGCCGAACTGGAGGCAGAGGAGGATGGCATCGTGGCCCTTCAAGCTCTCATCCGAGGAGGACTTGTCAGACGTAGTTTCGTGGAGAAGAAGCGCTTCTACAGACAGAACATGGAGAAAGTCATTAAAATTCAGAGCTTCGTCAGGGGTAAACAGCAAGGCGAAGCGTACAAGAGTCTCACCACTGGCAAGAACCCGCCCGTTGGGACAGTAAAGAACTTTGTGCATCTGCTCAATGACAGCGACTTCGATTTCGACGAGGAGCTTGGTAAGACTGTCATTCCTGCTGCAGCCATATATTATACTAACTCTGCCAGAATTCGAGCGGTTACGGAAGACTGTTGTCCAGCACGTCAGGCAAAACGAGATGGCCGAACAGTACATTGACCAGCTCGATATTAAGATTGCACTTCTTGTCAAGAACAAGATTACTCTTGATGAAGTTGTCAAGCACCAAAAGCACTTCGGTGGCCATGTCGGCAGCCTTCTGAACAACAAGGATCTCGCATCTAAAGATCCCTTCGACCTCAGGGCACTTAACAAGAACTCACGCAAGAAGCTCGAACATTACCAGGAGCTCTTCTTCGTCCTCCAAACGCAACCACAGTACTTGGCACGCCTTTTCAAGAAGCTCAAGGAGCAAGGCATGCCAGAGAAAGAGGGAAAGCGCATGGAGATGCTCATGATGGGCTTGTTCGGTTTCGCACAAAAGAGACGTGAAGAGTACTACCTCTTGAAACTCATCGCCCGCTCTATCAGCGAAGAGGCCGACAGCTCGCCTTCACTGCAGGATTATCTTCGCGGCAGCTTCTTCTGGACGAAGCTCTTCAACGCCTACATCCGATCGCCACGTGACCGCAAGTACATGCGCGACCTCTTCGGTCCGTTAGTCAGAGAGAGTATCTTCGAAAACCCGGAGCTGGACCTGGAAAGCGATCCTATGCAGATCTATCGATCTTCCATCAACAATGAGGAGCTACGCACAGGTCAGCGAAGCAGACGTAATCCGGACATACCTCGTGAGGAAGCAATTCGAGACCCCGAGACGCGCGAAACCTTCATTGCACACCTTCAAGATCTGCGCGATATCGCGGACCAATTCTTCGTGCTCTTGGAAGAAACTACGCATCGCATGCCGTTCGGCGTACGCTACATCGGCCAGCAGACGTTCCACATCCTTTGCGCAAGGTTCCCCCATGAGGAACAAGGACATTTGCTACAGGTGGTCGGTAACTGGATCTGGAAGAACTACCTTGTTCCCGCTCTTACTCAACCAGAGATGTGGGGCGTCATTGACAGAGGTCTGAGCCCGCTGCACAGGAAGAACTTGAGCGAAGTCGGCAAAGTTCTTGGGCAAGTAGCTACCGGCAGATTGTTCGGTGGCGAGAATGTATACCTCCAGCCACTTAATACCTGGGTCAGCGAAGCCATCGAGCGACTAAACGAGATTTGGTCGATATGTAAGTGCTCTGTTTGTCCACTATGAGTTGAATATGCGTGAAGCTAACGGAACTTTCAGTGATCAACGTCCGCGACGCTGAGAGACAATTCGACATTGATGAGTTCAACGATCTATTCGCGCGAACGAAGCCTACGCTGTACATCAAGATGGCTGATATCTTCGCTATTCATCAGCTAGTGGCTTCGGACCTTCCATACATATGTCCGACGCAGGATGATGTGCTTCCAGAGATCATCCGCGAACTCGGAAGTGCGAAGAATAACGAAAATGAGATGATGGGTGTTAGCACAACTGAGATAAGCTTGCAGCTGAGCCCCAAGTTCCACGACGTTCAAGGTATTTACATAGCCCTTTGCGATTTCTGCGAGACCAACTAACCCCCATCCAGATCCCGACGCAGAGATCAAGTCACTTTTCATGGAGACCAAGCGTCTCGTTCTTTACATCATCCGTGTCCAGTCCGGTGCCAATCTTCTCGATATTCTTGTCCGTCCAATCACTGTCGAGGACGAAGATAAATGGCTCGCATTGCTCGACGAAGAAATCATGCATGAGCAACACCAACATAACAAGACCCGTCCCGCCTATGCCGCCTCGATTGCCGAAAATCCAGCTTCCACTCTCCTCGATATAACCTCCATGACATATGCAGAGCTCAAATCCGCCGCCCTGGAAAACATCCTCCTCCTCGAACAACATGGACGTCTCACTCGTCAAAACCAATATCAAGACCTCCTCAACGCCATTGCCCTCGACATCCGTACCAAGCACCGCCGCCGCCTTCAACGCGCCCGCGAAATGGAAGGTGTCCGCGCCACCCTCGCCCAGCTGGACTCCAAGGCCTCGTTCCTGGACGAGCAACTCGCTTCATACAACGATTACATCGAGCAGGCGATGATCACGCTGCAGAACAAGAAGGGCAAGAAGCGGTTTTTGTTGCCGTTTACTAAGCAATACAACCACGAGCGCGAACTCGCGCGTTCAGGGCGTACGCCCAAGTTCGGCAGCTTCAAGTACAGCGCGCGTTCGCTTGCCGAGAAGGGGGTCTTGGTTTCCTGGGCGGGGTATAATGAGCAACAGTGGGGAAGAATCAACATTACGATTAGTAGTGATGAGGTGGGCGTGTTCCATCTCGAGGGCAGCATGGGTAGCCTTATGATTCCGGGCGCGAGTGCGAGTGTGCCGTTGGACGATTTGTTGCAGGCCCAGTTTGATAACCATCAGTTTATGATGCTGTTCAAGAGTGGCGGAAATGGCGAGGGATTGAAGTTGAATGTAAATTTGTTCTTGCATTTGGTGTTCAAGAAGTTTTACAGGGAGGAGTAAGGAAGGGTGCGCTTACGAGGGAGGGAAGAGCGGATAGGTTGGAAGAGTGGAAGAGGCGAAGAGAATGGAAGTGGAAAGGTGAAAGAAGATGAACATAAGGGAGAAGTGAACGAATCTTTTATGTCAGAGCTCTTTGCATGGTTAGCGTGGCATTCAGGGACGGCGTTTTGGAGGCTCGCCGGAGAGCACATGCGTGCAGCACGACGCTGTAGAAACCGGTCGAGGAAGAACCTTTCTTTCTTCGAACTACATATTTCGTATCAATCAATATATTCCTGAAAGACTTCTGTCCAACCAGTGCATGCGATGCGACCAAAATGCTTAGCCATATGATATGTAGTACCTCCACGCGCGACATTGCTGTCCATGCAATATGTAAATATCTATCACATTCCCATCCGTTCACCACCATGTTTCTCCAGCATTCCCCTCCTATGTCAACCGCCACCCCTAAGTCCATGCACCCGAACCATACCAACTCCAACCCTGCCCCTCCCACCTCCTCCTGTTCTCCGCATCTCTACACACCCCACAGAGATCATCCCTCCTCTCTTCCCGGTTATGCGGACACTGGCCACGACGATCAAACCCGCCGTACCCACCACTATTTCTGAATCCGTTCCGCTCTCCGTTCCTCCCGCCACCGAAATTCATAAACCCGTTCCTGCCCCCATATCCAACGTCAATCCCGCCCCCACCACCGCTGTACCCACCACCGAACCCGGACCAGTTCCACTGTTCCCACCTACTAGGCCGCTTGTCGAACTCGGTTGGGTTGTTGATGGATGGCGGTTATGTCGTTGTAAAGGCAACCGCACTGGCGGCCGGAGATGTGGGTTGTGTGGTGGCATTGGAGGTGGTGGATTGTTAGCGTGCCGGTCTGGGGTGTGAGACGGTGGGTTCGGCGGTAAGGGGAGATCTGGGAGGGGTAGCGGTTGCGTTCCATGGACGGAGGTGTGGGGAGGCTGTGTGGCTGTTTGTGATGGTTGAGAAGTTGCGTTTGGTGTTTAGGTTAAGGAGCTGGTCGCGCTGGCTGGGTTGACTATTCGGACAGCGTGAAATGCAGCAGGAACGTCTGGTAGAAGGCAGGATCTTGTGCAGAGCCTGATATGGCGGTGGGACAGGAGGACAGGAGGAGACACTGATATAGGCTCAACAAACACAATCGTCTCATGATTGCGCTTGCGTCTTCTCAAGCGTCAAGCAAAGAGAAGAGACCAAGCAGTATGAAACAAGGCATCCTTTCTAAACTGTTCAAAAGTTTGGATGGCGGAAGAAAGGGAGAAAATAGATCGGAGCTGCTTGGCATCACTGCCTGACCCGTGGCACCACGCGTCGTGCATTGTCTGGACAATGGCTAAATGGAAGAAGAGAGCTCCGTGAAGACCGCCTCTACGGCATCCGCTTTGGGAATGCTTTGGCTTGATGTTTGCAGTATCTTGTGATTGGTCATAAATGCCAGCCCTACCTTCCCGGTCGTACAGCCCGCTCCCATTCCCGAACATCGTGGCTCCCACAAATGATTGCGCTTGCCTACCGACGGATCGGCCCGCGAGCAACCACAATCGTGGAGTTTGGTGCTCGTTGCCGTTCCAGCGACAGGGAAGCGATGAATGTGGCTAGCAAGCGACGGAATTCAAGTAGCAAACTCGGGCAATGCCGCACCCAAGCGCGCCAAACGCCGCCACTGCGACGCGGCCGATGGGTTAGGGGAAGATTCATGGCGACGGATTGGGTCGATGTTGAGGTCGTAGCCGTGCTGGGCTAGGGTAGGTGCAGCTTGGAGGTGGCGTAGTAAGGTGCGGCCTGGAAGGCCCGTGGGTGCGGAGTGTCGTTAAGCTTTCTTGTACCTTCCGAAAGGGGGAACGAGGTGAGTCTGCTGTGTTGTCTGACCTCTCTGAGCGTGATTTAATTGGTACGCAGATCTCTGTGCATCCATTGGGCAGCGGTTTTCATCGACGAGAGGCATGTGAAGTTGGTTCTCCCGTACCCGAGCTTCAACTTGCAATAGGCGTCTCCTCCGCCACTTCATCAGGTTCCAGATCCTCCATGCCGTACACATCCTCGTACTTTGGTATCACCACATCCCATTCCTTCTGCTCCTCGTCTCCCAACCCCAGACCCTCATCTTGTCCATCAGCGGGCTGCGCTTCTTCTGCCTGTCCCTTGAACTTGAATGCCACCGCGCCGCCGTCCCGTAATCCTGCACCAGCGGGACAATCCTTTGGTCCGTCCTTCCCTTTTGGGGCATTTTTGGCGGCTTTGCCTTTGCTCTTAGCGTCCTCTTCGAAGAGATCTTCTTCTAGGTCATCGTCGAGACTTTGCCAGCCGGCTTCGAGGTTATTGTGGTCAAGAGGCTTGGCGAGCAGGACATTGTCAGGACTGTCTGGTATCTTCATTCCATTGAGAAGGCCGTCATCGTTTGTTTCTTTCAGTGCGTGGAGCAGGTCGGTCTTGATCGAGGTGAAGGTTTGGGTGCGTTCGACATAGAGGAGCACGGTGGTTCTGTGGTGCTTGAAGCGCAGTGTCCAGGTCAGTGGAGTTGGTTTGATTGGCATCTTGCGAACGATATGTCGTGCAGTAGAGGTGTATTGTCCTTGAAATGTCTTTGGAAGGACGTGACTTCCCAATGGCGGTTTCAGTTACACCAGTCCAGGTAAGAAGAATAGGTCCTTGGCGCGGCTCAGCTGTTCGGACACTAGTCGTAGTAAATCTTCTAGTTAATCAAGGCAGTTCTATTGCCGGTGAGAGTAAGAACGTGCTGAACGGAAGACGGTTTGAAAGGTACCTTAGAGGTACGTTACACATCGCACTCAAGATGTCATGGCGGTTGGAGTCTTGGCATTTGCGGCGAGCTCCCTCACCTCCGAAGCTATAGTGACTTCCCATATTTGGATCACTGCCTATCCAACCTACTCGACTTACTGTCTGTGGAGGTTTCCCAAAAGGTGTTTCAGATACAAGCATCATGGCGTCCACCGAACCTGCCACCCAAGCCTCGGAGCTCGAAGGACCGTCCGACCCACCCGTTCACAAAAGGATCCCCATAACTCGCACCCCAGGCAACGACCGCCTCTCAATCCCCTACATGATCAGACTCCCCGCGACCATCCTCGCAACTAGTACTTGCGGTTTCCTCCTCGGCGCTGCTCACGGTGGCACAACGGCCGCTCTGCGATTCCGCGCCGAGAACGCCCATCGTCTGCCCACTTCGCAGGTCGGCTGGTATCTGTACCACAAGAGCAAGAACTACAACACGATGCTTGGTGGGATCAAGGAGGGGTTCAAGATGGGTGTTAAAGTCGGGTTTTGGAGCGGGGCGTTCTTTGCTATGGAGGAGGCCGTGGATCGAACGAGGGGCGCTTTCGTGAAGCGCTGGGTCGGGTTCAAAGAGCGTCGACGAGACGAACGAGAGACTCGGGAACGTCTGGCACTCGGTCTACCGGAGGAAGAAGTGGAGACGCAGGAGGATCGGGATCTGGGGCTGGCGAGACTGGAGAAGGAGAATCTGTGGGTGCAGAGGGACTTTGTGAGTACGCTCATTGCGGCGTTGGGGACGGCGGGAGGGTTCAGTGTGTGGAATCGGTTCGATATACCGGCAGCGGCGAGGACGGCGACGTTTGGACTGAGATTTGGGCTTGTCTTTGGATTGGCGCAGGATGCGGTTAGTCTCATGAGGGGGAGAAGGTTAGGGTATGTGGAGACTGCGCGGAAGATTATATTTGGGAACAAGAAGGATCAAGGCGTGGACAAAATGGCTGCTGGTGCATGAGAGGCATCTTCGAATTGGCCGTCCGTCACGATTTATTCGAATAGGAAGAGGGCCCCGATCCTTCAACCTGCCTGTCAACCATCTGGGAACGATACAGGCTTGGGTATCAGCCGCCAGCTTTGGCTCACGCTCCCCCCACGATCGAGTATCAGGGCGAAGCACGAAAGAAGCAATGCCGGTCACGTTGCACCTGCTATTGCCTCATCTATCCGACCGAGGACCATGTTCAGTGGCTTGGTAGATTGGACAAAAGCCCGGCAGGTAATAGCTGGGGAATCACCTCAGGATGCAGTCCACTGCAAGAAGGCCTAGAGACGTTCTGGAGGCACATCGCAGTCAGAGCAGGCATGTCTGGGACCGTGGGTATGTGGTATCAAGCTCG
Organism: Zalaria sp. Him3; assembly: GCA_027923365.1. Taxonomy (NCBI): domain Eukaryota; kingdom Fungi; phylum Ascomycota; class Dothideomycetes; order Dothideales; family Zalariaceae; genus Zalaria; species Zalaria sp. Him3. Next base: position 509,451 of record BPUN01000008.1, on the reverse strand, counting down.
AAACGCCTTGACTATGGTCGGTTGATGAAAGAACGAATCGACCTAGAGGATGGACAGACTCCGGCATGGTACATACTCATGTCGAGAATCTACGGTACACATGATGGATTGACTCCCAACGTTCAAAGTAGAGATAATGGTACACGAATATCATTGTATCATGTTTGTATGCGTGGGTTACTGTATACAATTTACACGAATATGATAATGATGTGCGATTGGCCGGCAGTTTCCAGCCTCCTGTCGGCGTTCGGGGAAGGCGCATGTTGGAAGTCCATGCGCAATGCAGGCTGCGTCACCTCTGGAGCAAGCGCAATGCAATGCCGGTTCACGGTTCAATGTGGCCGACAATCTCCTCATCCTGCTTCCATTCGATCCATTCGACTCAATAGCTGGCTTGGTGTTCTATTCACTATCGCCTTTTCGAAATACCAATTGTCTATTGATCAGCGCAACACCACGCGCCCGTTTCGTCGATCACACGTGGTTATACGCCATCACGAGCCGAGCCTCCGCATCTTCAAACGGTCGCAGCGATAGGCCCGCCTATATTGGACTGCAGCATCAGCGTATACCACCACCGCACCAGTGTTTCCTGTCGCATCACTCAACTCCAACTGTCGCCGACCCTTGCGCACCTTACCAACCACCATCGCGATACCAGCTGTGCATTACAGGCATGCGTCACTACCAGTTTCGGTGCTCCGCATGAAGGCAGGCTTCAGGCGTTCATTCGCGCAACACCGTTTGCCATCCTCCGAGTCCACCCAGCCAACCGTCCTGTGTAACCAAGTACAAACGATTCTACATCCAAGGAACTTGCAGCGCTGTTCCTCACACGCGCAGTGAACGCTTGCGATATTCGTCTTTCGAGCATTCTTCCAACTCGATATGAAACACTTCAGCCGAGTCTCTCACTACCAATCATAGCGTTAAGAGAGGATCGATCGTACGGGATTCTTAGATCCTATACCTGTTGCACAAGCAGTGGCCGCCAAGCAAGCATAACCATCCGCAATGTCGGCACGACTGTCAGATGGAGCCTATGCGATTTTGGAGAAGTCGTTCCGCAATGCGAACATCCCGAAACCGCTGGAGAGTGTTGGACATCGTGGTGATGATATCCCTTTCAAGCGACCCGTTCCCGGTACCTTTTTTGACCCCGCCAATATGACGGATGATGAAACAATATCCGAATCAAGCGCCAGCATACACGACGGTCACGACGATTTTACACCTCACTTCTCACTTTCACGGCACGGCTCCGGTCTTCCACCTACGCCGCCGACGCGATCGCATGGCTCACCGGATCTTGACCACCTTAGTCCACGTCCTCTTTTCGCTGACGGTGTCCGAGCCTCACTGCAACCACAGAAGTCAGGCTTGCGTACCCCTGTCCATCACAGAAGTCCACCTACACCGGAATTTACACCACCAACTACCCGCGACAAGTTGGCACCACCGCGTCCTGGTCTGCATCATTATCCATCGTCGCAAGCGGATTCCTTCGTTACGGCAAGAGAAGCTCAAAGTGCGTCGAGTCAGAACAATAGCCAAGTCCACCTCCCCATCGACGATCACGGGCCGAACAATTTTCTGGATGCTACAAGGTCAATGCGTCTCGCAAACATTGGGCTTGGTGTGGATGTTCCGGGCTTGGAAAACGGAGGAGGCTTGACTGTCACAAGAGAGAGCAACTTAGATGAGAGGTTTGGGCAGAACATCATAGCTCCTAAGCAGGCCGAACCTCAAGAGAAGGTCTTAGATGAAGAGGAAGGAAAGGGCTTGGACACAAATCTCCTCAGGAATGTGACGGTCCGCAAAAGGCGACCCAAACAACCCCACCTTGATACCTCTGCGGCGCAAACTCTTAGCACGCCTAAGAACGCAAGTCCGCTAACAAGAAAGCGCGGAGGTGGTAGTCTGCGTGAGCGTGTAGAAAAGTCGCAACAAAGCCCGCGAAGTGCTTCTACAGAGAAATTTGGCGAGGAAATTGAATGGCCATCGGCAGCGAACGACATGCTCTACACCCATCTCAGAGATGAGAAGTCGAAACGATTGTCGTCAATGTCCGGTTCTTCGACTGTTATAGAAGCCGTCGTCATCTCAACACCACCACAACGCCGACGCACATTGCGGCATGCTGGCAAGAACCTCGCTCTTCGGGAAGACCTGTCAACCTCGAGTAAATCGGCAAGAAGCTCGCTGGACTCAAGCGACACCTTCAAGCATACGCTAAAGCATAGAAAATCACCTATACCAGATCGTAAGAGCAGGCTAGGCATTGATGGCGCTGCATCTCCAAGCGACCGGAGGGTGACCTCAGAACCAGAGCCGGTGCTGCACCGCCCGATTCCGGTAATTGTCATTCCTGAGAGACGCTCGTCTCTTCCGTTTACGCAGGAGTTGCCAATTCTGCGGCCTTTGCGTAGACGAGATGCGATACATTTGCTTACGTGTGAACAGGACACGACTGCCTCAGTGCCGATCAATGCCGAAAGGCTCCCACGATTACCGAAAACCGCACACCTCGAAAGTGATAGTCGGGCTAGGGAAGTCAGGGAAGGCTCGACCGATTCAGTTGAGTCAGGGCAGTTGTCCTTTCCTAGCGCCGACAGAGACGGACAGTTGAGGCATGCTTCCGCTCCTATTCGGCTAACTCAAGCTACGCCTAGCAAGCAATCGAGGGAAACCGATAAGGATCTTCACGGACTAGCTTCAGAAAAGCCAGTGCTGGCCTCGATACCTTTGTCTGGGCGCTCTGCAGAGGGTAGCCGTGGCCGGAGTTTTGATAGCAGCCGGAGTGCGATTGACCAAAAAGCTTCGATTGAGATCAAGCGTCCCCCAAACAAGTTGGGAGTAGGGGAACGACGTAGGAGCAACACCAGCTCAGAAAGAAGCCCTGTTGCGCGGCGCGAGTCCAATCCACCGCGGACATCTTCAGACGGCTTGTCACCTTCGTCTCCTCGACGCAAACACATCGACCCGCGGATGGACTCCCGATTAGACTCCGCAGGAAGCCACATCGGCTATCCTAACACCACGCCGATGTCCTTCTCACAACTGTCCGACCGAACCGACGCCCTCGAAGTCAGTGAAGCCACCGCCATAAGCATCTACCCCCACAACAACAACTCCCTCCTAGTTGTCCAACAAGTCGCTCGCTCCAACTCAAATGCCACAACGCGTAAGCCAACCCTCGCGACCACTAATCTGCCTACCATCACAAACGGCGGCTCTGAATCCGATGAACAAACCCCGGTCCAACCGATCTTTTCTTCTGCGATCATTCCTAGCACCCCTCCGGCAAGGAAGGTGGAGATGTTGCAGGTTGATAGTCCGCTGAAGAATCCGCGCGCAGCGCCCGCTCCGCCGGCGATCAAATTCATCCCGCCCACCCCCTCCGAAGAGGCGGACAAGCAGCTACAACTAGTGCCCTACAAATCGCCTCCCGACTCCCACGAATCAACTTCTCCCGACCGCCCAGTAAGACGGCTAAGCCTGGTGCAAAAGGCGCGACGCTACTCTGAGTCTTTCGTGCAACCCTTCCTTGGTCGATCTCTCAGTACGAAATCGCGGTCTCGCTACGCCACCCACCGTATCTCCCGGCCCGACTTGGAGCAGAGAGATGTGAACCTCCACCCTTTCTGGCGGCCACGCGGGTTCTGGGATGATTTCAGTTCGGACAGCGAGGATTCCCTGGACTACGAGGAACCCCTCCCAAGGGGTGGGGATACCTCTGACACTGGCTACGATGAAGCTCATGCTGGGAAGGGCGGAAATAACGGAAGCAATGGAAGGTGGAAACCGCGTATGATGAGTGTCCGCATGAAAGGCTTTCGAGGCTCCGGCGGTTTTCTGGTAGGCAATAGTCTCGGCCTAGACAGGCACGGCACGAACAACCGACGGCATTATGTCGATGTACCGCTTGACAGAGGCGTTGTGGTTGCGGAGGGAAGGGGGGTAGATGGGAGTGATCGTGATGGAGCAAATAGGGGAGGGCCCCAGCATGGCCTGCGGAAACGGAAGAGCGAGGAGATGCTCCGCACCCTGACCGCGAGTGCGGAGAGTCTACGCCGGGCAAGTGGGAGTGGAAGTAGGAAGAGGCGTCACACACATAGGGTCCCTGGACTGGGGTTTGAGGTGCAGTATCTTGGCCTCAAGGGGTTTAGGGAGAAAATGAGGCAGGTGAAGGTGGTGAGGGAGGAGAGGGAGAGGGAGAAGCGCAGGCAGGAGATAAGAGGGAGTATTGGGGCTAGGGTTTATCATGAGAGTGCTGTCGGGAGGAGGTTAGAGTGATGGGGCGAGAGGGGTGGTGTGTGGAGGGGTAGTTCGGAGGATAGGCAGGTTGGAGACAGGCTCTGAGATGAGGAAAGGAAATTTGGGGGTTTGCAAAATTTGCAGAAGGAACCTGGAGGTTGATTTGCTTGCTTTTACTCATGGCGCTGGAGGGATTTACGACTAATGAGATATGATTGCGATGCCTCTTATATACCCAGCTTTGTGCTGCTTCACTTGCTCATTCAGCTGGAAAGACAGTATTTGACATTAATAACGTCATTCAGAATTCGCTGGTATCATAACTGAATCTTATCTACATATGTCTCCCTCTGCGCCGTGCTGCATATACATCCAATAGAAGTTCTCCGGTCCCCTCCCAACAACTTTACAACCTGTATCTGAACTCCTTATTCGCGCGATCCGTAACATCCGCAAACTCAATATCAGCACTGTGTCCCATATGCGTCTGCTCCGCAAGCCTATCCCTCCTCTTGTTCTCCCAAACGTAGTATGCCCTCAGTATTAGCACCAACACAGCGGCGACAGCGCAGGTGACGATGATGGCGATCTTAGCGGGCACGTAATCCGGCGCGTCCTGGGCGCGGAAGGTGAGCGGGCCGATGATGTTGCCCAGACAAAAGGACATGAGCAGGATGGCGTTCATGGTGACTTTCTTGGTGTGGCCGGCGTAGTTGGCCGCGACCCAGCTGTACAGCAGCGGCAGCGTGGCGCCGATGGCGTTGGTCAGGTAGTTCCCGATCAGCTTGCCGGCCTCGTTGTCGGCGGGCAGGAAGGCCATGAGGGCCGCGCCGAGGATGCCGGGGATCAGGAGGGTGACGACGTTCAGGCCGCGTTGGTTGAAGCGCCCGGCTAGGTAGGTGGCGATCAGGATGCTGCAGATGGAGACGCCGCCGGAGGGGATCTGGAGCAGTGCGGTTTGCTTGCTGTTGTAGCCGAAGGACTTGATGATGGTGGCCTGGAAACTACTGACGGCGCCGTTGGGCACGTTGGAGGAGATGGTGATGAGGGACAGGAGCCAGGTCTGCGGGTCCTTGAAGCATTCGACGACCTGGGAGAGCTTGAAGTGCTTGTTCTCCACGCCCGTCTGGTTCTCGCGGATGCGCTCCAGTGCCCCAATCTTCTCGGCGTGGCTCAGGCGAGACTTCATCGGGTTGTCTGGCAGCACGAGGAAGACGGCGATGCCGACGCAGCAGGTGACGAGCCCGACCACGAGGAACATGATCTGCCAGCTGTAGAAGGTCTTGCTGTCGTAGTGCTGGAAGCCGAAGCTGATGAGCGAGCCGAAGATCGTGCCCGTGCCCGTGCCCAAGTACCAGATCCCGACCCGGGGCGGTTGTTCGTGCTTCTTGTACCACATTGCCGTGATCAAAATGAGAGATGGCGCGACGGCGGACTCGAAGCAGCCGAGTAGGACGCGGGTGGTGACGAGCGCGCCGTAGTTCTTGCACGCCGAGGTCACGGCCACGATCACTCCCCAGAGGAAGACCATCGACCCGAGATACTTGGCGGTTGGGAAACGCTGCATGCCGTAGCCGTGCGGGAATTCAAAGGCCAGATAGGTCACGTAGAAGATCAGGGCCAGATTTGAAAACTGTGTCTTGGTAACTGTCGTGTCATCGTACAGCCCCATGACGGCAGCATAATTGACTAGGGAATGTCAGTAACAGGACTGATAGATGTAGAGTTCATTGTGAACTCACTTAGTGTCTTGTCCAGGTATTGCAGGCAGTAGCAGCACCACATCAGTGGCATGATCATCCAGTCAATCTTCCTCAATATCTTCTTGTTTTGCTCGGGCGTGAGTTCGCCGACTGTGCCTTCATGACGAAGGAAATCAAGGGCAGCGTCTGCTTTGGTCACATCTCTGATCTCGCCTACAACCGGGGTTGTTTCTTTCTCGATAGATGGGGACTCGGGGTCCTTCTCTTTTAGGGTATCCATTGTTGCGATTGTTTAAGAAACAGAAAGGTATAATGTAAATATACAAGGGGTTTTGAGACTACTGTAAGGTACGGTTCTATGGGTACGATAGAAGGAGCAGATGTAGAAATAATGCATACTGTACCCACGTACCAGCCGTCTACTTTATACCTATTGTCAGGGTACTGTACAGCACTCACCTATCTAGCCAAGCAACGTACTAATCGTCTGAATAAAAATCTAAACGCCTGATTCACGATACCAGTATAGGGTCCTTATCTGGCTCCGGAAATGCGTTTCGACTATCGGGCTGTCCTATCAGAACGGGTGGCAAGATGCGTGGGCCATGTGTTCTGCATGGCCGCATGTGGTTCTGCGTGGCCGACGGCGGCGGGAAACGGGAAGGAACAGGACGGGGAAGAACCAGATGCCCGCACCCAGGCGCTCCTGCCGCGTATCGTGGAGAATGATCTGCAATGATCTGCCTGGTAGCCTCTTTGGGAAGGTGCGATGATAGGTGACAGGGAGGCGGCAGCAACGGTGCCGCGGCTGCTGATAGGGAAGCTGCGACCCACTGTGCCAAGACTTGTCTCCCAACACAGGAGACGACCTCCATCTGCCGACAACGTGTGTATACCTAACCCACGACTAAACCGCACTCACTGCTTCTGTTGATTCTAAAAGTATGTTGAGAGACTTTTCATAGCGCAAAAAAGGCGGGTCAAACATCGTGCGAGGGTGTGTCGACTACGCCTCTGGCTGCAACAACACTAGTCCTCCGCAGCAGGCGCCATGAACAAGCCATTGTTGCAACTTACCCATGGGTTGAGGAAACGCATGAGGCCGTGTTGTCTCGTACAGATACAATCACAAAGAGAGATGGACAATGGAGAGTATCATGAAACGATGCAGTAGCTCTGAACAATTTTCGAAGGAGCTATCCTAATATCCCAAGAATTGTCTTGACAAATCTCTGCGCCTGGTGTACAGATTGCCTGATGTACAGATTTCTCCTCGCCCTGAAATCGCGATATTCATAAATTTTAATGCCGACAGCTCAAACCAGACGGCAAAATAAACCTTTCAAACGACTTTTACTGCCAGGTTCCAAACCAAAACGCCAAAAACTACACATTACTTAAAGACAGACCGTATGGGGTGCCGCTGGTTCTAGCCGGTTCGACCACCATCGCAAGCAAGTAAAGGAAAGCAAATGGAAGACATCAAGACAATCTGCAACACAGGCGACTGACCGTTAAGACAAGTTTCCTAACCGCCTCCCCCATTGGCAGCGAAAAGGGAAATCGCTGTTTGTGGCGTTTATGCCACTTAGTTGCTGTCGGGAGGTGAGCAGATCGAGTTGAAGCTCATCTTGCGACGAACCTCTGCGTCACGCTCCGACTGGGCGGAATCGCGGCGGCTCTGCTCGTCGGACTGCTGCTGGGATGGAGCAGAGATGGAGGAGCGGAAGCCGGCCGGGTTGCCGGTGTAGGCAGAGTAGTTCGCTGTTGGCTCGACAGCGTTGAGGAATGGTGCAGCGTGACGAGCGGCCACGGGAGTTGGGGTGACGATGCTGCTTGCATGTTAGCTGATGCCTTCGTTCTAGCACACGAAAGGCGAGGCTTACCGGTCATCGTACTGCTCGTACTGCTCGTACCTGTTGTAAGAAGGCACGACGTACTCACGGGACGCTGGGCCCGGGTAAGAGTAAGCCATCTGAGGGGCTTGAGTGCTATCGACTGTGTTAGCTCTCTGATGGCTTCGTATCATCGGGTCTGGGCAGTACTTACTAGTTTCCGTAGGATCCACGGTAATCCTGACCATAAGCAGGCATGGGTGCCTGCTGACGAGGAGCAGCAGGAAGCAGAGGGCGCTGGGCGGTGCGGGTGGCCCGAGAGGCGGCCATGCTGAGGACGTCAAGACCCTCCTGATCAAGCGTTGTGAAGGCAGGCAGAGGACGTTGGTACTGCATGCCGTCAAGGACGCCAGCGTCGCGGTGCTGCTGCTGAGCATCAGCGAGGCGGGCTCTACCCTCGTTGCGCTTCTTCATCTGCAGAATGTGCAGACGACCAGAAAGCGCGGACTTGCCGAGCATCGCGCAGATGGGATCGTAGGGCATGCCACGATCGCGCCAGTACAGCAGGTAGTGGTCCTGCTCTGGCGTCCAGTGCTTGCCAGCGTTATGGCGTGGGGCATCGACGTTGATGCCTTCACCACCAACCCAGGTGATAGGTGCCTGCATCAAGGGTGGTGCCATCATGGGAGGCTGCGCGAACATGGGGGGCAGGGGAATCGGTGTGCTCGATACCCGAGCACGACGAGGCTGAACGGCACGACGAGGCGTTTTAGGGGTCTTTGGGACCTTGGTGACCTTGGGGGCTCTGGGAGCTCTGGGAGCTCTGGTGGCCTTGGCGGCGCCCTTACCCCTGGCGGCACCCTTACCCTTGGTGCAGCTCTTGGTCTTGGCCATGTTGTTGAATGTGACTGGACTTGTGGTGAGTTATTGTGTGTGTCGAAGTCGGCGAGACTGGCTGAATTGAACAGAACATGTGGGCGGGGTTGTGGTTATATAACTACCCTGTGAACGCTGCTTCGACAGTCGTTCAACGGTGGGACGTGCCGGCAACTCAAATCTGGCATCATGTCACGACGAGTAAACTTCGTATTGAATAATGGAAGTGTATTGGGCCTTATTGCTTAAAATAGGTTATTCTAACTGGCTTACCTTCAGTAAGGTGGATTTAGATCAAAACTCTCAAAGATGGACCAGCTTTCCCCAGGACGGGTTGCTTCTACTAGCTGTCCAATCAACCGAGTCTGTTTAAGATGGGAGGGCTGTGGAGACCGTTACTCATGTGCCTCTATACCCCATCGGGGACAATGATGAGTCCTATGACGACGGTCTGCCATCAGGCACGAAACGCGAATAGGCAAGACGCGTACCAAACGAGGTAGCATCCACCGAGGACGTCAAGCTTGCCGTGGTAGGAAGCTGACTCACCGCGCTGGTTCAGGCAGAATGAGGATACAAGCTCGACATGTTGCTGACCGCACACAGTATATCGGAGATCTTTTACGGATTCAGATCTGTGGAAAGAAGGTTTCCAAAGCCTTTGGGCGGAGCTCGAGGGTGGAAGCTGGGATGTAACTTTCGCCCGAACAAAAGGTTCCTGACTGTCGTCCTTACCAAAGCCGAAGCCCACCGACACAAGGTAAGAACAAGCGAGCCTAATTGGCGTGTTCGGAGTTTGCTGTTCGGGGTCTGCTTGATGCCCCCGTCCAGCAGTGCGAGACTGCCACCCTCACCGCGCACATCCGGTTGGGTCGCAATTATCGAGGTACGTCCTCGCTCATCTACCAAAGTGGGATATCAAGTATCGCAGAGCGTCACGAGCGGTCTCGCAGTAATCAGACGATGGCAATGGGCATTCGTACCCTCGAAACGAAGTCAACGTTTGGAATCCACGTTCCGGATTAAGCTGCTACGCACTGCCCTCTCCCGTTATTTCTTTGTGCGGACACTACTATGATCTTTAAAGCTGGTTGCCAGGGCCTTCTCCAGTCGTTCCTGAAACTCATCATGTTCTATCTATACTGTACCGTCCCTCTCTCTGGCACCTCAAGAGCTCGATGGATTTACGTTACATGCCCCTATGAGCGATCTTCGCATTGCTAGGGATCTCTTTTCATGGCCGTATCCGAGCAGAATAGCTCCCTTACCGATTCCGTAAGAACCCGCCCGTCTTCGGACGCCTTGTGTGGCTCAAGCTTGACTTTTGCTCGCGGAGCCGAGTCTCTAAGTTCAGCCCATCGAGGCATGTATAGCCAAGCTTTGTTGGGTTAGGGTTACTTTATTATGGGAATGAAGCTTCCAGCTCAAGTCACACAACATAGGTTTCTAGCTTCAGTCTGTACCATGTAACAACATCGCAGGCGCGAGTCGAATTCGAAGTTACGGAGACGTCGCCTCAAGCAGTAAGCTGTGTCCGTCGCGGTCATCTACTGTCTAGCCCGCGTTAGAGATGCCCATTCCTGCCTGATGGGGAAAGAATGGTCAGAATCGCGCTGACCTCGTCGCATTCTGTGACAATGGTATCCTCATCACCCCACTCAACAAAGGTTAAATGATAGTATATAAGCCACCTCATCACCCATTTGGCTACTTCGACGTCTAAAATCCCGTTGCCAAGACAGGAGTTCACAGGTCTGCGGACTGGTATAGACGTTGCGCTGACATCTCATCGCTCGTCCATTGTGGAGACAGACGTCTAAGTCATCAACACTTCTTCTCGTATGTAGTGACCATGTCATGTGAAAGCATGACCAAGACTCTATATCCTGACATTCTCATTTGCCCGTGGAAGCGACGTGGTATCGAAAGCATCACGGGGTGACGGAGCACACGACCTCAACCACAGCGATGGCCTGCAAAGCTACTTCCCGGTCCCAAGAGCCTCAGGCACCAGCGAGGCAACATCCTTAGGCAGGTCCCACATACGCCTGCAGCGCCGTCTCAGTTACACCTCCAACTTTCGCCACCATGGCCTCAGACCGACTCTCGCATTAGCGTCCTGTGGTCACATCTCTCCCTATCTCAACGAGCCCCACAAAGGCGCAACCGAGACAATCGACGGACGCAAAACCAAAATTAGCAACAGTGATCTGGAATCGCCAAAAAGGCACCGCTGCTCGTCACATCATAGTGGCGAAAAAAAAGCCTACAGATAAAGCAACAACTTTCAGAGATAGGTTACGGCATGGCGCCTGCAGGGTGCAGAATCTGAGACAAGTGATCGACATGTACCCTACAAGTGCCCTGTCACTGTTTTTTCCCCGTTGGAAGGTTTCCTTAATCGACCTGCGGGTTCTGCAGGTTGCGTCTGCTCCGCCACACTGCCTTGCAGGGGATGGGCGGGCGGCGTGAACTGCGGTGGGCGATCCCCGCATGCGATCCTGGCAAGCCACTGCAGATCCGCCCGCGGCCTAAATGTGTACCTTAACTTGACAGCCGGTGACCTACTGTACTGTACCTCGTAGCGTAAAATGTATTGGCTGTATAATTGTATATTGTTGATTTGTGAGCAGCAATGACCTTACTCTACATGTATTTTTGGTGCCTACCTTAATCATCCATGTCCTTGACATGACTTACGTACCTAGCCGTGGTCGCACGGCTGCTTTGGGGCAATATGCCGGGCATCGCACTCCACTCCTCCCTCTCTACCTAACCGACGGACGGGGCACCGCTTCGATGCAGCGATGCGAGGTTCGTTGCTGGGCCAAATGACATTATTGCATCATCTCTCTTCTGCTCTGGGACATGGGGATGCCCCGGTCGTGCGAGCGATCAAAGTAAGGGCTCAAGCGTTTGGCAAGCTCGGAAGTGCGTGCAGGGTTTCAGCGCGGTCATGATCATGGCGCGACGCGCTGGCGTAAAGTTAGGTTGGGCCTCCGCCTGACTAGAGGCTATACCGGAGGCCGAGTCATTGGGACTGAGTCGAACCGAACTCTGTCTTTCATCCGTGGTTCGCCGCTCCCAGAATAGGACGGCGCACGCTATGGAATTCTGAAACTGGTCGGTTGGATTATTTGGGTAAAGCAGGCTGCGTTGCGGGCGTGAGGGTATTGGATGGAAAGGTATGAGTGAGGGATATGGGTGATGTTGGATGTGACACCTCTGTGTTTGCCTCGATGGCTATTGGCGTTGTCAGGATGACCAAACGAGAGGGCGGAGTATTGACTGGAGTATTGACTGGAGTATTTGACCCAAGAGTAAACGTTCATACGCACGGAGGATGTCGGTACCTAAGCATCGATACTCCCGCTTGAAACGTAACGTCATATGTCAACAGTGCATGCGAACATGGAAGAACATCCGCCTGCTTCCCATACAGCGATGCTGTGTCGGTTTCAGATAGATCAGACATTTGTGTGCTGTGATAGTATGAAGGGTATCTAGCGGGCAAATCGTCACAGAAAAAACAATATCCTCCAAAGAGCTTCCCTTCCATCGAGTATCCCGTCCTATCCCTTTGCCCAGTCGTAGAACCCGGCTTCCTTCGCTCTTCCATCGTGCAATGATGACTTTCATCGCTCCATACGCTTCCTCCGCTTCCCGTTCCTAATGCTGTCTGACGTCCGGCATCAGAACCCAAAAGAAAAACCCAAGTAAATGCATGTGACGCTCGCTGTGCCAACACCGTGTTGTGTAATGCCGCGCGAAGTATTCCAAAATGAGAGCCAATCGTATGATAGTAGATGCGGTATTAAAGGAGTGTGTGTATGTGGTTGCGCTCGCATAAATCGCGCGCTTGTAAAAACATAACGCGGGTTATTGAACGTTTGTGTTTGGTGCTGCATTGGTGTTGAGTAGTGCAAAGAAATAGTGAGTACCAGCGCTGTCGGAGCATAATAGGACGCGAAGGTGACAGTGTTTCGGGTGCCAGTGGTAGGTGTGGGTGGTGCGCGAGTGCGGATGACTACCGCGCCAAAAGGTGGTCATTTCTGCAGTTCTGAGGTATGTGGTGGTAATGAATGAATAATTGGATCTGGGATGGTGCACTGTATGACCGTTGCCAGAGGGTGCGGAGCGGAGGAAGGAGCGGTCAGGACCGTAGGAAGCTCGCGGATGGCAGGCGCCACCCCAACCCTACTACCTTCCTGGTTACTCCTCATCCAGCGCAGCGTCCGGATCGTGCTCCCCTGCTTCGATCTCCACCGCCTTGTCTCTGCAAGCAGAAGCTGAGAAGCCGTTGCCAACTTTGCTCGATATAATGCGCCAGCGGTCATTGTCGTAGTCTTGCATCGCCGTGCGTAATCTTTGGACCTGCTTCGCCAACTTGATCAGCTTCGTGTTCCCGGTTTACGTGTGATCCTGCCAGAGATCGGTATCGATTGCACTGATGAGCGGTTGAGCGGATTCTTCTGTCGCCAAGCGTCCACCCACTCAAGCCCGGTCCCAACAACCTTTTGCAGTCATCAAAGGAGGTGACAGGAACCAGTTTGGTTGGGCCGATGGACAATTCGGACACACCAGGCCAGCACTGCTACACGCATCACGCGCCAGAACCCCGAAAAGTCCGGTTACACCATCTACGATCGTATCTAACCTGGAAGGTATGAAATCAATATGACTCACCATATCATCCGTCCACACCGTCGTCTTCGCCTTGAGCTTCGTACAATAGCGCACCTGCAAGGTGCCGGAGCTCCTTCCAGGAAAGAAATCAGCGATTTGCTTCCAGGTAAGATTCTTCGTCTCCTTGAGCTCGACCAGCAAAGCGTCATCTTCCGGTGTGAACTTGAGCTTCGGTCCTTTGGGCCTTGGCGCTGGCTCTGGCATTCCTTCCTGTCCGACGACACTTGGTGGTCCAGCGTCGTGTGCGGAAGACGATTCACCATAGCTGTTTCGCGGTAACTTTGTGGGTGGTGGTTGATTCGGTAAATGGTGGTGATGATGATGTTGGTGATGTTGCTGCTGCTGTTGGTCTTGAGGTTGTGATGGAGTGTCGCTATGTCTATGTTGCGATTGGAGCTGGTAGGCCAGAGATCCGGTTTGAGGTTGGGCGTGTTGCCCATGAGGTGTGAGTTCTATCGGTACGTCGACTCCGGCTTGAGCGGCCTGCGCTTCAAGCATTTGAATTCCTTGATAATCTAAAGAGAGGTCGTCTGGATGACTGCGTTTTCGCGATTGCGATTGATGTTGAGGCTGGAGGTAGGTATACTGCGGGCTCCCATATTGAGGTGAGTGACCATGGGAGACATGTCTCGCGACTTGGGCAGCTTGCGCAAGCAGTTGAGGCTGATCCATGCTGTAGGTCGGCTCGGGCGCCGACATCTGGGAAGGAAGGACATGAGGAATGCCATGATGCTGAAGGCTCGAAGCTTGTTGCTCAACCGGCGTTTGGAAGTACGAGCTCTGCTGGGCTGGAAAAGCCTGCCCAAGGAAGCCCTGGTAGTCGGCACTTGAAACTTGTCCTTGGCCATTACCTCCCTCTTGTCCTTGACCGGAGAAGTCGAGAGAGGAAAAGTCGTTGTATGGGCGCGCCAGCTTTGCAATTGAACATGGGGGCTGCCAGAGCGAGAGGCCCAAGCAGCTCGCTGCCACGGTAGTGGTGGGGTTTTCGAATTTGCAAGCCGTGATGTCGATAAGTCGTCGACGTCCTAGAAGAGTCGACGCAACGTGAAACTAGTGTAAAGCTTCCGAAGCCTCAACCGCCGTGATGGTACAGTGAATAGTACAGTTGAGACAGTATAGCGTAGTATTAAGTTGGTGGAGCGAGCGTAGGCATTAATGATACAACAAAGAACAATAGAACATGAACGCGGGGCGCTGGGGGGAGTGCGCCTGGACAGAGGTTTAATATCACACGATAGCCCGCCAACAACCTGGAGGGATCTCGGATGAGCAACCTTCCAGAAAAGAAGCTTAACCCCTTAGCACGTTGCCACTGACGCTTGAGATACGACGTGATAGCTGTTGCAGGGAGTCGCTTGTTCTCGAGATTGGTCAAGCACGGCGACAGGGACGCGTTTTTCTACCCATACTACTGCAAGTCCCCTGCAGTGATCCACTGCCGGGAATGCGCGCTTGACGTTGAGTCGTGAGGGCCATCGCCGCTCGCTTCCTGGTGAAATACACAGATCAGTGGTTCTCAGAGCTAGAGCAAGGTACCGCCGTTGGCTTGCTTGGGAGGCTGACGCAAAGGCCATGAGCCGTCCTGCTGCCCATGTGGGAGGGATGCTAGGGAGATCTTCACGTTTGCGGCTCGGCTATGGTGCGACGAGCGCCCTATGTGCACGCTAGGCACCGTGATTCGACGACGGGGGCGATGCTTAATGCCCTTAACGTGTGGCACTACGATACCAACCCTGCACCGTCCTGCACGCTCTGTGGGGGAGATCAACAGGCGACTGAGGCTGAGCACCTGTCGGTCGGTGGGAGGTGCGAAAATAGAAATAGAAAAGAACGCTGATCTCGAAAGGTGTGATGGATGCGCATCCAGACCTACCGGACTAGGGACGACTTTGGGAGGGCGACGTGCCCGGATCAGCGCCAGCAGCGCACCAGCAGCGGGTAAGCTTCAGGTGCTGGGTGGCGGGTCGTTTCAGTGCACGTCTGCTGGCCTGCACTCTGCAGGAGGGGTGCAGACTGTGCAGAGCCCGACAGTCGCAAATAAGGAAGCGGCTTTGCCGGGTGCGTCAAGAGTGGCCTGGCGGATTGGGAAAACCTGTTATGGTCCCCCTGTCATATATCAGCCAAGATCGCCCACGTCTGGCAAAGCGTCCGTTGCTTGTTCCCGCAGCGCCAGCAGTCGGCCCACGATGGCGACGGCACGAGCCAGCGACATCCCAAGCCAGCCTGTAACCTGTCGCGTTTGAGCTTCGGTGCCGGTAGCGGCCAGCGTAGCAGAAGCTCTGATGATAAGGCGACAGTGGCGAAGGACAGACGGACAGAGTCAGTCAGAACTCAGAACCTGCTAAAATAGCAAGACAGAGGCAAAGGGGAGTTGCGCTGGTGCTGGTGCTGTTGGTGTTGCTGTTCGGGTTCGACAATGGACCCGTGTGCAGACAAGCCAGACAAGCCAGACGCCGCCGGCCTCTGCGACGCCGCAACACTGAGCGAGAGCCCTTCAGGAAGAAGGACCCGCTGCCAACTGCCCGCCAGCCGCCCTCACGTGGCCGCCCACGGCTGCATCCTCCCACCTCCGACCTCCCACCTGCAGCCGCGGTGGCTACTAATGCAGTACAGTTACATGTAAGTACCTACCTGTAGGGTACCTAAGTTGCCAGCGTCAAGCACAAGCAGCCACTTCCAGCACAAGCTCAGCAATAGTTCCACGGACGAGCTGGTGCCGAGATGAGGCCTGGCAGCAACAGGCAGGAGCTGGCCAAGCGATACCAGGATCACGCTCCGAGCAAGGGACGCGTTGGGTTGGTATTACCGGGGTGGTCGTCGAGAAGTGCCGAGCACGGCATTGGCATTGGCATTGGCATTGGCATCGCGAACATCCACCACGACGAGTCTGCGATCAGGCGCATTGTGGATAATTGACAGCCGCCGGCCGGTGCGCCATCCTGTGGTGGCCCGAACTTCTCGCGATGATTAGAAAGCCACAGGGCAAGTCACTGCACTACTAGTACTAGCCAGTATGGTACTGCCTCACTGGTAGTCTGGTACTGCTAGTACTGGTACAACCCTTCCTAGTAGGCTAGTACATACTACAGCGCTGGTACGTGTCTGGGGTCGCGGGAAGGCGGACAGGCGTGCAGGCTGGAAGGGGAATCGTGAGTAGCCAAGCGAGATTGATCACCGTCAGCCATCAAAGCTATCGACCAATAGCGCGCCACAGATCGCTTTTCCAGAAGATGCAATTGTAAAGTCCGCTGCTTAACGCTGCTTAAAGCGAGAATCGCTATACATGTATATACATGCGCCGTATATATCAGTGGTAATTGCCCTCTCTGATGCCGTCGCAATTGGCCGTGTCGCTGCCTGATGAAACAGGTGCAGTGCGCACTTTGCGCAACAGTGCGCGCCATAGAGCGCATAAGTTGGCGGAGGTGAGAACCGCTGTTTTGCTCGAGCTCCGACCAGTCACCGACCAGTAGGCTTCCAAACCGCAATTTCCAGCGTCTGCATGTGCGAGGGCGCGACGGGAGGCACAGCGTAGCATTCGCGTAGGCGGCAGAATGGACGGTCCATTCCAGCCAGCGTAAGGCACTTATCACTCTTTAGGCAATTACAGGCTTCTGGAAGACTCATGGAAACCGCAATTTCCTTGCGGCGCCAGACGTCACAGTCTCGCAGACGACATGTGTCCGGCTTGAGTTTCACGATTCGGACCTCCTCTGAGTCGCATTCAGCAGATTAGCGGGCAAAGGCCATCTCCACGCGCGCGCCGTCTCACCCCTCCGAGAGCACCATTCACGCCATATCCGTACGGGAGAACCATCAGCCTTGCTCTGATGGCTGATGGATCGTTTCCTTGCCATAAGGCGCGCCTAACCAAGACTTTGCGGGCGTGACACAGATGCAATCGCGGCCATGACTGAGACATGTAATATACATCTGGGCCCGGAGATTGGGAATTTAAATTGCGCTCACGGGCAGAAAAAAGCTTCTGGAAGGTCAACGAGGTCCGCACCGACTGCTCTTAGCAAAACAGCACAAGTGCCCGAAATTGTTCATTGCGCACCTTCTTTTTGCCAACATTATAATTATCTTCGACCTTGTTTTCGCCAGAGAAGAGAACGCCGTACGATGAAAGCCACGTCAGCGGCAGCGAAGCGGACATGCTCTACAACCGAGCTTGGTATCATGCATGAGAAACGACCCAACAACCTGGTGCACACCCAGACGCCGATGGCTTCGACCACCGAGCCGAAGCTCTATGCGCGACGAGGTGCAAAATGAACAGAAACAACGAGAACATTGCGATCAGGTTTGCTTGCCGAAGTGCTCTTTGGCGTACTGTTCGCAGGCCTGTAGGAGCAGCGTCAGCCTCCGGCATACGTACGCTGGGGTGAAACAACCGTGTTGTCGCGTGCGTCTCCAACAAAGCGCGAAAAGGTGGGCCGCATTTGTTTGTTTACGCATCTCATCGCATCCTTCGTACCTTTGCGGGCTTTCCTACTTTCTGCCCGATGACTTTCCACTTGCTTGCTTCGTACTCCTTGATCGCGGCGGCTAGGGCAGCACTCTGTGACGTCGGTCAGTGTGTGTATACACCAGCGTGTGTAGAGAGGCGGACGAAATTGCTGACCTCGTCTTCCGCAAACTCGGCGTAATGCATATCCTGGAATACGGTGTTAGCAAAGTCCATCAACACAAGCATTGCGTCACTATCATCGTGCTCCGTGTCGTAGGGCATACGGATGCAGGCGGAAAAGCAGCTTCAACGAACCACTCCGGGGAGAGAATAAGCTCGAAGTTGTGTATGTTACGGATGTACGCGGAGGAACCTCGAGGAGTCCTTCAGCATCAGGAAACCGGCTCCAGTGGTTTGGCCTTTGCGGATGCGACGGAAGACGTTATGTCGAACGCATCCATTGTCAAGCTGAACGAAGGAAACGGGAAGCAAACACCCAATGGAGACTATACATACTTTGTACCAATGTTTCTTAACACTTCCCTCTGTACGCGCTGGGAAGGTCTTGGCGATCTCACTCCAACTGTTTCCTGCGTCGCGCATCTGTTTGAGTCTCTGCTCTTCCGCCGGCGTCCATGGTGTGTTCGTACGTCCTTTCTTCACCACCGGACTGGGCAGAGTTGATGCTTGGGTGGGACTCGGCGCCACTCCGATATTTGAAGGCCCAGCGCCGCCCAATCCCAAGCCTACTGTAGAGCCTGATTCGGCTCCAAATAGTCCAGCTTGATCTAATGAAAAGGCAGATTGGCCGGAGGAGGCGGATACGGCGCTCTCGAGTTCGCTTGCGCGACGCTTGCGGGAATTTATGGGTGAGGTGGTCTGTTGAGCTTGTTGCTGTTGCTGTTGCTGTTGTTGCTGGAGTTGTTGGTGGTGCTGTTGATATTGATGATGCTGCTGAAGGTGGCTTTGGGGATACGTGTAGGTAGAGACGTTCGGGTATGCCGGCTGGGTCTGATAAGGGTTATGAGCAAAGGCCGACGTAGGTAACCCGCTTGAGGATATGGATAACTGTGAGGGAGAGGCTGAGAGGGGTGTGTTGGCGTTCGGCTTGAGACTACGCTTCTGCTGCGATTGGTTTGGGTTGCTGGCATATAGTGTCAGTTCTTACAAGATCAGATTCATTGGTACTGTCAGCGACGACGCATTGATGTTGTGGGTAAGCAAGCCAAGTTGGTGGTACTAAATCGGAAAGACCTTTCTAGCGTGTAGAGGTACGTCGCCATGTAGCGCATCGTGGTAGGTAGAGAATCTGGCGACTTACGACATGCTGACTCGACCGTTGCGCTGTTCGCGACTGTGGTAATCACCACATGGAGCAACACTTGGCTCAGTCGCCGGAGGTCGATATATGCGCGACAAATAGAATGGGAGACAGGTAAAGATGATGTGTGAGGGCGTCCAACAAGAGGTGAGGCAAATCAGTGTACAGTTTTGGGACGGCACAAGAGGCTTGCCATAACTTCTAAGTCGTGACGAATGTAAGTACCAAAGGCAATGATCACCGCAGGCTGGGCTGGGCAGGCTGTCACCAGATTATCAGAAGGCCCCTCCCTTCCCCACGCGCAAAACAGAGTACGGAAGGAGGTGTCGTGTGTGCAGATTGACGGATGGACCGACTGACGGGGCTAAGGATCTTGGGCTTAGCGATGCAGCATCGTCACAACTTCGCACAGGTGCTGTCTGCAGGCGATATCTGCAGCGAAGATGCTCCTTCAGTCAGCAGCAGAGCCACATATACAGGCTCGCCAGTGTCGTATGCGGCTTGACTTGACGTCGTCTCAGGCCTGCCAGACAAGATGAGGGGTTCACACAGCAAAGGCGGGGTAGCATGGATCTGGCATCGTCTTGGTTGCCATTACCCAGGCTAGTGGTGCGGAGGATCTGCTATTCGCCAGACGAGTTCGCAGGCCTGATAGCGCGCCGGCACGAGCGATTGTTGCATTGGTCGATTCAGCGGGCCTGTCACATGGCCTCTACCGTCTTGCGCCATGCATCTGCGCGTGGTCATCGCAGCCGGAATTTCTGCAGAAAGACCTCCATGACGTAGGTCTTAGAGAGGCATACACCACAATACTATTGTTCGAACTGCTTAGATGAGAGTTCTGGCCGAATGCAGACGTACATGTAGGGGCCATCACCGTATTACGTGCGTCACAGGCGCGTCCATCGGGCGAGAAAAGCAAGGACGCGAGAAAAGACAGGAAATCGTGGCTTGCGGTTGTTGCAGGAGAAAACCCCAGACCTGTCTCTGAAAATATTATTGTTCGAACACCGCCATCGGCAAATCGGATCGCCCTGCGTCTCCTCGTTTCTGTGCCGTTCCGCATGCGGGTCATGCTCATCCTCTCTGGGTCCAGCTTCTACCTGAGGTTGACCAGCCAAACTCCAGCGATCTTTTGCTGATACACCTTCCTCCTTTGACCGTTTGCTGCCCAGTACCTTATCCATTGGCTCTAGTTGCGACCTCTTAACCGGGATGCGAGCCAAAGCGCAAACACCTGCCGCGAGATGTCGGCCATCGAAGGCTCAACCTATCATGAGTGGGCCGGTCGAACCCCCATCAACAATGTGCACGGCCTTACCCGTGAAATTGATCGCTTTAAGGGTACTGGTCCTTACTGGCGTCAGGCCGTGATGTTAAGAACCCCCTGTCGCCCAAAGACAAACAAAATAGAAGGCTCAGCGTCCTTCACGCCAGCCTATTGGGATCAGAGCAGCGGCAACCTGCTGCACGCCTCTTTCCGTAGCAAGCAAATTGTACTGCGCGGCAGCGTTCCTTGTGTCCTGAACCTCGAGTCGAATGCCGAGATCATTGATGTGTTTCCTCGTCGCAGGAGACACTGGGACAATCTGTTTGCCAGTGCCCAAGATGAGCAGATCTGTGAGACCGTCTTAGCCCTAGAACGTAGCGAACCGATGTGTCTTTCTCATACCAGGTTTCGGCCAGACCAAGTCGAACACGCCCCAGCACTTCTCATCGACCTCAAATTGGCCCTTCTCATTCAATACCTTGCCAGCTTCACTTGCCAAGCCTTTATCATCATCGCCTTTCGCACCTTCCCCAATCGTGCCTTCGACTCTACCGTCTTTTATCCATGGCTTCCACCTGAAGGCATCGCCTGCCACGAGCAGCACGCCACATCCCGTTACTACAAGGCCTGAGTCGAGAGCAAAGCCATCGTTCTGAGTTGCATGGATAGCCGTTGTCGGAGCTGGCATGCTTTGGAGAATGTTCAAGGTATTGAAGTCGGTTTGTGTGTCTTCCTTGCTAGCAGGACCGCGGTCTTTGTTCCTAGGCGCCGGGTGGGCGAGGGCGGACGAAGCATGGTATGAGCGTCTGTGTGAACCGAACAGTGAATGCGTGCCTGTGTTTCGTGATTGATGCTGTAGCGGTCTTGAAGTTTGGGCGCAGCGCTGGAAGCAAGCTCGCGGAGCTGTCCGAGCCGCGCAGCTTGGGAAGCCTCTAGACAGGACAAAGGCTGGATTGGACATGTTGACTATGCTTGTAAGACTCTCCACAAATGGTCGGGAGCGCTACGAGGATGGGTGGTACTTACAGAAATACTTCGTAGATGGAGAGAGCTTCAGCGGGCTCATCGCGTGTGCGTCATGTTCTCCACGGACTCGGCAGCCATCTCATTTCTTGGCATTTCGTCTCGACACTTTCCGACAGCCCATACGAGCATCCTATTCTCGTCCAAAACATTCCTAGAGTGGAGGGGATGTTACGGGTGAGGGAGGGCTATTGGTGGTAACGTCTATATAATCAGCATATCCCATGCGTGCAAAAGGCCCCTTGCTTCCGCCCAAAAGGGCGAATTCCTCCAGCGCATATGTGGAGAGATCTTCAACTCATGGAGAACTCGTTCTTGAACGCCGCCTTCAGCAGAAAGCGAAACCGAATGGTAATGGATCCTTGATACCATTGTCGAACTAGGTACTCATATGAGTCGCAGTGAAAGGGTTCAATTCCACAGCAGTTCCATCGCCTTTTCTTGACCCGGGCTTGCTGGAGAAGAGAATAGCCACGAAATCGGTCACCAAGGCAGCTAGATAGAGTGTCTGGAGCGGGATCTCTTGTACCACTGAGTCATACCCAGTCGGGAGTCGTTACTGTCCAGATCAGCTCGGAGAAGAAAATCGGAGGGTTGCACAAGTCTGTATCATGAAGCTAGTGCGCTGATACGCGTGTCAATATGAACACTATTATATACCATCCTAGCAGCTGCGTTCGGCCACGCTTATGAATGCTCCAGCCATGTGAGTCTCACGCCCCGCTTAATCTACCTGGTTATCCATCATGTCGGTCATGTAACAAATCCATCTCCACCCAAGTTCGGCAGATCCAGGAACCATCCCAGAGAATCAAACCCAGGATCAGCGCCATATCCACCTACCCAATCCTCCATGCCGCCAGGTAATCCCATATCAAGGGCTCCACCGACGCCGCCGACATTGTCCTGTCCCATACCATTGCCACCTAGCCCCACAGCTCCACCATCTGGTTGCGTCGGATGCTCTACAGCGCGATCCAGATTTTTGTGGGCGCCAAATTCCTCGCGCCAGCGCCACACACTATCGTAGACTAGCGACATGCTCATGCGGCAGCGGACCTTGAGTTGTAGGCTTGAGTCCACCCTCTTACTTTCTCCCTCCTCGAACAAGCGCTGGCTACCCCCGCCGTTAGCCTGCCAGAGCTGGGCGAGCACTTCTGCGAGGCGCTGGGGGAGGTCGTTTTGCACCACACTGATACTTCGGAGCGCGGAGACGGTTTGCAGGAAGAGGGTGCGGCCCGTTACCACATCGACCTGGGTAGCGAAGAAAGAGTTGAGAAGTTTGAGCAGCGTGAAGCCTGCTGCGAGGATCATTTGCATCACGTAGTTTGTCGCATATGCGCTGCCTGCACCCTCCGCAAGCGCTGGATCAGTGGTGGCTGTCTGTATGCTACTGATCTGGCCAGGGAGTGCCAAGAAGGTCTTGAGCAGGGTGGATGCGGCAACGTAAAGCGCGGACAGGTCTGAGCGGTAGTCAGGTGCTGTAGGTGCGTCGAAGAATGCCGTCAAGCGTAGATGAAGCGCTGCACAGTGCAGATATAGGATCTCGATCGCTGACCTTACAGTTAGCACACGTCAAGGACGATGTTGAAAGCAGACTTACGCGTTGCATTCTTGCTGCGAATGATAATCTCCAACTCCTCATACTCCCGAGCAAACATGTCGATCGTAAGAGCTCTTTGAGCCTCATCAACTTTGATAACCTCGTCACGCTGCATAGTATAGAGTGTGCGAGTAATCTTGTCGTTGAAGCGTTCGATCAAGCAACGGTTGTGAAAGGTTGCCGAGATTCGGTCGAGATGAAGACCGTGAGTGTACCAGTTCCACCTTGATATTTGAGGCATACCATATCCAGTGGAGATACTAGTCAAAGTCAGCATGTTGTCAGTATATATCATGCGAGCTTTCCTTACTTTTGTGCCATGAGATTTACGGCCACCCAGGTGTTCATCCTGTCTCTGATATCCTCTTCCCTCAACTCAATCCGATAGCGGGAAAAGTCTTGCGCATGCGACGGACGGTGTAAGCCAAATTGCATAGCTAGCTGTACCATCGTCCCGCATATCATCATGCTCGGGTCCACAGATGTAGAGCTTGTCGGTAGCGGCCAAGCACAGAGGAGACAAAGAGCCTTCACTATGTGGTACGTCTGAGGCACGCCTGACACCGTCGACCACAACAACTCCGCTACAGGCTGTTGCAATTCCACGAGTAGAGTAGACCGAGTACTATACCGACGTGATGCGACCGCTATGATTGCCCAGTGAAGGAGAGGGCTTAGGTTGAAGAATGCTGTGTAGGGTATCTCTGTGGAGAGCAACGGGAGATAGGGGTGATAATGCGCGAAGAAGATACTGAACAGGTCCGTGATCTCCTTGTCTGACAGCGTCACCCTTCCCAGTGTATGTAAGGTCGGGTCGCGCGTGTTTGGAGAGAATGCAGAGCCATCAAAGCCATGCGCCAAGTCTAGCAATGACCTCGACGCAGCAGCCTCGTTGGGACCTGGAAAAGCCGCTGTCGGGCCAGGTGGAGTATTGAAGGAGCCAGTGGAGTATGTAGCAGGTCTCGATGTTGTCGAAGCTGGTCCGCGACCCAAGGCTGCTCTGAGCTCTGCGTTTTCAGCCTTCAGCGCTGATACCTCTTTCTCAATCTCAGCATGTTGTTGCCTCTTCTCCTGTCTTCTGAAGCCCGGATCGATCGCACAATGCAGGTGGTGTTTCACGCAGCGACTGCATGGTTGCAATTCGGGTTCTGTCTGTACGTCGCATCGCAGCTGTGAGTCACAGTCAGTCAGCAAAGATCTCAAGTATTGCAAGGAGTTTTTCAGAGCCAAACTAGGATCGCTGTGTTGATCCGAGCCTCTTTCACCATACCTTTTGCTGGCGACACTCATTGCAGGCTCTTTTCACGGGTTGGTGTTTGCCGCGCTGAAGCTGTTGTTGATCGTCCTCAGCGCCGTTTCCGTCGCTCTTCTTGCGCTTCCTTGGGTTCTGCACCGAATTGGGCGTCTGCGGACTCGGCTGAACATGCTGCAATCCAGTCGGCGACTGCGACGAGGCCTGCAGCTGCGCAGGATAATCAAGACCCGGCGTCCAGGACATGCTTGCGCCGACCAGAGAAGAGGCAGAGCAGGCGTGACGCCGACTTCGGACGGGAAGGAGCCAAGCGTGTCCCCGCACGGCCAACGTCGCCCTATCGTCAGCCCATTCCTGACACCTCGATTAAGCGAGCAGTGAATAGACCATCTAACATACCTGGTACGAATGGTTGAAAAGATGAGACAAACTTGCGGAAGTCGGTCTCATTGGTGAAAAGTTTCTCAGCGGGCATTTTGGTCCTTTGTGTCTATTCGCATTATCATTAGCAAATCTGTAGCGGCTTGTGTAAATCAACAATTCCGTATGTACCTTGTAATACCAGTGCAGGAGAAGAGGTGGTTGCAAGTGGTTTGTAAAGGCAAAGGATTGTGGTGAGATTGATGAGTGTGCTTGTTTCGCCGTTGTTCACCTCACACTTGTTCGTCAGACCGGGAAGTCAAGGTAGGATGCCGTCACACATGGACAGAATGAACACCACTGCAATGTGATATATAGCATCATACAACGTGCCAACCCAGAACAAGCTCTTCGAGCCCTTTTTGATGAACTATTGGACCCGGCCTGTATCATATTCAACTCCTTAGGCATGTATTAGACGTAGGCTGGACCGAGACCAATCTAGACACTATGTTCAGGGATTCAAGCTTCTGCTTCACAACAAGACTCATGACTCCTTTCCAAGGCCTTGACCTCCCAGAAGAAATCAGATTGAGGCAAAGAAGATGCGGGCATCCACTCGTAACCACTGCGAACGTCACACAATGGATAGTGGAAGGGCTGGCGTGGTGACGACTCCGGGCCCTATGTATGTAACTGGCTTCGTACACTTGGAAGTCCGTATGCGCATTCCGTAAGCAACCACACTGGAGTATCTGTGGATACAAACCGTAAATACAGTCGTAGCCCGTAGCGTCCGTCTTCCTGGCTGCAATCCATACACATGAATGCGAGGCGGCTCCGCATGGTTATTCCTACCATAACCAAGCGTACGCATCAGATCGAATTCAACCCCGAGACCCTTTGTGAATACGCCCAGAAGCGGTGGAAGGGAGCTGCATACTGAGATAGGAGCCAACAGTGAGCGGCTTTGGTCTGTCGAGAAACAGGATCACCATAACGCCTCTCGAACAAGTATGCACAGCTCGTTGTGAAGGGTCCCAAGGGTGCCGTACTCGCTCCCCTAGCAACACGATGCCCATACCAACCTTTACAGCATGCTGGAACCGGACGTACTATGTCATCGTGCTTCACCTGCTGAGATTGTTGTGGCCCAAGCTTGTGTGCCGCTTTACATATGTGACTTCTCCGCTCCCACCTCTCTCTCTTTCTCTTCCCACCAGGATGACAGCTTTTCGACGGCAGGGGATAATCTGACGGGGCATGGTTCGTCCATGCCTCGGGATGTCCCAGGCCAACCCACCGAAAACAGCTGCCCCTGAACTTCAGATCAAAATGGAACGATATCTGCTGCTTCGACTGCTTCAATGTCGATAGTAGCTCTTCTCCGGTCCGACATCTCTCTTTTGCTCCCGTGAATTAGGATACATTCAGCGTGTCACCATAGACAGAGTGTGATGAGCACAAACAACACTGCCTTGCATGACGGAGCGTCCCTCTTCCATCTATGCTTGTGTTCCGATTCTTCGCTGCATGTGCGTAACCTCTAATCACACGGGGCATTGGATGCCTCACCTGCAAAGATTGTTGTGGCCCAAGCTTGTGTGCCGCCTTATATTTGACTACTTCGCACACTCTTCACCTCTCTTTCTTCCATCTGGTCAGGATAGTTTTCAACTAGCGGGACTATCTGACGGGGTATTGGTTAATCCATGCCTTCGGATGTCCCAGCTAGGCTCTATGAACAGTGTGACTGTGGGCATAGCATCCTCTGCATTCGCTTTTGGTTCGCCTCTAGCGCGCCAGAGCCTGCACCGCCACCTCTACCAGTCACACCATCTTCAGAGCCTTAGAGTAATGAGGACACGCATTTGGCGCGTTCGCCCCGAAGCAACCTGACTTCTCATTGTTGAAGCTCAGGTGCGACAAGAGGCTTACATCATCCTTTTCAATCTTGGTCCGTAGACCGTCTTTTCAGTGACACAACGACAAGGCCACACGAGACCCCACTGTCGCTCAATGGCACCTGGGAAATCACACTTGCCGAGAATAACAGGGTGCGACCAACCATCAGAGCACCTTTCAATGAGCTCCGGTCATGTTGCAAGCATCCGACATATTCTTCACACCACCGTAGACACAGCTGTACGCAAACAGCCACGTAAGCCTAGAGGTAAGTGAGATGCTTCGGTTCGCAGCTCCCCAGAGAGTGTTCTTCATCAACATTGTGAAGAGCTCCAACCACCACGACAAGACAGGCCATGAGAAAGCAAGGCAGCGTTGGGTCTCAGTGTCGCTCAATGGCACCTGGGAAAACACGCACGCCGAGAACAACAAGGTGCGAGCAACCATCAGAGCACCTTCCATGAGCTCCGTTATGTTGCAAGCACCCGACATCCCCTTCGCATTATCTTCGACACAGCTGATGGACGTCACAGGATCAACCCGATTTACTCAGGATACGACGTGCTGACGCTCAATTTCATCCTGAACGATTCAACCACAAACCCGAAGCTGAACAGAAAGAGTTTGATTGGATACCCATCATTGACGGAACTGTAGACCGACTGGCTGCGGGTACATGAGCGCACACAAAGTTTCTGTAGTGTTGAGGACAGAGCAGCAGACATGTCAGGGTGATTCGCGAGAGCCTCTGGATGGGTAGCGCCAGGCGAATGGCAGATGCGTAGGATAGCCAGTCATCACAATGTAATCTACCGCACATAATGCCTCCAAGAAAAGGGTAGGCGAGCATTGGTGAGAGATCACAGTCTCAAGGCCATCAATGCTGCCGTATTCCACAAACACTGGGACATCTCGAAGCCACTGGCTCTGAGCAAAGGCACAACCATTTGCTGCGTAGGGTTGAAGGTCCTGCAGCAGTACAGACACTCAACACTTTCAGGAGCAGTTTGCGCCGTGCTGTTTGCCTGTGAGATGACCGACGAGCAATTGAGCTCAGACCCTATGCCATCACCACCCTGTTCTGCATATGCTGCTGAGTGAAGGCCTGTAACCTGCGACCAATCGTTGACAAATCATGCGGCGGTCGCCGTAGGTGACGTACGCATAGGGTTAGCGTGGTCGTGGCTCGCGAACTGGATGTTGCGTGCGGGGAGGCCGTCTATAAGTTCTCTTCCTCAACCGCGTCCACCTCACCCACAACAACAACCTTGGGGATATCCGACTTCCTCCATAGGTAGCGAAGACTGGCGGGACACCATGACCAGAGCTAAGTGACATCGCTCCCGACCTTTGACACTGCTAACAACATCACAGAATATTGGTCTCCCAACGAAATGTCATCTTCGTTACGATTTGGCCTCAAAACCCACGCAGGGGAAGCTGCTTCTTGACTTCTCTCCATGGTCAAGAGGTTCTTTTGAGGGGCCTATAATAAAGCAAAGGGTAGACGGGCCTATCCTTTATCCCAGCACGTGTACAGGGTTTTCTCTGCTTTGCAGACCATAGGACTTCCTGTGCGCACTTGCACTACGGGTGTCCTGGCTTTTCTCCTGCTCTGCGGTCGAGAGAAGTCTCGTGCACTCGGAGGGGCGACATTCCAACGCTTTGTCAGGGCGCCTCAGTGTCTAAGTTAGCACACCAAGCATGGTGCTCGCTGCAAACTTGGCCTTCACTTATGCAGATTACCGTAGCTAATAGATACCATCTGAAGTGCTCCGTCTTGAAATTGACATCCGCTCGTTTGAGAGAAATTCGATTTCGTGCTTTGTGCGTGACGTAAAGGCCTTTCATCCGTGAAGCTTGGTTCGTTGCTTCACCTGGCTGCGCGGGCGGCAAATCTGCAACCTGCATCCATCTTCGCTACTGTCCATGACTTGCCATCCAAGGCAGTTGCGTAGTCGACTAGATGCGACACAACATGCAGGCTGACCCTCAGATCAGGGCCAGCCATGTCATGAGCGGACCGGCTATGTGACCTTCGAAGTTGTCATGTCGGCTTCCCTCATTCGGCTCCTTTAGGAACAGCCATTACTCTCGCAGCCCGATTCATCTTCTCCAGTTTCCAGAGGTAAGTCTCACGAGCAGAATGCGACCGATTACAGGCCGCCAACCTTCATCTTCCATCTCTAACACCGTCAACTTCCAAGTGACTGCTTCGTCAGACAGTTTCTCAGCCTCTGGATGACCCTCTTTATCGCCTTAGCCCTGAAGACGAACTGGACATGCCATGCAGAAAGTGCCACGCAATCTGCGTGGGAAGTGCACGGCTGGCCATGGTAATATCAATAGGAGGACGCTTTGGGATGGCGGAAAATGGAGGGTGACACAAGAGGACCCATACAACCGGGCTGACGCATTCCCACGTCTGACCGGAGGCAAAGAGGTCCAAGAATAAAACACCCCGTGGTATGAGGTCTTTGGCTCAGCGTTTCTGGACTTCGGTCTCAGTAACCGTCCATTCACCTCTGCTATGGGCAAGACCCTGCGTGCCGATACTACCAAAGTATTCGCGATAGAGGCTCATGTCGCAATGCTCTACACGTGGGGAACAAACTACTCCGGCCGCTTGCCTTAATA
The DNA here is from genome assembly GCA_027923365.1 of Zalaria sp. Him3. NCBI lineage: Eukaryota > Fungi > Ascomycota > Dothideomycetes > Dothideales > Zalariaceae > Zalaria > Zalaria sp. Him3. The sequence goes on along the minus strand of BPUN01000008.1, from coordinate 480,267 downwards.
GCTCGAGTAGTTTCCCAAAACTATTCCAACCACCCACTTCCATGTTCCGTGCTGGTTCGATTGATGGGAGTGAGACATTCTGAGATGTTCACACATGCCGCTTCTGCTTGTTCCCCGCTGCCAGTAGGCGTGAAAGGTGTTCGTATCTTGATCCCAATAGCATTGCTTTACATCGGGATTCCGCTCGTCCGTGAGATCACTGTCTGAATGTTACAGTTTCCCTTCGACGATTACAGGGGAACAGTTGAAGGCGACAGCGATTCCGTGAGCCGACCATGAGGGGCTGCAACCCCTTCGGGAAAGATGGCCTCGCGAAGTCTCGTAACCTGAGAGTCTAGTGGCGCAACTCTCCAATCCGAACCGAGCCTGTAATGGCAGTCCGCTTTGTCCGTCCTGGGGCGAGTCTTTTCTCATTCGTGAAAGCAGGACAGATAGCCGGAGTTCTCTGCGAACCCGACATAAATGCCTCCAATGTTATTTAGTGGCAATATGGCGATGATTAAAGAAATATGGTCCAAGAGATAATGTGCCAGCTAACCAGCCAGCATCATTCTCCGCAAAGTCGTGTCCTCATGCACATTTCCTGGGCGCCCCGTGATTGTACGTAGAGGCCAGGTTCGAAATGATGTTCGAGGGTATATCCTTGTACCAGTTCTGTTCGACATGAGATAGAAGGACGAGACCGGAGTAGCGATTTCTGGCAGGGACAAATGCTCGTGGCAGAATGCCGAAGAAGTGCGACGGTGAGCTGTGCCTGGCGAAGAAGGAGAGCAGCTGTGAGGCATGATCATAACAAAAGGAGAATAGGTACGGAGTAAAGGGAGAGGACACGAAAAATAGAAATGACGAATCGGAGGAAACAGATCGGCCGGCTGTATAGGCTCTTTGGGAAGATTTGAGGTCAAAAGAGACAGCTCGACTAAGCAAAATATAAAGTATGCTCAATACAGACAGATAACGAAAGACCTAAGAGGGAAAGTATAAGAAATATATCTTAATATGGCCGTTGAGGGTTGTAAAATGTAGCCGGAGACGCAACCGTGTCGACGGCACTCCAAGACTCGAATTGATGGGATACGAGCAAGGCCGTACCCGTCGGAGGGCGGAGTCTCCGCTCGGAAGGAATCATAGTATACGGCTGGCAGACGACAATGCGAGCAAGGGCTCGACTTGAGCCTATAGTGTGATGACGCGGCGGCTGAAGAGAGCGATTTCAGAGCGCCGCGAAACCCTACGGTTGGTGAGGGCAGCTGCACTGCGACCCGACGTGCGCAGACACAGGTACAATGTTTGCTGGTTGCCAACAAGGCTGCTGCCGCATCGTCACACCGGCGGACGAGGAACACAAAGACCTCATGTGATCGTGCCAGTGAAGGTCGAGTGACAACAGTGTGCATGTGCGCTGGAGGCAGAAAACGTAAAGGACCTAGTGAGTGAGTGTAGAACGCCCATCAATCCGACCTGGACTTGTATACCCATATGGTATATGGACAGACGCGATGCATCAGGGCGGAAAGGTGATGTTGGGAGAGTCAGCCACACATGGAAGGAGACGCGGTGATGGTTATGGCGATGGATTGTAGTCTGGACAAGGTTACGCGAGAGTGCGGTCTCGGCCAAGCGCGTGTGGAGCCTGCCCTTATCTGGCTTGGGGACCCATCTCACTAAACGGTTCCCCTCATTCTGGTGGATCGTTACTTGAGCCGCAGGTAGCCGCAGGGTCAGGACGATATTGTTGATAAGAGGAATGGAAAATGGTAATTGTGTGTGGATCATACAAGTATAAAAGGATCCTATAGGGGACAAACAAAGAAAGACAGAATCCCTTACTCTTCCCTCGTGTTGTGACACAACAACTGTTCCTGTGCGCACAGACAATGTGGAAGCCCAATGCCCTTCGCTCGGCGCGTCTCCAAGTGCTTGAGAGCACACTGAAGCCTTCACCTTCTTTCATAACAACTAGATCGATACAGACGACCAGCTCCGACAAGGCTCCCCTTACCGTGACAGAGTCGAGCGATTCGGCGTCTCCAAACTCTGTTGCTTACCCTCCTCCGACAGCGCCATCGACAACAGGATTAGAATGCCTACCTCTATCCCAGGTCCTCCGTACCTACCTCATCACCGCTCTCTCTTCATCCCCTACAGTCCTCCAAGCATGCTCAAGCGTCCTGATGCGCATGCTGGAATCCAAATCATCCCTGACGAGCGTTGAACGCAATCCTCTACTCAGACTCGTCCTTCGAGAGACCTTCTACAAGCAATTCTGCGCTGGAGCGAACAAAGCGGAGGTGCAAGCCACTATGAAGAAGCTACACAATATAGGATATAACGGGATCATTCTCGAGTACGCCCTCGAGGTTCTCAGGGAAGCAAAGGACGCGGATGAGATCGAGGATGTCGAGGTCTGGCGGAAGGGCATGCTCGACTCCATTACAGTAGCTAACCCGGGCGACTTCATTGGCCTCAAGTACGTACAAATATCATCCTCCGACCGAGCAGCGAACTGACGGATGCATACAGATGGTCAGGAATGGGACCACATGCACTGGAACGCATGAAAGCCCACAAGCCTCCGACAGAACGCATGGAGAGCGCGATGCGGGAAGTCTGCGATCTCGCTGCTGCGAAGGGCGTCGCTCTCCTGCCATCGGCGGAAGAAACAAACACGGCACCGGCTTACCACGAATGGACCATGAATTTGCAACGGAAATACAACAAGGAAAGGAGCCGGCCAGTTCTGTACAACACATATCAGCTATACCTTAGAGGGATACCGGCCGAGTTGTCAAAGCATTTGGCATCGGCTAAGAGAGATGGACACGTCTTGGGCGTCAAGCTCGTTCGAGGTGCATACTTGAGCTCAGAGCCAAAGCATCTACTGTGGCCGACAGCTGAAGCAACACACGCAGCATACGACTCAGTAGCCGAGGCAGTACTCAAGAGACAATATGGGGGCTTAGTGCAGCCTGTTCACGGCGATGGCAGCGAAGGGTTCCCCGAAGTTGACCTAGTCCTCGCCACACATAATGCAGTTTCGGTCCGGAAAGCGCAGGCGCTGAGGACGGAGCAGGTACAACAGGGTGTGGAGCGGATACCATTGTCATATGCACAGCTTCAGGGTATGGCAGACGAGGTCAGCTGCGAGCTTATTCAGGCAAGCAAGGCCTCGAACTCGGACAAGAAGATTGTGGAGGTGCCGAGAGTGTTCAAGTGCACTACATGGGGCACAATGACCCAGTGTCTTAACTACCTCCTCAGAAGAGCGGCCGAGAATAAGGATGCTGCTTCGAGGACGCGGGAAAGCAGGGTTGCCATGGGTAAAGAGATGCGTAGGCGTCTCATGGCGCTGTTTGGTCTCGCTTGAATGAAGACACGATCATAGTGCTTGGATAGTACACTATGCACGACGTTGGATATGTAATAATGATAGAAAGCCGAGTCTCATGCCCAATAATGGTCATGCCAATTAGACATGTGCCTCCCAATCGGCTTGTCCTCTCTGAAACGGCGCTTTTGCGAGTACCTGGTAAGATGCCAGGCTTAGTATTCGAGAGGGATTGAGCGCCTATTTTGCGCCCTGTCTGAGTTGACAAGCCGCATTCTTGCCCACCATGCTTGTTTATGCCTCCAGCTTCGGCTTCGTGTAAATAGGTTGGCGAAACTATACCCGCTTTTGCCGCGAACGTTCAATCTCTGATGCGTGGGCATTTGCGGAAGGGTGAGTGACTGCCCGCGCGGAGATGGCCAAGCACTCGATGATCCGGGCCGCGCTGTCAGGGAAGCGCAACCCACGCCAAAGCATCAACCTCAGAATAAGGTACCGTATTGACTTCCAGGACTGTGACACCTCTGCAGTAAATCCCCGCTGGCTCATCAGCCGTGTCGGAACGACCAGGCCAACGACTTCGGTTCAATAGACTCTCACTCACGTCTACAACAAGCACGCAATGTGAGCCCCTGCGGCAACAGCAACAGAAAGCGCGGTCACGATATCCACCTTTGGCGAATACGACGCGATAGACTGTCGGCCGTTACTTGCTTCCGAAGTTCCTGCAACGATCTGAAATGCGCCTCATTTCGTCGCAAGCGGTCTTGTGCACAGTCCACGATCAAGACGTTGTCAACCCTCGATGGGACCCACGGTCTGCGCCGCCTTCGCCGGGTATCTCTCCACAGAGGAGCGAATCACATCTATCGGAGTAACTTTTCTTTGACCATGACAGGTTGATGAGAGCAGGCTCTGGGCATCCTTGGAAGCCCGATGCATCATGCGGCCAATACAAGATGAAGCGCTTTATCACTGCTGCTGATACGGAAAGCGGTCAAGAATGCCTCAGAGCGGAGGACCGATGTCAACACAGGCATACAGATCGGTGTCGGAGAGTGCATAACTCGCACGATGTGCTTGTGACCGATTCTCTTTCCTGGTTTCCATCCCATTTGACAATCCGGCGGCTGCATGGCTCGCTCTTCTCTGGAAACCGGAGTAATCAACACTCCATCTCAGAGGGGCTTTCCGGCAGTAATGGAGCCCCGACGCCCATTGCATGTCAGCCAGTTTCCCTCGGACTCGGTTTCGGGCGGAGTGGAGGAACAATCTTGAGGCTTTTATAAAGGCTTTATCGGACACCGAAAGTTGAGGTCCTTGTGGCCCACTTTTCGTTCCATCAGATGCGTGATAGGCGGCACACGAGCTTCTAAGGCCACTGACATATTGCGAAACGCAACGCCATAGACACTGCAAGATCGTGCATGCTGTAGGCTTCTAGCCTGATGCGTGTTACCTCTGCCCCCAACAAACAGCATGTGGCTGTCTGTGCCGTGGGAGAAGTAAATCCAACGCACGATCGACGCAATAATGGTGTGCACCGGACGTGTCATCAAGACAAGATCAATGAAGCGGTGGCTCTCTGTGTTTGGAACAGAGCCTGTTGAGTGGATGTCTGTTTCTGCCAAACCATTTCCGTCGCCTGCATCCATTACATGATAAGTATCAGTGGCGAGCGTAGAGTGCAAGAGTCTTGTTGGGAATCCGCTGTTAGAGGTACAGCTGGCATCAACACTCTGTACAAGGCTCTGTGCTGTCGACTTGAGCTGTCGTGGAAGCATGTGGTATATGCTGGCACTGGATACTTCTCACGAGCTTTGTGCGGATCCTTATCAACACCCGGCTCTTGGAAGCAGCACCAGCTTGCGCCAATGGTCAAGCTATTGCTTGAGGAGTCTGGTATTGCTTTCCACCTTGGTCGACAACGATGTTTCTGGATCACGATCCCCGAATGGTCCAGGCAAAGAGCAAAGCGGTCGCTCCTCAACCCACATTGTTGCATCACCTCAAGCCTTGGATGATGGAATGCTCTTTTCGCGGATGCAATTTTCATCGCTACGGGTCAAATACCCGAACACTTCGTCGAAAATGTAGCTCGCAAGCGGCTGATTGATGACAGCCCGGTCACAGAAACGTGCTGGAGACTGGCAATCATAAGGCGGCCGCATTATATCATGAAAGCGCTGTTGTCCGAGCTCGTCCATCCTCAAACGTGTATTGGATTGGTCGTTCGTGTGGCGTGCTGGTCTCGGTACACAGAGAAACGTCCACATCGCTACTACGGCGAGGTGCTGCTGTTGCGATAGCGTTGGTGCAAAATCATCACATCAGTCGAGTCTGCTCGCTTCTTGGTGTAGCAGTATATCTTGTGTTCCACATCTTTCTCGTAAAGGCAAGCGACACAGGCTTCTGCGGGAGAAGTTGAGGTCTCGCAGCTCTTGGTAATCGTTTCGTACGGAGGTGTCCGTTTGACAGAGGTGAGTGCTCCTTTCGTGGCCACTTGTCTCTTCCATTGTGAGACCTGTCGAGCTCGCTTGACGCTTCGTGGACCATGTGAGTTGTCTCGCTGTGGCTACTGGCTGGGACTGAGAAGACGCGTGTGTGCAGAGGAGAGAGGACCAGGGACTGGAAGTGCTGTTGTTGGTATGCCATGGCCACTTTTGCTTTTGGAACCATCAGGTTTGACGAGACTGTTATCTCCAATGTTTCCATATGGGCTCGTGCCATCCGTCGCTGCATGAGGACAATAATGTGTGAGGCGGAGACTGGTCTGAGCTTGGCGAAGTGCAGCGGCAGAGGTAGGTCTCAAATCTCACACAACGAATCGCGACATACACAAACATCATCTTACTACACAAACACTTCTCGGACTGCAACCGAGGAGACAGCCACGGCACGGAATTGTCCCGTCCGCAATTAAATTGGGTATATCTGAGCTTTACGCATCGGCTATGTTAAGCGTCTACGTACCGATTGGCCCTTCGAAACCATGGTCATCAACACTGGTGCTACCATGATCGGTCATCCACAAGAGCGACGATAAGCTTTCTAACAGCGTGACCAGGAGCTTGTTCCCACCATGATGAACATATCGCAGATGCGCGTCTATGGCACAATTCAAACCTCCAGCACACAGAAGGAGGCGATCAGGACATTGTTGGTGTGGGAAACCGGTCTCACATTGCCGGGTCAAAGAGCATTACGAAAATTATACCGGGCTGCAAGGAGTGGAGATGAAATGCTTACACGCCTTGTCGTTCGCTGGGTGCGTTGTTTGCTATTCTACGTCACGCCTTTCAACTTCACGTTCTGCAAGACACATTACTTCTTCATACATCATAGACATGGAGGATACCAGGAAAGCATGTGTTCATTTGACCTTAAGCTGCCACATTTGGGCGGTGTCAGTTCCTATTGCCGTGCTTGAATACATTTGATATCGCAGTTTCCACAAGCTTCTGCATGGCTGAAGCCTCTCCCAAACTTGAAACCCTCATGCCCTATCCTGTGGGTCGCCTTTTTGAATTACCAATATCTAGAGGGTCGCCTCTAGGAAGTTGCCCACAGCCAGGATGAACTCGTCAGTCTCCTCTAGTTGCGGTGTGTGGCTGCTCTCGGCAAATCTAACCCACTTGACTCTCCCCGTAATCCCACGGAAGTATGGCTCCATGACTACATCCTGAGCCTCATCAAACCTGCCATTGACGAGAAGCACAGGTGTTTGGATTTTGTGCAGCTCGGAGATGATATTCCATGTTTTCAAAGAGCCCGTGACGAAGAACTCGGAGGGACCGTTCCTGGACCGGTTAGCAGCTGTTTTAAACTTTGGGCTCGTAGGTAGACTCACATGGTCATGTTGACCGTATTGTCCTCCTTGAGCTGCGTCAGACTATCCGCGAGCTCCTTCGGAAACGGCCACACTCTACACACGAAGCGCCGAAGATACTCAATCACAGCCTGCTCATACTCCTCCGATTCCGTCGTGCCTTCTTTCTCACACCGAGTCAGAGTCTCCTGCACATCCTCCGGCAACAGCTTCCTGAGCTTATCTGCAGTCTCCACCCAGCTTACCATGTCCGCAGGGCTGTCTGCGATGATGAGTCTGCGGAGACCCTTCGGCCGAGTGGTAGCATACTGGGCGCCTAGCATTCCGCCCCAGCTCTGGCCCAGTATGTCGTACGTCTCGATATCCAGCGCTTTGAGCAGGTTTTCCAGTTCGCGCATGAAGAGCTGTGGTGTCCAGAAATCCGTGTCTCCATTCTTATCGGGCAAGTGGGTAGACTTTCCGCAACCGAGCTGGTCGTAAAGGATCACCGTGCGAGACCAAGGAGCGCTGGAAAGGTGGGAGGTTGGGAGGAGGTAGTTGTGTGCAACGCCGGGACCGCCATGGAGAACGATCAGAGGAACGGTAGAACTGGAGAGCTCGCCCCAGAGGGCATACCACGTCTCTGTTTCCAGGGATGTGCCAGGAGGAGTGAATGGAATGGTGCCAGTGCGTGTTGGAGAGGGATAGGGGTTTGTCTGACCTGGTGGAGTGGACAGGATAGATGATGCCATTTTGGGAGTGATAAGCCCGCCGCCTGCCATAGTGGACTTGAGGAAGATACAACGGCACAGTTCAAAGCAGGTAGGAGCAAAAACAGTGAGGTACGGTTCGAGATGTAGGCTTGCGTGGAGTGCTTATTGTGCTTGTAGCCTGTCTAGGGTGGAGGCTATGAAAAGAGGATGTAGGCATGACAGGATCTTGGAGCTAGTCAGGTACGAAACAGGAAGGTGCTACTAGGTCTAGAAGAGAGTTCCGAGGTCGCTGTCACGGGCTGTCTGACTTGCGTATAGGTCTTAGAATTGGCCGAGCATCAAAGCCCAGCTGCCTAAGACCAAAGGGCAGCAAACAGGACATGAGTGAGGTAGCAGCGACATGTAGTTACCTTTGGTATTCGTCTTTCCAGGGTTCAGACGGGAAGTAGATAAGATTACCCAGACATTCTACCTAGGTAGCCAAACATTCTAGGTACGCAGTAATTAGGCGGGAGAAGATTGTGCCCAAGATTGGTTTAACGGGCCCCTATCAAGATGCGCCATGTACCTCATTATCTCCGCAAATAGATACAAGTTTCCAAGATGTGTAGCAATCTGCACTTTATACGACGCTGATTGCCTCGCTTCACATGCCGCGGTTAAGCGAAATTTCGGCGCGTTGCCGCGCCTGCCCTTGCCCGCACGTTTGGCGCTCGGCTCCCGGCGACGGATAAGGTTTGTTTTAGAACGCGCGTGACGTCAATGAGATCGCGCGTGATTCGTTGTACAGGTCCCTGAATTCTACCGACCGCAACTTCCCTGCTTGACCCTGAAATGCATAACAGTTGAACAAGAGTACCTACCTGCCACCTGCCTCCTGCCTCACGACCGCGTCTGGTCGACACTCGCTCTCCTCACTCGCTCCCTAAGTCCTATCTAGAGAGGCTCATTGTACATATTGTTCAGGCTCATTGAGCCACTTACGACTGTAACGCTCTCATGAACGGACCTTGACCGACCCGCATCCGATACATGCCATATCTCCATCCTTCACAATGACTAACAGTTCGAGCAATGGCCTGGCTGCCTTGTTGGATGCCGGTTCTGGCACAGCTGTTACGGAGTCTAGCACACTCACCACTCACACTCTCGTCGCCTCCATCCTTACCGCCCTGGCAGGTTTTGGAGCGCAGTTTGGAATCTTCGTACTTCTTCGGTTTCGGTTAACTAGAATTTACCGACCCAAGACGTACTTGGTAGCAGAGCGACAACGGGTTCCCATCCCACCAAAGGGCCTCATACAATGGATCTTACCGCTGTTCAACACGCCCAGTTCGGTAATCATCGACAAGTGCGGCCTCGATGCCTACTTCTTCTTACGCTACCTCCGAATGCTCCTCAAAATCTTTGTACCGCTGGCTCTCATCATCCTGCCAATCCTTCTCCCTCTGAATCGCTACAGTGGCTCTTCAGAAAACGGCCTGAACAGGCTTGGGTGGCAGAACGTTGCGCCTGCACATACCAATCGCCTTTGGGTGCACTTGTTCCTCTCCATCGTGGTCATCTTATGGGTCTGCTATGTGGCCTACAAGGAACTCCGAGGCTACATCAGAATCCGTCAGACCTATCTTACTTCTCCGCAACACAGAATACGAGCGTCCGCCACGACTGTTCTCGTGAGTGGTATCCCACGCAAGTGGCTTACGGTCGAAGCACTCAATGGCCTATACGATGTCTTCCCGGGAGGCATTCGTAACATTTGGATCAACCGAAACTTTGACGAGCTTTCTCAGAAGGTCAAAATGCGCGATAAGATTGCTAAGAGCTTGGAAGGCGCAGAGACGGACTTGATCAAGAAATGTTTGACGAAACACAGAGAGGCGGAAGAGAAGAAAAGGAAGGAAGAGGGTAAGAAGAAGCAGACGAAGGAAGAGAAGCAACAGAATGACCAGAGAGCAAATGATGCCGCAGAGAGAATTGCGCAGGGTGATGGTATCAGCTCTGGCGACCCGCATCAGACACCCCACAATCTGCAGGATGTTCTGGACGAGATTGAGGAGGAAGACCACAGGAGAGAAGCACCGGAACAGCCTAGGTTTAAGAACCCCATCGCAATGGTCGGCCAAGGTTTCGGAGCCGTTGGACACGGTCTCGGTGCCCTTGGTCAATTTGGCCGGAATTTTGTTGGCGATGTCACTCACGGTATCGATGGTGCTGTGAAGAGGGTTGACGGAACCGTCGAGGCAGCAAACGAAGGTTACGGCTTCACTATGTCCGACAGCGCTTTCAATAGCCCCAGGCCGCAGTCAGGAGCGTGGAACGAATACCCAACGATCTCAGTCACAGATGAAACCAGCGGAGACCAGGAGAGGCCCACCCAGACCATTAGAAATTCTCTTGGTGGAGACCGTCCCAGCGTTGAGAAAGGGCGCGGCTTGCGCAAGCCTCATGACGTAGCAGTGCTGGATAGAGCGCCTGCGTCGCTACCTGAGGAGAGGCCAGTAGATGGGGTCTACGACGAAAAGGCTCGAAGTCACGAAAGCAGCAGGTCTTCTGCCGACTCTCGCCCTAAGGGAGGGCTCGCCTTGCCCGAAGCATCTCCAGACCATGCTAGGCCTTGGCAATTCTGGAAGCGGCATGAGTCTGTTATGCCGTTCCCAAGTCCACAGCCGCATACTGCAGAAGAAGAGGAGTATCCGCTGGGACCCATGGGTACTGCCAAACGTCCGACATCGGCGCAACCGGATCAGAGAATCGCAAAGAGCAAATGGGCCGAAGCCTTCAGCAAAATGCAATTCTGGAACAAAGGCGACGATGAGAAGGAGGAGACTGAGTACCCGAAAGCCTTTAACGAAGAGTTTCTCAATGACGACGACGACGACGAAGACGCCGCCTGGAAGAAGTACATCGAGCCTAAGGATCGAGACACTCTAAGAGAGCCCATTGTGCACAAGGACTGGTTTCCAAGGCTTCCTCTGATGGGCAAGAAAATCGACAAGATCCATTGGTTGCGCAAGGAGTTGGCGCGGCTCAATGTAGAAATCGAGCAAGACCAGAAGGAACCGGAGAAGTTTCCACTCATGAATTCCGCTTTCATCCAGTTCAACCACCAAGTCGCCGCTCATATGGCTTGTCAGTCTCTCAGCCATCATGTGCCCCAGCACATGGCGCCTCGCTTGGTTGAGATATCGCCCAGCGATGTAATCTGGGATAATATGTCAATCAAGTGGTGGGAACGATACGTGCGGATTGCTATCGTCATCGTCATATGCGTGGCGCTAATCATCTTGTACGGTATCCCAGTTGTCTTCACCGGCCTTCTGTCTCAGATTGGCTACCTTGCGGATACCTACAAGTGGCTTGCATGGCTCGCAGATCTCCCTAACGTTGCCATATCCATCATTCAGGGTGTCCTGCCAGCTGTCCTCCTTTCAGCACTACTCACCCTGGTCCCGATCATTTTTAGGTTACTTGTGAAGCAGCAGGGAGTACCAACGGGGAACAGTCTGCAAGCTGGGGTCCAGGTCTTCTACTTCACTTTCCTTTTCATCCAGGTGTTCTTCGTTGTCACTCTCTCCTCTGGCATCACATCGTTTCTCAGCAGCGTTGCGAACAACCCGGCCAGCATCCCTGAGATTCTGGCACAGAACCTGCCGAAAGCATCCAACTACTTTTTCTCTTACATGATCGTTCAAGCTCTCGGCAACAGCGCAGGCTCCCTCCTACAGGTCATGGCGCTCGTTAAATGGTTCTTGCTTGCACCAATGGTCGACAGTACACCGCGGCAGAAGTGGCGACGGCAGACGAGGTTACAGAACGTTAAGTGGGGTCAGTTCTTCCCGCCGTTCACCAACTTCGCAGTTATTGGCCTTGTGTACAGTGTGATTGCACCGTTCATCATGGTTTTCAATCTCATCACGTTCTCTCTTTTCTGGGTGGTTCAGCGGTACAACATTCTGTACGTTTACCAGTTCACCCATGACACGGGTGGTCTCCTATTTCCGAAGGCCATCAACCAGCTTTTTACTGGGTTGTATGTCATGGAGATCTGTCTCATCGGGCTTTTCTTTCTCGCCAGAGACACTGCTGGTAACGCATCGGCCTATCCTCAGGGTATCGTCATGATCGTATGCGCTGTCTTCACGGCGATCTTCCAGTACTTGTTGAACGACGCCTTCGACCCGCTGTTTCGATATCTGCCGATTACACTCGAAGATGATGCTGTCATCAGAGACGAGGAATTCAGCCGCGCACAAAATGCCAAGTGGGAGGCGCAGCACGAGGATGATGATGTCGATCACAATCTCGAGTCTGAGGCTGAGGCGCGTGAACGTCAAGAGGATGATGATGAACGTCGTCTGCGAGAAGAGGAAAGACAGCGTATTAAGAACATTCGCCGTAACAGCCGCAACTCAAGCCATAACCGACTCCCGACGCAGCATCACCATGACACCGACATGTCCGCACGCACCCACCACGAATCTGCAGGCAGCTGGAAAGACACAGACCGCTGGCGAAAGGCGGTTAACGTCCCGATCCGCCAGCCGGTGAATGCAGTCAACGCTATTCGTAGAATTGGTCAGCGACAGCGCAGACATTCCGGCAGTGAAATTCCAGAGCACCAGCACACGGTGGAATCGGACGGTCCACCTGCCAGCGGCGAAAAGAAGCCGACCGCAAAGGACGTCGATCCGCAAAAGAAGACCGTGGACATTGAGTCCCAGCGCACAGTTGGCGATGTCCTCTTCTCTGGATTCAGCGACGAACTGGAGGACCTGACCCCTGACGAGCGTGATCTGCTGGTCCGATACGCCTTCCAGCATTCCGCGCTCCGGGCGCGACGCCCAGTTGTCTGGATTCCAAGAGATCATCTCGGTGTCAGTGACGACGAGATCAAGCGCACTAAGCGGTTCAGCACAGTGACGTACGAGGCCGATGAGGACAACAGGGAACAGATTACGGGCGATGCGAGTGAGAAAGTGGAGGGAGGTGTCAAGAAGACGAACATTTGGATCAGTAATGAGGGTACTGCCCTCGATGCCAAGGGCAAAGTCGTCTTCAGACGCAGCCCACCGGACTTTGCTAATGTCGACTTGATCGAGCTTTAAGCGGATTGCTAGTGCCGGTGCATGTTTATAATGACGGGATTACGAATTGGTGTTACCTCTTTTTCAATTCTTGCATAGCGACGGGGTTATGGGTTGAGAGCACCTTGAGCGAGTATGGGCTTTTGCTGGCCTTCCCTTTGTTGCTTTCATCAAACGACCACCAGTCGTGTACAGATTGTATAGGAAGGACATAGACGTGGAAAGTATCACTTTACATTCCGTGTTGTATATCATGATCCGTTAATCAGAAACGGACAAACGCGGAATTTGAAATACTCGCTGCTACATACAGTACGGTCTCAGAGTATTTGACATTGCTACGCATTCCGGCCCTCCGCCCATACCATGTCTTGGCACAAGTGGCGGCAGCTCAGGGTCCAGGGTCCATGACGTTACTGTATCTAGCTCCAGATCTCGAACCATCGCCTTACAAACAACCTCTTGAGTGCCATCATATATCAACCTACAACCTCTACACATTCCGTCCTCGTAGACACAACACCCACTCCATCTCCCACCAACAATCTGAAGCCCACCACTCTAGCCCTCCTCATCGTCTTCGCAACCATCTCCTCCCTCACAATGACGACCCTCCTCCAGCGCCTCACGCGCCCCTTCACCACCTCCAGCACCCTCAACTTCAACTCCTCTTCCACGGGCGGCCCCGGCAGCGCCCAAGTGCCCGAGGGCGCCCAGCTCGCCACCGTCGCCGCCGGCTGCTTCTGGGGCGTCGAGCACCTCTACCGCCAGCACTTCGACAAGGACCAGTTGCTCGACGCCCGCGTCGGATACTGTGGCGGCGACACCAAGGATCCGAGTTATCGCGCTGTGTGTTCGGGACGGACGGGGCGTGAGTAGCGATTGCACCCACGTATTCCGGTATACTTGCTAACCAACACTTTTTGTGATATACAGACGCAGAAGCCCTCCAAATAACCTTCAACCCCGACAAAGTCAGCTACCGCACGCTGCTAGAATTCCTATACAAGATGCACGACCCCACAACCAAGGACCGGCAGGGCCCGGACACGGGCTCCCAGTACCGGTCCGCGATCTTCTACCACGACGCCGAGCAAGAGAAGGTGGCGCGGGAGGTGACGGCCAAGGTCCAGGAGCAGTGGTGGAAGGACGGAAAGGTCGTTACGGAGATTTTACCTGCCGGCCAGTGGTGGGACGCGGAGAAGTATCATCAGTTGTATTTGGAGAAGAATCCGGGCGGGTATGAGTGTCCGAGTCATTTCTTGAGGAGGTTTCCGGATCTGCAGTAGGGTTGAGAATAGAGACGGTCCTTTCTTTCGAACATGGGTTACTGTGCAGAAAGCCAGTATTAGGGCATACTGTATACAAAATCACCTCAGAGTCACCAAAAGATACTTCACAGCTGCGTCTCGATGTAAGATACATTAATTTCCATTTCGTCGGCATCTGAGCCCCACACCTCTATGTACAAAATCCTCCCAACCAGATTATTCTAAATCAGTGACCGATCTCGTATGCCCCCGCGTCCCCTTGAGGGCTATCTTCTAACAGTACCATAGCGACCACCCCAATAGAAATTATGCTATCCTTTTTGAACAAATACCAAACGGTGAACAGAGAGACCGCCCCAATACGCCAGCGCGATGCAAGTGATAAAGAAAAAAAAAAATTGCAAACGAAGAAGGGAACCCCCTCATCTCCTCCCCGCCGCCTTCGCCGCCTTCTCAACCGTCGAACTCATTGCCAACCCGACCGGCGTCTGCCTCCCCGCCCCACCCTTCCCCTCCAAACCCGGACTCTGGACCCGACTAGGCGCCGCGCTCGGCGCCGCGCTGCGGTTATGGCTCATGTGCGCGCGGACCAGATGGCCGGCGGCGAGGGCACTGCACAGACTGAGTTCACCGGCCAGGACACCGGCGCACACGATGCGGGCCAGTTGGCGGGCGTTGTCGCCCGGGTTGGTGGGGTGGGCGCCGCGCACGCCGAGGAGGTCGAGCATGGCGGATTGCGGCTCGAGGACGGTGCCACCGCCGATTGTGCCGACTTCGATGCAGGGCATGCTGACGGAAATTTGGAGGGCGCCGTGGAGGCTGCGATGGAGGTTAGTATGGGCGGGTGGTGGGGTAGGTAGATGGGAAAGGGAAGGGGGAGTGGAAGGGGGATGTACGTACTTCTTCATGACGGTGATACAGTTACTGCTCTCCACGTTCTGCGCGGGATCCTGTCCAGTAGCGAGGAAGATGGCAGTAACGATGTTAGCAGCGTGGGCGTTGAAACCACCAATGGAGCCCGCCATAGCACTTCCGATCAAGTTCTTGCTCGTGTTCAGTTCAACCAGCGCATCGACATCGCTCTTGAGCACGCTTCTGACAACCTCAGCAGGAATGATAGCCTCCGCAACGACAGACTTTCCACGTCCATCGATCCAGTTGATGGCGGCTGGTTTCTTGTCGGTACAGTAATTGCCGGACACAGAGATGATGGCCATGTCGTCGAAGCCAGCCTCCTTGGACATAACGTTGAGCGCGTTCTCGACACCCTTGGAGATCATGTTCATGCCCATTGCATCACCAGTCGTCGTCTTGAAACGGATGTAAACATATGTACCAGCGAGCGAAGTCTTGAGCTGTTGCAGACGGGCGAAACGCGAGGTAGAGTTAAACGCATCCTTCATGACCTTCTGGCCCTCCTCAGAGTCGAGCCAAATCTTGGCCTCACCAGCTCGGGTGAGCGTCTCGAAGCCAACACATGGACCGCGCGTCATGCCGTCGCCAGTGAGAACGGTGATAGCGCCGCCACCCGCGTTGATGGCTTTGCAGCCGCGGCTGGTGGAGGCGACGAGCACACCTTCGGTGGTGGCCATTGGGAGGAAGTAGTTGTGGCCGTCGATGACGAGGGGGCCGGCAACGCCGACGGGGAGAGGCATATAACCGATAACATTCTCGCAACAGGCGCCGAAGACGCGGTCGTAGTCGTAGTGCTCGTAAGGAAGCTTGGACTTCTCCAGCAGTGAAGTCAGATGCGTGGTTGCGGGAGTCCTGGAGATGACGCCGCGGCGGATTTTTACGGCGCGGGTCTTGTTCTCCAGGGTCTTCTCGAGGGCATAGCCGGGAATCTTGCCGCGGAGGGAGAGGTCGATGAGCTCGGCGTCGTTGAGGAGCGGTGCTTTCTTGTCCTTCAGCATGGCCTCGCATTCTTCCCTAGTCCGCTTGCGGCTACGGATCTCCTCAACTTCAGCACGGTCTTTCTCGTCAATGACACCGTGATCTGCAGGTTCGACGTGACCATTCTGCTGTTGTGTTGGTGGAGTTGGCTCGTTGATGACGGGAACTGGTCCAGGTACAGAAGTAGTCTCGTGATGCTCTGGCTCCTTGATGCTCCAGCGTGCAGCGTTGAAGAGGTAACCGTTGAGTACGACACTGATTGCAAGGGCAATGATGATCCACTTGCTGAGGACTGGGTCCTCGAAGCTCTTCAATACACCCTCGACAACTTTGCCACCCATGCTCGAGAGCATGCCGTCCGCGTAGTTGGCATCAAAGAACGACCAGTCGGAGTCCTCAGAAGTAGCGTAGTGAACCGAAGGGTACTGCAGCTCGTACTTGATAGGGCTGAAAACAGTGACAGAAGTAGACAGCTCACTCTTCCTAGCTTGCTCCAAGATGAAGTCCAGACCACTGCCAGCAACCTTGAACGGATCCATAGGTGGCTGAGTAACGACGCTAGAAAGCCCTGCGCGGGTGACCGGAGAGGTGTGCCTAGCGCTTCCCCTGAATGGGATGGTGCAAAGGTTGAGGACGTTGATGATGATGAAACCGGAGACCATGAGAACCTTGAAGCGTGGGATGCTGCTGTCACGGACCTTACGACCAAAGATAGATGTCTCATTAGGGACAATGGGGCCGTTGTCCCTCCTGGGCCAGTCGTTGCTCGAGGCGACGTTCTCGGCGACGCTGCGGCTGACTCCATCCTCCTCAAGGGCCTTCCTCAAAGCGACGTGCCTCTTGATCCTGTTGATCTCAAGCTTGATTGTAAGGATGGAAGTGTAGAATGTGAAGAGAAGCACACAGTCGAAGAACAGTGTCCAAGCGGCGAGGAAGCAGAATTGACGAAGACCGCCCTGAATACCAGACATGGCACCAATGATGAGGATAACAATCTCGACAGCGTAATCCCTGGCAATCTCGAAACCACGTTCCTGCACAGCAGTCTGAAGAGCATTCCTGATGGTCAATGGCGCGGCATCACCATTACCGCTAGGGCTACCGTTGCTCTGGGATCTTGGGTTCAGAGCGGCAGAGAGCACGGCCTGTGTAAGGATGATGGGCTTTTCGAAACCAACGGTGACGACCAGGAATGGAAGACCCTCGGAGAGAAGGACGACGTTGACCGGGACGCCAAGCTTCATAGTGACCACCAGACCGAAGAGAAGAGCGGAGGCGGAAGAGAGCAGTACGCTCGTTGCAAGCCAAAAGTTGGATCCCATGCGCCTCATGGAGAGGAAGAGCGAGACGAAAGTCAGGTGCATAGCCAGGTAGCCGAGGGCCATGATGATGATATCGAGAGTCTCTGCGTGCTGCGCGCTGTTAGCTTCAATCTACCTTCCTGTGAACTGACAACAGACCTTAAGGAGGTCCACAAAAGCAGTCCACGAGTTCGTTGCCCAATCCTTCAGCGAGTTTGTCTTTGGCGTAGCACCCGCAGCCTTCATGATCCACATTTTCTGCTCGGAAACATCGTCCGCCTCTTCGTCCTCCTTCTTCACAGGAGCTGGGATCTCCTGAAGCGCGGCGACGAGATATGGAGCTTCGCTAGACTGGACAGAATAGGCAAGAGTAGAGTCGTGAGAGATCGAGGACAGGCGGCTGGTGGATGGCGGAAGTAACTCCGCCGAACTGTCTGGTGGCAGAGGAACAGACTGCGCATCAGGAGCGACTTCAATGGCGCTGTTCAGGTAGGAGTCACCAAACTCAAGGGTCAAGAGGGTTAGGTCCTGCAGGGTTCGTGTCAATAACTTTCACTCCCTGAAGCTATTTCTTCCCGTGTACGTACGGTCTGTGCCGACTCTCCAACTTGCTCTTCAACCTGCCATTTCCATGCGGTTTCAGGTCCGACGTGAAGATGTCTGCTGCCCGAGGCAAGCGCCTCATAGTCCACCTGTCCAGCTGCATTTGCCGGTTTTGGCTCAAAGAGGCCAGTTTCCAGGAGGCCAATGTAGGTCGTGCTCGCAAGGATGGCGCAGAAAACGATGGTATGGATCGGGTGTGTGCAAGCCTTGCGAGACACACTCTGCAGGTACGGCGTGACCTGGCGATTGTACCAACCCGGCTTCTTAGGGTCTTCCGGGTCGTAGAAACCGCGCCATCTGGCGGGTATCAGGGAGGTCCCGAGCATGTTGAAGCTGCGGAGACGCGGTGTGCAGAGGACGTGACACGCGACGTGTGTCACAAAAGATCAATGGGTTGGAAAAGATAAGATGAGATGGTGCGGAGGTGGTGAACTGCGGAGAGGTGGTTGTGGCTTCGTATTGTTCCTTAGTCCGATACCGCAAGCATGTTCGGGCCAACTTTTTCCTGTGAAGCTCGTGGGGTTGCTGTATAGCTGGACCTAGATGGAGTCTGCCCGAAGAACGGCCTGTCGGAGATTGGGGGCGGGAAGAAAGGCGGGCGGGTCGCGAAGAAAGAGAGGTGGGAGGGTGGAAGGGTGGTCGTCGGTGGTGGAGGCGGTGGAGGAGCAGAAAGAGTGGCACGACACGTCGCGGTCAGGAAACAGGACTGGACTGCAGGACTTGGATGGGAAATGGGCAGATGGGCCGAAGTGAAGGACTGGCTTTCGGCTGGAGCGTGCGAGGTCGTTGGCCAAGTTGGCTTCGAGACGGTTAAAGCCTTAGTCTCTAAGAGAGGCAAGGAGCGGGACAGCGAGACAAGTGGACGAACGCTAACAAAATTACGGTGGAGCACGCGTCCTGGCCCGCGACGATTGGCCACCTCCCCTGAGATTCCCCAGAATCGCCGCTGCAGCAGTGACAAGCCAGTCGTGCCCCATACCTGCATATTGACATGGTTGTGCATACACAGTACATGCACACTCCCCGGCATGGAAACAATACAGTATTCTACAGAGCCTCGCGACGTCTCTTACTGCAACTCACGACATGGAATGACTTGTCTAGCGAACGAAAAGCCATATCGAATGTCACACTTATTATGTAGATGACGTTTCATAAACCATCCAATGGCGGAGAGATACTTCGTAGGAGCTGCATGAACGCCTCCCGATGTGGCGCGGTGAGCGACGCGGAAATCGTACGACGAACCGAAGGATGGCAACGCTCGGCACCCATAATTGAAGCCTACCGACGACACTGATCTAATCTGATCTGATGTGTGCTCACATACGACAGTGGCAAAGACACATTGTAAGCAACGTTGAAGGTAACAGCAAGCTTGGCTAAAGTGCAGGAGAAGCTGTGAGGTACACATTAAGTAGTGCTGTGAAGTCTGAAAATGCATTCGTATCCAACCCGAGAATCTTTCCAAGAAGAAGGAGAAACAACGCCAATAGCTATGCTGAAGCGAAATAATAGCCGCCCATCATCCAAGAAAGGTAGGTAATGCAGAAAGTTGTTTTCATCCAAAGAAACTCGCCATGTTAGCCGCATCACCGGTATGGATCGTAGTCATCATCGTCCTCGTCGTCACTCTGAGTGGTGTCCATGCCTCCCTTCAATCTCGCAAACCACCCATTCGCCTTCGGCGGCGTGTCCCTCTGCATCACAGGAGACGAATTATTGCTGACTGGCTCACTCTGGCCATACGCATCGTCCACATTCTCACTACCCTGTTGCAGCTCCTCGTGAGGGACTGGCTTGATGCCCGCCTGCTTCAGGTAGTCAACCACCGCGGCAGTGAGATTGCCAGCTGCTGCATCGAGCAATGACACGGGCGAGAGGCCGTTCGCTGCAGCGTGGTTCCGCGCAGCCGTGATGAGTTGTTTGGCCTCAACTAGGACTCGGCCGCGAGGTGTCGATGGAGATAGCGACTGTGCTTCTGGGTGACCCGCAACAGAACCGGACAGGAAAGGCGATGCAAGTCCGGCCATGTCGTTGTCCTCTTCCGCAGGGATGAGATCGCGAACACATTTGATGACGCCTTTCATCTTCTCAATGATGGTGTCAGAAGAGGCGTCTCTTGCGGCGTGTACCAGTTCATCAATGGCGATCTGGAACCTCGTAACATCCACGTCGTTGACCAGACCTTCAGACGACAGCAGCTCTTGTCGGGCAGTAAGTGCGCCCGGTGCAAGCTGTTGCAGTGGGAGGCCCATTGAGGTCGCGTTGAGTGTTCGCAGCTTCGTCTTGGTGTTTGCGTAGCGCGTCTTCCATTCCTGAATCTCCGACTCTAGCGAGCTGACCTGTGCTCTCAGCTGCTCCTCCTTTCCGAGCGCAGCTTCACTCTGCTCGGAGAGAGTCCGCATCTCCTGCAAGAACTGCGTAGCTTGCAGTCTGACGTCGTTGGTCAGCTTCTGCTGATCCGCGAGCTCGTCCTTCAGGTCGTTGTAGCGCTTTTCCCATTCGCCGCCATCGGTTGAAGGGACGGTGACAGCAGACTGAGCGCGAAGCTGGGCATTCTCCGCCGAAATTTCGGCCAGCTGTGACTGCAAACTGGCTGCTTTCTCCTCCATGTTGCTCCGAAGATCGCGCTCATCTTGGTTGCGCGCTTCATGAGCATCTTCAAGCTGTCTCTGAAGATCCTCAGCCTGGCGCTGGGCTTCCGCTAACCTCTGTTCCATATCATCGCGTATGCCGGTCCACTCCTCTTTCTCCGTACCATGGTTAGTTTCGTGAGCATCGACTTGCGCCTGCAAACGATCATGATCGTTCTCCCTAGCACGCAGCTTCTCCTCCAAGTCCGCAATCGTGCCTTGAAGCTCGGTAATCTGGGTCTCGTAAGACCTTATGGTTTCCCGGTCTTTCTCTGCATCTGCGGAGCTCCTATGGTCGGACCGCTTACTGCTCATGTTGCTGTAGACTTTTTCCAGCCCAAGCACAGCATCGTCCTCATCTTCAGTCTCGTCATCTTCAACCATGGTGCTCTTGTTCGGGACGATTGTGCTCTGCTGAAAGGTTTTCGGCAAAGGCCTGCCGTAGCTATTGTTGGTGGAATCGCCAGAAGCAGACCTATTTCCTGTACCCGGCCGTGAACCGGGCCCGCTAGGCTGGTAAGATTGGTATCCTGGACCGGAGCCTGGTGGACCTCGGAAGCCCCCAGGACCACCTGGAGGGCCGCGCATACCATTTGGCATTCCACCTTGACGGCTTGGAGCACGTTGACTGCTGGCTACACTTCCTGCAGGGCTCCCAACTCTACTTATATCCACACCAGCAAAGCGTGGTATCCGCCTTTCCAGTTCGTAAAAGACATCTGTTGCAAGCTGCCTGAACCGCTCTGGTGGGAGAGTAGACAGTTTCTGACGTGCCTGATTCCGCTTTGGATGGAAGCTGGGCTTTGGCAATAGGTACCGCGGCACATCAGGCACCTTTCTCTGACGGTCATCCTCGCGCCGCAGTAACTCATCGTAAACGTCAGTGCTGAGTTCCTGAAATTGTGTTACAGACAGTCGCAGAAGCTTATCTCTCGCTCTTGTGGGTTTGGCACTTCCTGCGTCTGTCTGTAGGTGGTTGCCCAGGAAGCCTCTCAGTGTATTGTAATGTTCATGCAAAGCCTCCTCTTGCCCCGGTTTGAATGACCTGTGTGCATCACCATTGGCAAATACGCCGTTTCCATCGCTCGATCGAGCGACAGAGCTGGCAGAAGAGATTTGACTGTTCGCCGTGCTGGGCGAGCGGTTTGAAGGTCTGCTGGATGTGCTATGGTCTGTGGAGGCGCTTGGGTGCTGAGAAACCGGTGGTGAGGTCTGCGCCGGCCGAGCTCCTGGGAAACCTGAAGATGATCCGTACGGCCCGTCGCTTGCGCCGAAACTCTGGTATCTGAGCGCAAATGCAGAGTCGGTACTGTCGGTGGATAATGGCGAGATGTTTCGGCCGCGAGAAGCTGGCGGAGCGTTCATCATTGTTCGCAGTAAGATGTCAATTAACCCGAGCAGACAATTCTATTGTGGCATGCGACTATTGTAGATGCTACCGTCCCCGCATACATGTACGCGTATCCGTCTGTCTTGTGCTACCGTGGTCGGAGGTCCCGCACCGGCGCGTAGAAGTGAAGGGCTGGCTCCTGGCAAGGGTTGCGTAAGGAAGGTACGAAACACGCGAAGTTGCTGTCGAGACGCGGTAGAGGATAGGTACCAAGGTAGGTAGAGAATAGAGACTGCGCACACGGTAATGACTGCAGATGCTGCACAGGACCCTGGAATTGGATGTAAAAGACTCGGACCCGAGGAAACCGTTACTGGCACGATTGGCACCCCTTTTGACTTTGGTATGAGAGATTGCACTATCGCTGGTCGAGGGCATCGCTGCCCTCTGGAGCCACAAGCCTTGCCGAGCCTTATGATTTTAGCGCGCAGGATCGCGACTAAAACAGCCGACTGGTCTAACCTGCAAGGTACGGCACAAATGTTCATATTCGCAACGCACAATGTCTCTCTTTTGTAGCAGAGATGTGGTGTTGGAGTGTGTGGAGTGCCACCAATGGCATCGCGATCGAACCCGTAGAGAATGCATCTCATCAACAAGCTGTATGGCAACATTGAATAATGCAGTGCATGTGTAGCGCTTCCTTTACGGTTACGTCCCTGAGCCACATGCACGAAGCAACGGTCCACAAAAACGCCCCGTCCCCTCAACGGACCTCCGTCTTCTAGAAGCTTACTCGCGGCCTGGCACAGGCCACCTATATATCTACGATGCATCATTTACTCTAACAATAGACATTGCCAACTCTTGCTCAGCCGTTCTCGCGGCGCTTACAGTCGTTCTATCTACCTTCTTTCACGAAACATCACCTTGTGCGGGTTCAAGATGGCTGAAACACTGCCCTACTGGGCGATGAATGTACCTGAGGATCAGCGCCCAACCAGCTGTCCGGACTACCTTGTGAACGCCAACGAGAAGGATAGGCGCATACTTAGTACGCCTGACTCTGAGTACCATCGAATGACGTGGCCGGAGGTCAAGGATATCATCCACCGGAATCGCATCGACCTCTTCCAGCGGGTACCCAGCGATCTACGGAGATACTTGGGTTACACCGCGAAACTCAAGAAAGACTACGGCAGTGTTATGAACTTTGTAGTGCTGGAAAGGCTGAAATGGAAAGATCTTGTTCCATCAGGGCCGCCCTTCACCAATCCAGGTAAGTCGATAAGGTGCTTTGTTGTATTAGAGTGCATGTCTGAGTGCTTGAAGATGATATCAAGATCTTGTGGAACGACTGGCCGTACGGAATTGACGAAAAGATTGTTCATTTGGTCGTATGGGTCAAGTTCGATTTGGAAGATGACTCGGCTACTGACGACTTGACTCCGAGAGCGAGGCAAGAGATTGATGAGTACGTTCAAAAGACGTTCGGCACCAAAGTCAACCCAGAACACGTTATCTGGTTCAAGAACTGGAAGAGCCTCAAGAGCATACATTCGATCGAGCATTTTCACGTTATGCTGTACGATCCAGACCCGGAATTCGTCCAAGAGATCACGAACAACGATGTGCCTCTCGCGGCGAAGATAGGGGTGATTAACGAGGTGTGACGGTGACAACCGGCACAGATAGACTAGCTTATGTAAACACGCGATCTGCCCAACATAGAATAGAACACACCATAGAAGGTTACAGAGCAGAGATTTTACTTGAAAGTGTTCATGTTGGATACATAAGGTACTCAAAGGTAGTAACCACCTTAAGTTATAGGTATATGGAAGTTAACTTCCAAGTACCTCAGATCTCGAGCATTCAGAGACGATGATGATGAGGAGGCAAAAACGTGCCAAGCTTTCGGTTGCTGGGTGGATTGCCGCTTTGCTTGGGGTTTACGGGTTTACCGCGTCTGTCGACAACAGCACTCGAGCAATCTGCGACGCTAGCAGGCCGGCCTTGCAACGCCCATTCGCTAACATACACAGGTTGTCTTGACTTACAGAGTGGTAGAGGCCGCTGTACTTTGCCCGAACTCTCCGCCGACTACCTCAGATAACAGCCGGCATGGCTGGCGGACCGACTGACGGCGCGTCTTCCATCTCGGTTGCGGTCCGCGTTCGCCCTTTCACCATCCGCGAAGCAGCTCAATTAACGAAGACTGAAGATGGACCTCTGTTCCTCGGCGATGGATCCCTCGCAGCGGTGCCTGCGCCTACTCGGGGTGGGAAGGGTATCAGATCAGTGATCAAGGTCATGGATGAGAAGTGTTTGTATGTTCTTCAAGGAAGCGCTACCGAGCGCATATGCATACACTGCTGACACGCGAGCAGAGTCTTTGACCCGCCAGAAGATGCACCAGTCACGCGGTTCCAAAGGACCTTCATCCCTTCCGGAAAAAGAGCAAAGGATCAGACATTCGCTTTCGACAGGGTCTTCGACGAAAACATTACGCAGGGCGAGGTATACGAAGCCACGACCAAGAACCTCTTGGACAGTGTCTTGGACGGTTACAACGCAACAGTCTTCGCTTACGGCGCTACTGGTTGCGGAAAGACACACACCATTACTGGCACGGCTCAGCAACCGGGAATCATCTTTCTTACCATGCAGGAGCTGTTCGAGCGGGTTGGGGAATTGGAGCAAGAGAAGGTCACAGAAATTACGTTGTCATACTTGGAGATCTACAATGAAACCATTCGAGACTTGCTGGTCCCAGTCGGAAGTGGACCTAAGCAGGGGTTGATGTTGCGCGAAGATGCCAATCAAGCCGTTTCAGTGGCCGGGCTTTCATCACATCGCCCTCAGAGTGTATGCACGAACACTGTGAATATGATGGAAGTAGTTTGCTGACTTATTACAGGTACAAGAGGTCATGGACATGCTCATCCAGGGAAACGCGGCAAGGACACAATCCCCAACTGAGGCCAATGCGACATCGTCTCGATCTCACGCTGTGCTCCAAATCAACGTCTCACAGAAGGACCGCAACGCTAGCATCTCAGAACCGACAACGATGGCAACCCTCTCTATTATCGACCTTGCGGGGTCCGAACGCGCATCCGCAACCAAGAACCGAGGCGAGCGACTTCTCGAAGGAGCGAACATCAACAAGTCGTTACTCTCTCTTGGATCCTGCATTAACGCGCTGTGCGACCCTCGTCAAAAGAACCACGTCCCCTACCGCAACAGCAAGTTGACACGTCTTTTGAAATTCAGTCTTGGAGGAAATTGCAAGACGGTCATGATTGTCTGTGTCAGTCCGAGCTCTCAGCATTTCGACGAAACCCAAAATACACTGCGGTATGCAAACAGGGCGAAGAACATCCAGACAAAGGTTACGCGGAACGTGTACAACGTGGATCGTCACGTCAAGGATTACCTCAAGAAGATTGACGAGCAGATGGCGCGAATCAATGAGTTGCAGGCACAACAGAAGGACATGGAGAATATCGCATTTGCAAAATTCAAGAAGCTGGAGGAGAAGAAGGAAGCGGTGGCTAAAGAAAGTTTGGTGAGGATTCGGTCTGCGTATGAACATTCGGCGGATGAGAGGAAGGAGCGGGTCAGCAACATGAAGCGGCTACGGCACATTGAGCGCCGTATCGGTTTGATTTCCTCTTGGATTGGAGGTTTCGACCAAGTTTGCGAAACCAGGGATAACGAGGAGCCGCCGAAGAGCTTAACTGCAATGAGAAAAACTGCGCAGGGAATATTGGTGGAGCTGGAGGGAAGCAGACAGCATTATCATCAACGGATAGCGAAGGGTAATTGGACGCGAGCTATTGAAACAGCGCTGCAGAATGGGCTGCGACAACTGGAAGAAGCAAACGGTGCCTCCGCTGCGGAATCTGGAGACAGCCTGAAGAAAGAAGTCGAACTGCTGAAGGGCATTGCAGACCGTGAGGCTCACACCGCAGTGCTCGAGCAGGAGAAGGCGGGCGAGGCCGCGCTAATGCAGGTTATGCTTCAAGCGCATTTCGAGACCATCGCCATACTCAACCAAATACTCCAGATGGACGAGGAAGAGGCAGTGCAAGCGGCACGAAACGTCCTAGGAAAGCTGCTAACATCGTGCACGGAAGCTACCTCACAAGTCATCAAGCCAGATGGCGGCCTTCAGATCATTGATGCTGTGCCTCCAACAAGATCAGGCACCCCAAAAAAGAAGCGACCAGTTACTCTGATGGGTCCTTCTCCGATGAAGGCCAAAATCCGGCCTAGCCTGATGAATGTGCGGCATCTTGTCGATGACTCAGTAATGGGCTCTTCCCCAGGGAGTGCGAGAGCTTCTCCACGGAGACGGAAACTGCTCGGAAGTGCGCGCAAGGCAGTAGTAATCGGAGCGACTCCTAAGAACAGATCGCCCGTGAAGTCAGCCAAGCGTGGTGTCAGATGGCGGGACGACACCGAGGACGGCAAGCTCGCGGAGTTCCAGCCTACACCTCCACCCGCTCTCGACTCGACACCCGAAATGCCAGAGACGCTGGACTTGCCCGAGACTTCTTCAGGCGATCTAATGGTCGACTTATCCGAAGACCTCGCGTCCTCGCCACTCCCGGCACCCCCCGTCCCCTCCTCCGACATCCGGCCTTCAAAGCACAGTCGCTTCCAAGCCGGCTTCCTCACAAAGCGTCCAGACACCGGCTCCCCTGCGCCACCGTCCCTCTCCTCCCACGCCTTCACCTCCTCCTCAGACGAACCTTCCCCCCTTCGCGAGATCACAGGCAACAGCGCACCCCACCCTTCCCGAACCTCTCTCAACGTATGCACCACTCCCGCCTCCGACGTAAGCGCCTCCTCCGACAACGACTCCTCCTCCGCCGACGCCGACAAATCCTGGACCGAAGACAAAGAAACCGCCCTGCGCGTCCAATCCGCCGTCAAGAGCGCAAAACGCGTCTCCAGCCTGGGCTCCCTGAACGGGGTGCGCCGGACCACAGACCGCAGACGCAGTCCCACTGCCGCCGGCACAGCAGCGGGGAGTCCGCCAACGGCCGAGTCGGGCATGTTCACCGCCAGTCATGCGAGGCGGATGGTCAAGAGTGAGAAGGGTGAGGATTGGAAGGCGAGCGTGTTGAGTCCGCGGACGGCGCCGGTGGTTAAGGGGCCGGTGAGGAGGACGACGTTGAATGATGCGGGCGCGGCGAGGCCGCCGGTTAGGGTTAGTGCGGTTGTGCCGAGTCGGGCTTCTACTGTGGGCACGAAGAGTGCGTGGAGGTAAGGTGGGGAGTTAGTGGGTGAGTGAAGAGGATGATGCTTTGGTGAGGGACCTTTTCGTATTGGGTATCATGGAACGGGGAGAGGCCTGCATCGGCGTTTTGTCTCTTGGACAATGGCGCACAGGAAAGGAATGATGGTGGGCGTTTATCTGTCATGATTCTTTGGGAAGTCTTTCCACGAATACCCCAAAAGGGGTGCATCTTTCTCAAAGGCTGGCTTTAGTGTAACCTAGCTGTTTACTTTTTCCGGTAGACATCTCCAGCCAGTCTGATCTCATATTCCTGGTCCTTGCCTCTCCCCTGCGTCTCCAGCTGCCTCACCAACGCCAGTACCTCGTCTCCAAACTGCTGGATCTCGTCCTCGTAGTGCAAGAATGCCACAAGAAGGATGTCTATACCCAGCGACTTCAAGAGAAGTATCCTATCAGCAATCTGAGCACGAGTCCCAATCAGCTTCGTCTTAAAGCCGTCATTGTACTGCACCAGATCCTCAAACTTCGAATCCGCCCACATCCCGGACTTGTTTCCAGTGCTGGCCCCAGCATTCTGGACCTGCTGGCGGAAACCCTCAACGGCTGCCTTATCAGCCTTCCCCTGAATCTCCTGCAGCACTCGAATCGCCTCCTCCTCCGTTTCGCGACAGATCACGAACCCGTTCAGCGCAAACTTGACCTGATCCGCCCTCCCCGCCTTCTCCGCCCTCGCCTTCACGTCCCGAATCTGCTCCTGAAATCCTTCAAGCGTGTTCCCGTTCATGAAATAATAGTCGCTAACGCCTGCCGCATTCTCCTTCGCATCGTCCGAATTGCCTTCCTGGAAGATCTCCGGGTGTTCCCTACCGCCCTCACACACCGGTTTCGGCTTCAGCGCGTACTCGTGGAACTGGTAGAAGTCCCCTTTGAACGTGAAGGTCTCCTCCGTCCAGATGCCCTTGAGGCAGGTGATGAATTCGCGGCTGCGCCGGTACCGCTCGCTGTGGTCGAGCCACCATTGCCCGATGCTGGTGAACTCGGCTTTGAACCAGCCGGAGACGACGTTGACGGCGATGCGGGAGGGGTAGTAGTTGCTGATGGAGGCGATCTGTTTGGCGGCGACGGCGGGGTTCCAGGGGCCGGGAAGGAGGGCGGCGATGAGTTTGAGGTTCGTGGTCGAGGCTAGCAGCGCTTGCGAGAAGGTTACGGGCTCGTGTTGGTTTTCTGCTCCGTACTGTGGCTTGCGTTAGCTAAGGGAAGGGTAGTGGAGACTGGGGTGCTTACGCCGGCCATGAACCGGATCTGGCTTAATGCATACTCGAAACCAACCCTCTCCGCTGTCCTGGCATACCGCTGGTTGCTCGCCAAATCCCACCCGGTCCGCTGTGGGATCTTCGAGATCACTAGGCCGCCACTGACGTTCGGCACCCAGTATGCGAACTTGAGTCTCTCGGGGTTTGCATTCAGTCGCTCTGCATATTCGAGCTCGTTGATCGAGGACATCGTACCGTTCTGGCCATCTACCTTTTCATTGAGTGCAGTCCGTGGCTCAGGG
Source organism: Zalaria sp. Him3 (assembly GCA_027923365.1). NCBI lineage: Eukaryota > Fungi > Ascomycota > Dothideomycetes > Dothideales > Zalariaceae > Zalaria > Zalaria sp. Him3. Next base: position 451,491 of record BPUN01000008.1, on the reverse strand, counting down.
GTCGTGCTGCCAATCTGGACAACGATCCTCGTACCCCTAACCTCACCCTTCCTGAGCCGGTCAAGTGCGCTATTGATGCCCGAGAGTCCACCCTCCGCGACCTCCACGAGAGGGAGCCTCAATGCGTTCGCGATAAGCAGATCTTCAAGCCAGGTCATCAACGTGTTTCCCACAACAGGCGCCTCGTGGAATATCTTGATGGGAAGCCGGTGATGCACGACTCCCTCCTTCACCTCTTTCGGCAGACCCGTGAGGCCAAGCAGGTGTGCCTTTGGACCTGCGCCAGACTGCTGTAGAGCCTCCTGAAGGTAGCCAGCGGACTCCTTCCCCACGGCATCAAGCCCAAAGCGCAGGCGACCAGCCGTCACAGCGCGGAGTATCTCGACCGCCCGCTTCGTGTCGAACTTGTCGACCAAGAAGTCCGCGCCTAATTCTGAGAGATGGCTGCCATATTTCGCCACATCAGCGACAGCGGCAACTCGTAACCCAGCCAACTTAGCAAGCTGCAGCACAATCTGACCCGTCGTCGTCGACGCGCCCCAAACCGCCACCCAGTCGCCCTTCCCTGGTCTCTCAACCACCTCGATGCCATCAAAAATCTCATCCCGAGTATCCTCTGGGACCTCATCCCGCTCAATCCCTTTCACCAGTGTCAACAGATCCGTCTTCGGACCCACGCCAGCCAGTGCTGCAAACTCAACCCCAAACACAACCCCCAACGCGACCGCCGCAGCGACGAACGCCACGCCCACACTCGCCGCCCGCTCGACCCCGACCCCCTGCGGTAGCCGCGCGACGTTAAAATCGGTCGTCACGACGTACTCCTGATACGCCGCCTTCCTGACATCGCGATAGTCGGTGCTAGGGCCAAAGACCACGTCGCCCTTCCTGACCCTCGTCTCCCCCAACTCATCAGCACCAGTCCTCACCACAATCCCTGCGAAATCCCTGCCGTTGACCCACGGATAGCTGGGCTGGCCGAAGCCATAGTCGGGGCCCTTCCAGTCGACGGGGTTCAGGCCGATGGCCAGGACTTGGACGAGGATCTCGCGGGGGTGTGTGAGCTGGGGCAGGGATTGCGAGGGAGTTAGGGAGTATTTCTGGCGGGGGCCGTGGAGGAGGAGGAGGGATTGTTGGGGCGCGGAGAGGTGGGTGAAGGATGGTTGGTTGGGGCGCGGGAGGGGTTGGGTGTGGATGTCTAGGTCGCTACGACGGTGGTCATCTGTGTCGCTGCTGGTGCCGTTTGAGTCTTGGCCTCCATTGGCTTTGGTTTTCCTTCCATTCTCGATTTTGTGTGGCGTGGATTGGAATTGACTGCGGGACAGTCTTGAAGGCATGTTTGATTTTCACACTTCCGACGAATATGGAAAGATAAGGAATGGGGTATTTGAATATACAACAGAGGCATGGGTTTATATTGCCTTACGGTACATTAAGTTTTCCCCCTCCGCCAAACCGAACGATCGACGTGTACGCCATGGTTGAGTGCTATCGGTGCATATGGCGTGCTCGACCCCGCGGACGACCTCACTTGCTGATGGTCCACCACCATTATCGTGCATCTGCCCGGGCAAACCATCGGCCGGGAATAGGAGCAAATTGAAGATTCCGCATGGTTCTCCATTGTTTGCTGGTAGTTTCTGATCCTGGGTTGGAAGTCGACACAACCTCGGTTCTTGGCAAGGAAGTACATCGCGCCAAGAATACCTCCTTAGACACACCAAGACCACCTGCAACGTACCTTAGGTATAACAGACTATAGTCAAACCCGATCAGGTACAACTCTATGCATGGCAAAGCTCAGGGGCGCGCAGCGACCTGTATTGCACGCATTGGAGAAGCAATAAACGTAATCTATACTGAGCCCGTACGAAGCAAAAATCCCACCCATACGCCGTCCTACCAGGATATCAAACTTATATCATCATGTCATGAATTCACCCCCTCCCATCTACCTCAATCCCCATCCCCATCCCCTTCCCCTCTTCCCCCTCCACCCCACCCTACTCATGCAACATATGCGTCGGACAAGTCCCCACCCCCTTCATATCCCACCAGCCCCTTATACAACTCCGATGAAACTTACACAAACACTCCAGCCTCCCCATCTCCTCGCCCGCCGCAAACTCCTCCAGGCAGATCACGCACTCCTGCGCCTCGCCCTCCGCGTTGAAACAGTCTTTCTCCGTCGCGTGGTACACCAGCATACGCTGCCTTGGCGGATGCGGATGCGGCGGGCGCGGCCGCAGGGGCGAGGTGGTGGGGGCGGGGCTGGAGGGCCCGGCGGCTACCGCCGTCCCGTGGGGGAGGCTGGATGAGGGGGACGCGGACGCGGAGGGTGAGCCAGCACCAGCCCCAGTCCCAGTGAGCGTCCCGGCCCGGGCCCTAGGTGTGGCTCTGTCAGGTCCAGGATGTGTAGAGGTAGGCGTGCCACGGACGGGCGTCGAGGGACCCGCAAATGCGAAGTGAGAGGAGAGACAGTCGATGACGTGCTGTTCGCGCTCGTGGGACGAGCCGGAGGGCGTGAAGGGGTAGTCGCGCGTGCCGCAGACGGGGCATTCGTTTTCCTCGTCTGTGGCGGTGCGCGAGGGCGGTTGGTCGCTGGTCGTGCGCAGGATCGTCGTGCCTTCGTTCTGGACGGTGCCGAGGGGGCGGGTCGGGTAGCGGGCTGGACGCGGGTTGGAGGGGGGTGGTTGGAGGATCGGAGTGATGGCGGTGGTGTGGGAGGGCGCTTGTAGACTTGTCCGTCGGGGTGGGTAGCTTGGTGATGATGTAGTTTGGACGGGTGGGTGGCTAGGACTTTCCGGGCGGCGATTTTCGTATAGAGTACTAGGTTGGGCAGCGTTGAAGCCGTATCTCTGTCTCTGGGTTTCTCTTTCTGCTTCGCCTGGCCAGGCGTCTCCGAACCTTCTCGGCTGCGCACTTTGCGTGTTACCCATCAAACTATGGCCCGGAGCAGACTGAGACTGATCAGGGAAGACAGATCTGTTACTTTGCGCTTCACCCGCCGTCACGTTTCTCGACCGGGCAATCGCAACCTGCGGTGTAGCATTATGCACCTGATCCGGTATGTGAGCACGTGACGGTGGCGATGCAGACGCAGGTGAAGACTGCTGCGTGTGTTGCTGATGCCGCGGCGGCGGCCCATAGTTCGGATCCGGAACACACGGATTACAGACTCTTACAGTCTCACCTCCTCCCAGAGCCGGGTTGTCCAGATTGGCATCGTGTTGGCCATCGAGGCCCAGGATTTCGGCTTGGAGAGAAGCATACGGATCTGGCGGCCTCACGATATACTGCCGTGGGATGGTGATTCTGTGCGGTGAACATGAGGCACAGACGAGTCGTCCGCATCTGCGGCAGTGGTGGCGGCGGTTCAGGAAGGTGAAGGGAGCGTCACAGACGGAGCAGCTGGATGTCTCGTCGTCCGGCTGCCAGCGCGGGACGATAACATCTTGTCCGGGACCAGACATGCCTTAGCTTGCAAGTCTGGTCTTCTCCAAGATGGAGATGGTATTGAAGGAGGAGTAATAGTTGGGAGATGATAGAGCCCGAAATAGGGCGTGTGGTTGATCCACTCTCGCCATGCGGTTGGCTGCCAAGACATCGGGCGGCTCTCCAACCTTATCGGATTTAGCGTTGTTGACATGGCCGAGCTTTATCTGCTTGCTACCCCAGGCCAAAGATCTAAGTTCACCGTTTGCAGTTTAACACGTTGACGATATCCCAATCGATGCTCCCGTAACATACAGTCCCGACGTGGATTCATTTGGTATGGAGACGCAAGAAAGAGCCCGCTGTATAGGCATACATTCCGAACCACGACCCATGCTGCCACACTGTAGGTACATACAAGAAGACAAGCAGCTCTTCTCTCTTCCATGCTAGCCGCACCTCCTCTAATCGATCTTCCTCTCCGCCTCTCTGCCATCCTTCCCAATCATATTGATATTCCCCGTCGACTCCGCCCTCTCCAGATCATTAACCCTGACGCCCTCCACCACCGCCGGCTCCGGCACAGGCCCGTCCACATCATCCAAGAAACAGTACGCCGCCTCCCCATGCACGGCATCGTCGCCCAACAGCAACTGCTCCTCCGTCATCCTGAGATTAATCCTGCAGACATACTTAATAAACAGCATGATCGCACTCGTCCAGAACAGATTCCAGCCGATAATAAACAGCGCCCCCACAATCTGCAGCCAAACCTGCTTCCCATTCCCATCGATCGCGCCCCCGGGGTTCGTGATGCCAAACGCCGCGCACCCGTCCGCGGTGGCGAAGATGCCCGTCAGGAACCCGCCCAGCGTGCCCGCGACCATGTGCGTGTGCGTGATCCCCAACGTGTCGTCGACGTAGTGTTTGAACAGCCCGAGCTTCTTGCCCGCGACGTTCATGCTGATCCACGGCACGATGCCGGAGCAGATGCCCTCGACGATGGCGCCCCAGCCCGTCACGACGCCCGCGCCGGGCGTGATGACCACGAGCCCCGTGACCATGCCGTTGACGGCGCCGATCAGGCTCGGCTTGCGGAAGAAGACGACGTCCATGAGCGTCCAGGTCAGCATGCTGGTCGCGGTCGCGATGTTGGTGTTCAGGACCGCGACGCCGGCGTCGGGGGACGCGGCGTAGGGGTCGCCGCCATTGAAGCCGTTCCAGCCGACCCAGAGGATGCCGGCGCCGACCATCATCAGCAGCAGGTTGTTTGGCGGGAAGTTCTCTCTGTCCCGCTTGAGCCGTGGGCCGATCCAGTAGGCGCCTGTGAAGGCGGCCGTGCCGGACGAGAGGTGGATGACGTAGCCGCCGGAGTAGTCGATCACGCCCATTTGGAAGAGGAAGCCGCCGCCCCAGAGGCTGTAGGCGCCGATGCAGTAGCTGAAGGTGAGCCAGAGCGGCACGAAGACCATCCAGGCGGTGAAGTTCATCCTGGCTAGGTATCCGCCCGCCACCAGGCCCAGCGTGATGGCCGCGAATGCGAACTGGAAGTAGACCATTGTCGAGAGCGGGAAGTTTTGTTCCAGTGTGGCGGAGGGGAGGGCGGATTGTCCGAGCTGGTCCCCGATCGTGAGGACGGGGCCCGGTCGGCCGGCAAAAGGGAGCATGTATACACCGAACGCGACGCGGTAGGCCCAGATGACCCAGCACACCATGGTCATGGCGAAGGCGTAGAAGACCATGAACATGGAATTGATCGCCCATTTCTTCTTGACGAGGCCGGCGTAGAGGACGCAGAGGCCGGGGACGGTCTGGAGGGCGACGAGAGACGCGGCAGTAAGTTGCCAGGAGTTGTCTCCCGTGTCCAACCAAGTTGGCGTAGACATGGTTGCTGAAGTACGAAAAGGCTAGTCGAAAGCACTATGGTTCTCGATGGCCACAGGAAGCAAGAGGAAGCAACAAAAGCGTAATGGCCCTGAGGACGCGTCTCGGGGAGACGCATCTGAGTTATATGAATACCTTCGGCTCGTCCTCCCAGACCTGGTCTTCCCACCGCGCCGGCAAACCCTGCATGAGGCCGTGGTGGTGGGCTTCCGGCGATTTCCAAATTCCTGGCTGCAGCCCATGTGGCATGCCACCATGTCTAACACCTCCGAATGCATATAACCCAACCAATGGCGCGCAGCCTCGCTCGAACGCATCGCAGGCATTTGCAAGGCTTGTTCGCTAACCGGGAAGTCTAGTGTTGGAGTAATGGCGGAGAGCAAATGGTAGGTGAGATGCTTATCAGTGGCCTGCCTGAACCCCGGACAGTGTCCACAGGGCAAGCTATCATGCTGCAGTCACTCCTGGCGGTACGTGGAGATAGCGATGGGAGATCTTTGCTGCTACACATAGGACTTGTCATCGGCCTGTTTAGCTCCTCCTGTACAACTAGCGACGCTCTCCTGATCATAGGGCGCCACTGTGTGTAAGTGTGACTTTTCCATTTTTGCACATGAAGTTTCACTATCAGCAATATCAATGAGCACAGAACTTGGAAGGCCCTGTCCATCCATAGCAGACCCTGAGGTGTCACTCTTGACCAAGCTTTCTCTCCACAAGCTGCTAAGTAGTCAAGCATCCCGAGGCCCACTTGGTATACATCTAAGCCTTCCGGAGAAAGCTTAGCATGGGAACGACGTGGAGCATGAAACAGCACAAGGGTGTCCGGCCATGCAGGTTTGCATCTGCTGGTTGGATGGCTTGCTCTCTTATCTCTGATATTGATTGGTTGTGATTGGTTGATCCTTCAGGCACGCGGAAAGCGGCATTGTGGGATTGATGACGCCAAGCATCGCAATCCTGCATGTACCACACCTCAGTACGATAATGAGTCCCGATACGTTCAGTCTCTTGTCATAAGAGAACACAACACAGTGCATTACATTAGCAGAGGGAGTTCTTGAATTCCATTGCATCATGATCCATAAAATACCGTCTATAACCAGAACTACAAACGCTTTGAACCGCGTCTTCATCCAGTCCAATTCCAATCCCAATATTTCCACCCAAACGCCGCGCTGATGGCCCTTCAATAGCAACGGCAATCCCTTTAATAATGTGCATGATGAAAAGAAAGAAAACGAACAGTCCTCTAGCATCAGCATCTGCCTACTCCAAACTCATCGTCCTTTCCCTTCCCGCCTCTACAAATTCTGCCGTACTGCCCTCACCCACGGGGGACTCAAACATCGAGTCGCCTGTGACATGGTGCACCACATGTCCCATACTCGTCGGGCGCTCGCTCGTGGCCGGCGGTGCTATACGGTTTGACATGCGCCTAGTACTCTTCGGCGGAGGCATAACGTCTGCCGTCGCATCCGCATCCGCACTGCCACCTCGACTTTGGCGCGAAGCAAAGGAAGGATGCGTGAGCGGCAGCTGTATACTGCCGGTGCGAGAGATAGGCTTCAGATACGGCGGGTTCGAGCTGCTTTGACGGACCTGTCCGAGCGTGTCGACTCCGTCGTCGAACTCGTCGTCCGAACCCGAGCCGTCCAGCTGCTTCCCAATGGTCCTACCACCCCGCAAGCCTTCTGCGCCAACACCGCGCTCTGCACCTCCACGGGCTTGCGGGTCTGGCGAGTCGTGATATGGCGGATAGGTCATGGGTGGACTCGTCTGCAGTTCCTGTCCCTCATCCTCCGGTCCTGCTGGCGGGCCTCTCATCATGTCAGGCGGCATACGCGAACTTCTGACGACTTCGAATCCCTTGCCCTTCTCTTTGCTCTTACCGCCAATGAAGCGTTGGAACCAGGACGTAGCGTTTGAGACCGGGCCCATGGGATCGGCAGGGCCCGTCTTGAGTTTCCTCGCAGGCGTATTCGAGAGAGCGGGACCGCGGACGCCGTAGTAGAAGTCGACTTCACGAACGGCGTAGTCTGTCGTACCCCGGCCATCATTGAGGTCTGGGTCCGAGCCTGTACGGTTGTGGCGGAGGTATGCAGGTACTGGAGTGGCACCTTGTTCGGTAGAGAAGGAAGGGCCTTCACCACTGTCTTTGGCGCCTATCGACTGATCGGGCGAGTCTTCGTAGGGCTTGCTGCTCCAGTCGCCGCTTTGGCCGGATTGGCGGCTGCGAGCGCCAGGAGTGTATGGATCCAAGGTCGCTCGTCTCTGGCGTGGTGGTCGGTAATAGGGATCCGTGAGTGGCTGCTCCGTCTTCAGACCTAAGACTGGCTTCTTGCCAGCGACGGATCCTGTGCCACTCGAGCTCGGCACATAAGTGAACGGGCTCTGAGCGCTGCCTGGCGTTTCTGCGGTCGGACTAAGAACGTACTCTCCGCCCTGGCTGAACTGATCGAAATTGCTCGAGTTTTCCCCTGCCAGTTGTTGACTGAGCAGCATGTGTGAGCTAGCGGACAAGCTCCTAGACCGTCCACCCATCATATTGATCGACTTCGCGTCAGCATCATTGGCCAGGATCGCAGCGTCCGACGTCATACTATCAGGTCGACCATTCGAACGACTCGGTTGCTGTCGACGAGAAAGCTGGCGCCAACCGTAGGTGATGAGACCGCCTCTAGCAGCCCCACGTTGGGCATCGCCGCCTGCTCCGGCCAGACGCGCACCGACTTCGATCAGGGTCTGGATCGCGTTCAAGAAGAAGCCCAGGATGAGCACGATGGCGTGGAGCAAAAGGATAGCGTAGCCAATCCAGCCTTTCGGTGCTTCAGTGACGCCAAGCGAAGGTACAAAGGCGATCATGAGCAGAACGGTGAAAAGTCGGACCGCAGCAAAGAAAGTGTGAAACGCATTCATGTGCGTCGTCGAAGAAAAGGGGCTGAAGGCGTGTAAGGTGAGTATTAGTATTACTTCGCAAATTGCGAGGATGACAAGCTGCGCAATTCCCGACGGTTGGACGGCCCCAATCGCGACGCCGCGCATGAAAGTGAGGACAGCCGGAATCAAGGCGAAAGGCGCTGCTTCGTCGGAATAAGTGTTATACAAAGAACCGTACAATAGAACAGTGGGGAGATCGTCGAACAGGTGGGAACGGGGCTTGGTGCGGAAGACGACGCGAAGAATCCAGCCAGCGAAGACAATAACCGCAAGGAGCAAAACAACGGCCATTGCCACAACCACTGCAGGAGAGCGCGGGGCGACGACAAGCTGGAACATGGAGAGTGAGACGATTGGAAGGAGGAAATAGTTGAAGACCACTCTCACAACCATGCCTGCACTCAAAGGCCAGTTCTTCCGTCGCAGGTCTTGTTCGGTGGTGTTCATGATCTGAAGATAGAGCCAACGCATGAAGAACCCCGCCTGGCAAAGAGCGACAGTAGCTGCTGCAATGACCACCAGCCAGATGACCATGCAAGCCCAGATATCTCTGGTAGCCGTCATGCCAACCAGCTGACTCATCCTTGTCAAGCCGTATGTGCCATTGAAGACGTAAATTCCGTCAACTAGCGACTGTGTTCCATTGCCATGAGAAACGAAGCTCTCGTTGAACATCAAGGCAGCCCAGCTCGCTTTACTTGTCGCTGGCTCGTAGAATCCTGGGTAGTTGAGAGACAATGCTCCTGTCAAGAAAACGAATTGAATGTACTGCAAGCAGTCTCCGAAACCAGGAGTAACTAGTCGCAGAAGATCTTGATCGCGTCCGTAATTGGTCGTCCATTTGAACGGGTCCGAAGAACCCCACGGGCTGTATACTGCGGCCGCGCCTGTCGCGAGCGCTACCAGGATCAGAACTGCCACTGGCAAGTATGTCAAGACGCTCGACAGAGTCCTTCCCAGATCAGGTGTGATATTCGCTGAAATGCACGCCACATCCGGCGCCCCAGCGTCCCCAGACTGTACTCTTATGGTTGTGGCCAATGTTGCGAAAGCGTATGTGCTGTATAAATCGTGGGCGACAGAGAAGGCTGAAAGGCTGTAGGGATCTGACACGCTACCGTTGAATGAGGGTATAAGAGGGCAGGAGTCGTTGACGGTGGATTCGCAGAAGCGGCTCGCTGGAGCATCGTACGCGTCGTACGTGAGGACTTGGAAGCGTTGGAAGAGGGTAGAGTATTTGTTGTTGGTCGGGCTCACGTCCACGATCTTTCCGTAGGTGTCGCTGTCGTCCAGCCATACTGGGTCATTCCACGCGGGGTAGGTGCCATTTGTCGCCTGGCCAGACACGTTCCCGTAGATGGTGATGTTGAGGTTGTGGCTTGCGTTCTTGGTGTCGAATTCGGCGTCGAAGTATAGCGGTATGAGCTGCAGCTGGAGAGGCGACGAATTGACAATGTTGGGGTCTAGACAGTTCTCGAAACTAATGAAGGCGGCGTTTGTGAGTTGGAGCAGGAGAGCCAGTAGCAGCGTGGTCGAGAGCCGTGGCGGCCGCAGCATCCGGAGGCTCACAGCTGGCGCTATCATTGCCCTCGGCCGCGCAGTGGGCATAGCGATGCTGCACGGGAGGACGGAGGCAGCATCAGATCAAAGAATGAGGCAGCGGACGGTCGGAGAGGCTGAGGTGTGGCAGAAGTACAGTTTACGAAGGATTCGGAGTCGGGAGTGTCGCGTTGGCAGGAGAGGCTCCAGAAAGTTTACCCGCTTGCGACTGGAGTCAAGGGTCTCCCGTACCTCGGGCTCAGCCTTACGTATATGGAGGGCTGGACACGCTTATTACGCTGGGATACACGATGCTGGATAGCAACGGTCATCACCCGCAGACGCACGGTCAAGAATAACACTGATAAGTTACGGTTCTCCAGCACTGGGAACTGGAAGTCTGGGAGATGCACGTCCCGCGGCCACGGCCAGCATCACGATCAGGGCGCACCAGCAACGGCGCACCGCATCACCGTCGCGAGAACTGCACAAGCGTCCAGGTGCGGGTTACATTTCGTGTCGCATGCACAGCCGCACAGTCGGCTTGGCTGCAGATGGGACAACAAACCACCCGGCCCCTGCAATACCGCTGCAGCTTAATGGTGGTGGACGTCACGACACCGGATCTTACTGCCCTGTTATTCGCCGAATTGACCACCCCAGACCTCAAAAATAGATCAATGAAACGTGATGCTATAGGCGAACACTTTCGCAGCGAACATGCTAATGCGATCGGCACGTGAGGTCAGAATACCATGCCCATTTTCTCCATCATGATGCGCGGCTCGCGGCAAGCGACGCGTCAGACAGGCGCATCTCGTTCAGAAAGACGCCTCATCCGATCCGAAAATTCAGAAGCCGATGATGAATGCAAGCAACCCTTCAATTTGGTAGACTTTCTGCCCCTTGCGCCGTCGCAATGCTAATAAACCATGTTCATAACCCATCATGTTGACAATCCATCACCCATGACTATCCTTTACCAGCCGCAATGCTAATGAACCATGTTCATGATACATCACCAATGACTATCCTTTACCAGTGATTGGCCCTCATCAATGACTTCCCTTTCGCCAATGCATATCCATCATCCGCCAAAGCTACCCGCACTACCCAAGCTCTGTCCCAAGTTACTACTATACCTCCGACTGATACCATTACCCATGCCAATGGGTATAGACATCCTCCTACAAGAACGCCTTCTGATCTCAGAACCGCGCCTACTAGGACCCTGAGGCGTCCCCATACTCTCCGTCTCATCATCCCCAGCCCCCACCGTCAAAGCAGCCGAGCTGGCAGTATTCGTACGCGAAAGCGGCGCCAACGTTCCATATCCCTCTTCCTGCTCTTCTCCCACCTCTTCCAGAGCCGTAGGTAACGCACTAGGCTTCCTTCTGTTGCGCGCCTCGTCTTCAACCTCTAATTCCTCTTCATCATCCGAGTCCTCCACCTCGTCATCGCCACCGAATCCCTCGCCCTCGACAACCCAGAATACCGGTATGGCAGCCAGGGCAGCTATTGCAGCCAAAAGCCACCACGGCGCAATAACCCACCCGTGCTTGACCCCCAACGTGAACGTCGACCCTCCGATCGCCGGGCCCGCAGCTCTTCCAATAGCACTGACACTCGTAGCGACGCCATTCAGAGTCCCCAGCACCCTTAGACTGCTCGCCGAATTCGTCAGCAGGATGGTCGAGCACGGAAAGGCGAACGTGGTGCAGAAGCCCTTGAGGATCATGATGATGAAGACGACGACCTGCTGGCTCGACTTGTCGGGCAGTAACGCTGTAAACGGGACGACGAAGTAGATGAATGGGAGCGCGACTGAGACCCAGCGTAGACATCTGACGACGCCGTATTTGCGTGCTATTGGCGGGAAGATGCCGAATTGGATGATCATGCCTGACACGCCGTAGAGCGTGAACAGGAAACCGATCTGCGCGGAGTTGAGGCCGAAGCCGCCGGAGAACTTGAACGGCGGGACGTAGTCTGGATTCGCTGGTGAGTGGTCTTGCGGAGGGTGGTGCATGAAGATGGGGAGCAGTTGGTCGAAGCCGAGGTTGTGAAGCGCAAGGAAGGCGTATACTACCAGGTTGAGGACGGACTGCCGATTGAGGACTTCTTTCATACTTGGTGGAGGTAGAGCAGGCTTCTTGGTCTCCGCTGCTGTCAGAGTCTCTTCGTCGCTTTCTGCACCATGTCCGTTCGGCTTGAGGAGGGGCTCGTACTCGTCGGCCCTCCCTCGCCGCGCAAAGTGTGCTACACGGTGAAAGGCGCTCTTGACGCTGAACGAGATCAAGCGTCCGAGATCACGTCCGTAGTCCCTCCGATTCCTCTGCGTCTCCAACGACTCATCCAGGAACAGGATGCCCGTCGTGATGCCCACGAGGAACAGCACAGCGGCAACAAGATTCGGCAGCGCATACGGGAACCTCTCCAGCAGTCCAGCATCCTCCCGCACTTTCTGCCCGGGCTCGATATTGTACGGATTCGCCAGCGCGCCTCCCAACGTAGGCCCAAAGATACTCCCGATATTCCACACCAGCGGCATGATACTGAACGCCCTAGGCTGCAGCTCTTTCCACGGCACCATCTCCGCCACCGTCGTGCGAATAATCCCCACATTCCCATTCCCCGCGCCGGCAAGGATGCGGACGACAATCGCCATGGTCAAGCTGGTCGAGAAGCCCCAGAGCACGGACGTGATCATGGTGCTGGTGAGGCCGAGCAGGATGATGGGTTTGCGGCCCCAGCGGTCGGAGGCCCGGCCCCAGGCGATGGCGGTCACGCACTGCGCGAGCGAGAAGACGGAGACGGCGATGCCGGCCCATTTTCCGATCTCGTTCTCGCGCACGTTTAGGGAGGCGATCATGGCGGGGAGGTAGGGGAATACGGAGGTTAGGGCGACGGGCTCGCCGCTGCGGCAGATGCCTGGTATAGTCAGCTATAGGAACGCAGAAAGCGGATACGATTGGGCTGTGCGTACCCAGAACTACCAGTTGCTGGATAGGCAGACGGCGCTCTGCGCGGCCGTTGTTCTTGTTTACCATGGTGGATGGTGGATGCTACTCCGGACTAAGATCTTCTGCCGCGCTCTTCCTTCGCACTGCATAGCATGCACGCAGCGACTCGAACATGTTCGGGAGAAGAAGAAAAGCAGAAGGTGTGACTACCAGCGGTAAGCGGCGACATAGGAGGAGCATGTGAGCACGCAATGGTACCCAATCACGGATGGGGTTGCCGAGGGTGGGGCATCGCCATGCATGAAACGGTGGAGTGCGGCCCGAGATAGGGTCTCAGTCCCCCGCTCGTTCAGGGTAAAGCTTATCTCCAGAGTGAACTTCACTCCATGTTGATGTTTTCAAAAACTGTTCTCCATCAGTGGTGTTTGCAGTCCTAGTGTCTTCTGCATTGTAATAGAAGTATTTTTTCTTGCACTGGTTTGGGAGAAGAAATTGGAATTCTAGTGGAAGTAGGGTTTTCTACCATTGTAATCTTTGCTTCAAATACAGCTCTTGCATTGTATCAAAGTCTCCATGTACTTTCATGCCAACGGGAATGGTCGATTTGTATATCTGACAATAGTGCAAATATGGAAGCAGAAAAGGTATAAAATAATGTGCGAACTCTCCTCTACAGTCTCCAAACGTGCATCCATAATGCGTTTTGGATTGGTACAGACGAATATGAAGGCATAATTGAAAAGGGGGGAATGCGCTTTTTGGTTCACATGCGAGAACGTAGTGGTAGGAATTATATGTGTGCAAGGTCTTGTTATCATGTCTGAGACCAGCCCGAGACGTAAAATTATCATTTGTATTGCTCCAACTCTCTTTTGAAACTGTTGTAGCGATGGGCAAACGCAATCATCCTGTCCATTGCGGCGTCCTGCGCCTCTTTTGTCTCCGCCTGTCCGACCGTCTCCATATGCACAACCGCAGCAAGGCGGTTTGCCTTGACTAGGCAGGCCTCTGTTGAGTAAGTTAGTGTATAGCCTGTAGACCAGGAAAGAAAGCACGTACCCAGGTCCGCAGCGGTGCGCTCCAGGCGCTCCTCGACTGGCTGGACGACTGCTGCGTCCCTTCTGACTGCCATCTCCGCCCGCAGAGATGGGCTTACGCCTTCATGAATCTGTAGACAAAATATCAATATGTTACCCAATCCGGCAGGAAAGGGGAGAGTACTCACATTGCTGTACTGGCGACCAGCGCCAGCTGCCTCACTCTTGAGGTCTTTCGCGGCGTCTCCGCTCTTCTCTTCTGGCTTTGAACTGCTCATGGCAGTCTCTGGGGAGGTTATGGTAAAGGAGGAGAGGTCTGCCATGTTTTGGTATGAGAGGAAAAGAAGGCAGGGAGAAGGTCTGTGAGCGAGATGTGGATTCTTCTACAGGAAGAGTAGTATTGTAGCATTGACTTGCGTGCAAAGTCAATAGAATAATGAAGGCTGTGACGTAGCAAGCAAATTGAGGCTCTGCAAGCTCAGACTCAGGCCGTGATAAGAAGTAAACCCCTGACCGACCGCCTAACTACCTGTATCCCCTTTGTAATCGACCCAATGCGGAGGTTCTCTGCATCATTGCAGTCCTTCCCATACCCATATTGTCACAAAGGAAGATGTGGTGGTTAAGATAATGCCAATGTTTGCCAAAGCCCAGTGAGACACTTACCTTCTTTCAGCTTCGCAGCCTCACTTACCATCTCCGCACACACCATTCTCAAACCAAAACATCCACCGACACACACAAATGATTTCTTACCCATCACGCACCCTTCTTCTACCTGCCTGACATACCCCTGCACACGCACCTACTCTTCTCGTTACTCGTTGAACACCCCTTTTCACCCTTCTTTTCACGCTTGTCATCGCTTTGATTTCCGTCTTCGCAGTACCCACTTCCCATACTTCTTTTCTCTTTCCATCATACCCACCACCTCCATCGGACTCTCTGTAAGTCAGCATCTCTTGTTCTGCACTTCTACACACGGAGCGATGATCATCACACTGTTCGTCAACAGCTGAGCAGACTTCACGCTGCACAGGCAGCACCACTGACACCGCACCGGTCTCCTTACCATCACCTTCTCCTGTGCAGAGACACAGTGCAGATTCTCCTCCACCCCCTGTTTCCCATCTTGTAATATTGCTGACCTTGTTCGATTCTCCAGGTCACCTCTTCTCAACCACCAGCTCAACGTGAGTCTTCCGTCACCGCACACTGAAGGAAATTCGAAAAGGGAAGGTCGGCTAACACCCAACCAGAACCATCATTTACCTCTATCACTGACCATGAACACAGCCATCGACACCATCATTACGCGTAAGTCCTCGAGTGTCTTACGCCTTTTGCATCGACTGTCACATTACAGGCACCTTTTACAGCACCCACCTCGACGTTGCACACCTTCGACGCGTCAAGCCTCACCCGCACGTAAGTCACCCCTCTCCCATCTGCCCTGCTCTTGCTTTCATACTTGAGGCCACGGAGGTTGCTGGTACTTGCAGTCGTTTGTGACTTCATGTACCGAAAGCAACCTCTGGTCTGAGATGATCTCCCAATGACATATTCTCGTCGCGAAACCTCCTTGACACGTCGACACAAGCTCACCTCTTTCACCCAGCATGACCACTCCAACCACAAGCAACTTACCTACATGAAGACCAAGACAACCACCACCTTGTCACCTCCCATCTCATCAACACCGGGACGTTGTCACCACGCCGGCACTTCCTTTCACCCGCCAACCAGCTGAGTATTGTACTTTTTGTTAAACCATTAGTTGAAGCCGATGACGAAAGCCTAAGCCAATATATCAGCACCACTGACGGCACGTCCTGTACTCAGCCGTTCAACACGGCTTTGAACAGCGATGTGTGACAGTCAGTGGCAGCACAGCCATTGCACACTCGCACAGCTTCACGGCTTGCAGGCGTCAATGGCTAATCGCACTCGGGCGCAGCCTTGGGACAGAGCCGTTCAACACGGTCTCGAGAACCAGGCTCGCACGGGTCGATGCGCGCAATGATCAAAACCCAAGAGAGCTAGCCCGAGGCACACTTACACGCGTGCAGGTTCAGACCATCCTCCGTCCAGACGACTCGGAACCCTATGCCTCCTCGACGGCCAACCGACCTCGAAGCCGACACCATCAGATGACCGCAAGAAGAATCAATGGCACCGCACGCCACCGACACAATCTGCTAAGTCTTCCCCTCCCTCTTGCTCCGCGTTCCGCACCTGCACCCACACCCAATCCGTCCAAGATGACCACCTTCACTTGATACCTAGGCAGATCCGGTCCCGCACAGCTTCCAATACCAACGCTTCTTGCGTTGTGGTACCCGGGTGGTTTCCGGGCTGGCGGGCCTAGGACGAGCCGCTGACGAACAAGAGTTTCTGAGAAGACATACACATGCACACACCTTTACCACCAAATGCCCATCCCGGCTAACGCTCTGCTAGGTCGTCTCTTCACCTCACCCTCAACATTATACAAGTCGTGTCGACGTCGCATCTTCTGCCTCGTCGCCACTCCAAGATCAACACAGCCGGGCAAGTCTCCCTCCAATCCTCATTCCCCCTCTTTCATCAACTGTGCCGAGGATGACCCAAAACTTACACTTTATCTTTGGAACAAGTCCTCAGTCATCGCACAGTCTTCGAAACCATTGCGTCTAGCGGTTCGGTCTCGAGGCTGTCGGAGACTGGGGAGGAGTCGTGATAAGCAACCAAAAGAGTCTGAGGCACAGCCCAAGTCAACCTTCCCTTGAACAAGGAAGAATTATCCCAAGTCTCCGTAACATAAGCGCAGGTCCAACTCTTCGCCCTCCTTCTCCCGCCCCTCGTCGCCGCTCCAAGACCATCAAGGCCGGGTAAGTACTCTTTCAGCCCTCACCCTCTCCCTCATCTACTGTGTCAATGATGACCAAAAGCAAATTTACACTTGCTCTTTGAGACAAGTCCCCAACCCTCGCACAGCCTTCGAAACCATTGCGTCTAGCGTTTCGGTGTCCGGGCTGTCGGGGGCCGGGGAGGAGTCGTGATAAGAAACCAAAAGAGTCTGAGACACACTTCCCCTGAACAAGGAAGACGCCCAAGTGTTGGTAGTTGCGAGTCCGTACACTTGGCTAATGGAAATGCTCGTGGACGCAGGCTCACCTCTTCGGCCCCCTTCCCTCGCCAGGGGCCCGCCCCATACCCGGCTGCGCCTTCACGACGGCCCACCGCAGACCATGTCAAGCTAAGTATACCCCCACCCCCCTTCCCAGTCGTCCACCCTGCAGTGTCGCATTGATGACCAAAATCTTTTGATCTAATCTGTCAGTAACCACCGCACGCTCAGTGTGCGAAACGAGCCGTTCAACACGGACTCGGGTCAAGACTGTCGTGGCAGGTCGGTCTTAATGATCAAACAAACAGAGAGCTTTATGTCTGAGCCACACACGCAGGGTGGCTTTCCACCCAATGGTAACATGTTTCGCAGGATACCGCCATCTTTCGTCTGTCGAGCCTTGCCGACCGCTCGATCGCCAATTCTTTGCTAAGTCTCCCCGTCTTGTTCTGTCTTTTGACATTCATGCCATGATGAAGCCCGCGTCTGAAGCAGTTCTTGTGGACGACCACCATTTTATACTCATCTGAACATGTCGCTGCCTTCTTGTTCATCTTAGCGCCCAGCAAACTTCATGATGATCAACATCGTTATATGTATTAGCTCTTGGGAAGCAGTCACCTGCTTGTGTCGACACAACGATATCTGATGGGGTTCCGCACCAAAGCCATGTATAAGTCGACCTGGCATGAACCTTACTGACGAGCTCTTATGATTCCAGCCGGCCGCCGACGGCCTGTCCCCTATTCACCTTCGTCTGGTCGACATGTGTGGTAAGTACTGTGGTTCCTCATCCTCCCCCAAACAGCGCAAACTATGACGATCAATAAGACGTCAAGGTCGTCAAAAGCATTCAGGTGCATATGATGATAACCTCATCGCAACTTTGCTGATCCAACCCACACATAACATCTTTTCCCGCATCGCCCTGGTACGAATTCTGCTGACGATATCTTAGGGTTGCTGCTGTCCGAAAGGAGTCTGCTGTACGACTGAGGGAGAGTGACGCTACGATGGAGAGTCTATCTTCCCTTTCCCGATCTTTTGCTATGATGATTACACATTAGTTCAATGGAATTA
Organism: Zalaria sp. Him3; assembly: GCA_027923365.1. NCBI lineage: Eukaryota > Fungi > Ascomycota > Dothideomycetes > Dothideales > Zalariaceae > Zalaria > Zalaria sp. Him3. The sequence continues at coordinate 433,504 of BPUN01000008.1, read as the reverse complement.
TTTGATGGCTCCTCAGGCCAACTGCAATCCCCGTGCGGCATTTTTCTGACGCAATTTCATCTCGCCTGTGTTGCTCTGACGCGCACTGAGACTTTGGCTGCCGAAAGAATATGACAGACACCGCGAGCCATCCTCAAGCATGCAGCATGGCGACCTCGCCGCACATTTACCACATCGAAGGGCGCGAGCGCCATAACTCAGGTACGTCCGCAGCAAGCGTGGACCCACAAGTTGCGGAAACGATGATATTGGTACAAGTCCGAGCGGATACCTGACGACCACCCCGGCCACTCTCTTTGTTCACGTGTGGGGTCGGTAAATGTCAAGGCATTTGGTCAATTCAATCTGCCGGGTCCATGGTAGTCAGGTTGCGATGAAGACATCCCTCACTTTGGGTTCCTTTTGGGTTCCCTTTGGGTTCAAACTGATCTGATCCACTCCTTGGATAGTTTTTTTTTGCGTGCCTATCACGGATTGGCGTTTGCTGACGGACGTTCTTTTAGGTCGAAGAACGGACTCTTGTTGCCCGGACTAGGCATGTAAGTGGTTCCAGCAAGTTGCAATTCTCTTTGAACATCTCTGCTTCGACTGATGATTATCTTCTGCTTTCTTCGTACAACACTGGTGGCGAAATCCATGGATTGAACAATCCAACTGACTCCAAGAGCCGCGCCCCCGTGTTCACCAGCAAGAAAATGGAGTTTGTGGACTGATATCCTCCTAGGCGATGTACTCCAAATATCAGCGCGGGGGTTGCTGTTCGAACGCAGAGCATACCTGCTGCTACGCAGCCATAGCCCTCGGGCATGCATGCAGAGGTAAGTTATCTGTCCTCTTAAGCTACCACAAACTTTAGTGATGAGATCACACCACAAGTCGACGGTGCATGAGTGACTGCCAGAGCGGGCACTGGCACTCTCTTATGCACTATACTTTCTGGGATCGTGAAAAGACAAATCATCTGACCCTGTCACACCTCTTCTACATCTTGCCCAAGTTTGGCAACGAATGCGCTGACTGCAAACAGTTCACATCGCAGAGCTGTCCAACCGAGCCAAAGATGCGCTGCAACGATCAAGGAGCAGAGGCAGATCAGCTAGGCAAGTCCTCCGCCCCTTCCTCTTCTTTCATTACAAGACATGTGCAGCCATTGTTCCATTCTTTCTGATCTCAAGATCATGGTCTCCGTCATGTTCTGCGTATTTGCGAGCGGTGCTGACGTCTGACTCCCGCAAGCAGGTCCTGACCATCGCCGCCAGCTCCGCAAAGGCCACAGGGCAAAGACGAATGCTTTTGGTCATTCAGCATCAAGGTGACAGGTAACGTACACCCTCGCAATTCCTCAATTCACATTATGCTTCGATGATTATACAGAGGAAAAATTGCAATAGCGAGCGGAGTGGCGAGGTCTGGCGAGGATGACTTCCTCCCTCGCTGACATGGCAAGTCGTTTTGACCAGTCGACGCCTCATTCTGTCCTGATCTGAGTTCGAGCGAGCACTGCCTTCTTCCTCAGCCATGACATCTTGGACGAACTTGGTTAACCACTGTGATACAGGCGCGTCCGGCCCCGGAAGGTGCATAGCCCGGAGACACCGGGCGCAATGTCCCAAACACAGTCCAGGTATTGGAGAATGTCATGTCTGGTAGCGTATCCCCTTCCACTATTCTTTCTCCCATGATCAGATCAAGGTAGACCGCATTTCCTTCCTCCAGAAGAGCGAAGTTGACTTCTCGGAGGTGCAGGGAGATCAACGTCTGGTTCCGGACAGGAAGACAGTGTCTCGACACAGAAGACGCACCAAACCACACTGGCTCTGGTGCACTCCAAAACACCGCGCCCTTTCAGGTGATGTCTTCTTCCTCCCACCTTCCTCTTTCCGCAAACACTCGAATGATGACAAAAATTGACCCATATGAGAAACCAAGGGTGTTCTGCGCTCTCGGGGACGATGAAATGCAAATCTTATATCTAGTTTGACTTTCGCCCAAGATTTTTCCCGGTGATCGCATACATTTTTGGGGACATTGCTGACTTTTCCGAGATGCAGGGTGAATGATCCGCGCCTTCATGCACCAGCACGTCGAAGCTTAGCAGGGCTTCCTGTGGTCAACTCGAGCCCGTGTTGAGCGTCTTGGGCACAGAGGGAACCCAAGTCAAGTAGACCATCGGTGAGAACGGTGGGAACCACACCCACATGGCCAGAAGATGCCCCCTTTCCGGTAATGTACTCCATCCATGTGTTTTGACTCACGCATACAACCGAATGATGAGAACGAAGGCGTTTCGAATCTGACCAGATATCAAATCAAGGGTGCAGGAGCCGAAGACATACTCTGCTCTCGGGGACGATGACACGCAAATTGTTCTCTATCTGACTTCCGAGCCAAATGCCTTTGTAGCAATCGCATACGTCTCCAAGGACAATGCTGACTTCGCCTTGGAAAGTTTCGGTTCGACATTCAGCCAGAGCACACAGGTGCCTCGGGCATATGCAAATCAGATGGAAGCCAGAGAGATCGGGAAGCGGTCGACACGTTCTCATCCGCGGTACGTACCTCCCCGTAAGCCTTTCATCCATATTTCTTTACTCGTATGATGATATGGCAAGGGCCCACAAGGACATGGTGATACATGACACCGGGGTTCCCCTAGACCAGTGGCAGGGGAGTTTCCACATAGCCCGTTCTCTTTGACTGTGGTTGCGGGAATACCACATAACCCTTTCTCCTTGACCGTGGTTGTGGGAAGCCTTCCTGCCACGAACGACCGGGAGACTAAGGGGCAGTCTCCCTGTTTTCGAAGTCGACAAAACGGTAAATCTGACTGCCGAGCAAAAGAATCTTCTCTCGCATATGCAAGACTTGTCAACGACAATGCTGACGTGGCCTTGAACAGTCCCAGGCAAAGAGGCCTGGAGAAAGAACAAGATGCCATCGACAGACGATCAAGCCAGGTGCGTACACCCCCTACTTCCCTCCTCATCATCTTTACTTGCATGATTAGAACAAAATGACGGGAGGCCAGTGGTGAGGTGGTTGAGCCTTCGTACCGTGCTGGCACTGCGAAAAACCATCTTGCCGCGTACGACCGGAAGACTAAGGGGCAGTCTTCCGGGGCGTGGTCTCCGCAGGCCAGTGGCGGGAGTCTTTCACGCAGTTTTGTCACTCTCTTGGCTGCGCGGAACTCTCCTGCTGCGAACGACTGGGGGACTAAGGGGCAGTCTCCCTGTTAACGATGACGAACAAACGAAGTCTAATCTTCTCAGTCTGACCGCGAGCGATATCTTCTCTAGTAGCAGCCGTATATCTTCTGTGGTGCATTGCTGACTTCAATTTCCAGGTTGATTAAGGTGGTCATCGCTAGACGATCAAGCCCGGTGCGTACAACCCCTACCTCTCTCCCCATCCCTTCAACTCGCATGACAAAAACTCAAGGCCGCAGGACATGGTGGCGGGACACATGACACCGCGGTTCGTAACTGGGCTCGACGGGGGTTCTCCGCTAGACCACGGTGGGATCTTGAACCTTCGCACGTTGCGAAAAGTCCTCTGCCGAGTGGGGAGTTCTCTGAGGGCCTGTGGCAGGGTGGTTGAACCTTCGTACCGTGCTGCGCACTGCGAAAAACCATCCTTCTGCAAAGGATCGGAAGACGGCAGTCTTCCGGTCTAAGATGCCGACAATCTTCTCTGTCTGATCGCGAGCGATATCCTCTCTAGCACCAACCGTACGTCTTTGTGTGATACGTTGCTGACTTCGTACTCCAGGTCGAACAAGGTTACCATCGACAGACGATAAACTCCGGCTGGTACGTACATCTCTTTACCTCCCCTCCCATCCCTTCAACTTGCATGATTAGAACGTTCCCATGGCGTAGGTGGGGTCTCCGCTGTCATCCACGGTGGGGTGTTGAACCTTCGCACGTTGCGAAAAACCCCCTGCCGAGTGGGTTCCCTGCAGGCCAGTGGTAGGGTGGTTGAACCTTCGTACCGTGCTGCGCACTGCGAAAAACCATCCTGCTACGAATGACCGGAAGACTGCCGTCTTCCGGTTTAAGATGCCGATTGCCCTATAATCTTCTCTGTCTGACCGCGAGCAATATCGTCTCCTCCAGCAGTCGTATGTTTCCGTGTGTGGTACCTTGCTAACTTCAACTTGAACAAGGTTCGCTCCGATACCAGCGGGCTGGGACAGTTTGGGGGAAGGCGAGAGCCGATATGGGCCTTTGGCGGTACTGGCGGTCAAATGTACGAGTTGTGTTCCCTTAGAATAGTAGGATTGTCGACGATGTACAACCGTGTTTTGGCAGTCCGGTGCCGTCAAGAACCTGGGCAAGTCGTTCGCGAAGTCGTTCGTGTTGTATACACTACCGAATCATAGCCTCTTTCCTCTCTCCATCATCTCTATGCTTCTTGACCCTATCAAGCTTGGAAGAACGAAACGATGCAACCACGGCCCATCGGGCAGGTGGTCATCGGAGATGCGTTTTTCCGCAGACCGCAACGACTTCCATGGGAAGCTACGCTCGCGCTGGCAAACATTGTGGTAAGTAGTCTCGAGCACGTACGAAGCAAGAGAAAGACGGCTAATGTGCTCATGTACGGGGAGACCGTAGAAGGATGTATAAGCCGCAGCGCGACCATGATCGACATGACTTTCTCACAGACCGCGATGACTTCCATGGGAAGCTATTCGCTCTGGCACATACTGTGTGGTAAGTAGTTCCGAACAGATCTTCTCACAGACCGCCAGCGCTTCCATGGGAAGCCCACTGGCGCTGGCGGAGACACGTAGACAACCGGACATGCGGCATAGTTTCCTGACACTCCCGTCACGGTGGCTGAGAACCAGCATGGCCAAAGACGAGGCGCGTGCGGAATACGGTATAGTATAGTATAACGTAGCAAGAAACGTGGTAGGTGTTGGTATCAATCTTTTCGATATATGACGCAAGAATAGGTAGTAGTAGAGCATACGCGCTCGGATATCATCGACAAGCAAAAAGAGAGAAGAGATCGCAAGCCGCCATCAAAGGGTCGGTCTCGCCAAAAACGGGCAATCTATAAGTACAAAATTGCGAAGACTTTTTCACCACCTTACCTGCCGAAGAGCTTCAGCTCGATTGGGCGGGTAATGAGGTAGCCGACGGCGGCGAAAGCGAAGCCAAGCTCGAACCTGGACGGAAGAATCAGTATATGTTATTTGCTGGAATGGATATTGGAGAGTGTTGCAACTTACCCGACGTCACCACCAAACGGCGCCTCACCGGCCTTCAAGGCGATAGGACCGACGAACCAAGTCTGGCTCATACCAGTGACCATACCAGCGACACCGCAGCAGAAAGCGAAGACGGCCGCGATTCCAGGAGGAAGCTTGCCCGGCTGGTCGTAGTGCTCTGGGATGTAGCCGCCGAAGCCGCGCTTGAAGACGAAGTGGTCGGTGACGGAGATACCAGCGTAAATCGCAAGCCAGTAACCGATGAAGTTCATGAAGTTGTCGAGGACGGTCTCGAAATGGCTGTAACCTGGGATGGCAATGGCGATGTAGACACCGGTAGCGACACCAGTTAGGATGAAACGTGGGATGCGCTGGGTCCATCGGCCAAAGACCTGGACGGTGAGAGCGACGGAGTAGATGTTGGGGCAGTTGTTGGCGATGATGGAGAGGGCGAGCATGACGAGGCAGAACTTGCCGAAGTTTCCGAGAGGTGGGAAGAGGACTGCTCCAAGAAGACCACCGGTTCCGGAAGCAGCGTAGCCGTCAGCCCAGCGGTTGACGCCGCCGTCGATGCTGGCCGCGGTGTAGATGGCAACACCAAGCATCTCAGTGAAGAGAAGCGGGAAGATCAAACCCAAGAAAGTCCAGCCGAACACCTTGGTACGGCTCTGAGAGCTTGGCTGGTATACAGTGTAGTCTGCGGCGTAGCTGGTCCAGCCAGTAGCGAAACCATAAACGACGGATCCGAAAGAGAGGACGTTGCCCATCTCAGAAGTACCGACATCCCATGGGAGGTTGACGAAGGCACCGCTGTGCGCGAAAACGCCGAGGGTGATGAGGAAGATAATGAAGGTGGGAATCCACGACCAGAACTCGTATGCGTGGACGACCTTGTATCCAAAGAGGGTGATTCCGAAAGTGCAGACGGCAATAATGATGATTCCAGCGTAGCCGGGCACATCAGTGTTAACGGTGTGGAGCAGCTGAGCACCGACAATGGAGTTGACAGAGGACCAGCCAATGCAAGCCAAGACGTTGAAGATGGCGACTGTACACATGTTAGGGAAGGGCTTCTGGAGAAGTTTGATCCTTCCTACTCACTCAGTTTAACACCCCACCATCCGAACCAGAACCTGGACAGAACCATCTGGCGCAGACCGAACTTTGGACCGAAGGTTGAGAAGAAGCAGACGGATAGGATTCCAAGAATGTTGAAGAAGAGGACGACCAGGATGGCATCAACGAAGCCAAGGTAGAAGAGGGAGTTTCCGAGGATACCAATGGCGAAGGAACTGACGACCATGTTGGCGGAGAGCCACTGTGGAACTGTTCAGCATCCTTGTCGCATCCGGCCACGCACACGCTCTGAGGGTGACATACCATGGTGCTGACGTTCAGCAAGGCCTTGAAGCCACTGTCTGTCCTCTCATCCTCTGGCACGCGCTCAATACCGCGCTGCTCAATCTTGAGCTTGCCAGCCAGGCGCTGTGCGCGAGCGTACATGCTATTTCCATATTCGAAGCTTTCCCCCGGGACAGCGCCATCTTCTCCGACGTATGCAGGTCTCTTCTCATACCCCGCGTTCCCTACGCCAACCTCGCGGGGGTTCTTCTCGAGATCGAGGATTTCGTCGCTCATGGTGAACCGGAAATGAGGGCTTCGCCGAGAATTTGCTTGGCTGTCGGAGCACCACTACCGCTTTGGAAAGTCTATTAGTCCAAAGTGAGTTGCAAGTGACCTGCAAGTGTTCAAGGCGAGCTCAGAGAGACGTTTCTCTGACACACAGGCGGTCGACAGCGAGGTATTTGTGAGGAAGGCAGTCGTCGCAGGTCGCCGACGAAATAATCAGGGCACCGTCGCAAGCGCACTATAACGGGTGGTACTGATAAGCGATTTTGGCAGTAAGCTTTGCTCATCGGCGCCCAGGGTCGGGCTTGGCGAGATCCAGACAGTCTTTCGACGGCCGGCACCGGCAAACGGCCGTTTGCGTGGGCCCAAAGGACCGGGGCCGGTCGATGTCGGTCGTGGCCAACATGCGCGAAACGAGATGCGGACTGCGTCTAGCGCTGTTCTAGAAAGAGGCGCTCGCTCTGGCAGCGGATCAGCCAGCTTCATTGGTCGGAATTTCTCTGATACGCTCTGATTAGTGTGAGACCCATGAGCCGAGGATGCTACGCTGGTACATCGACCACCTTCTTGATGGAGGGCTGAAGATAACAGAGGCGATATACCAGACTGCGACCAATCATCGAGCGCGTGTTACGGGAGATGATTATCATCCCTTCCTTCCATCGTGGCTAGGCGGAAGAGGAACCGAAGAAGTGAGCGCTAAAAGCAGGATAGGCAGTCCTGGTAACATGATTGCTTTTCGCATAACCAAATTGTTGTGTGTGTGTGTGGTTGTGTGGGTGTTGGTGTGTGCGAGCTGAGTGCGGTCACTCGGTCGGTGTGGTGAGCGGTTGCCGGTTGGGCGGTTCCTTCCCCGAGACCCACGAACACGCGAGGCAGGCACGCGACTCGCGTGCCAGCAGCATCAAATTAAGCATCTCGAGCAACGCCAAGGGCTTGACTTGAACACAAGAAACACTTGGGAGTCTCGTCACTGTTGCTTGAGTTTCTGGCCATGAGCCAGCAGAGAGTAAGTCTCAATGTGACAATCAAGGAACGTGGAAGGATCAATGTAAGAGGATTCGCGAGGGTGACTGTGCTTCACCCAGGTGCTTATTCCCACCACGTTTCCGACAGTCTGGTCCTAGCCAATACCCAGGGCGAGCTTCTTATTGGCATACCGCGATGCCGGCCACACAACGCTGTCATAGTATGACCTACATGATGATTGCAGCCAACTCACGGCAGCTCAGCGAAGGCCGTCGTAAGTTCAGCGCTACAGGTGCACAGCTCGAATAGTCACACTTGATGGCAAGCATGTGGTATGCCCAAGTGGAGCGTAAACGAACGTATACGAGTGAAGCTCGAGGGTACGCTGACCCGAGTACTCAGTCTCACAAATACAGAACTCAAAGCAAGAGCTTCTCAAATGAACCATTTTGCCCACTAGCAGCTGCTCAGTTCCTTGACAATACTTGTTCTGTGCTACTTCGGGTATTGACCCAGCGAACGATCAGCGTCTCGAGTCGCCTCGACTCGATTCCCATCCTACTTAGGTACCCACACCAGGCGTATCCTCAATCCTAAAAACATACTTCACCGCGCTCGCCTTCCCCTCCTTCAGATTCCTCAACGCCCCCTCCACGCCCTCCAACCCGCCGGGCACCACCTCCTGCGGCTGGCCCTTAAACCAGCCCTCCTCAAGACCCTTGGAGAAATACCTACAATACACATACCCCAGCTCCTTCAAGCTGCCATGCACATCCCCGACCATCGTCGTGCTCTTCTCAATCGAGTCCGGAATGTCCTTGTAGTCCGAGAACGGCAGGACCAGCGTGATCTTCCCGCCGGCCGAGAGACACTTGCTGATGTTCTGGAACGAGCCCTTCTCAGATACGGCGTCGTAAGCATGGAGCAGCTTGGCGCCATTGGCGGCTTCTTTGATGCCCGCAACCACGGCCTCGTCGCCGGACCGGTAGTCGACGATCGTGTCGCCTTTGCTGCGGTCGAGGAAGGATTCGACGTGTTGCTGGGCGCGGCCCGCGACGCAGATGAGCGGGTGGATGTTGGAGCGCGAGGCCAGTTGCAGGATGTAGGTTCCCACGGCGGAGGAGGCGCCGTAGACTATCAGAGGGATTGGGGATGTGGCGGGGAGCCAGGGTTCGGGGAGGCAGAGGCGGTGGTAGAGGCCTACTGCTGCGGTGAGGGCGGCGAGGGGTAGCGCAGCGCCCTCTGTGGGGTGCGGGTTAGCTCTGTCCTCTGCGACTGATACTGCTCGCAGGATCTCATGGCAAAACGAGAAGGAGGGTTTCGGCTGGAGTAGCTGGGTGATGCAAGGAAGAACGGGTTTTACATACCTTCGAAACTAGTCTTAGGCGGTAACCTAAAGGTTGTATGCGCCCAACTAAGTGCATACTCCGCATAGCTACCATGAGGAGAGCGCATCTCATGGAAAGCAGCCACGCGGTCGCCGGGCTTGAACTCAGTTACCCCTTCGCCTACTTCGTGTACGTAGCCGGCGATGTCGTCGCCTTGATTGATGGCCGAGTTCATCCATTCTGGGCCCTTCCTTGGAGCGGGTTAGTGGTGGCGGGGAGTTTGGAGGGATGAAGGGGGGAAGGTACCAGTCCTTTGCTGGAAGGGTGTCAGTAGGGATAGTAATGGGAGAACTGAGAGAAATTGTAGATGGAGCATACGGTTTGAGCCACTGAAAACGACCTTGGTGACCACTTGGCCTGGACCTGGCTTGGGGATCTCCGAGTCGATGATCTCGACCTTGGGGCCCTTCTTTACAATTGCTTCCTTCATGCTTTCAGGTTTGATTCGACGAGGATTCTTAGTATTGTTTCGATGATAGGTGATCACTGCTTACAGCACGGAAGAAAACACGACCTAAGCTCAAGTATATATTCCAGGGAGCGCCGTAGCTACCTTACCGAGTCCACTTAAACATTTGTAAGACGTCAGACATCCCCGCGAAACTGCCGTCCGCAATCGCGTCATTGGCACCAATTCGGGACTTGCAAGGCGGACAAAAGCTCTCGTATGGGTTATGCAGATCTGGGGCCTGCCAGTTATCAGTGGACACAAGCTTCCCCACTGAGGATTTGGGGGAGCTGATGTGCACAATGATGGGCATAACCTGGAAGCTGATGGTGAGGTGTGGGGACGGGTTTCGGAGATACAGTCATAAGTCCGAGGGTGACTTTGTTGGCCACATGCATTATTGATGGAAGGATGTTATTACCGGAATCCTTCCTGTGAATATGTTCCGTCTGGTTACCAATAAGTCGAAGCAATTTGAAATAAGTATAAGCACTATTGAGCATGGATCCACTACTCACATGAAAGTTTACTTTGCATGTATCCCTTGCGCTCTTGAGCGTTTCGGGGTGATTAATACTTAATATATAGCACTGCTGAGTAGAGTATCATTGCTACACCGAATACCTGCAGAAGCCCTTTCACCACGCATCCACCCCAGCACCAGCACCAACGCCAGTCCTCTCCTCTTACATAGCCATCATATTCTCATAAAGAGGTTTCCCTCACTTATTCATGATCCTAATAATGACTCATACCCGCCTCCATGTAACACCAACCCACACAAAACCATCCATCCTCAATCCAAAACTAGAACCAATTCCCACCCATACCCATACCCATTCCCATCTGACTCGAGCCCAGATTACTCATCCGCATCCAATCCGGCCCCGCCCAGTTCGCAGCCTGACCCCCCTCGGCATTCTGATCAACATCCATGCCAAACTGCCTGACTAGCTGATCCCACGTTGCCCAGTCCAGATTGCCGTTGTTTTCGAAGGGCGAAAGGCCTGCGGGATTAGATGCGTCCCAGGACGTCGTGCCGTTTTCGAGGGTTACGGGGGAAGTCGTGGAGGTAGGCATTGCAAGACCGGGGAAGTTGGGGTTGGACGCGGGAATGTCGTTGCCAGTGCCGTTCGTGTTAGTATTGAGGTCGTTATTTTGCGACTGCTGTCGCCAGCTCGGCGGTTGCAGGCCGAAATTAGGTTGGGTCGAGTTCGCGAAGTTGAAGTCGTCGTTGTTTCCAGTTGGTGGGGGGACAGGCTGGATAAGACTATCATGAAGGAGCTCCGCCGGTATTGTAGACGTGTCCATCAGGTCATCCTGCAACAACTCCCTGATCTTTGGGCTCTGGAGTAGCGCCGTCGAATCGATCGGCTGCGTGCCGTATGTGGGCGGCGTCATGAAACGCTGGATCTGCGCCTGAGAGAGCGGTGCGCGTGTCATCCTTGGCTTCACTCCGGCGTGGTTCATGCCGAGCATCATGGTGCTCGAGTCTGCGGACTGGCTGCGTGATTTCTCATGAGCCTCGCCCATGCCGGCATCCTCACGTACAGCTTGATTGCGGGCTTCGCGAGCACGAGTGATGAGTTTGAGAAGCGGACGCCACAAATGGCCTTGAATCGACGCGCCCGTGGTTTCACGCCATCTTCCATCGCGGGTCTTGTCCACTGCGATCCAAGCACGCTCAACGAGATCGCCGCGTGTCCGGTGGCAGAGCTCTGACAGCATAAACGCGAGAGCGTGCCATTGCATATACGTGCGGAACAGCCAGCCCCATTTCATAGTCCGTGCCTCGGTTTCAAGTAAGAGGGAGTACTCGATGTTTTCCAAGCTCGTGATGAAGAGTCTGTCCCTGGTCTCATCGGATAGACTGGCACCGGCGTTCTGGCGCTGGAACGGGTGGTATACCATGAGCCACATCTTGGACATCATGAGCCGCGCAACTGTTGCGGTGACCCAGTTCATTGGGATGGACATGTCGGCATGCTTGAGGTAGCGGTCCTCGAGCCGCCGGTGACAATCCGTGATCCAACGCTCTTTGTCTTCATGACTGACACTAGCGAAATAGTCACCGCACTGCCGCGGGTTCCCGGGCGGAACGTAGTTGAGACGGCGGAAAGTGTTTGCGACTTCGAAGCGAATGAGGCAAAAGGTGCAGTCGGTCATACCCTGACGCTCCGGTGGAAAGTCTTCCATACCTGGCTCGATGTCGGCGTCGTTGATATTCATCGGCAACTTCGTATCGAAAGTCTGTTCAATGATGGTCGGGTCGCAGCCGTGATCTTCGGAGGCACGAACGTCGAGAATGCATATCTGCCACCATAGCCGTCGCCGCATTTCGATTGCGAACGGCGGCAGACCAAAATGGGAACCATCTCGATGAATGCCCATTGTCTGCGATATGCGGACAACAAGACCTGTCAGCGTCCAGATTACTCTTGCATCGCTGTTTCGCCGGAGGCAGATGAGGAATATGACAAGAGCTTGTAGGACGACGATCTCCTCTGTCGTAAGGAAATTCGCCCTTGCCAATGCTTGCTCCAACGCGAACCGGTACCGAGAAAGAAGCACGCTCCTTTCTTCGCCAAGCGTACTCAAGCAGTCTTCTGCACTCAAGCTGGTAGTCACACCGTAGTATATGGCGAAAAGCAGCGCTTCGAAGCTTTTTGACAGATTCGCCAGGTGAGATGCGGCGGCAAGGATGGTAGGTTCGAGACTCGGGATATGAAGAACTTTGACAAGCGGGTCGACATTTTCTTTGTATATCCTCCAATATGTCTCAATTTGCATGGGGATAGGATGCAGCGACAGTAGATCAACATTCTGTGAACTGAAGCTTAATACCCAGCCCTGATGATGGTCCGGTATATGTTGTCCAGAGCCGGGTGAACCGTCTTCTTCGTCATCCGATGCCTCATTTAGTATGCCTTTAAGGTCTTCAACCTGTTGAGTCTGTCAATGCTTGCTCACAGGCATCTTCCAGTCCAAACCACAGCTTTCAAGCTGCGGGATGATCTACTCGGAAAAATAACATACCTCGTTACTCAGACTTGCCCAGAAGGAGTTGTTGATGTATCTGGACTTCCCCTCATTCACGACCAACCGACCGAATCTGTTCTCAAATGCACCCATCTTGGAGGTATCAACAGCATTCGTCCTGGCTCCATGAGGACACGAAGCTGCCTCCTTCTTCTCCCTCAACGTCTCGTTGCGCGACCTTTCTTCCCTAGGTGAATCCCTGTCATCGCTAGGAGGAGTGTCATTTGTCGCGACCATTGTCACCTCGGGTTCATCCTTCTCTACGTTCACCCCCAGTCCTTTGACCACGCCCTCTAGTCTCCTCAAGCGAGCCAATAGCTCGGCGTCTCTTCCATCCCCGCTCTTGCGCACCTTCCTCGGTGCCCTTCCTGGCGTCGGGAAGACGCAGTCGATATGCGCGCGATTGCAGTTTGAACATGGATGCAACTTGTCGCATTTGACTTTACGTCTTCGACAGGTGACACAGGATCTCGGATTCAATATGCGACCATGTACATCGGTGACAGGCGCATTCGAACGCGCTGGACGAGCAGTGGAGGAATTCTTGGAGTGGGAGTTGGGTGAATCGGAGTTTGATTGTCCATTGCTACCAGTAAGGGCGTGGATGCGGGCTGAAGTGCTCGCATCTGCTGGATTACTTGGTTCATGAGGCAGCGGTAGGGTCGCTGTATCTGCCATGGCTAAGATCGTATCAGGGTGCGAAGATAGCGATGTTGTATGGTGGGGGCTGGCGCTCCGGCTGGCGAGCGCTCATGGGAAGAGTTGATGCGACGCAAAGATGGCAAGCTAACGCAGGAGTATTGTATCGTTACCAAAGCACTGTCAACAGTTGCATATATGACGGCGTGTGCAGCAGGAAGGATGAGTAACTAGCCGGTGTATGTAACATGCGCCTACAGCCTACACTAAGCGGGCGGTCGATCGGTGTTAACAGGGTCCGTCCAACCAACCGAACGCGCCATCTGCAGACACCGATCCTTGTACATTTCTTACAAAGCGCAGCGCCGATTTCTGTCACGAGATGGGAACTCGCTACAATATGCTGGAAAAAGGAAGGTCGGACCCGAGTGACGGACATAGAACATTGCTGCTTGAAGCATCGAGCTTGGAGTAATTGGGTTCTTGCGGAGAATATCGGGGGCCTCACTCTAGTCCAGAGCTTATAGTGATGGTGCGACGTGCGACGTGCTTCAGGCCCGTGTCCACCCATTGCAGCATCATCATACATGTCGGGTATCCTAACGAGTCTCCGTCCTTCGTACCATGTATGGGTATAGATATTCGAGAACGAGCGGATGCTTGCGCTGACTCCCTGAACAATAATGGTACAAGTACATATTACTTCCTCTTGGTGCTTCATTTCCGCGTGCATGTGTTTGTGATCAGCTTTCGGTGCCTGAAATAGCGCCCGCGCTCAGTCCCTCAATGACCACATCTAACGCTTCGTCCACCCACTTCCTCGCCTGCCTTGGTCAAAGTTGGCTCGCATCTGCGATGCTGTAGAGAACTAGAGATGAGAGACACGCAATTATATGCGGAGACAAATATAGATCTGTAACCGGACGGCGCAGTGGGCGCACACACGCGGCGCAGCAGTCTCATCTCGGCACGCTCTAGGCTCGTCCTAGCTCGCGCTAGAAGCGGTTTGGAAGGGCGGTAGAAGGCCATGATCCCTGCAGCAGCTGGCCCTACGGTCGTCGGTGGCTGTTTGGCGCTGGAGGGGAATGCTGCACATGTCACGACCCCCATCCATGAATGCTCACCTTCGCCCACCTCGTCGCTTGTTGTTTACTGGTGTGACCTCGTCGGCCTCCTATTTCTATACTGCTTGCTACATCGCCTACCTGTCCTCTCGCTCACGAACGAGGGCCACCAGGTTATGCCCTCGCCGCTCATTCCCCACAACCGTTGCAGCGATAACCTAGCTTGACAGCGAACGCTCCTCTGAGACCGCCGCCACACGCGTTCGTCGGCACTGATTGCGACGCTACCCTTGTTCATCTTAAACCACAAGCGCGCATTGCTGGAGCTCATTGCCTGCGTTTACCCAGAGAAGATCCTACTCCACTCCCATCCGTCTCCGGCTTCCCACACCGCTCCTTGCATGAAGAACCTTGTGCCCCACAGCGCACCTGTCACCAGCTCACCGTTGATACAGCATCACATTGAGGAGTAGAGCAGTCGCAATACCGGCGCACCGCCCGTACAATGCGCCGGCAGACGCGCACCGGGCATTCAATCACCAAAACCGGTTCTCCGTCCGAGACCTCGTCTCTCATACGGTCTTACGATGTAGACTACAACCCATCCCGGCCTATTCGCTCCTCTCCTCTCACAGCCTCGACGATCCAAGGGCTACCACTTGAGCTCATTGATCGCATCCGTTCATTCCCGCTCTTCGCAGCTGCTCCAGAACCCTTCCTCGGTGCCATCGGCAAATACCTCCGGCCGCAGCTGTACCAGCCTCATGACTACATCTTGAC
Source organism: Zalaria sp. Him3 (assembly GCA_027923365.1). Taxonomy (NCBI): domain Eukaryota; kingdom Fungi; phylum Ascomycota; class Dothideomycetes; order Dothideales; family Zalariaceae; genus Zalaria; species Zalaria sp. Him3. The sequence continues at coordinate 418,330 of BPUN01000008.1, read as the reverse complement.
AGAAGGGGATGATGCGAAGTCGATGTACTGGCTGGTTCGCGGCGCAGTCAGAGTCACCTCAAGAGATGGAGAAAGTACATATGCCGAGCTCAAGCCAGGTGCTTTCTTTGGCGAGATTGGCATTTTGATGGATATACCGCGGACAGCCACTATCATCGCGAAATTGCGATCGCTGGTGGTGAGACTCAACAAGGAGGATTTGCAGAAAGAGCTGCCTGCTTTTCCTCAAGTTGAGCGAGCCATCAGAGAAGAGGCAGTGGAGAGGCTGGCAATACTGGAGCGAAAGAAGAAAGAAGGCGGTATCCCCACCACAAGCAGCGCAATGGGAGCTGGTTTTCGAAAACGGTCACGCGACTTCATCTCTGGGGATGTGGAAATGGGCGACGCTGGAGAAATCACGCTGGGCGAGGTAATCAGCAACAAGAGGAGGAAGTCTCCGACTCCTGGACTAGCTGAAGTGGTGGCGACCAGTGCCCTTGGCAGTGCACCACTCACTGTCAGAGAGTTACTAAAGGAGCTACCACTGTTCTCCGGACTGCCACCGGAGATCTTGCACTTTCTGGGCATGAATGCTCAGCCATGCAGCTTCAAGCCCTTCACAGAGATTATAGTGCAAGGCTCGTACGGTAGAGACGTGTATTTCATCGTTGGTGGCGAGGTGGAAGTGGTGACCGGAGTGTCAAAGGACTCACTTGAAGACGGCAAACAACCAACACAGCGGGTCAGAGCACGTCTACGGCCTGGCCAGTACTTCGGAGAAGTTACGAATCTGTCACTTGCTCCAAAACGAACGGCCACTGTTCGCTCGATCAATGCTGTCGAATGCCTGAAGATCACCGGGGATGTCTTGGACCAGCTGTGGCATCGGTGGGCTTCGGATTTGCGGCAGCAGATGGAAAAGGAAGCGAAGAGGCGGCTACAGGAGCAGCAAGATACAGATCTCGTCCTTCCGGACGCAAATGACGATGCTGCCGAAACGAAGCCTGTACTTGGAACAAACGACGATGAAGAGTGGAAAAAGACTGTTCCTAGAGTCACCTTCAGCCACGACAGTCCTAGCAGTTCGAGCTCAAGAGACACCTCGCCAATGGCGGAACCCATGGATCCCGATCCGCTATTCAACCCGAATTTGGACAACATGCGAGCAAAGTCACGAAGAGGGTCGCTTGCTGCACCTCCCCCTATCGATACGACAATCCTACACGACCCAAGCGCTAGGCAACCTTCGCCGCCCGGAGGATGGTATCTGGGCTCGTCACCTCTGAAACCGAGGTCCCATCCTGTCTCTCAACCATCTTCTCCTGAACCTCGTCCCACCTCTCGACGCTCCAGCGTTATCAGCCGATACATAAAACCTCCAGCAAAGAGCAAACTCTCCGACCAAATCCTAGTCCGCATCTTCCAAAATCTGGACCTACTCGACCTAATGCGTCTCCGCCAGGTCTCAGTATACTGGAACAACCTAGTCTCCACCTCTCCCAACCTTCTTCACTCCCTGGACCTCTCCCTCTACAACCGCCGCACCAACGATACAACCCTCATCGAAACAATCATGCCCTTCATTGGCGCCCGTCACCCGCACCACATCAACCTGAACAACTGCTTCCACATTACCGACGAGGGCTTCACCGCTCTCGCAAACGCCTGCGGGCCCGCAGCCCGCATTTGGAAGATGAAGTCCGTCTGGGATGTCACAGGCAACGCTATCCTCGACCTTGTTTCCAAGGCTCCGAATCTGGAGGAGATGGACCTCAGCAACTGTCGCAAAGTGGGCGACAACTTGCTCGCCAGGATTGTCGGGTGGGTGGTCCCCGACAACCAGCCCTCGGGTGCCATACTTCCTGCCCTTCCACCAGCAGGGAAGAGGCCGCCATTGAAGAGGGGCCAGACTGTCGAGGCGGAGAAAGAGAAGGAGAAGGTGAAGCCTGGGACGGTCATCGGCTCGGCGAAGCTGAAGCGGCTAACGCTGAGTTACTGTAAACACGTGCAGGATCGCAGTATGGCGCACATTGCGGCACACGCGGCCAGCAGGCTCGAAAGCATCGATTTGACCCGCTGCACGAGTATCACGGACCAGGGCTTTCAGCACTGGAGCGTGCATGATTTCAGTGGGCTCAGGAGGCTGGTGCTCGCGGATTGCACGTATCTGACTGATCAGGCGATTGTCGGGGTTGCGAATGCGGCGAGAGGGTTGAGGGAGTTGGATTTGGTAAGCTTTACATCCTTTTTCTTCTTACACGTACCCACACCTCCACATCACACACAGTGAAGTAGAAATTTAAAAACATCCATGTGCTAACCCCTCCCTCCCTCCCCAGTCCTTCTGCTGCGCCCTCAGCGACACCGCAACCGAAGTCCTCTCGCTAGGCTTAACCCACCTAACCCACCTCGACCTGGCCTTCTGCGGCTCCGCCGTCTCCGACTCCAGCCTCCGCTGTATCGGCCTGCACCTGCTCGAACTGCGCCACCTCTCCGTCCGCGGCTGCGTCCGCGTCACCGGCCAGGGCGTGGAAAGCGTCGTCGACGGGTGCCGCCATCTCGAGGTCTTTGATGTCAGCCAGTGTAAGAATCTGGCGCCGTGGTTGGGCGCGGGCGGGCTGGAGAGGGCGAGGAAGAGGGGCGTGACGGCCAGGTTTGGTACTGTGGCGGATGGGAGTTGGAGGAAAGGGCATTAGGGGGGTGATGTGGGCGTGGGTGAGATATTATTGGATACCCTGATCGCATTACGCGTATAATTATTGGCATTTTAACTTAGGCCCCTGGGCCGCTGTCTACATACAGGTACACAACCTTCCCTAAGGTATCTTATCTTGTTGTAGAGTCGAGAGTCGCTCCTGCCTGAAACAATAGTTCCGGAGGTCTGTGCTCAACGTATCCTTCTATCACTGTTATGCTACACTCCATGCCTGGCTTTACATGCAGCCATCCTCCTACATTCAAGCCGGTCTCGCTAGCGTGGACTGTCAGCGATGTATAAGACATCGAGCAGTCACAGAGAGCAAACGGGCACACAACCGCTGCACCTAACCTCCGTTCGCTCATCTTAAACGTGTCACGCAGCGCCATCTCCAGCCTCACCTCGCCCCCTTAGGCTGATCTGTGACGAAACATGGTAGTATGGCTGTAGCGTTGTCATGCAGACGGCATCTTCTGATTCGAGAAAGCAAAGACAGCTTCAATCTCATGTCGTACACACGAAACAGTCTGGGCAGGCGGCACAGTGTGCTTCCTTTTGGACACGTTAGCCCCTAGATGAGGTGGACGCTAGGGACACGATCACGACCACATCCAATGTTACAAATTCCTGAGCAGGCTTTCGCGAGTTTCGTGCTGTCAGATCGACTTGCTCTAGCGGATCAAACAGATCTGTCTTGCAATACTAATTCCCTGATTGCTTCTACGATGCCTGCTTCTCACATCCGATCATATTTACATGAGCCTCACAAGTAGCCTTTCGGAGACATGGGAACGACATGTCGACATTCGTCCATGTGGCCTACTCGTCACTTATTTCGGCGCAACAGTCCGCGGTGAACACAAGATACCAGACACAGCTTCGCACTCTGCAATTCCCATTCAGCCTATCGTAGCCCTCACTTCACCTGACCCAATCACACGCACGCAAAAAGGCAGCTCCCTCCCAGGTTCGAACCCTGGGCAAAAAGGAGAATTTCCCCAAACTCTTATGAGCCCCCTATACAGCCGGGAAGGTGCGCCTCACACTACAATGTAGAGATGGCTAGTCCACGATAACCCGGTGCGGTCGGCGTTTGTGAAAGAGTTTGATTGACCGCTAAACCACCATTACGGTGATCGCTGACCGAAACTCCAGGGAAGTGTAATAAAACCCCTCAACGCAAGGGCTTGCGCTAGCATGTGATAGCATGTGAATGCGTCCCGTGGTGCTACTGCGTAAGTATGAGCACAAAACGTGACTCAGCCTAGAAGCCAGACACGCCCCTGATGTATGTACCCGAGTTCCCGTCCCCCATAACGCCAACCACAAGACAAAACTACACGTAAGAGAAGCCCCTCAACTCCCACGTTCAGACATAACCTCCCCCTCATCCGCCACACTCCCGACATCAGTCCAGCTCCCCGGGGTCAACACCCCATCCCCATCCTCGCTATCCACACTCTCCATATCCACATCCTCCACTTGAACCATACTGCCCTCCGTCCCACTCTCGTCCCCGCTTCCCACCAGTTGATGTTGCAAATCTTCCGTGACACCGCTATACGGTAATGTGGAGGGTGCCGCAGGCGGCGACACAGGGAGTGCATGATCCCAGGACTGCACACTGGAGTGCGAAGCGCTCAGGCTGGCGAATTCGTCTTCGGAGTCAGTCGCGAAGCCCTGACTTGCCGTGTTCGCACCCGTGCCACTTGGAGCGGCGGCTTCAGACGTCGCGGCAGAGATGTTCTTTGAGAGGGTGGCGGGGGAGAGGGTGTGCGACTGGTCGTCGTGCACGTGATCGAAGGGCGAAGACAGCGATGACTGGAGGTGGAATTGTGACGATTGTGGCGAATGTGGATATTGTAGGGGCGAGGAGACGCGGACGGGTGTCGCGCGCATGTATTGCGGAGAGAGGCTGTAGAGTTCGTCGGTGTATTGGGGCGAGAGCAACGCTGCTGGGGGTGGCGGGGTGGCAGGGGAGGAGAGGGCGCGGTGGTAGGCGTTTTGCTGGATGGAGGGTGAGGGGACGGAGGTTGGGGGGCTGGGGGTTAGGTCGACGAGCGGCGGAGCTTGCGCTGGTAGACGCGGAGTTGCAGGAGATGACGGGGCAGATTCGCGCAAGCTTGCGGCGATGGCAGCGGCGATGTCGGGATCGTTGGCCTCTCGGGCGGAGCGGGCGGCTGCTTCGCTTTCAGCTAGACTGAGAGATAGGGCGCGTGCGAGCTGTTCTTCGTAGTTGAGGTCTTCTTGCGCTTGGGGTCGTGTCTCTTTGAGGTGCTCAGCTCTTGCTTTCCTCAGGCGCTCCTTGTTGGCTTCGAGTAATTGCCTCATTTGCTCCTGGTAGGATTGTATGGAAGGAGGTACACCAGAGCCGGACCCGCTCCGCAAAGCTGCAAGGTTGCTGGGGCCTAAGTTCGATGCTTCGTTCTCCTGGAGAGCAATCTTAGGTGGTACAGGTGGCTTAGGAGTGATGGATCGGTCGAGAAGAGCGGGTTCCGAAAGCTCAAACTCATCACCGAATGGGTTCGCATACCGTGAGCCGGCCTGCAGCCCACTGATACCGGATCCCAAAGTCTGCGACGAAGCCTGTTCCGCACTTGCCATCTCCAAGGCTTTCTTCTCTGACAGTTGAGGCTCTTCAGTTGGTGGTGAGGGCAGAGCATCCGCCCTCAACGTCCCATCACTATTCACGATATCCTCGAATGTGGGCGACTTCTCATCCAATGGTGTCAAAGCCTCCCCGTTCTTCTCCGCTTCAGCCTTCTTCTGCTTCATCTCCCACATCTGCTGGTTCTTCCGGGCCAGGTATTCTCTCCCCAGTCTCCTCCGCTCCTCAGCATCGACAGAGCTGTGGCTCGTGCTATTCCTCAGCCTTCGTATCGCAGCATCAGACTCTTGATCACGCCCGGTAGCTACGGCAACGGCAGCATCCGCAGCAGCCCTTTCTTCTGAGGTCTGAGTGGGCATGCGGCCTTCGTATGCGAATGCCTCTGCTTGCCGGCGTTCTTGTGGATCTAGCTCGTCACCCAGGGTTCGCAGCATCTCGGCGATCTTGCGCCGCTGGTCTTCGATCCATTCTTTTACTTGCGGGTTTTCGTAGAGTGCGATACCCAGAGCGGCAAGTATGGAGAGGGAGATGATGATGCCTAGGGATGTTAGTGTTGGACCATATACGGTAGTGCAACAGTTTAGCGCCTGCTGCCGTGGGGTATATATCTCGTGAGTGGCGAATCAGTCCAGATAAAGATAGGGATCAGAGAACTGGGCGAAAGCGAATACTAATACAGGCCAAACAGAGAAGGAAACATATAGATAGCCCTCGTTATAGCAGAGAGTTCGGGAATAGTAAATGGTGTGATAGTGATAAGCGCCAAGAGCGAAGGGGACAATAGCAGGTAGCTCTCACCTTTTGCCAGAGGTGCAGGCATATTGGGCTGCAGTCCACCGATACTCGGCGAGGGAGCAAGGTACAAGTAGAGGTGATAGAGGAGAGATAGAATATATGTCGAAAAGAACGAACATGATAGGAAAGCAAGGTTTAGGCATCGAGATAATGGTGCATGTGCTGACGAGGCTGCCGCTAGACTTGGCCTGCGCCACAACGCGGGGCAAGCGCCATCCTTGGGCCGTCGGACTGTGGCGTCCAGAACGTCTTAACACCACCACGTACACACTTCAGGTCGCGTGAGTAGAATACATTTATTACCGAATTAATTTCATTGATTATAGACAGCTTTACTACACATGAAAACCCAAACAGAGAACCCTTCTCTTTGTCCACCGTCACTCCCGCAAAGCGCGACCATGTCGCCGCAAAACCCATACCTTACACGTAAATGCCACCCTACTACCCCATCCCACTCCCCAAAATCTTCCCATAAGCATCCTCCACCTCCTTCGCCAACTCCACAAGCGTAACGATGATGATCTGGTGCGTCAAGTTCGGCAAGCGATCCCTATGCAGACCAATCCACTCCAACGGCGGCGTCGCCTCAGCCAAGTCCCTTAACTGCGGCGTCTCAATCACCGGCGGCTCCAGCGCCCTATACTCATACTTGCTCTGCGGCACATTGACAACCGCTCTGATCTTTTCCTCTTCGTCCTTCGATTCTGCAGTATGGTCTGACGAGCTCTCCGACTTCATGCGCGGGCTGCTCGTCTCGATCTTGACGGCGGACTCGGGGAGGGGCTTGCCGAGACGGGAAGCGAGGGTGCGGCGGTGCACGTCGACCATCTGCGACTTGATGAATTGGATACGCGAGAAGTTCCAGCCCACTTCGATGCTGCCTTGGAAGGAGCTGCGGAAGATGTAGTCGACCACTTTAGAGTCGGGTGTCTGCCAGGTCTGCATCGAGGCAACGACGCGAGGCACGGCAACGATGACACCGCCGCGGGAGTTGGAGGCGTTGTTGATGACCTCGTCCATGGAGATGTCGCCGAGGGTTTTGGGTACACCGACGCGTTTCACGCTGGCCAGGGCGACGGAGACTTGACCAAGCATCATGCCCAGGTCGCTGTGGATGCGACCATTCTCTAGACCAACTGCGAAGCGGGCTTGGACGTTTGTGGCTTCGAGCTTGAGGATCTGACTATCGAAGAACGTGTTGGGGTAGGCTCCGCAATTGATCGCGCGTAGCGTGACGACAACATCTGTGTGCAGTGAGACTGAAGGCTTGTCGGTGTCTCTCCTAGATGCATGCACTCTGGCCTCTACCGGCGTCCGCGGACTGGAGTTGGAATCTGTTCGACTGATTGCAGAGCCACGTCGCGTGAGTTCCTTCTCCACGTCCTTGATCGCTTGGTTATAGGATGCTGTCTTCTCTTGTACCAGGCGGTCGAACGCTTGGTACAATGCAACAGCTTGTGCTGAACTGGTGGACGTGATGAAGGCGTACATCTTATCACCATCCAGGATTGCCACGAGCCTATCCGGACCGTCAATGTCATCGTCTCGCACATTGTACATGATGAACTTGAAGTTTGAGATGTCTGCAAAGGCGAAGGGCTGGTAGTCGAAAGAAGTCTTTGCGCGTAAGCTGCCAAAACCAACCGCTGCTTCGATCAGTGCTGGTTTGGTGTCCCTCTCATGCCTCAAAGCCAACTCGATAGATGTGCGAACGTTCAAGTCCGCCAGTTCTATGAAGCCGCTCATACGGCCGGTACTGCTGATGCCAACACGATCAAGCCCAATGCAGAGATCTTGCTTCTCGTCCGTGTCTTTCTTGGACTGTGCCCATAGGTTCTTGATGATGAACGAGGACTTGCCGATACTCTGACCAAGGTCCAGGTCGACTGATAAATCCGCAATGGACACGGTCGCATTGAAGGGGAAGGCCGCGGTCTGAGAGACGTGCTGATACCTTTCGAGGAAAGACTCGCCAGGTCCGTAATCATCCGCGGGAGCAGTCTCTGCGCCGAGACTACGCAGTTCATCCGGGAACCAAATTTCTCTGAACAGTAGCAGGTCCTGAATCTGCCTAACGTTGAGCATTGTCTTCATAGGGAAGACCTTGAGAGCAGCCGAGAGACCGCTCGTGCCTTCGGTACTGATATGCTTGCTATTCATGAGAGATAACACAATCGACTCCACCTCGAAGCTGAAAGTCGACTCTCGCGAGTAGAGGTGTTGGACTGAAACACCGATCTTGCTCAGTGTTGCGGAGACTGCCATGAAGTGACCGGAATGCGGAGAGGTCATGGTATTCAGTGTAACGTAGATGTCATCAATCTGAGCTTTGGCATTGATGCGAGCAAGTGGTTGGCAGCTGAGTCCAAACTCCTGTCTGCAGATCCTGAGACCGAAGCTCACTCTCATCTTTCCAAGCAACGCTTCTGGGTCGGTATTCAGCGTTGTCAGAGCATCGTCCACCGTAGACTTAGACCGAGCCCTTTGAACGGGCGTTTGCATGCTTTGGAGGTCACCATGTTCTTGCTCTTGCAAGACCAGCTTCACGCTTTCTGTGACCTGAAGCATGATCTGGACCATCTCCGGAAGAATGGTATTACTAGAGCTGTCAACTCTCATCTCGCCATTAATGGCCTCTTGCTTCTGTGTATTGGTATACTCCAATTTGAGGGCAATGCCTGGTGCTTGTAGCTTTGTCGAGATAATACCACGCTCGCGCTGGCTCCGGCCGAATTGATCGTCGGGCTTCAGCTTGAGCTGATTCCCCATATGCGTCTGAGTCGGGTAAGCCTGCGGATTTGCTTGACCCTGGAAGTACAAAACAGCGCCGTCGAACCTAGCGTCCAGCAGCAAAGAAGCGATGAGTTTTCCATCGAAGAGATTGCGCCTGGGTGTACCTCCGTCGTTTGGCGTTGACGCAGACTTCCAATTGGACGATGCGGCTCGGAATTTCTGGATTGCACGCTCCCCTGACTTCACTAGCATGCTCACTGGGTAGGCCATGTGTGAGTCTAGCCGAAGGTCCAGTGCTTTGCCCGCGGCATTGAAGGCCAACTTGAGACCATCATTCTCTGGTATCTCATAACGTACTGTGAGGACTATCTCAGGCAACAAAGCAGAATTGAGGGTGCGTTCAGAACTCTTATGAGACTTGGGCACACATTGCAGCTGCAAGTTCTGGATAGCCAGTCTAGCCAGATTCTCTCCTTTAAGCGAGAAGTTTATGCGCCTGAAAGACAATTCCAAATCGTGGACTTCATGACCAGCGTAGACCGTCGAGGCGCGGGCGACGATCCAGATAAGCTTTATATTCTGCAAGTCGAGATCGTAGTTCGTCTCAAGCTTTTCGCCTTGAGTAAGTTCGCCGGTATCGACGGTTTGAGACACCGTCTCTTTTGGAATGTGCGACGTGACTCGTCTCTCACGGGACGCCTTCAAGCGCCGTACGTACTCAATCTCTCGGGAGAGATCAAGGTCGCCAAGCTTGCGCTGGATGTAAGTGATGATGTCAACAATCGTTGCGGCAGTATCGGCGAAAATGTTGACTTCGAGAGAGTCACTGCTCGCTTTTATCTGTCTGTTGATAGGACCGCTGTTGCTCTCTCTGGAAGATATCGTAAGCCCAAAGCCAACGTAGCCACAGGGTTTACTCTGCTTCCCGTCTATGAGGGAAAGCTTTGCTCCAATCCTCTGAATCTTTGCCTGAATGTCAGGGAAGACTTTCTCTCTCCCAGTAGGAGACGGTTGGTTAGAGGCCATCGCTGCCACAGCACCAAATCCGAAGACCAACTCAGCCTTTACTGAGTGCGGCGCCATCACAGGGGCGGTGGCCACGATCTTCAGCCCGGAGAGCGTGGTTGTAACGTTATAGATGACCACCTTCGGTTTCTCATCGACTGCTTCAGCCAGTGCAGGGTTCTTGTCTCTCAAGACAGCTCCGGCATGTGACCTGACACTCAAGAACTCGGACTTGATGGCTTCAAGGACACTTTGCACCTCTGGACGGCCTGCTATGGTCAGGAGACCTTGTATAGCAGCAGCTTCGACAACAATTTCGTCCACTGTGGCAGAAACGGTAATGAGAGTCTTCCTTTCGAGCAGCTGCAGTCCGACATGGGCAGAGGCTGGCGGTGAATGCATCTCCGCACGCTGGCGCTGACCTTGCTCTCGCTGACCAGTGTTGGTCAGTACATAGTCCACAGTACCAACGTCGGCTTCAATATCGAGCATCATCTCATGCGCAGTACTCGGAGTAACGCGGACATTGGCGCTCTTGCCGGAGATTGCCAGGCTGAGAGTCTTCAAGAGAGCAAACTCCACCGAGAAGATTCCTGCCAACACGGCGACGTTGAATTTGAGCACTTTCTCCGGCGACTCGTCTTGTGACTTAGGCATCGACTGTTTTTGAATGCGTCCCAATCTTTCCTGGAATTGCTTGACGCTGGCCATTTCGTCTGCAACAATCGAATCGAGCGTCGATAACAGGCCGAGTATTTCCTGCTTTACATCAATCCGGAGCTCTCCATATGCAGCGCCAATATTAATGTCCCCAGTCCGCTGATCCAAGGTCTCCTTGTAGTCAACATATACATTTGGAGCACTAAGATCTGTGCGCCAAATGCGTTCGCCATTCTCGTTCGTCAGCTCTGTAATGGCGTCTCCTGCAGTCACTAGCGCACTGACGCCTTGCCCGTACGTCTTAGCGGTTCGGTCCGTTCCCAGCAGAGACAGTTTGATACCGTGAGCGCGAGATGTGTGGTGCAAGTTGATACTGTTGAGACTAATTGCGCCGTCATCCGCAGAGATCACGACGTGAAAGACTTCAGACTCGAAAAGTTCGTCGCCCATGTATTCATCTCTCCTGGGCGACTTAGGCCGTGTCTTAGGGGAGGGCGATGTTTGATTGGCAATTGCCTCAACTAGAACAGCGATTGGATCCAGTATCTCCCAGTGAAGTTTGAGAAGAATCGCAGCACTGTGCGCTTGGAAAAGGATCTTGGTCTTCAGATTCTCCTCCATTAACATCAAACCCGTCGGTTGTTTCGGAGGGATTACCGCAAGACGAATAGCTAGGGCAGCGACCGAGAGCTCATTGGTTTCGGAGCCGCATTCAACAAGGAGTCTGAGGATGTCGGATTGCATCGTAAGCTCCAGCGGAAGGAGCTCCTCTGGAACATCGCGGTCAGCGCTGCCAAGCAAGCTTTGGAATATTTGCGTCCTCTCGAGATTTGGTACGTCCCAGCTGCACCACTGCGCCCATGTATCAAGTACCCTGCGTTCTTCCTTGGGATATTCGCATGGACCTGTCAATCTCTCTTCGAGTGCCTCTTTCTTATCCGGAGGGAGAGTCGAGAAGGTATGGCGGAAGCGCGTAACGATCTTCCAGGATTCCTGGTTGCGGAAATGGTCGGGGAACGCCCGAAGAATATATGTCATTCTTGTGAGATAGGGCGGATCGGTTGTTTGCTCAGCATGCTCGGCGAGGAAGGTTCCCAGGAACCTGACGCGATCCATCTTTGGCGGGCCAAGTGTTTGTGCCTTGCCTTCGATTTGATTGGCGAGACTCAAGATCCGTGGGACTGCCGCTGTCAAATACGCCGTCTGCTGGGCAGGGACAAAGGTCGTCAGATCTCTGAAAGAGATATTGAGAGACCGGGTCTGCGTGAAGACCAGCCAAACCAGAATATCTTCGACACCCAACCGTATGCCATCTACGTTGCCGTCTTTGACACTGTCATTGTCTGCCATGCTGATCGAAGCAGTCTCCAAGGTCGTGTGCACAATTAGCGCAGCGTCAGTGCTACCTTCGGGGACAGATTTATGCCTGACCGTAAGGTTGAGGTAACTTAGGCCAATGTCAATCTGATCCTGCACTCTGTCTCGATTATCCACAGTACTCATGCTCTCATCACAGCGAACGCGGCCGTCGAAGCTCGGTAAATTCACGTTCACTTCTATCATGCCTCCTTTACTCTTTCTTGCCGCTTGGCGCTTTGACACGTTGTCCATTACGTCCATTTGGAATGTGTCAACGATGTCTGCAGGCCTTTGGGGCAGCATGGCTGATACCATGTCGAAGACGACGTTACTAATGAGAGGCTCAACGTAAACCCTAATGCCGGGCTGAAACTTGATCATGATTGTAGTGTGGTCGGTTCCCTGACTTTGCTCTGAATCGAAGTAGTCTTCGTTGAAAGATCCAGGTTCGATGTCATCATCGTCGTCCTCAAGAACACTGAACGGCGGAACGTCACTGATGTCGACTTCAAGACGATTCAGTGCAAAGTCGGTGTGGTTGTACGGGCTGAAGAGCGTGATTGCTCCCGAACCTCGCATCACATCAAGATCATGAGGAGAGTGAGTCGTGAGCAACGCCGCAGTCCTGTCTGATGCGTGAGTTTGTTTTATTGCTCCTGGACGTAGACCTTTGCCATCAGTGGTGCCTCGAGAGATGGTGGAAGCTGCCGACCGGCTGGTGCCAGACTCGTTGTCGAAGCTGATCAAGTCTTCATCGCGAGTAGAATGCTGGTACTTGCCAAGGGGGACTGGCAGGACAGGCGCAGCCATGGCAGGCGGGCCTGGTTCAAGATCATCACTAGGCGCCGGATCCAGTTCGACTTCGAGATTCTGGTCAACGAGGAAGCCCGCACGTGTCGTTCTGATATCTTGTCGTCTGATATGTGCCTGCTGCTTGCCGCGCTCGGCAGTAAAGTGCATCTTGCGTTTGACCACCGACAAGGACACGCTCGTCTGGAAGAAGCCAAAGCAGTGAGCCGGGGACGCAGTCGTCCCGCGTGATATATGGTGTAGTGCGTCTTTCGGATCCATGCATGCTACGGTGAGGTTCGGTAGAAGTATACTCATCCGGCTAGAGAACAAGGAGTCGCTCCAGTCACCTAAGTTCAAGTCTATAGGTTCTGTGGAGACGCAAGCCACCCCACTGTCAGTCTTCAACCAAATAACGACAGTCTGGGTCTTCAACCGCATAAAGACCGCGTCCGGAATGGGCTTAGTCTGTGCCAGTGGGATTGCGTTCTCGTAGTCATCCAGTGCGAACGCAAAGCTTCTTCCTGCCTGCGCCAAAGTTTGTACAAAAGGCGCAGAGCACTCGCCCGTGATCGCGCCTACGTCAACGTCCCAGTTTGACACATAAGCTGGCTCCGTAGGGGGCAATCCAAATAGTCGGTGGCCGCAGAAGTCCAGTCCGTCAATAACAATCTGAGGGCCAGATTCGCGCAAGCTGGGGTTTTTGGCATCTCCGTCGTCCAGGACGGACGATATAGTCATAGGTGAGACGTTCAGTGTTAGATCCAGGTAGTAGTTTGTGACTCTGAGATCAGCCGTGGCCATTGGCAGCTCCAATTTGATATGGTTGTCGCACGAGTAAAGGTTGGCAGGTAGCAACATGACAGGACGTGGCACCCCGATGCAGAGGATAACATCAAGGTCATTGCTCCGCCGGAAACTGTGCTTTTGCGATTCAATCTGTTCCACGGTAGCAGCAGCGGGCCCGCCGACCTGATACTCCTCCAGCGTCTTGAAATGCATAAAGTCTCCGAAATAATTCTCTTTGACATTGATGAAGTGCCGGACGAGAAAGCCATACGCTCGCAGTAGAAGGCCGGTCCCTTCAATGTTTAATTGCAGAACATCTGTCAATCCGGCTGCAGTCTCAGTAAACATGGAGTGACTGCCTGTGAGGGTGAGCTCTTCCAAGGTAGCAACACGCTTCTCTTCCAGAAGAGTAGAGAGGGTGATGCGGGATGGGGTGTGTAGGTCAAGAAAAAGCCATTTCGCAAGGACACCGAATGTTATGGAGTTCTTCGCAGGCCTATATTTGTCGATAGGGATGCCCAGATTAGCATCTAGATTTTCACCTCCCAGAATCAGGAAGTTATTGTCGTCCATATCAGCAGGCTTGTTGATGAGGTTGGCATCGTTAGAGTTGAGGAATATCTTCCAATTGATGAAGGAAAGATCCAGTTGATATTTGTACGGCACGAATGTGAAGAAGTCAGGAGGAGGTCCGCTTGACCAGTCGTTCACTAAATCGATTATGAGGAACATGTGATCTCGGAGGATGAAAAGGTCCATTTCATGAATTGTAACCTTGAACATCCAGGTCCGTAACGCGTTCCAACTTAGGGGGTTGGATAAGTCTCCGTCCATTACTATCCGGCCGGTGCGCCATAACAATCCGTGATTCACGCTCGTCTGGATTTCGGTCTTTTTTACGTCCAGATCGAGGCGATTGTGGAAGCCGTCTCGTCGAGCATACATGTCCATAGAATAGTTGACTGTGGAGTCGGCTGCCACTTTAAGATCCAGCCATCCGAAGGGCCGTATATCTGCGACATTGGCACCTTGGTTCCGCTTCCTCCCTCTGCCAAAACGTTTCCCGTGCCGCCCATGCCTCTTTCGAGGGCCTTGGTCTTCAACGCTCACGGAGGCCTTCCGAATCTCTGCTCTTCCTTTCCATTTCCAGTCTTTTGACCCCTCCCTCATGGGAATACGTAAGATGACATCCTCTTCCAAACAAAGATGCAGCTTGAAGACCGTTGGCAATCGAGCCTCACCGGGTCTGATAGTTTCAAGAGGCCGCGCATCGACTTGCGTAGCGGGAAAGAAGATGTTTTGAAGAATGACCCGCTGTCGATCAGCCCAAGGACCATAGGTCACAACCCCACCATGAACAGAGAGCTCCATCCCGTATTCAGGTGGTCGAGATCCATTGGGGTCATCAGCGAATGTCGGATCGAGCTGACCTTTTGCGGGACTCGCCGGTACTTTGCCTGGAATGTCCCAGTAGAAGCGCATACTGACCAATGGGACATCAGCAATCTGCGACGATTTGGCGTATTCGACATCATCCCATTCGTCATGCTGGGCCTTTTCGTCATCGTCGAGGTAGCGCGCAAGGCCCTGCCACTGCGCCTGGCCAGGAACTTTGTTGTGCGTGCTCACGCGGTCTTCATCCAGACCAGCCGTGGATGCGGTTCGGATTGATCCAGAAGAATCTCGTCTTGAGCGGCTTATATTCGCTATTGGACTCCAGAACATTCGAAATGGCGCAAGGAAAAATGATCTCAGAGATCTCAGGCGCCTCCGAATTGCCCCCACGTGATGGGTTTTGCTCAAACGCGCTCGTTCATCCAGCTGAAAGTATTTGAAATCTTGGTTGGGTCTGAAATGCACCAGGACATTTTTGACATCAAAGTCGAACAAAATCTTCCACAGGTCAAGCTCCCCGGCACGGCCAGCATCGATCTTGCCGTACGCATTTTCGGTCTTGGCGGTAACGATGGTGGTCGATGTCTCATTCCCTACGGCTGCTGCTGCTTTTCTGCATTCGATCTGGATCGGAAAGATGCGCAAGTATGAGGGGATGGAGCTTTTTGGGGTGTTAGGCTCGCTGTTACTTTTGCCCACTAGAGAGAAGCCACTTGTAGTCTGTGTCTTTTCACGGTCAAGTATATCTTCGCTGTCGCTGGGGTCACTGTGGTCGGAAAAGGCCGCTTTCGGTTCCGGTTCTTGTTCTTGCGCCTTTTTGATGTTGGAGACTAGATAGTCGTACGCGGGACTATGGTTGTAGAGGAAGGCCTCTACACCATTTACTCTGATGAACAAGCGACATGGATGGGTTTGCTTAGCCACGGCGGTACCCTTCTCTGCCCTGCCAACGCTCCTGCTCCGGGACCTGGACTTCTCATCCGTCGACTCTGAGCTATCGGACGGACTATCAGGTCGGGTTTTCGCATCTTCCAGGTACACCTCTGCCTGCTGCACTTTCCGAAGCCAGTAACGCCATGTGATATGTCCGTCGTGAACGAGGATGGTCTCATTATGTCCATGGTATTGTATACTCTTGAAGAATAGTCTGCCTCCCAGGAGTGATATCTGTAGCGAAGTGATATCAATATGGGCTCGAAATTTGTGCCAGGTATATGCTCGTATGCCGTATGAGAGTACGGTCGCAAACAGCCGATTGAAATAGAATAGGAAGAACAGCGCCCTGCGAATGTTGATCAGCTCTCTGCATGAAAGAGATAGCCACGCCTAAACTTACAGGATACCACAGACGAGGATCTCAACCTGGAATACCCAGTTGAACGCTTCCTCCGCGCCCAGCGGCTGGGCGGTGATGCCTCCACTCGACATAACCTCCTCTGTCAGCCGTTCCGCGCGTCCTTCTCATGGTGCAACGGTGTACATGCGAGCTTCATGAATGCCCGCACATCTGAAAGAGGTATTATGCGCGCTGAGAGGGAAATAACTCTCTGCAAATCCCAATGGCTAACTTCCAAGTTATCACATGAAACGGTGCTGGTGATGTTCATGGAGGTGGCTTCCTAGCTCGGCGCTAGTGCGACCGAGACGAACCGCGGGCACGAGCTCGAACCCTGCCTCGTCATGGGGAAAACAGTTGCCTGCGAGCACAGTAACTTAGATGCAAGTACGCGCGTGACCTCGCAACCGCCACGACCAAAGCACCATGCAGTGCTCAGCGTCCTTTTGAAACTACAGCGATATGGTCGGCGCCGAGCTCCATCATGCTGCGGCCATGAAGGGCCAACAAGCTGAACATGGAGGAACCGGGTCCAGATTCGCAACCATCGTGACCATACTCGCAGGCGTTTCTGCCCTTGTGGCTACTTTTCTTACGTTCATCTCGGTATGGCTCCAGACGAAGAACTACAGGAAACCGCTTCTACAACGCTATGTGGTCCGCATCCTCTTCATGGTGCCTATATACTGCGCGGCATCATGGGCAAGCCTCATATCGTTGAAGGTGGCCTTCTGGATCGACCCCTTCCGCGATGTCTATGAGGTGCGCTTGATCTCTCTTTCCGCATCCTGATACCTTTCTAACTCTCTCCGTAGGCTTTTACACTCTATACCTTCTTTCAGCTCCTTATCAACTTCCTCGGCGGCGAGCGTTCCCTTATCATCATGATGCACGGTCGAGCCCCTGTGTCACACCTGTGGCCTCTAAACCACTGTCTAGCGAAAGTCGATATCTCAGACCCACATACCTTTCTCGCAGTCAAGCGTGGCATTCTTCAATATACCTGGATGAAACCATTACTGGCCATCTCAACAATAGCGATGAAGGCTACGGGCACATACAAGGAGGGCTACATAGGCCTGACGTCGGGCTACTTCTGGAGCGGTCTGATATACAATGTTAGTATCACGGTCAGTCTTTACGCATTGGCCTTGTTCTGGGTTTGCATGTCCGCAGACCTGCATCCGTTCCGACCTATGCCCAAGTTTTTGTGCATCAAGGGCATCATCTTTGCTTCATACTGGCAAGGGTTCTTTCTTTCGATCCTTGTGTGGCTCGGTGCTATACCGGATCTCAACGGCGAATACTCCGCGGACAACCTGGCGGCAGCTATACAAGATGCTTTGATTTGCTTTGAGATGCCTCTCTTCGCCGTTGTGCATTGGTATGCTTTCTCATGGCACGACTACGCGGACAAGACCATCTCCGATGCAAGGATGCCTGTCAAGTTTGCTCTCCGCGACGCTTTCGGGCCTAAGGATCTTATCGAGGACGCGAAGGAAACATTCTATGGCACTCAATACGAATATCGATTCTTCGATGCGTATGACAATGTCATAGGACATGAGCAGTCAAGCTCCCGCCAGGCACGCATGAAAGAAGGCATGCGATACGAGAGAAATGGCAGAGGCAAGTACTGGCTTCCTCCTCCTGGCCATGGCGCCGACGCCCGAACACCGCTTCTCAGCAAGGTCGTCGGTGACAGTCGCGCTCGCGCCATGAGTCCAGGTGGTGGCAAGTCCCGATCTGTATCGTCGTCTGCGCGCGGAGCCAGTAGATACGGGGCCTCAGCCGAACCAGAAGAGCCCGAGATGGATCCCGAAGAAGAGCGGCTCTACACCAGTGCTCGAGGGTTGGAGTTCGGTGATTGGAACTATCCAGTCATCAACACGCATTATGCAAGCAGAGGCGAACAATTAAATCATGATCCAGAAATCATCACGGCCTCTACCAACAGGAACCTTCTGCAACCGACCAGGGACAACCGCAAGAGGCGGAAGAGCAGGATTAAGAGCATCCAGGAGAACGTGCACCAGGGCGAGCATGAAAGCAGTTCCAGTAGTGCGGAAGGGTCAAGCAGCCGCTCTAAGTCTAGGACGAAATCGACTTTGCCAATCATTGGGGATATGCTACATCGCTCGGAGTCGGAGAGCTCGAGGGAGTCTCGCAACAGCCAGCTGGTCGATCTCGTGGTCGAGGACCACCAAGCCGAGGAAATCGAACGTGTCAGAGCGCGGAAGGAAGGAGGACCTGGCTGGAATGAGGTCGAGCAGAGACACTTTGTGTAAGTCGCCTTGCCTACACCCTACCCTACTAAGATGATGTCGCTGACCCCGTTCACAGGAAAACATATCCAGACGAGGATGCGCAAGAAGAGGTCCGCGAGGGCTTCAACCCTGATAAGCCAGACCAGGTAGCTACGGATGCGGAGGCTCACAACATGGACGAGCCGTTCACGGTCGGCGAGGATGAGGAAGCCGTTGAAGACGAGCCTGACCAGGCTGGTCATGAGCAACCGTGGGACAAGCGGGATTACTCTTCCACTTCGCCGCCTGAGAGCCCGGACTACGGCAGCTTCAACGAGGAGCGTAACGCTTGGGGGTCAAATGATTCTCCTAAGCGATGATCTTGTTCGATGGGATTATGTATTTGGGTGTTCTGTAGCGAGCAGCATAGCGAGGCGTTTGGTGTTCTCTACCACTTGACAGAATGATTACCATGATAACCACTGCGCCTGTGAATGTACAGATCGGCTCTTTTGCCAATGACAGTAGTGTGGGTCAATACTGGTCGGGTACCGTATTTGGACCCTTGACTCATGTGAAAGTACCCGTCGGGTCCGTGCGCCAAATTTCAAGACAATCCTCAGATCGCACCCCCGCCTTCGCTCACCTTGTCCCACCACCCCTCCCATTCTTCCTCACGAATCACCACGCGAAGATGTCGAAGGTGGAGGACCAGGGCGCAACCCTGTACGAGAAATGCCTGGCGACGGCGCTCTCCTCGCCGGAGGGCAAAGCCAAGCTCTTCTACCAGGAAGAACTGATCGCGTTCGGGATTGTGGATAATGTTGCGGATTTGATGGGCTTGTGTCAGGGGTTGATGCATGCGCAGTTGCTGCGCTTGATGCAGTTGGATAATAAGACGTGTTTCGCGCTCAGAACTAAGGAGATTGCCAACAAGTACGTGAGATTCTGAGCTGGGATTTGGGTCCGAGGGTGGAGGATGGGATATGCGCTGGCGGATCGGGGTATTGGGGCGGTCGCGCTGGTTTTGCTGGATGGAGATCAGATGCTAGAGGGAAGAGGTTGCTAACAGAGTTGTTACTGCAGAGTCGTCACTCTTGCCGAAGAAGAGCGCATGGTGTACAATCAGATCGAAAACACTGGCACGAACGGAATATGGCAGAAGAACATCAAGCAGCGCACCGGCCTGCACCAGACCGCCATCACGCGCGCCATGAAAACCCTCGATACCAAGCGCCTCGTTAAGCAAATCAAGAGCGTCAAGAACCCGGCCCAGAAGATTTACATGCTCAGCCACCTCTCGCCCAACGAGGATGTCACCGGCGGCCCATGGTTCAGCGACGGCGAGCTGGATATCGAACTTATCGGCGTCACGGCCGATGCGGTCGTGCACTTTATCGAGAAGCAGAGTTGGGCCCGCGGGTTCGTGAAGAGGGAGCGCAGTCCGAGTCCTGGCATGGATGGAATCGAGGAGGCGGGGATGAAGAGGAAACGGACGGATGATATAGAGGGTGTGCATACGAAGAGCAGGAAGAGGCACGATATGGTCGAGACTCAAATCTCGTTCCCGCCCGGTTACAGAGGTTATCCGACCGTTTCGGCGATTCACCATTTCATCCGCGAGTCCGGGTTTATCAAGGAGGATGTGGTGTTGACGGAGGGTGATATTAAGGGCTTGTTGGACGTGCTGGTGTTTGATGATCGCATTGAGCAGATCGGGAATGGGTATAGGACGGTTAGAGGTGTGCAGGGTGCTACGGAGGCCATGATGGGCATGGTTCATGGAAAAGCTCCGATCGATATGATTGAGGATGTCGAGGGTAATGGTCTGACTCAGGCGCCTTGCGGAAGATGTCCTGTCTTCAATCTTTGTGAGGAGGGCGGACCGGTCAATGCGCGCAATTGCGAGTACTTCGAGGCCTGGCTAAGAGCATGATCGAAACGGGACCGCACGAAGAGGGATTCATTTTGGGAGAGAAGCGGGATTGCATATGGGATTTGGCGTTTTTGGGGGGGATTACTCCACGCGTAGCTCAAGTGCTGACTACGCCTTTACTAGCCTCGGTGTTGAATGGCATATCTTAACGGGGACAGTTTCCAACACATGGACATATCAAAAGATTTCCCAATGTTCTACGTTTCGGCAATGCCAAGTAGGCTGGTCGCGATATCATGACCGATCGGTCATGTTGAAGAGCGGAGCTTTGGTCATGGTACGCTTTCAGTCCATCTTCCCTTCAACACGAGCATTCTGCCACTCGTCCGCCTCAATCGTCTTTTTCGGACCGCGGAACCAGTGTCTGCCACCAATGCGTGGAAGGAACCAGCCCGCAACCGAGATCAGAGTGATGGCGCCAATCATCACGGGCGCATAGTTCAACGTTTCCTGTGTGTTCTTGTCAGCTCGATTGCACAACGCACGCCACATTCGGATACGCCTTACCCCTGTCACTGGATACAGTTGCGGGAGCAGCAGGACGATACACAAAAAGCCGATGTACAGACTAGCCAGGGCTCCGATGAAGGGGCTCAAGCGACCTAGGTTCCACTTGGCGGGCTCGAAGCGCTTCCTGCCTACGGTCTGGCGCGCGATGATGGGGAAGAGGTAGCTGAAGTTCGTTGCGATTGTGGCGGCCGCTGTGATGGCGGAGAAGGCCACGTAGCTGCCGATGACTGCTGTGGTCAACGCGACCGCAATGCAGTAGACCAGGATCGCGGCGTTGACGGGCATCTTCTTGTTCTTGGACAAACGGCGGAAGTACTTAGAGCCCGGGAGCACGTTGTCGCGGGAGATGGCGTAGGTTACGCGCTACGTTCTGTCTGTCAGCGGGCTGGGTAGAGTCTATTCGTTGGAGTGTGCAAGACTTTACCTGAGCGGACATGAAGCATGATGCGGTCGCGCAGGTACTGTCAACCCAGAGCATGCTGAGGATAGCAGTTGCGCCTTTGGGCCCAACGATCTGGACGAGATACTCGGCCCAGTTGTTGCTGTAGGCGGCTAGGAGACTGGTCAGCCTTTCACTTTCGCACAAGACTTGAGCCTCCAGCTACATACCTCCGATAATACCCTCGAAGTCTTGCATGCAGAATAGGACGATGATCAGCGTGGGCACGGACAGGAGCCAGCCGGATAGCGTGGCCATCCACATCCCTTTCGCAACCACCTCCGACGCTTCCTTTGTCTCTTCAGCAAGATGGGCCGAGGCATCATAGCCGAAGAAAACCCATGCGCCCTGAATCGGTATCAGCGTCGTGCACTACAGAGGCCTTGCGAGAAGAAACATACGAAGAGCAGGGAGATGACCCAGCAATAACCATCAGAAGCTTGCTTGGTATCGCCGTCGTTGATGCCGTTGTAGAAGTGGTTGAGCGCGCCGCTTCGGGACTGGAAGTTCCCCGACGCTTTGACGGGAAACCAGATCCAGTAGAGGAAGAATAGGGTGAAGAAGATCATGATCGCGAAGCGGAAGTACCACGCTCTGTCGTCAGTTAGCCAGTGGTTATGTAACTCGGCCTCATGCCGGCAGGGCAGGGCAGGGCAGGGCGGCTCACAGGATCCGCTGACTGTACACATTGGGCAACACGGCGAATAGAATACCGATACTCGTCAGCAGCCACGAGAACCAGCCCTCGGTCAGGACGGTCGCGTTGGGATAGTTGATCTCGAGCGCCGACAGCAGGAAGTTCGTCGAGCCCTGTTGCACACCCGGCACAACCGTCACCCAGCCCGCCCAGTTCCACCACTGTCACCCCCGTCAGCCTCACTTCGCCATTCCATCCACTTCGCCGAACAACTCACCGCAGTCATCCAACTCAAAAACGGCCCCCACTCCTCCCCGCCCAGGCGATACGACCAGTAATAGATCCCACCCGCGGTGGGAAGCGCGGCCGCTATCTCGGCCATGGCCCGCGAGACGACGAAGGAGAGGCCGCCGACGATGGTCCAGTTTGCGAATGCGGCTTGCGGGCCGCCGCTGTACATGACCCAGCCGAAGAGGACGGGGATGCCGCTGATGAAGTTCATGCTCGTGAAAGTCGCCGCCCAGTTCTCGAAGAGGCCGAGGCCGCGGACTAGTTCTGGGGTGGGTGTTAGTGGTGGGGTGGGGCTTGTGGAGCTGTGGAGGATTGAGGGGGAGAGGGAGAAGTAGAGGGAGAGATATACCTTGCTTGTACCCGAGTGTTGCGAGGTGGTATTCATCTTGGGTGAATACTCTGCCTTCTTGCACCACTTCGACTGAAGGGGCGGGAGACGAGCTGATCGGCTTTGCTGCGCTTTCGATGGTTGCTTTCTCCTCCATGTCTGCCATACCGTTCCACTCAGTTTCCAGAACAAAGAATGTTTAATCTACAAGAGTTTAAAACCACCCCGAACTGGGACGGGCGCGCCCCCAATTTAACTAGCTGTTCGCACGTTCAACTTATCGTACCCCGGTCTGGGGGTCCCAAAAACGATACCCGATAAGCTTCCCTATCTCGGCCACGCCCCCATATTTCCATATCTGCAGGAGTGGTAACGACTCAGCTCACACTTCATAGCTGCAGGACTGGCTCGATATCGATTATGAAACAAGCCTATCAGAAACACACTGCTTATGTTTGCCTCTTGTAGGCACCGAACCCCGCCCATGTCACGTCCATGCGGCGCTCACCTGCTGTCTCGTCACCATAGGTATTGATAGCCACCTGCTCTCACAACGCGATAGCATGGCAGGGCATTAGTGAACAAAGTAGCGTTTGCTTTGCCTTATCTTTCGCATGCTAAGCAAGTTGCCAGTGAAAATAAAACACACGTGCCGGTATCATACCACGGTCTAAAATTCTAGCGGAGCCCAAGAAAGGGCTGTTGAAGATATCGCTCCATGTCCATACCGTAGCCTCGAAACGCTCACATACCCCAGGAAAAGAAATGCCCACTCACAAAAACTCCTCTTGACGCCTCGTTGTGACAAAAGATTTTGAAACCCAAAGCTTTCACTTGCGTAGATACTCATCCCACGCCTCGTAGAACCCCTCCATCCTCCACCTCAGCCCATCATAATACGGCTGCAAGCCTTTATCCATATGCGCTGACCACCACTTATCATGCATACTAACCACACCCCCCTCCCTATCCCCGACCGACGGAAACCGAATATTCCACTTCGTATCCACCTGCTTCCACGGCATCCTGCCGTCCAACCTGTGCGCGTAGTTGAGCAGATTCTGCTCCACGTAGCGCGGATCGAACGAGTCCTCCGTCTCGAGTAGGGAGATGTAGTACTCGAATGCCGACTGCGAGGGCCCGAAGATGAAGAAGCCGGCGTTGAAGTAGCCGGGTTCTTTGTAGTCGCCGTTGCTCGCGTGAGGCGGATAGGCGTGGACGGGATTCGCCTCGGCCATGGTGGCGAGGAGGTAGGATTCCGGTACAGTTGCGTAGCCGCGGCCCTCGTCGGGTTCGCGGGACGGAATTATGTGGGTGTTGGGGTCGGAGAAGACGCCGTCGAGGCAGCCGTTCAGGATCATGTCGCCGTCGAGGAAGAGGGCGCGCGAGAACTGCGATAGTTGCCAGGCCCGCAGCTTGGTCATTAGGTCTTTCCATTGCGGCATTTCGCCAATCACCCAGGAGGGCGTGTCGACGTACTCGACCTCGATGACGGTGGCGCCGTCCGCGGCTAGCCGGTTGCGTTTGGCTGGGGGTACGTCTGCTGTCACGAGGATCAGGAACGGGATGTTTGACTGCGTGCTGGTCTCCGGCTGGTGCATCAGCTGGTAGCCTAGAAGGCGGGTCGCGACAAAGTAAGGGTCGGCGTTGATGTCAGTCTCGGATTCGTTGGCCATGGTACCGGACAGAAACGTCACGTAGGCCAATGTATCCTTGTTATTGGCTTGAGGCCTGATATGCTGCAGGTCGGTGCGGTAGACGGTTGGCACATTGCCGGAGATGACATCGACTGCGTATTGTTTGGCGGATTTTATGGCGGCGGAGTGGATGGATGGGACTGTCGTGAAATGGGTGGCGAAGAAGTAGAAACCTAGGATGGCGACTGACGAGAGCAGCAAGAGCCGTACGGCAAGTGGCGACATAATAGCTTGGCTCTTGAGAGAAAATATGCGAACCGGAGATGGAGGAAGAAAGGAGGAAGAAAAAGATTCCCAATACGAGATAACGACTACCTTAGGATTTAAGCATTGCCTTGCTGAGTACTACCATGCAAGGGCAGAATTCCAAGCCAGAGATATGGCTCCACGAATGTAAGGTCCAGGGCGACCCCGATGTGATGGAGAGGTCGACTCAGTAAATTCGGCGCGACGGCCTTTTCCCTTCTCATTGTATATGTAGGCGGAATCATAGCTGACCTAATGACATGAACAAGTATTAAAGTCAGCTTACGGTTCTTACGTGTGACACGAATAATGCCTGCAAGCCTCTTCGGAAACGAGTCTGGGCTTGCCGCCAGCTGTCTCAACCTTATGATCTCGGCTTTCTACCTTACTATCTGCAAGTCAAGAGCGAGATGTGCGGTATCGTCCTCGATGATTCCCGCCTCGACGAAGTTTTGACTTGGTGCTCTGGTGCGCAGGGAGGCTGAGACGAAGCTAGCAACCTCGCAGGGGATCGGACATTCTGCAGGCCGAGGTCTGCTTCCGCGGACCGTCAAAAGCTCGCATCCCGCGCTCTACAGCACCCAGCTTGATTAGCAACAGGGAAAGTGTGAATAAAACAATCAATTGTCTGTTTTTGTACTATCCTAGCGATCAATGGGTATCATACAGTAAATCTACTTAACATTTTTCCGATTCCAAGCTATGCTCCAATCCATTCCCTCCATCAAAACCAACCCTTAATTCCCCCTCACAGAGTCAAAACAGCAATACCAGCAGCAATAGCAAGTCCACTCAAACTAGCACCAACGGACGAAGCGCCCCCTGTGGATGCGGAAGCGGAAGCGGAAGCGGCGGCGTTGCTGACGGATGCGGTGGCACTACCAGTGGAGGACCCGGTCCCGGTCATGGTGCTGGTCTTCAGGCTACTTGGAACGGTCAGGGATCCAGTAGGCTTGACGACGGTGCTGTTGTATCCATACCCGGAAGACACCATGCTGTGGTGGGTGGCCGAGACCGGGCCGGCGGTGGCGGTGGAGCTGCTGTTCCTAGTGATGGTGCATGGGCAGTCGGTGATGGTGAGGGTGGTGGCCTGTGCTGTGTTAGAGGGGGTTGGAGACGCGTGACTAGGGAGGAGATGGACGAACCTCGCTGACGGTGTAGGTCTTGTTGCCCACAACCACGGACGTGGCCTCTGGGCAGTATGTGGTGAGAGCGGTAACAACCTCGGTGGTGTAGACTGCGTCGGCAGCGACGGCCGTGATGTCGGAGCTAGAGGTGGAGGTGGCGGTGGCCTTGGAGGATGATGATGATGATGATGAGGAGGAGGAGGAGGAAGGGGAAACGTAGTCGTCGTTGGAGATACCGAACTGAGTAGAGTACTGGTACTGGCCGGTGGCGTCAACGATCAACTGAATTCCGTAGCCGGTAGTGTTAGGAGCAAGGTTGGAGGTTGGCATCCAGACATAGCTTCCGGTGTTGTTGATGCCCTCAGTAATGATGCCAATTGGGACGACGTTGGTGGATGGGCCCTTGAGAAGAATGAGGCTGACAGTTCCATGGGTGGTCGGGTCCCAAGTGATGGTGTAGTTCTCGCCGACTGGAACGATAGAGTTGAGGCCAGGCTCGTAGATCGCGTTTCCCTTTGGATCGCCAACTGCCGCGTGGTATGCGGAAACGAGAGGAGTAAAGGCGGCAAGACCGGCGGTGAAGAGCGCAAAGAGCGAGAAGTCGTTGGAGGTAGACATTGTGATATACTTGATCGGATTTCCGGATTAGGTGATTATACAGAAAGTATAGTAAAGAATGCGTGAAACGGGGTAAGCAGCGATTAAAGAGTGACTACGGCGAGACTTCGCGTTTGACGGTTAAGGAACGGACGAAGGGTGGGTATCCTTCTTATCGACGTTGTTCGTTGCCTAGGGAAGAAAACTGGTGGATGGAAGAGAGAGACTGGCGGACCATGGCGCCCTATATACAAACCGTCAGGGGAAACGGATTTGGATGGCACTAGGCACCAAACGCTGGTACAGGACGGTGTGAGGAACGATGCTACATTTAGCACGATGTGACACTTTAAAACCAATCGTATAGGCCGGCAAATGGGAACTTAATCTGAGTTAAGCCGCGTTTGTGTTGGTATACGAGCTTGGCGCAATTTCCCAGGCTCCCTATTTTCATGCCGACGCCCAGACCGGGCGCATTCCCCAGATCCGCGCTGTAGTCAGTTCAAAACACAAAGTGAACGGAAGACGAGGCGCAACGTTCGCCCTACACGGATAGGAGATAACACTATCAGGGTTGTTGGCAGGACAGTTTGATCGATACGCTTGACCACAGGGTCTTGAATGACGAATACTCCTTGTAGGGCTGAGGCTTCCGATCTTGGGATCTGGGCAGCAGATCGCTCATGGTGACTCTCGAATCAGTTTAATCCTGCGGCGCAGCGGCCCGGTTGACTCTGAAGGCGACCGGCGCATGTGAACACGAACAGAACCTTGGAAGTTGTTTCGGTCGCGACTTGGGAAACACGTCCGTGCAAACAATGCAAACTCAGGGGACGCGCTTTTCCAGGGTCCAGATGCGCATACTCGCATACTGAATCCGTTCACTGTACAGTAGCTTGCCACGTGACCTTCGGATGACTTCCTCGGCCGAATGCTGGAAGATTCCGGGCGGCGGAGTGACGTTCTCTGCCATCAGTCCTCTTATAGCTCCAGGTAGGCTTGACTTGCGCCCCTCATCCTCCCTCCTATAGTCTTCACGACAGCACACTATACCGCACACCATGGCGTCCCTCCTACGGCGGCCATTCGCCATCACCCAGGCACTCAAGCAGACCTCTCCCATCTCCCAGACCGTCGTCCGGAGCTTCCACCAAGCTGCGCCCAAGCAGTCCGCCTTCCGCTCATTCAAGCAACCCATCCTCAGCCAGTTCGCCGCATCGCGCAATGTCTTCCAGCAAACCTTCCGTCGCAGCTACCAACAGACTTCCTACAACCCAGTTGCGGGCGGCAACATGACCCAGCGTCTTCTCTACGGCGCCGGTATCTTCGGTGGCACTCTCCTCGCAATCAACCTGATCTTCAACCGTGAGACGAGAGAGGATGGCGGTATGCCACACTACGAGCGGAGCTACCTGAACGAGACGTTCATGCACACTGGACTCGGTATTGGAATCATCGGTGTCGCTGCGCGCGCTCTGCACATGAACGGCTGGAGCTACAGGCTCATGTCCGCAAACCCATGGGTTGTTCTCGGTGTCGGACTTGTTGGTTCCATCGGCTTCATGTACGGCACCTACTCGATCCCACCTGAGAAGTAAGTCACACCGATAGCCCTTCGTATACTTCCTGCATACTAACTCTCCTGCAGCTACGTCGCCAAGTACGCCATGTGGACCGGCTTCAACCTCACCCAGGCCGCCCTCCTTGCTCCTATGATGTTTTTCTCCCCAGCTATCCTTGCCCGCGCTGGTCTCTACACCGTCGGTATGATGGGCTCCATCGCTTTCGTTGGTGCCACCGCCAAGCAGGAGAAATACCTCTACCTCGGTGGTCCTCTCCTTGCCGGTGTCGCCATCGTCGCTCTCTCCGGTCTCGCTCCTTTGGTTATCCCAGCCACCGCCGCCCGCACGTTGATGTGGACCGAGAACATATGGCTCTACGGCGGTCTCGCCGTCTTCGGTGGCTTCACCCTCTACGACGTGCAGAAGGTGCTCCACCACGCCCGTCTGGCCGAGCGTGGCATGATGAGGCGGGATCCAGTCAACGAGAGCGTTGGTCTGGAGCTGGACTTCATCAACATCTTCGTTCGTATGGTGCAGATTCTTGCCATGCAGCAGGGCAGGAGAAAGTAGGTGCGTGAGTTTCTGGTAAAGGAAAGGGGAGGAGAAATCTGGATTTAATTCATTGCGCTGGCGTAAAGGGGAAGCCTTATTGAATGTCAATCATTCGATCGCTTGGTTTGTGCTCTCAACTTTTTACAGAACGATAAATGAAATTGTACTATCATCAAAAACAATACAACACGGTCCACTGTTTCTACCATATGTGTTCAAAACATGATAGTTGCGGTCCAGTCATGCAATGTCCATTTGCACAATGTCTGGTGAGTGTCTCCGATACTATCGTGCATTGATGGTGTTTGGAATGAAAACTGAATGAAATATCCTGTGCATTCTGCACATACGACAGGGGAATCTACCCTAACCACGGGCCAATATCCGCTCCAGGAATCAAAGAAACCTTCTAACAAGCGCACTACCGTACGGCATATGCCCAGCGCAGACCATCTCCCCAGCTCAATCCTCCAGTAACCCTACCCTACCCTCCCCTACCCACCTCCCCGTGACTTCCCCAAACCAACAATATCCTATCTACCTTACTCGCCGTCAGTAATCCGGCCCACAGCAATGACACCAGCCATCCAAGTACTGCAGATGCCGACTCGGCAAATGCTCCACCGCCCTCACAATCTCAAACTCCCCACACGGCACCATCGGATATCCCATCTTCTCCGCCCACTGCCTCATCTTCCTCGGCGCGGTAGGAGCCGTCGGGGGCGAGGGAGAAACACCGAAGGGATCCGTGACGAAGGAGCCAGCGCTGCCACTGCCCTGTGACATGTGCCCAGGGGTATAGGTATTTTCATTGCTAGGGACGTCCGCCTGTCCGTCGTAGTTCTGATTTCGAAAGCTTGTGCGCGCGTGCGGATTCATCTCCGCATGGGGCCCGTAGCCGTAGAACTTGATTTCGCGCCCGTCGCCGCCGCGCCAGCCGTAGGTGCGTCCTGCACCGGTTGCGGCGTCGGTGGTCCAGCCGCGAGGGCTGGTCCAGCACCCGCTCCCTGTGGTTGAGGTCGACGGGGCAGAGGCGGGGAAGGGCGGCGAGGAGAAGGTGGATGTGGTGTTGATGGGGGTGATGGTGTCGCTGTCTGCTGTGGAGGGATAGTGAAGAGGCTCTGGTATCGATGTCATGGGCCCTTGGGTGGGATCCGAGCTGTCTTCGGTCCAGTGGGCTGCTTGAAGATCATTCGGAGCCGTCTCCTTTCGCAGATCGAGAAGCTTTTCCTTTTGGTCTGGAGATAGTTCGTCCCAATACGCTCCGGGGATATTGGCGCTTTTGTCCGCGAGAGGGTTGTTGTGAGGCGTGCACACTGCCAGCTGCACCGCAGTCTGCGAAGGTCGCGATTGGACCGGTGTCTCAACGTTCTGTTCCTGACCGCAAGCTGAGGAAGTGGTGAGCGTCTGTGATACTGATATGGGCGTGATGATGGCGCGCGGAATGAATACTGGCGCGTTTGCCCTCAGGCTTGATGTTCTGGATCTATGCTGAGAGGACAGTGGCGCTTGGCCATTGGTGGCGTGTAGCGGACCACAAGCGAGTATAGCAGGGTCGTTGTATGGTTGTAGGGTCCCTGATGTTGCGCGACCGAGTGAAGCAACAGAATGTCCGTTAGAAACATTGCGGATGCGAGTGGTCTCCGCACCCAGCTCCAGACTAGACGCCCTTGTCTCAGGCCGCGCTCTTTCACTTTCTGCTTCGTCGTGAGAAACGTTGCTGTCCACCTTCTGGGCATGCTCCTCGGCTGTTCGCTTGATCCGTTTCAGTATTGAGGTAGAAGGGGAGTCTTTTGGCGTAGTGCATGGCTGGACAAAAGATGGCACGTCTTCCACGGATGTCTCGACGACTTTACGGACCCCCGTTTCGGTGTCCACCCAGGTCCTTTTCCATGTTGCCTTGAAAGATGAGGAAACCTTCCTTCCGCTGACTGTATTCCCATCCTGTCCGCTCTGCGAGGCGTCCATGGACTCATTAGCCGGGCATGCCGTAGCTGCACTCGACGCTTCACATGAAGCAGACAGTCGTCGCCTTATTGGTTCGAGCAGTGCAGAACGACTGCTGCTCTTGCGATCAGCATTGTCCTCCGAGTTTGACTTGGGCTCCTTGTCACCATCACTGCCCTTCTCGTTGGCAAAAGCACCCGCAATCGTGGATGGAGGCGCTTGACTTCCGAGAGTCTCCTTTCGCGAGGGCCTTGGAATGCGGGTTGTGTTGGGCTGCGAGCCAGATTGCGAAGTTGGTATCCGTAGGCTCAGTTGTGGTCTTGCAGAGCGGATAGACTTCCCATATCTCTCATTCGTTAGAACCCCGTCCTCGGTCGCATATCGCTCGCCTGTTCCATTAAGGTCTGGATGATCGATGTCATAGATGGTTGTCTTCGGTGATGGCGAGAGCTTTTCGGCAGCCGTTTTGCGTGCACGCGTAGTACCACCGTGTCGCCGCTGCGTGCCCACTTGAGAAGGCATGGTCTCCGCCTCAACAACCGCAGCTTCGGCTCGACGCTTGGAAGCAGCTGTAGGAGAAGCATAATGAGAGGTGGCACGGGTAAGGCTGGAGTTATCGGAGGCTGCATCCTTCTTGGCCTTTGATTTCAATGTTCCAGATCTTCCTTTCGAAGTACCCTTGCTTTCATTTCCGAGCAATTTGCGATTGGCTTTGCTGCCTTTATTCATAGTCCCACTGGAAGCAACGGTATTTGTCTTGCTGTGGCGAGACGCCTGTTGGGAACTGTCATCATCCTTGGGATGCATATCTGCCGTCCATGCTGCTGGCAGCTTCGCACGCTTGTGGCGTTCGGTGACAAGCTGAGCAGTGGTTACCGTCTCTGTCTCATGCATTGAAGCATTGTGCGAAGCTTGCGTTCTCGTCTCCCCAGTACGGGCAGTTGAATTGACCACAGCCCATCTGGCCCAGGCTTCGTCGTCTTTGGTTGAGTCACCACCATAGTGTACGGCCGCTGCCTCAGCCTGATCATCGCTAAACAAAGGCGAGGATAGCTGGTGCTGGGAGGAGACGTTTGTCCAGGAGTCAGATTCGTCAATATCAACATGGTCGACCAAGCTGCCCGACGAGGCAAGATCCGTTGCAAACTCAGATGAGGTTGTGCTCATGCTGGAGCTTGACGAGATCTGCATCATGGGGGATGAATGTTCTGTCTCAGCTTCCTTGGCGTCTTTCTCCTTCAGCACTTTGGCGTATGACGGTACCCTCTCCCTTGGGATCGGGCGATTTTTGTTACTGGCTGATGAAGTCACCTCCCTGCAGCTGCCGCTCTTTGCTTGCAGGGCTGGGAAAGCCTCATTTTCGAAGCGGAGCATGGAAGCGGCTGCCTTGTCTACTTTCTCGCTGCTGTTATTGCGTGAGGCTTCATGTAATCTCTGCAAACGGACTGCTGCGGAAGCTGGGACATCATCCTGATCCGTCACGGTCTGTGAGGCTTCCTGGGCCTTCAATTCTCGAATCTGGACTTTGAGCGCGTCTAGCTCAGCTTCAAGTATTGCGAAATCGTCAACACGGTTAGATGGCTCGGGCTCGTAACCACCACGAATCCGAGTAGACCACGATGATGTGGCCATATCGTAGCGAGCAATGACTGGGGATTCGGGTGTCGGAGTAGATGTTTCGGACTCTGCTATTGGTTTGGTGTGCACCTGTTGTTGTTAGTCTATAACGTAGAAGGGCTGCTTGGTTGGACCCAGGGTTGACCATTCTGGGCCAACGATGATATTCCACGTGGAGGGCGTTGCTTACCTTGGTATCTGTACTAAGTTGAGGGTTGGTAAGAAGGTTTGGGCGAGCTTGACGCTCAGTGATGAGCTTCTGGGTGAGACTTCGTTCTAGTGGATGGGTGTGGGGCGGTAATGATGGCTCCGAAAGGATGCTCTCCTGTAGAGATGGACGTGAAACTCCTGAAGTGATGTTTGAAGAAGACGCTTGGAGTGGAGGATCAGTCGAGTTGTTTGCATTCAGCATGGATGCGGCGTTGCTGTCGTCACGGCCATCAGGCGTGGTTTCCCAAACCGTATCAAGTACCGAATTCGTCTCTTGCGTGGTAGGCTCCGCGGTGATTGCTGTTGCCTGGTCGCAAAAGTCGAAGCATACAAGCTGCTGATGTGCGCATGAGGCGTAATAATAGTACTGATATTTGCACATGGTGATAGGTACGCCAACTCTATCCAGACTCCAAAGAATGATGTGTTTACGAGAAGTCCCGGGCATCTGGGTTTGATGTTGTAGTGTCATGCGCCGTGCCGCTTGCCATTCATATTGGTCGTATCTGCAGGAACCCGTCAACGCGTATGGGAAGGTGAAATGAGGAACCCGAAAGCGGAAGTCGCTTCACCCAATGCTGGGGTAAGAACGTGGACATGGAATATCGAGGCTTTTCAGGTACTAAGCACGGGTTAATGCGCTGGGAAATACGTGTCTTGTCATCAAACGCGAGGGCGCGCAGGGTGTCATTCACAAACAGAGTGATCCAAAGGTCTCACTTCAGCAGGGTCTAGCGTACTTTCACCCGGTTCCAAGCGTGCTTCACTCGCCCCGAATACATGCATGTGAAGCCAACAGAAATGGTAACATACTGTACAGTGCCTCAAAACCGCCGTTTTTTCTTGCGAGGACTTTTCGCTTTTTCTTCTAATTGATGCTTCAATTCCTGCCGTTTCCTGTCCGCCCTTTCCTGCGAAGTTTCTCTCGGCGGAGGTGAGCTATGTTCGGGCCGCTTCTCGGAACGAGCTATCCTCTTCTCGGCATCATTGTCATCCGGATCCTCAGTATCTCGTGTAGCATTTGAGACGGGCGAAGGTACTTCGATATCGCCGTGAGCGCTGGAAGTAGGTGGTAAAGAAGGAGTCCTGTGTCTGCTGCCACTCGGTTCAGCTTTGTGTCTCCCTCCGATCACGCCCAATTTCGACCTGGTCGTAGGTTTGGGATTCTGCGATGGCAGATCGTCGGATTCATGTGACTTTGCACGTTCTTCGTTTGTCTTCTTGGACCGCGAAGGCTTTTGTTCAGGCACTTGTTCGCTTTCTTCCGCAGTTGTAAGATACGGACTGGCTTCTTTAGGTGCTTTCTTGATAACACCTAGACGTTTACGGCTTGTTGGTTTGACTCGTGGTGCAGTACCTTCTTCTGTACTTTGAGCACGATCATGAGACTCAGACCGCCTTTTCCCGCGATGCTCTGCAACGTTGCGATTGTCTTCTGTAGAGAGGCTGCCAGCCTTTTCTTTGCCAGTGGAGGAATTTCCAGGTGATAATGAACCATTAGCCCTAGATGGATGCACAAGATGCGACGGCAATTCCTGAGTCTGGTAAAGTTAGTCACCTGAGCGCTAGGCAGCGCCATGGCTATTCTTACCTGGAAGTCGTCCATGTCCTCGTCAGTCTCACTGTCTTCCGCGTTTAGGCTTTTGTTTTGAAGCGACATGCCATTGGTTCGCGCTCCTTCATCTAGGTCTTCAGCCTGGGGCAACCCTAAGCCGAGCCTAGAATTCGGATTTTTACCGTCCTGTCTATTATCAGGAAGCGTACCAAGTATCTCTAGCAATTGGGCAGGTGGAGGCGAAGGTAGATCTGCATTGGTGTTGTAGGCTACATCCTCGTAAGGTTCAAGACCTTTCACGTACTTAGCGAGTTGACTACGCTGCGACGCCTTTCTCGATATTCTGATGTTTGAAACGCCGGGAAAGATTGCGGTCAGGTCGGTATTAGACGCCTCCATCCGGTCCAGTAATCTTGAAATGACATGATCTTTTTCACGCAGATGCAATGTAAGTTGCTTGATCTGTTGCTCGTGTGTATACGCTCGATTGAGTAAGGGGCATATGATTTCGTCAGACAGCTGTTGAGGGCCTTGTTTTACAAGATCTATGCGCCATTCAAGCTTGGGAAGTGGCGCAGGCAACGGAGCGGAAAGGACAATGGTCAAGTCATCCTCGCTTTGTTGCTTGTTGACTCTTAATGAGGTGTCTTTGGAACGCGTGAGGGCTTCGGAGATCTTGTCCAGTAAGATCTTTAGCTGGTCCTCGGCTTCTCTGGGATTGATACTACAGCGCTGACGCTCAGCTTTTGCGAATATCTGCTCTCGATTGAGGCTCTCTTCCCATACAGCAACAAGATCCGTAAGAGCTACACGGTAGCCATCGGTGTTGAAGTCGCATTTGATCAGCAGCTGCGGAGCTGGTGACTGTCCGACCTCCAGTGGAGACCATCGGCCGCTGGTAGACATGAATTAGGCGGTTAATAGGCTTCAGTCGGAAAACACCCGGCTCTAATGGCTTCAAGAGCCGGGATCGCGGACGGCGTTGTTCTTCAACTCCTTTTCTTCACCGCCATCTACAACCGCTCAGCGAACATGGCGCTGCATCTTGCATGTTCCAGTGTGTGCATTCATTGACATGGACTGTGAAACGAGCCTTAAGGTTATGCCCCCCTTGCAGCAAACTGTCGCGTGCATTAGGTATCACTGCCAAGGCCAGAGATGTCAGCGGCTTGCGGCTGCGGCGTTCGGCATTCTGGTCGCACGCGGCAAAAAGCTTGACGTAACGCTTAACCACTTAAGTCTCAGCAAAACATCTGCCATGACGTTTCTCAACCAATGCTTGTGCTGTGCTTGGTGGAGATTGATCACTTGGTGGAGACCCGTGGAGTTGACATCTCCAGGCACACGGTGACACGGCATGAACGGCACCACACAGAGATGGAGAGCAGTGGAGAAGGAGAAACTGGAGAGCCGGAGTTATCACTAGGCGCGGTAATTGATTGATAGCGAACCGGACGTAGGACACACGGCACACTTTCTCTTATCCCCTTCCTTTTGTTGACTCTCTTCTCTCTTCCCGTGTATATCTCTTGCAGTCTGTCCCCTTCCCCTCTGGAAGCAGTTCCACCTCGCAAGAGCCCTTCACCAGCCCCCTTCACCATGAATCCCGACCCCACAAATGAGCGGCTGGACCCTTCATACGAGGAGAAAAAGCCTGAATCTCCGCGCTCCTCAAACGCGCAATCGCCCGTAGGAGCCTTGGAAAACGAGTATCCGGATGGACGCCTGTTCCTTTCCGAAGATGAGGCCTATGCGAGAGCGCGACAGTATCCCGACGATCCGCGACCCATCTATGTTATCTTCGGACCGCAAGACAGAGACAACCCGCGGAACTGGGGAAAGGGCAAGAAGTGGTATATCACCTGCTTTGCCAGTTGGCTCAATGTGATGACGTGAGATTGCCCCTCTACTCTTTTCCTTCTACCGTGCCTATGGCTCGGATCGGACCAATCTTACCTGGGCGCAATACTGACGACTGAACCTCAGATGTCTCTGCGCAGGCGGCTACTCCTCCGGCGTCACTGATCTGGTAGCCGAATTCAATGTCTCGTCTGAAGTCGGTACAGTCGGGCTCTCTATGTACATCCTCGGGTTCGCAATCGGTCCCATGCTGCTCGCTCCTCTCTCCGAATACTTCGGCCGGAACCCCGTCTACATCAGCTCCTGGTTCATCCTCGTAATCTTCCAACTCCCTCTCGCCCTCGCGCCCAATATCGGCACCGTGATCGTATGTCGCCTGATCCAAGGTTTCGGCGGCAGCGCGCCTCTGACCAACACCGGCGGCACCGTCAGCGATCTCTGGGCCCGCAACAGCTCCGGCAACGCGATGGCGATCTACGGACTCAGCAGCACCTTCGGCCCCCCTCTCGCGCTCGTCATCAGCGGCTACATCGCGCTGAACCTCGGCTGGCGCTGGCTCTTCTGGGTCTACATGGCCATCTTCGGCGGCATCTGGATCATCATGATCGCCACACTACCCGAGACACGACACAGCATCATCCTGGAAAAGAAAGCCGCACGGGTGCGCAAAACGCTGCGGAAGGAAGGCGTCGCAGCCGCCTCCCAGATCCGCGACGCCCACTTCGACGAAGCCCGCAGCCTGCACTCCCTCTTCGCCATCACGCTCACCCGCCCCGTCCGCTTCCTCTTCACCGAACCCATCACCATCGGCGCCGCCGCCTACAACGGCTTCATCTACGGCATCGTGTACCTGTTGAACGAGGCGTTCCCGCTCGTCTTCGGCCCCACGGGCCACGGCTTCAATACGGGTCAATGGGGCTGCAGTTTCGCGGGGCTGTGCGTCGGCAGTATCATCGCGGCGTGCTTGCATCCGCTGCAGGAGCGTTACTACCTCAAGCAGGTCGCGAAGAACGACGGGAGGGGTGTGCCGGAGGCGCGGTTGTGGATGGCGCGGCTCGGCGCGTGTCTGCTGCCTGTTTCGCTGTTCTGGTTCGCGTGGTGAGTCCAAACCCAGCCTTTTCCGTTTCCTTTTTTTCTCGCTTTCTTTGCGTTGGAGGTGTCACAGCTAGGGTACGGAAAGCGCTAATTTTTTTCTCGTGTGAACAGGACATCCTACCCCTCCGTCCCCTGGATCGTGCCCATCATCGCCTCCGCCCTCTTCGGCATGGGCATCTACATCGTCATCCTCTCCATCCTCAACTACATCGTCGACTCCTACCAAACCTACTCCGCCTCCGCTCTCGCCGGTGTCATCCTGGTCCGTAACCTCGTCGGAGCGGGCTTCCCCTTGTTTGCGGAGCAGATGTATACGCGCTTGGGATTGGAGTGGGCGAGCTCGCTGCTGGCGTTTTTGAGTATTTTGTTGATTCCGATACCGTGGCTGTGGTTTTATTATGGTGAGGGGTTGAGGAGGAGGAGTCCGTGGGCTAGAGAGCATTTTGGGCTGGATGAGGATGCGCCGCATTGAGGGGGTGGGGTGGCGGATGGGGGGGAAGGGGTCTGCTGGGGTTGGGGACGATACGGTAGGATAAGGAATATGTACATTCCACGACTGCAAGCATGCCCATGTGGAGTTTCATATCTTGATCATGTGCTATTCTGTACGCCCGTTCGTATCGCTACGTCAGCGCACCCATTGCTTCATGTACTCTTCGACTCACCATAGCTCCATTCGTCATTCCGAACGGCTTCTTCAAAACCATGAAGAAACCAGTCCTCTCCCTCCGCATCAGCATCATGCTTGCCCAGTTCCCCACGTTCATCATCATCGCTTCCATATCCCAACTCACCATCTGCGCACTTCCAATATCTGCTCGAGGTCGCAAGGGCATCGCCATCTCTGTCTCTTCTCTTCCTTGTCCACGTTCTCTGCTTCTTATTTGGTAGGCCCTGATCCGTTATCTCCGTGTCAGACGCACCAAGCACTTTATTGGCTGATCCCAGTGGAGCATCTTCCTTCCAGACATAGTCTCCAGGGCAAAATGGCAACCTGCACGGTGTCCTGTGTACATAGCCTGGCGGTGGCTGCACCATCTGCGGAGGATTGGTCATTTGGTGCAGATATTCGCAGCCGCGGTCTCGATGGCGGGCGCAGGAGCCGTGATACCAAAAGAAGCACACCAGAGGCTCTTCTGTATTTAGCTGAGTAGGATGTTCATCAGAGCGCCTTTTACGAAGCGGGGAGTCCAACCGTTTGGGCACACTCAGGGGGTTCTGGTTGATGCCGCTAGCCTCTGTGCGCGTGCGCTTCTTGCCCTTCTGTGCCTTGATACTCACTTTCTTCTTGGATTGGCGGGCAAAAGTGCCAGGTGCCGCTGGCACCGCGTTGCCTTGAACAGTGTCTGTTGCCCTTGAGTCGGCGTACGGACACCGAGGCAGGCAACACACTCTACCATGCCATCGGACTAGCCCAATCGGCATTCTCTTGACCAGTAAATGCGCAGTAGTCGCATCTATCCTGTGTTCGTGTTGACAGCGCTTGCGCGTTGCTTTGTAAGTACGGCTCTCTGGATTCCCCGTACACTCACCCTTGTGGTACTGGAAAAAGCAGAGCTTGCTGTTCTGGTTGTGCGCTGGCTTTGGTGCCGTCGGTTCCGAAGAAGTATTCCGGGCTTTTGGTGGATTCTGTACGCCATCTGTTTGTCCATGTATCACTGGACTTTTCGTGCGGTGCTGGTTCGTCTCAGATTCCATAGCATGTACCTTGGCAGGGTGTGGTACCTCTTCGTCTCTTGCCGCACCCGTCACGGCAGGCGCTTCCCGATATGCGGAGGCATTGTTGGGTCCCAGTACGGCACTATGATCAATCTCGAGAATTCCAACCACAGGTTGGCCAGTCGTGTCTGTGTCACTCACTACTTCACTTTGTTTTTCATCGATCTTTGACTGTGGTGCGTCAAGCAGTGGCCACTGTCGTACTTTCTCAGGCACATGGAAATACTTGAGTAGATCCATGGTGAAAAGGTTTCGTTCACTGTGTCAGTGACTGTGATCGATGTCCCAACTGAACTGGTGCAGCTGGATGAATCGAATCGAGAATCTAGACCTTTGGGGTTGATGATTTCAGAATGGCGTAGATGAGTGATTGGTTGGGTTGCTTCTTTTTCGACTACGTCTTCTGTCCTCAGCGGTCGGAGAGGAGCTAGGTAATACTCCAGCTCCAGTGAACGATGTTGAGGCTCAGTGGAACTGCCACAAGAGAGCGGGATAAAGTCGCTCTCAATAATGAGTGTTCACAAAGGAACCTGAGGCACGGTTGACAGATACAAACTTGTGATATGAAATTTACCTTCACTTTGCGACACACTGTAGTCGTGATGTTGTGGCAAGGCATCCATGTTGCGTGTGTTACCTGGGCACTATCTCACTGAGCGCTTGGCTAACAGACGCCAATTCGCCTCAGTCGGGTTGAAGACGGTCAAGGCCATTTTGGGGCAGCGATTTACTGTGCAACTGTTATTCATTCATAAGCTCGACCACGTTCAGACCTTAACAACAAATTCTGAGACTACAAGTACGACGCGTACATGCATGTGTGTAAGGGCAAGGGCACGAGTCATGCGAACCAAAACGGAAGGTCATCCCTGACGGTCCGTTCCGTCACACGGTTCGCGCCAAGTCTCACATCCTTTCTGAGGCTCATTCACAAACCTCCAGCTTGAGATACTTTCCATCTTGCTGTCGCGAAGAAAACCAGAGATGAGCGTCCCTCAACATTCAGCTGCTGGTACGTGGTCGGCGCTGACATTCTTACCCATCTATAATATCTATATAGCGACTTCGGGAGGAAGTTATAGCAGGAATGGGGGTTCACGTGTAGCGTTACCCGTATGGGACCGCAATGCGGCCATGGCTAGCGGCCAAAACCGTAACCATCCGATATCTTGGCGATGTGGTTCCACTCCGAAAGCGCTCCATCTCCATATAACTTATAGGTAAAGTATGTTTCCTGCTATTTCCGTTGACTGCATGTTGACCGAGCCTATTTTCTCATGACGAATTTCCATTCGAGTCTGTCCCTCGCTTCCTGTATATTCCCTCTACGCATCCGCACTCACTCTCTGCCTTTCATGAGTGCGCAAATACTTCACAGAGCTTTTGATATCACGCATGGAGAATCACGAGAGCAGAGATGCAACCCCGGACTTGGAGAAGAACCTAGTCTGGGACGATTCCAATGGCCCGACTAGACGTCCTAGCATGGAGTCGTTACATCAAGAAAAAGATGACGCCCAATCTACAATTTCACACCATACCCTCTCCTCCCTGCACGCAGCCAAGACCCGTTCCGCCACCTCAAGCCCTCTCTCCCTCCAACGTGGAACCACAAGAGAGCAAGACCACTCGAACTACATTCCCG
Source organism: Zalaria sp. Him3 (assembly GCA_027923365.1). Lineage (NCBI taxonomy): Eukaryota > Fungi > Ascomycota > Dothideomycetes > Dothideales > Zalariaceae > Zalaria > Zalaria sp. Him3. The sequence goes on along the minus strand of BPUN01000008.1, from coordinate 378,365 downwards.
GAATATCTTCCGATAACCCTAAAATCGTAGTCTGGGATGGACCTGACGATCCCGCCAACCCACGCAACTGGCCCTTCACTCGCAAACTGCTCTACACAATCGTCGCCGGCTCCATGGTCTTCGCCGTCTCCTTCTCCTCCTCCGTCTTCGCCCCTGCCATCACCTCCACCGCCGAAATCTACGGCGTCAGCACCTACGTAACCTCCCTAGCCATCTCTCTCCACATCCTCGGATTCGCCGCCGGGCCCTGCCTCTTCGGTCCCATGTCCGAAGTCTTCGGCCGCACCATCCCCATGTGGATCGGCCTCTGCGGCCTCGGCATCTTCCAGATCCCGCAAGCGCTGGCCGGCAACCTGCGCACCATCCTGGTATGTCGCTTCTTCGAGGGCATGTTCGGCAGCGGCGTCTTCGCAGTCGTCTCCGGCATGATCATTGACGTCTGGGACCCCATCATCCGCGGCGTGCCGCTCGCCTGGTCAGCGACTGGCATCAACCTGGGCGCGACGGTCGCGCCTGTCGTCGGCGGCTTCGTCGTCGCGACAGTAGGCTGGCGCTGGACGGCCTGGGTCACGGGCATCCTCGTCCTCGTCCTCGCCATCTGCGGCATCTTCACGATCCGCGAGTCCTTCGAGCCCGTGCTGCTCGCACGCAAAGCCAAACGCATGCGCTTCGCGACCCAGAATTGGAGTCTGCACGCCGCGAGCGAAGAGATCCCCTTCGACGCGCACCTCCTGGTACAAAAATACCTCACCAAACCCATCCGGATGTTCTTCCAAGAACCCATCCTAATAATCATCAGCACGTACCTAACCCTCGTGTACGGGATCCTCTACCTAGCCTACCAAGCCTTCCCCTTCAGCTTCGAGCGGCGCGGCTGGGCCTTCGATATCGCCTACCTGCCCTTCCTGAGCCTGATCCTCGGCATCATCTCCGCGTGGGCCGTCTTCTCCCTCTACACCCTGACTGCCTACAAGAAGCGCTTCCTCGCGCGCGGCGGCTCCGTGCCGGAGGACCGGCTCCCGCCTATGATCTTCGGCGCTGCCGTGCTGCCGCCCGCGCTGTGGTGGTTTGCGTGGAGCACACATACGCACTGGGTGTCGCAGGTGATTGCGGGGTATTTCATTGGGCTGGGTTTGCTGCTCGTCTTCATCTGCGGTATCGTCTATGTCGTCGATGTCTACCACCAGCACGCGAACAGCGCGGTCAGTATCCATGTCGTCATGCGGAGTGTGGTTAGTTGCTCGTTCCCGCTGTTTGCGACGCCCATGTTTGAGAGTCTCGGCACGGATTGGGCGTGCACGTTGCTCGGGTTTGTGTGTCTGCTCATGGTGCCCGCGCCTGTGGTGTTTTTGAGGTATGGGAAGGATATTAGGAAGTGGAGTCGGTTTGCGGAATGATTGGTATCTTTTTGGTGGGTACGGATGGAAATCGGCGTATATGGATGGGTTTGAAGGCTTGATGATGGGTAAAGGGGGCATCTGATACGGGGCGTATGGCTTGGACAATTGTTGGAAAAAATTAGACTAGACATGACCTACATATAGACATATATATACGTACATAGACATATGCATAGTTATAGACAGACATAGACATAGACATAGATATTGACATATGCATAAGGTATCGCAGAGTTGGTTTGTTTCGATAGCAGTCAGCTGCGACAAGTCGTAGCTTAATAGTAGGGATTGATTCATGATAAATTCAGAACCGGCACACAGCGAGAACGGGTGCAAGCTGGAACCACTGCTTGTATTCAACGGCTTTCTCATACCGTAAGGTAGTGTAGCAGGTGGAATAGAGGCAGACGGAAGTCCGGGGGTGTTCTAGAGTGAGACGAATGCCAAGAACGCCCTCACCGCCCCCATCATAAAGTTTCCTATCGATAACGGCCTTACATTTTCCTAGTAGCGTGCAGCCTTCGCAAACTTGCGACAACAGCACCAGCGCGACACCATGTCTCAACCTCTTAATGAGAGGCTTGACAAGATCAGGTCGCAGCCGAAGCTGCAGGGGATGCAGCAGACGGCTGTCATCCTCAACGCTGTAGACGACACTTTGAAAACCCAAAAGGCCGAACCAACACCCACCGCATACTTCGCCGCGCTTCTTGCCTTGATTGGACAGTATATCTCGAGTGAAAAGGGAATAGCCAACAAGGAACTCGCCTACGCTGTTGTGTATCTTCTCGATCTCGTTACGTCGCACGTCCCGGCACCCCTCCTTCGTTCGAAGTTCCCTCAGATTTTGGGCGGTCTTGCGCCTGCTCTCACACACCAAGAAGCCGAAGCACCTTTGCTCCGTGCCTCCATAGGATGTCTCGAATCGCTGTTGGTAGCTCAGGATGCTCAGGCATGGGCGCTCCCAGCATCGCAACTCAGCCCACGCAGGGCAGTTGCGGGTCTTCTGGGACTCGCCGTGGACCCGAGACCTAAAGTACGCAAGCGAGCGCTTGATGCGATCACCACTGTGCTCAAGAACCCTCCACCAAGCCCTTCTGTGGACCACCCAGCTGCCGATATGTGCGCTGAGACTGCGCTTCGGAGTCTGCAAGAGATGGCTGAGGTGGCTGCGAAGACGAAGCGGAACAGGAAACAACAGGATGGTCAGAATGAGCCAGGGTTGATACACGTCTTACAACTTGTCAAGACAATTGCATCTGCTGCGAATGGATGGCCTAGCAAGAAGATCGACGCTCTTGCGGAGCTGCTGTTGAGCATCTCCAAGTCTAGCAACGAATTTCTGGTCATGGCGGCCTTCGAAGTCTTCGAGATCATCTTCGAAGGCATGGCTGGAGAAGTCTCCTCCGTCAAATTGCCTCGACTTTTGGAGGTCATCTATGAGCTTCAGCCGTCCCAAAACGACTCTCAGCTTCTCCCGCCATGGATCGCTGTGCTTTCCAGAGGATACGACGTAGCTGCCCAGATCGACCCTGAGGAGACTTTCCAAAAGCTTCCCGACCTTTTCACTTCCATCTGCAACTTCCTGGGCTCATCATCTCACAACATCCGCATCTCGGCTTCGGAATGCCTCATTTCCTTCCTCACAAACTGTGTACCGGACTCGGTCATCCTGGAGCCTTCAATCATGGACGAAAAGGTGTTCGAGAAGCTTGGAAAGATTGCCGACGATTTGCTTAGTGTCAAGTACCAGAGTGCATGGATGGAGGTCTTCAACGTTATCGGTATGATGTTGGACACCTTGAAGTGGCAATCTGGCAAAGTTCTCGCCAATGCGGTCAGGGTTGTTGGTGACCTACGCAGCAATGACTCGTTTGCCGGTAAGAAAGAGGCGGACGCCGTCCTCGCGAAGGCCATCAGGAACATGGGCCCAGACACCGTCCTGATGCTTCTCCCTCTTAACCTGACCAAGCCAGTGCCTGGTCAGCCAGGTCGTGCATGGATGCTTCCAATCATGCGTGATGCTGTGAGCAACACCAGGCTTGCACACTTCAAGGCGGAGCTGGTTCCACTGAGCGAGACTATGTTCCAGCGGGTTTTGAACCATACTGAGGGACCAAAGACCATGGAGATCAAGATCTTCGAAACCGTTGTCGCTCAGATCTGGGCTACACTTCCCGGTTACTGCTACCTCACTCTGGATCTGATAGAGTCCTTTGATCAGGCCTTCGCTGAACTGCTTGCCAACCTTCTCTACCAGCAGCCGCAGCTGCGCAATGACATTTGCAAGGCCCTTCAGAACCTGGTGGAGTCCAACAAGGCTATTGTTGATCATGAGGGTGAAGAGGATCTTTTGGCCCAGGGCCGCATTAGCAAGGCCGATGCACAGAAAAACATTGAGCACCTTGCAGGCCTCGCCAGCAACCTCCTTGCTGTCTTGTTCAACGTCTACAGTCAAACCCTTCCACAATACCGAGGCATCATTCTCCGCTGTATCAACGCCTTTCTCAGCATCACCCCAGCACAGGAGCTCATGGAGACCTTCACTCGCGTGGCAGGCATGCTTGAGCAATCTGTCGGTGAGACCGTTCCGCAAACTCAGGCCGACAAGCAGAAGCAGGGTAAGACGACTGACAAGATGCCACCTATGTCGCACACTCTCATGGACCTCGTGATTACAATCTCTATCTACCTTCCACGAGACAGCTTCGGCGCTCTCTTCAATATGGCGGCAATCATCATCAACAGAATGGACGACGCGCAATTGCAGAAGAAAGCTTACAAGCTCATCCCACGTCTCGCCGAATCCGCCACTGGCCTCGCAGCCCTCTCCGAGCGCTCCTCGGAACTGCAAGAACTCCTCCTTACTTCCTCTGGCAAAGCCACCGCACCTGCCCGCCGCGACAGACTGGCAGCTATTACGCAAATCATCCCTGCCTTGCCAGCTGAGGACCTGCACTTTATCCCATCGATCTTGAGCGAAGTCGTCATCTCCGCCAAAGAGGTCAACGAGAAAGCACGCATGGCTGCCTTCGATCTCCTCGTCCTCATGGGCGAGAAGATGTCCGCTGGTGGCACGGTCGTCAACGCGAAGGTCTCACACATGCCAGAAGATGCACCCACCGTAGAGGCCTCCCTTGAGGAGTACTTCACCATGGTCTCCGCCGGTCTGGCAGGCAGCACTCCACATATGATCTCGGCCTCCATCACCGCGCTCAGCAGACTGCTATACCAGTTCCGGGCGCAGCTGAAGGAGGAGACGGTTGTTGATCTCGTGCAGACAATGGACCTGTTCCTCACGTCCGCGAACCGCGAGATTGTGCGATCCTGCCTTGGCTTCGTGAAGGTGTGCATTCTGTCCCTCCCGACGGCGCTGATGCTGCCGCGCCTGCAGACGCTGGTGCCCAACCTGTGCGTCTGGAGTCATGAGCACAAGGCCCACTTCCGGGCCAAGGTCAAGCACATTTTCGAGCGCATGATCAAGCGCTTCGGCGTCGAGATCGTCGAGAAGTACGTCCCGGAGGAGGACAAGAAGCTGATCACCAATATCCGCAAGACGAGGGATCGGGCGGCCAGGAAGAAGGAGGAGGCGAAGGAGGGTGGTGGAGAGGAGGGAGAGCAGAAGAGGAAGGGCAAGTTCGAGAGCGAGTACGACGAGGCCGTCTACGGCGAGGACGACAGCGAGTCCGACGTCTCGGACGACGAGGTCCTGGGCCGGTCCGCGTCGAGAGGAAAGGGCAAGGGCGGCGAGACGTACATCGTCGAAGACGAAGACGAGCCCCTGGATCTGCTGGACCGGAGAGCGCTGGCGCATGTCTCGAGCACGAAGCCGGTCAAGGCGCGTCAGGTGCCGGACGCGAAGAAGAAGGCAAAGACGGATCTCGACGGCAAGTTGGTGTTCAACGACGACAGCGACGACGAGATGATGGAGTTCGATGAGAACGGAGAGTTGGATGGTGACCCCGGTGACGGCACGCTCGAGGGCGGTATCAACGCCTACGTCGCTGCTATCAAGGGCCGCGATTCGGCACAGAGGGGACGAGGCGGCAGGCTGAAGTTCAAGCAGAGAGGAAAGGATGGTGATGAGGAGGAGGACGACGAGGTTGATGCTAAGGAGCTGGCCGCGGCGAGGAAAGCAAGTGCGCCAAGAGGCGGAAGGGGTGGTCCGTCAAGGGGTGGTCCACCGAGGGGCGGTGCGCCTCGTGGCAGAGGTGGCCCGCCACAAAGGAGAGGCTTGGGTATGGATAAACAGCGGGGTCCAGCGACGACGGGCGGGAGGATCGAGAAGGGAGGACGTGGAGGCGGTTTCCGAGGCGGACGTGGCGGTCGTGGCGGCGGCCGTGGTGGTAGCCGTGGTGGTAGCCGTGGCGGCCCAAGAAGGTAAAGGCCGTCAGGTTCATGATAGAGCATTTATTCTAGCGTTTGACTCATACTTTTGTTCCATGCATTTCATTCATATCGCTGCATTGTCGCGTATCCTATATGGGTATCTTGACGCCCTGAACGCCGTGCTGAATCCGCCAGCAAATTTCCCCAATCCCGCCATATACCTACCTATCTGATCTTAGTCATGACCGTCTCCGGGCCCCTCTCCACGTAGACTTCTGCCGCCCTCGCCTTGACAGAGGCCGCCATGCTCCTCTCAAAGTCTTCCCGGCTCCTCAGCACAGCCTCGACCCAGCCCATCTGCACGTCCCAGTACTCTCTCTTAATCGCCTCATACACGTCCGCAACCTGACCCTTGTCCGCATTCAGCAATTCGACAAAGCTATTCACGACGCGCCACTTATTCTTGATATCCGGGAAGCTAGCGTCGAACTGGGAGAAGAAGCCAAAGACGGTGACGACGTCGTCTTTGATCTTATCCGTGAACGGGTCGCTGCGGCGGAACTTGACGTTCTTGTTGCGGATCGCAGAGAGGTAGCGGACCAGCAGCTCATCGGCCAGTTCCTCGATCAGAATGTCCCGCAGCGAGGGGTGCAGCACGGGCGAGTAGTCGGCGAGGTAGTCCTCGAAGGTGCTGATGATTTGCGCCATCGCTTTCTTGCCGTACCATGCGGCCGTGAAGAACTCGCTCATGATGGAGCGGAAATCGACGGTGAAGATTAGCCCGCCGAAGAGGCCGATACAGTGGGTTCCCAGATCCACGTAGCCGTCTCGCAAGCGGTCGAGCTCCTCGCCCGACGCGACAGCGTAGGCTGGAGTCACCAGGGGCTCGTAGTCGCGCTTGAAGCGTGTGAGGTAGGATGTTATGCCTTCCTCTTCGTGGTCGTCGACGCAGGCGATTTGATCGTTTGCGATGGCCACGAGCCAGTCCTGCAGGGGTTGGAGCCCCTCTTGTTCCTGTGGCGTCAGGTTCGGGTTCATGTATTTGGACTGTTCCGAGTCCACCAGGCGTTCCCACATGCGCTGCCTGGCTTCCAGAGCGCGGAACATGGCTTCGATGACGCCCTCGACCACATCTGGTCGGTCCGAGGACGTGGCGACGTTTAGCTGCTCGCGCAACATGCGCCACATGTCGCCCAAGGTCTTGGTGCGGAAGCACCCGTTCTCGTCTGTGTCGAGGCTGCCTTCCTTGCGCTCGAGGAAGGTCTGACGGTCCGTCACCGACATGCGCTCCATCCATTGCTCGACGGCTGTGGTGATGAGTTGACGGTACTCGCGCACGATGTCAGCCTCGCGGTCATCTATCACGTGCGGATGGAGTTGGTCTTCGGGTACACCGAGTTTGTTCATCTTGGCGTAGTATTTGGACACCCAGTGCAGGATGGCGAGCATATGTGGTGGGTTGAGCTCTGGGTCCTGGACGCGGTCGATCAGAAAGTCGTGCATGAGCTTGTGGTATATGTTGACATATGTCTTGAAGATGTGCCATTTCTTGGGCATCAGGCTGACCATGCCGAGTTTGACGGTGTTGAGGTCGTTGAAGTACCAGCGTACGCTCTTCTCAAGCTTATCGGGGTCCTCGACGAAGGCTTCTTTCGATTGCTCGAATTGTGATTGCGCGCTGAATTCGATGGCTTTGAGGAACTTCTCCTTGTAGCCACGGAGCTCTTTCGGTCCAAGGTTCATAGATTTGAGTCGTGATGCCAGATCCTTGTACTCTCTTTGCGCGTCTTGCAGAGCCTTGACCTGCTTGTCCTTCTTCTCTTCCTCTTCAACGATGAGCGCCAGCCGTACCACCACCCCATTGTTTCCGGATTGCACCAGCGGTATCAGATTCATACAAGCCTGTCCCACATGATCATCGAACCAGTCCACAACCTCGTCCAGCCGCGCGAAATAATCCTGAAGCGTCGCCCCACTCTCCAATTGCAGATTGTTGATCAATTCCAAACTCGCATCTTCCGAGCTCTTGATCTGCTCCATGGCCTGATCCCTCACATCCCGTAACTGACTGAGCCCATAATGCACAGCCAGCAGATTATTCTGGTTCTCCATGTCCTGATCATCCTCCCGTAGCAACTGCTCCAACTCATCCAAACGCGCCCCAAAGCCGTCAATCTGCGTCTTCATCTCCTCCACTTGCTGGAAGTTCCGGTGTGTCTGCGCGATCTTGTCGACGAAGGGGAAGTCGCGGATCATGTTTTGTGCTTCGGCGCATAGCTTGTCGATCTTCATCATCTCCTCCTTGATCAGATTGACGGTCCGCTGGCCTTCTGTAATACTCGTCATGCCCGCTTGTGTGATCTCGAGTTGCTCTTTCAGACCTAGCTTCAGCTGGCTGTCTACGGCGGCCTTCTTACGCGAGAACTCGGCTTTGAGGGATGTGATTTTGTCCAGGTCGTCCGGATGACGGAGCAGCTCGACCAGCTTGGACGTGACATCTTCGGCATCGTTCATGATATCCGGTCTGCACAATTGCTGTGGTGGTGCGTGTGAGGTCTGAGGAGCGCGTTGACGTGGAGCGGAGGTGTGCTTTGCGGAGACGGAACACCTCCGGCCGGACTTTCATTTGCGGATGGCAATGGGAAGGCTTTCCGTTCCTTCATCTTGCACCAACACCACATCTTTATTGACATCGCACCCTTGACGAAAGGCTACAGTAAGCGACAAGGCTACTCGAGTCTCAGGTGCACTTTCCTGACAGCAGCAGCGCCGACAAATAGACCATCTGTCACCAAATTCCTGCCGCAATCGCACCACAGCGTCTCGCCAACTTTCACCATGGCCTTCTTCCGCATCACGCTCATGCGCTCCGCAATCGGTCTTCCAAAGCAGACCTCCGGCGTCCTCAAGGCCCTCGGGTTGCGCAAGCGCCTGCGCACAGTCTATCACCCAGTCTCGCCCCAAGTGGCCGGTCAGATTTTCGCGGTCAAGGAACTCGTCGATGTGCAGGAGGTGGACCAAAAACTGTCGAAGGAGGAGATGAAGGAGCTGAGGCGGCCGGATACTGGATTCTATGTTGAGAACAGGGCTGATTGGTCGGTGTGATGAAGGACAGAAGGACAGGCGAAGAGTTTAAGATTATACCCTAGGGATGGAGAACGGAGGACTTGTGGGGAGGCTGAAATCAGAATGGGGCGTGAGGAATATAGACAAGGAAACCTTGTGGCAAAGTATGCGGCTTGCTTGTAGCAGGGTGTCGATTTTCGCCGCCTGTACGAAGACCGATTGCGGTCAGCGTAAGGTCTGTCTCAGCGACCTTGGCCTGTTGACGTGGATCAATACGTGCCAGAGAGGGTGCCTAATCAACGGGCTATGGCAGGTTATAGTTGAGAATCAAGACATCAACAACATCTGATCCGTGTTTGAAACAGTCTGTGACAATGACTTTGGTTCAGAATGATCGTTATGCTCAGCTGTACACTGTACATTTTGGGCACGAGTGCCACGTTCAGTCGGGGTATATATGCCACTATCTCGCCGCCTTCTCGTCCTCGATCTGCCTCCTCAGATCACTAAGCACCTCCTCCCTCTTCTTCAAATGCGCCTCAAGTCCATCGACCTGCTCCTTCACCATATCGATTTCATCCCTCAACCCCTTCAGACTCTGCCCCGTCTTAGCGCGTCCTTCACCTGTCTCCAAATCCCTCAGTTCTCTCCTCTTCCAGTCCAGCAATTGCTCCAACTCCCGCTTCACCAGCGCCGGCTTACTATCATCCCTCCTTCCACCCCTTTCCCGTTTCCGCTGTGCCGCCTCCTCCACCTTTGCCATCTTCTCCTCCAACTCCTTCAATTGCCGCTTCAACCGCACCTCCTCCCACTCCCCATCCGTCCTCGCGCCGCTGAAATCAGTACCCTTGGGCCTGTTCGCCGCACGATCTCCAACGCCTAATCTGGTCAAATACGTGTCTCCAAACTTCGCCTTCTTCCCCGTAAGCGTTGTGTCATCGCGTTTGGCGCCCCATCTGTCCGCAGCAGTCTGCTGCTTGTCAACCTGGTACTCACTCTTGCCCTGCTCAAATGTTGCGCGCAAGCTTGGCGGCACGCTGCGTGGGATGCGGAAGCCCTCATGTCTCAAGTTCAGGATATGGAGGAAAGCCAAACAAGCATCTTTTCCGATTGCCGCCTCTTGTTTCGGATTCACGAGGTTCCAGGCGCTACGAATGTCTGTGTCCGGAACGTCGAGAGATTCGTAGAGGGGTGTGAGAGACTCGAAGTCGATACTGCCGTCTCTTCCATTTCTGTTCGCCGTGTATATCTCCTCATATTTTGACCTATCTGCTGGCGCCATGTACCAATCGAAGCCGTCTTTCAGACCGGAGGTCTCGTCGTCGAAGTCGTCGGGTCGCTCGAATGCTGGGGCGCGCCCGGTGATGGCTTGGGATGCTTGGATGAGGTGGGCTTTCGATTCCGGCACGAGCCAGTCCGGGAGGTGGGAGGGGACGTCCATGTATTCCTGTGAAGCCATGTCAGCAATGGCAACTTCCAGTGGTAATTTTGTGCGCAGAGATAAGGCATACTCCGTTAACGAGATCGAAGATGAGTCGCATTGCTACGCAGAACTCCTCGAAGTCTAACCGGCCATCGTTGTCCACATCTGCGAGGTCCCAGATACGCTCAAGCTGGTCGTCGCGCAGTTGGCTGTTCTTGAGTACACTCGCTGCTTGGTTGCCATCGAGATGCGTGCCACCATTTGAAAGGGAGCTAAAAATCTCCCAGTAGCGGTCGATTTCCCATTGTTCTATCCTCTTCGCGCCGGACATGGTTGTGGTGTTGGCGATATGTGTGGGCCAAGGCAGATGCAGGCTTCGGTACTAGGAATTGAGAGAGATATCCTTCACAATCGCTATCCTCTGATGGAACCTTCTAATTGGTAAGCTGTACAATGCGAGACTTGGTTGTCATGGGTTATACTAGGATAGCTGCCTTGAAGCTTCCAGGTTGTCCTCGCTGGCTCTCGGGAATGACGCTGGGGAGTGAGCTTTGACCGTCTCACTCCGCCAAGACCGTTGCATGTTGGAGTGCTCTATCAGTCCAAGGTATCACAAGCTCTGTAACCACGACCTCGCTACTGCAGACTGAAAACACTGCTTGCCTGTGTGTCTTCCATCGCTCAACACGCCGTATCGGAACATACCCGTAATCTGTGTCGAACTTCAACACATTCTCAATGGAATTGGGCTTATCGACTCCTCTCTCTCCTACCTTGCTGCTGCCACACATGGGAAGCATTGGTTTCGCAAGTCCGTTTCGGGAACAGACTCGCAAGACTTCCGGGTCGATACCCCTTCGTTATAATTCTTTGTTTGCTTTCATCACGCCATCCTCGCGATCTTCACTCGCGATCTTCACTCGCGAACTTTATGGGTTCGTCGTGCAAAGGGACGTCTCTCCAACAGTGAACAGCCTGTGCATGTACCGACTTTGCATCATTCACTTTGCTAGAAAATACCAGAGGCCCAAGAAATAACAGCAAAGTCCAAACCTGCACAGGGAACTCTACCTACCTAGTGGTCACGAGCGTGGTCTTTTCTTGCTTCCCTGCTTGCTTGCTGACCGTCACTGCGGATGTCAACACTAAGGTAAGTAGTCTATGATTCTTTCGTACCTTCAAACATCAAGAGACAGGGCTACACAAGACCACATTCTCGAATTCTCATCACATTTCCCTACATCCTTACAGCCAAGCATCGCTATTTCTAGTCAATACGTTTGTCGCCTCAAATCGTGCGATGCCAAGTTTCGCAGGTCTCAAAGTTCAGATATGCGAACTTTGCGCTATTTTGGCTACGGCCTTGTCTGTGATATTTGGTTCAAGAAACTCTGTTACGAGTCACTTCACAGCACCGCTAATGACGTGATGACGCTCGAAAGCATTCGTTCACTCAGAGAAAGAGCGACGCGTGAAGTTTGCAGGCAGTTCCCTCTTTTCGATTTAGAGATCTTGACATGCACACAAGATTCTTCTACCTTGATCCTTACCGATGCATCTTCATCGACTGCATTGATATTATTTTACTTTCGACATTCGTTGCTAAAGTCTAAAAGACAGACCCAAAAGCTCTGATTTCGAACCTTAACCACGAGCAGCAAAGTTATCAAGAATGGCGAGGTTTATAAAAGCACCTGATTCCCCTTGCGGATATGAGACACCTCCACCCATGAGATCACTTCGCAAAACCATCAAGCGGCCCGAAAGGTTCAACGACAGCTAAGAGTATCCGCCTAAACGCAAACGACAAGCTGTAATCGCAGATACGGACGCAACGGAGCAGCTCGAACGACAAGCCATAACCACACACCCGGACACAACCGAACAACCCGAACGACAGATGTTCAAACCGCGTTTGGAGCCCGTCAACCGAAAGCGACACCTCCTCAGCCCAAGTCCGATGCCGGACTTGCCACCCGCCTCTGCGTACTCTCGCAAGATGAACGAACCGGAAGCTGTACGCCAGACACACACAAGGGAGGAGCTGAGAGCCTACAAGCGCCGCAAGATTATGCAGACCGACACCTGTGACAATGGGTTTATCCCAGAATGGGACCTCTTCCAAGATAACGACGCAGGGATGCTGCGCTGTCTTGGTTTGAAAGCTTCTAGGTCACAGGAGAGAGGCGACACCTTCTGGACGTTCTATCAGGCTCAGAAGAGGGAACAGAAACCTGACTACCCACCGCTCTCATTAAGACTCCGCCTTCTGCAGGAGAACTGGGAAGATATAGCTTTCGGAATCTTCGACCTTGATAGCACGCCCGAGCTGGCTGCGATGTATGGCCCACCGAGACGTGACAGCGCTCAGGACACCAGCACCCCTCCAAACATTCCTCATCATCCCAAGACTGTTGATGTCCTGATACCAGCAACCAGCGCGATTGAGGAATATGCAAATGATGCAAAACGACTACATGGCAGCGTCCCACGCGTTGACGGTGGAACAGGAAATCCGGTCTTTCTCAAAGCCGAAAACCTCCTCCCAAATACTACTAATACCGCAGCCGATCCCCAGCCTTCCTACGGTGGAGGCATCCAGCAGATGATCGATGGCACTAGAGGCGTGCGCCGTCCTCAACTCGACAACATCTACATGTACGAAGCCAATTACCTACAGCGTGCCGCCCGCAGCTCTCCTCTCTCTATCTCCAGCTCCGACGATGAAACCCCCCCGGAGCCTCTCGATGATGACAGCCGCATGGCTGGACGCAATCCGCCTGTTGACAGTTCCAACGCTATTGCGCAGCCTGACCAAGCCGAATCGATGTTTTTGGAGGCGGCCCAGAGAATGAAGAAGGTGAAGAAGATCGACGACACGAAGAGAAGGGCTCTGGCGGAACAGGCGGGCAACTAGAAGGAAGCCCCGGTGTCGAACAAGCCGCGCTAGAAGACGCGATATGAGATACGTACTGCTGAAGAGTTGGAGGAAGAATTCTACGATCGACTGAGAAGGGAACTTGGGTCTTTCCTTTCATCCTAGATTGGCCGTGCACTAGGATTTGGATATAAGGCTTGGTGGGCGCGGTGGAGATTACGGTCGCTGCTTGAGTATTGGATAGAATCGCGTTGCAAGAGGTTCTGAAATGTTTCAACACATGGTCGCTTTGTATCAAATCCAAACGCTCTTTAATATGGCTTTAACAGAGGAGGACCAACATGGTGGTGACCACGACCGCTTAACGCCGTGCTGTGCAAACCTCCTCTCCATGAACACCGCTCTCCCGTCTCCCTAATGCAGCCTACTTACTCATCTGCTCCAACAACCCCTCCCCATCCTTCTTCGTCTCAACAACCTTAAACATCTCCCCTCTCTCCTCACCCTTCTCCGCCCTCACAAACGCCTCCTCACTCCTATCCGTCAGCAGCGCCAAATCCTCATCCGACAACAACTGCCTCCCCTCCTCCAACACAATCCTCTCCCCATCATCCCTCGCCAGCAAAGCCTGCAACTCCCTCCACTGCTCACCGGCACCCTTATCCTTCTCCTCCGCGCCCCCGCCCCTCAAACTCCTAAACCCACCCTTCCTAATCACCAACTTCTCCAACCTGCGCTTCGAATCCGCCTTCTCAAGCAACATACTCTCAACCGTCCCCTTCGTGGCAAAGCGATACACGATCACCGGCCGCGTCTGCCCGATCCGGTGCGCCCGGTCCTGCGCCTGCAGGTCCTGCTGCGGATTCCAGTCGCTGTCGAACAAGAGCACCGTATCGGCGGCCGCGAGATTGATGCCCTGGCCGCCTGCGCGCGTCGACAACAAAAACACATTAACCTCACTGGCCGGGTCGTTGAAGGCGAGGATCTGCTCTTGGCGCTCGGACTGCGCGACTGTGCCGTCGATACGGCAGTAGGAGAGCCCCTTGAGGGCCGAGAGGTAGACCCCCAAAAGGTCGAGCTGCGTCTTGAATTGCGAGAAAATTAGGACTTTGTGCCCTGAGGCGAGGAGGTGGGGCAGGAGGCGGTCGAGGAGCAGCATTTTGCCGCTTTCGGTGATGAGGGTGGCGTCGACGTCGCTGTCGTCGTCGGCCGTGAAGGGGTAGTAGAAGTTGTGCGGCGAGTTGCAGCAGAGCCGGAGTTGGATCAGTGGGTTTTGCAGCTTTTTGGTGCTGATTTGCTTCTTGGCTAGCGCGAGAGTCTGCGCGCGTTCGAGTTCTTCGAGCTCGGAGGAATCGGGTTCCGCCGAGGATGAGCGTTCTGAGGTGGTTGCTTCCATTTGGTTGAAGTAGGCGCGGTCGGAGACTTCTTCGTAGTTTGTGCTTTTCTTCGCCCGACGGGAGCGCGTGCTTCCGTTCGTCGCGGGCGTAGATGCCCGGCTGGACTTCGCGCTCTTCTTCGGTGTCGAGGTGCCGTTCGTGGGCGCTTTGCGCTTTAGGCTGCTGCTGCGCGTGCTCCGTGGCGTGGCCTCTCGGCTCAGTGTCTCGACCGCTTTGTTCTCGAGGTAAGCGCGACTATTGCCGTCCAGGATTTCTTGGTACAGTTCTCGCTGGGTCTGTGTCAGAGGCGCATAGAGGACGTATTCGCGCTTTTTGGGGAGACTGGTTTCGACGTCGTTCTTAACCCTACGCAGCAGGAAGGGTTTCAGGATGGCGTGGAGGGAGGTGACGAGGTTTCGTCGTCTGTCTTCTGATAGAATCTGCTCGTAGCCATTCTTCTCCTTCAGCGCGGAGAAGTCAAACCAGGACTCGAAAGATTCCAGTTTGTCGAAGATGCTGGGCATTAGGAAGTGGAGCAGGGACCAGAGCTCAGAAAGATTGTTTTGAAGCGGAGTGCCGGTGATGAGGAGGCGGTTGGCAGATTGGTAGGACTGAAGTTCGCGAATTAAGCGGCAGTTAAGGTTCTTGATCCGGTGGCCTTCATCGATGATGATGAATTTCCAGCCATAGTTTGCCAGGAACTTGCGGTCATTCATGCAAATCTCGTAAGACGTGCAGATGACCGGAAACTCCGGACTACCGGGATTTTTCAGCTTCTTCCTTCGTATTTCCTCCCTTTCCTGCTTAGAGCCGTGGTACAACACGACCGGAATCTTCGGCGTCCACTTCTTGAACTCAGCCACCCAATTGCTGGTCGTGCTGAGTGGTGCCGCAATCAGAAAGGGACCATACGTGCCCTTCTCCCTCAAGAATGCCAAGAATGAGATAGTCTGAATCGTCTTCCCTAACCCCATCTCATCTGCCAGAATTCCATTCAGACCGTTTTCATACAAGCTCGTAAGCCACTCTAACCCCTCAAGCTGATACGTCCTCATCAGCCCGCCAGTGACAAGCTCCGGCTGCTTCGCACTCCTCAGATTCTGCACGCCGATATCACCGGATTGAACATCAGTGCCGGCCTCCTCTTTCAACGCCTCCTCCACAGTCGCATTACCCGCTTTGGCCTGCAAATCCTCCTTCTTGACAAAATCCGAGATCTTACTCTGACTCATCTCCTTCTTCAACCCCGGCTCTTTCCTCGGCCTACCCCGCCTACCCTTCTTCTCCTCCACCTTCTCAGCCTTCTCCTCCACCTCCTCCGCCTTCTCCTCAACCTTCCCCCTCGCCCTCGTCGCCCTCCTCTGCCCCTCCACAGCGCCCCTCTCCGCCTCCTCCTCCCTCTTCGCCTTCTTGACCTTCCCCCTCTCATCCCGCGCATAGTCCGCCTCCTCCTCCCGCTGCATCTGCTGCAGCATAATCGTGCTATACAGCTTACTCTGACTCAGCAAGTACTCCAAAGCCTTGTACTTCGTATCGACCACTTCGGCCCCGCCTTCGATGTCTTTCTTGCGTTCTTCCGCCAGCTCACGCGACCGTGCCGCTTCGAGTTGGGAGCGCGCTGACGCCATGGTCTTTTCTTCTGCTTCCATGGTCGCGGAGACGGCGGGGGAAGTGGGCGCGGTGGAGGCGGCAGGGGTGGAGACCTCTGCTGAGGATGCTGTGTTTGGCGCCATCGTGGCTAAGGTGGTATAGTGTGGGTGGAGTGGGGAGTGTTTTGCGACGGGGTTGCCACCCGCTTACGGCTGGGATGGGGGAATTGGTGGAAGGGTTGATATATGTGTCGCGAACGAGGTGCGGAGGGCAAAGCCTAGGATGAAATAGAGCAAGCAATGAGAGGCCTTGCAAAGTAGGAAGGCATGTATTGATTATGAACCAGAGGTAGTACGAAACGGAATGGGAAAATGTACATGTAAGGTACATGCGCCAGGAACAAACGCGTTCTCAATGACGTTGACGCGATCTACGCGCCTGGATCTAGATTGCAGATTGCCGAGCCCTTAGCGCGATCGGGGTCTCGTCTGGGGTCGGTTGGCCGAGGCTGATGCCAGTTGCAATTAATCCTATACAGTATGTAAGTTATATGATTCACAGAAAGTTGGTTTGAAATTACAGGGCAGGGCAGATTGTCTGAATGATAGTATTCGACAGGGGTATCTCATCGCGCTACTAATACATTCAACAACCCAAAACCCCACCACCCACACTCCCACTCAAGCACCATTCGCATCCACCATATCCACATCCTTCCCCTCCGAGCGTAGTCTAATAACAGCGACCTATGTTCATCATCAGCACAAGACTTTCCAAACTCAGAGACCCATTCAAGGATCAAACATCAGGGAAACACTCACCTTCCTCCCTATAGCAAAAACGAGCTTCCTGCCCTCAGCATCCCAGCCCAAACTCGGCTCAGTCCCACTACCCTCCTCCCCATTGATCTGCTCCGCTCTCCACAGATGCGGCTCAGCGCGCCATTCGAGAACAGGCTTGAAATCGTGCTCGGCGTTCCAGACTCTGATGCTTTCGTCGCTGGAGGCGGCGAGGTACATGCCGTCTGGAGACCAGGCGAGGGCGAGGGCGGGTTCGTTCTCTTCGAGTGAGAGGGTTGAGTGGGATTCGCAGCGATCACGGGTCAGGTGGTATATGTTCACTGACCCGGTGTTGCGGGCTAGTGCTAAGTGGGTAGGGCCGTTGGACGACGCGGTTGTGGTTGTGGTCTGGAATGCCATAGCGGTCACGTCCGTGGTATCGCTGGGAGGGAACCCTCCAAGCGGAGAAATCGTGTCATTTTGTGAGTCTAGGACCAACAAGCGCTCGTCGGCGGTGGAGTTGACTGCAGTGTGACCGTGGCGTGGATCGAAGCGGATTTTGTCCCATTTTGAAGTTGTCTCAAAGGACCGTTTGGGGGTGATGTTCCAAGCTCCGTTCTCCGCAATGGTCGGCTTGTCGCCGTCAGACGAGGCATCTGGCGATATGCTAAGCTCGTGGTGTTCTATCCTGGCATCTCCGCAAACGACGAAAGATGTTGGAGACGTCCACACGGCGTCGAGAACTGGCTTATCGAAGATTCTGAACGCACAAGGACCGGAACCCTTGGGACTACGTCCATGTCAGTACGGACCACGCATCTAATTCACTGTGCATTTCATACCTCTTCACGTCCCACACCTCCACCAGGCCCCTCTTGTCATTAGTAGACACGCTCAGCAGATATGATCCTGTCGAGTCATAGCGCAGTGCAAGACAAAGTCCGTTCGGTTTCAGTAAGTAAGACTGCAGATCGTAGAATTGCTTCCCGCCTCCACTTTGGAAATCAAACATTCGATGGGTTGGCTCACGGCTACCGTTGATTTGCCGTGACGCTTCCATCACACAAGTCGCATACTGTCCACTTGGATGCCAGCATGCAGCCGTGATGAGCGAGTCGCTTGGCATGTTTTCTGCGTCTTCATGTGTTATCTGCGATTGGCCTGTTAGCTACGAGATAAAAACGCGCGACTAGGGAAATACTCACGTCTTGCACGCCGCTATGCTCAGAGGTAGGCACATCGTAAAACCGGCACAGCGACTCACCAACCGTGAGCAAGCGAGTCGACGCCGACAAGGACGGATTCCACATAGTCATATAGATGGAGCTTTCAGGTCGCTCAAGAGTCCAATACATCGTCTCCGTCTTCGGCTTGATCTTCTTCTCCGTTTGCGTCGCTGAAGACAACAGCTCGACTGGTGGCCTCTCCTCCTCGACTACGGGTTCCGCTTCCGACTTCTCTCTATCCGTCTCCGCCAATCCGGATCCACTCTCAACATCCTCTTGCGCCCGACTATCCACCTCCATCGCGTCGCCATTGATATGCATCTCCTGCCCATTACTCCTCCTCGGCCTCTTAGCCGCCGGCGTAGGAAACTCGTCATTCTCAACCGCCTGCACCATACTCGCGCGTCTCCTCGCCGCAATCTGTTTCGCGGCCGCCTGTGCGCTCGCACGGCGCGACACATTTGCTTCGGTCAATCTGAACCGTCGGTCTTGTTTTGTTACCGAGGCCGTGAGTTGGTCGTGGAACAGACCATCCTGGATGATGTTGATAAGCTCGTGCTGCCGGACATTAGGCGCAAAAGGCAGGTCTTCCGGGTCGCGGAATTCGAGCGGTCGATGCCAGTCGTTGTAGAGGGCTTTTGCGGCGGCCTCGTGGCCTGCTTCCTGCAGGTACCGGAAGACGAGGTAGTTGACGTGGTCGGATCCGAGAGATTCTGCCATGGCGGCGTGGTCGAAGTCGCTGGATCAGTCTACGCGATCATGCGGATTGCGCTGTATATGTAGAGTGATTGCGCGAAATGTAGGTGATTCTTGGGCTTGTGGTTGGTGGATTCGATGAAGGTGCAATGGAGGTTCGGACAGGGTACAGTACAAGTCGTAACGATCTGCGGGCCAGTGCCAGCCCGGCTCGGCAAAGGCGCCCGCGTAGGGCTGCGCGTGTGGGGAAGGGGAAACACCCACGAATGCGACCAGGCGCGTCACTCTCGCTGTAACTTACAGTACATGTACTGTTACCCGTACTGTAACCCATGCAGGAAAACAATTACCACCGATGCCTCCCCGAATCAACGTCCCTCCCTTGACGAGGGGCCTGTTACTACTGCTCCTCACCTTCACCCTCTTGAACGCATCCCTCCGCTACCGACAATGGGGCCCATCCGACCACTCAGCCGCATTTAGCACCTTCAACGTGCCCTACCTGACCATCGTACCAGCCCAATCGCTCAAGTTCCCCTGGACTCTGATCACCGCAACACTAGTCGAGGAGAACATCTTCAGCTTCCTGGCCTCAGGCCTGACACTCTTCTACGGCGGCCGCTATCTCGAGCGAGCCTGGGGCGGGCCCGAGTTTGCCAAATTCGTCGCTTTTGTGACCGTAATCCCGAATCTGCTCTCCTGGGCTATCTACGGGCTCTGGTACATGGTTACCGGCAACAGCGTTCGCTCGTACGGTCTCCCCTCCCCCACCATCTCCACCCCCCAATCGAAACCAACCCAGGCACCGAAACCAACCCAGGCACCCTTTCCCCGAGTCTACTTCTCGCATAATCACCCCCAGCTAACACACCGCCTTACAGCACAACAACCCTGAACGGCGCCCTCAGCCTCGAAGCCGCCTTCCTCGTCGCCTTCAAACAGCTCGTCCCCGAACACACCGTCAGCCTGTTCCGCTCCCTGATCCGGATACGAGTGAAACACTTCCCGGCGCTCTTCGTCCTCCTCAACTCCCTCTCCGGCCCGCTCCTCGGCACCGACACCGCCTTCTTCCTCTCCTGGCTCGGCTTCCTGACCGCCTGGATCTACCTCCGCTTCTACCGGCTTGCGCCCTCTCTCGCGACCGCCTCCACATCCACAGCCTCCGAAGGCGGGTATGGGTACGGGGGCTACGGCGATGGTAGCGTCATCAGGGGCGACGCCAGCGACACCTTCGCCTTTGCGCACTTCTTCCCCGACGCCGTCCAGCTCGTCCTCGCGCCGCTAGCCGATCGGGTCTACGATATCTTAGTCAGCCTGAAGATCTGCACCCCGTTCAGCAGCGCGGATGTGGAGGCCGGGAACGAGCAGGCGAGCGCGAGGGCCGAGGGTGGGTTGCCGAGTCTGATGGATCCGAGTGGTAGGGCTAGGGGCGCGGGGCAGGGGAGGAGAGAGGAGGCGGAGAGGAGGAGGGCGTTGGCGCTTAGGGCGTTGGATCAGAGGTTGAATGCGTCGAGGGCTGTGTCGACGCCGGTGGCGGGGGCTGTGGATGCAGGGGAGGCTGGGGTGAAGGAGGGGCAGGCGGCGGAGAAAGTTGCGCCGGCTTAGGAGAGGCAGACGAGGTTACGAATTCGAAACGATACCGACACTAGAGTTATACGATTATCACTACCTAATGCTGAGGATGTGATATCTTTTTGAGTAGCTTATAAAACCGTAAGCCACCATCCAGCTCCGTCCAAAAACGCCACGCTGTCGCAGTCCACATGTGTTGTTGCTATCTCGTTAGCAAAACCGGGGGGTATCTTTGTTCCTTACGCCATGCAGGCAAGCAATCCCCAAAAACGAAAACGCCTATGAAGCAACACTGTGCACACCCTTCCATCACATCTCCGTGTCGACGAATGGCGCAAACGCCCTTCTCTCAAAGCGTGCCCCATCGTCCACATCCTGCATCGCCTCATCCCCATCCCCCTCCGGTTCAAAGCCCCTCTTCCCACCGCTCGACCTCCTCTGCTCACTCCAACCGGTATCCCGCCTTTCCGCTTTCAACCCACCCTCCCTTTCCTCGCCGGGATGGCACTTAACATCACGCCTCGCGGTCAAGATGTCCCAATAGCTCTGCAAAACGCGCTTTACAGCGTCGTCGAAGTTGACGCAGAAGCGCTGGGCCTGGACGATCTGCATGGCGGCGATGAAGTCGACGTTGGCGTGGGTTTCCATCAGGTAGGCTGCCGCGCACGCCGCGCTGCGCTCGTTGCCGCTCTCGCAGAAGAGGAGGATTTTCTTGCTCTTGCTCTGGCTGTTGCTGTTGCTGTTGCTGTGGTTGTTGCTGGACAGATGCGAGTTTATGACCTCTGTGATACGCGGGAACGACGCGATCAGAGCGGCGTTGTCGGCGATATCGAGGACCTGCGTTGCGATACCGAGCTCGGCAGGCACGCGCAGGACGCCCGTCATGAGGCGCGACTGCACGCTGTTGTTGGTACCACTGGGCCCGCAGGAATGCCGCACGCCGAGACACAGCGTGATCCCCGCCTGCTCCAGGAACGCCGCGTCCTTGACCGCCGTCATGGGACCCAGATAGAGGTACGGCAGGACGGGTTGCGCCTGCCGGCGTTGCGAGTACGACCACGTCAGCAGGTTGTTCTCGGAGACCGGGTTATAGTGCAGCGCGGGGAGGTGCGAGTGGTGTGGTGAGGGCGATGTGGATGTGGTGGTTAGGCGGAAGTCTGGTAGGGCTTGGTTGTTTAGGGTCGGTGGGGGTACGACGATTCGTGGCGGGGTGGGTACGCGGTAGGAGTAGGTGTCGCTGCGGTGAGGGTGGAGCTGTGACGGCGAGGCTGGCGTCTCCATTGTGGCGTGGTGTGGAGTCGGAAGAGGTTTGGGTTGGGTCGTATGGCAGTTGAATGCGGTGGGAATGCGAAACTGAGAGGTTGGCGTGGAGGAGTAAGCGCTCTACAACGCTCGGCGGAGAGTGCGTGCGGCTGAACTGAGAGATATGCTCATATTCAGACTCAGTCTCGTTGCGCTGAGTAATTGTCTTTAAGCCTTGTGTGTATTCAAGTTTGTAGTTGGTGGAGTGTGGTGTGGATGTGGCAGAGAGTATGAAGGAGGCTCAAAAGTCAAGGGCATGTGAAGTCATGGCTGTTGATTCACAGCCGCGGGGTCCAGTCTCAAACGGCGACTGGACGTTGGACTGCAGTTGCTCAGGTTTCACCTTTGACCTTCACTCCTCGCCATTCCAGTCTGTACTACAGTAAGGTACAGTCTTCAAGTACGAAGAGTATCCTATGGGTAGGAGCTCGTATACATCCATACACCCTCACTACATTGACTTGGCAGCAAAGACGCTATATGTCGGTGCAATGTGTACCGTATTCACAAAGTAACATCGGAGTGCGACATGCCCCGCCTGTCGATCATTCAGGAACACACTCGAGTTAGAGCTCGCTCTGCATACATCTATAATGCAGCGTGTCTTGTTAAATGCGCGCTGGCGTCACATTTCCGGATGGTATGAGGAGAAACAGGTCATGCTTCCACCGCAGCCAGTCACCACATAGAACGTGACCCCAAATCTTGGTCCATCCCGGTCATACAGTTACCCTATGGGAGCTACCCTATGGGAAGGTAGGTTTTGGAATGTGCAGAACAAGGGAAACAACCTGCAGACCCCGCCCAAAGATACATTACTCTTCTACATTAAGAGCAGTATTGCCTTCTCTGACGATTTCTATCTCTGAAAGCTTCCTGTTATTTCGTACAATATGCCTTCCTTCAAACATACCCTTTACTTTTCCATCTGGCTCGCTGTTGCAGCAGCGCAGTGTCCAGACTACACAGATTACTCTCAAGAGTATCATGCACCCTTTTCTGGAGGAAGATACAACCTCTCATACCAGCGTCCTGCACCAGCATGTCGAACATTCAACTCTTCGATCGTGGAAGCTACCATAACTCGCATCATGGGCGAGATCGCCGACCCCGACCTAGCCAGATTATTCGAGAACGCCTACCCCAACACCCTCGACACGGCCATAAAATGGAAAGGCTACGCCAACAACACCGACGAAGAACTCACCTTCGTCATCACGGGCGACATCAACGCAATGTGGCTCCGCGACTCCGCCAACCAAATGCAATCTTATCTGCCCCTACTCAACGCCTCCAGCGACCCCGACTCCCTCGCCTCCCTCTACCGGGGCGTGATAAATCTCCAAGCCCGCTACATCCTGACCTCCCCCTTCTGCAACTCCTTCCAACCGCCCCTCGAATCCGGCCTCGCGCCCGCACCCAACCCCTCCGCAAGCGACGACACAGTCCACCCACCCTACAACAACGCCTCCGTCTTCGAATGCAAATACGAGCTCGACTCCCTCGCCGCCTTCCTCGAAGTCTCCGCAAACTACTACAACGCAACCTCCGACCTCGTCTTCTTCAGCAAATACTCCTGGGTCGCAGCCGTAGACGCGCTCCTCTCCGTCGCCGAGGCCATGCAAACGCCCACCTACGCCGCCAACGGCAGCGTCAACGCCTCGCCCTACACCTTCACGCGGCTCTCCACGCGCGCGTCCGAAACGCTCGAGAACAACGGTCTCGGCAACCCGGTCGCGAACACCACGGGCCTGATCCGCAGCGCCTTCCGGCCGTCCGACGACGCGACGATCTTCCAGTTCCTGGTCCCGAGCAACACGATGTTCGCGCACTACCTTTCGTCTTCCGCGGCCATCGCAGCAGGCCTGAACGCGACGGCGCTCGCAGCCCGCATGGATGCCCTCGCTACTAGTCTGCAGTCCGCCATCGCCGCGCACGCGCTCGTGAACCTCACTTCCGGCGACGCCGGCGGCGACTGCGACGGGCCCATCTACGCCTACGAGGTCGACGGCTACGGCGGCCAAACCATCATGGACGACGCCAACATCCCCTCCCTCCTCTCCAGCCCGCTCTCCGGCTACCTGCCCCTGACCGACGCCACCTACCAGCGCACGCGCTCCCTCCTCCTCTCGCCAGCGAACCCGTACTTCATGACCGGCCCCGTGCTCAGCGCGATCGGCGGGCCGCACGACGGGCCCGGCTACGCGTGGCCGATGGCGAGCATCGTCCGGATCTTGACCAGTAGCGATGAAAGCGAGGTGGTGGCGCAGCTGGGGATGTTGGTGAGCAGTACGGATGGGCTGGGCTTGGTGCATGAGAGTGTGAATGCGTGGAATGGGAGCGATTGGACGAGGCAGTGGTTTAGTTGGGCGAATGGGCTGTTTGGGATGGCGGTTTTGGGGCTCGAGGGGAGGATGCCGGGGGTGTTGGGGGTTAGTTTTCAGTGAGGGGCTGGGGAGTTGGAGGTCAGTGGGGGCGGGGTGTGGTGTATGAAGGGCCGAGGAAATCGAGGAACTAGGTTGATGTTTGCTTATGGACATATGAACAACACCTTCCAAGTTTTTGGAATTGGTATAATGTGACATTATAAGACGCCTATTTTCATGCAGCGAACGCTAAATAAAACGAATCTCGTGAATCCTCATCCTCCTCTGCCCTAAAACCCCCCAATCCACCACCTCCAAAACCCACCCACCCACACTTACACACATCGCTCTCTTACACAGCGTCAAGTCTTCTACCTCCCAACCCTAATAACACCCGCAGCGATCAACTTCTGAATCTTATTCCTAATCCCCACATTCCTCATATGCTCCTGCAACGCCGCGGGGTCGCCCTTCGCCTGCTGCAGAATACTCTGCATGACGGGATCCTGCAAAATGGCGACGATCTCCGGATCGCGCTGAATGCGCTCCATCGTCTGCTCCTCGCTCTCTCCCTCACGGGCGGAAAACTGCGCCTGCAGGGCCTTCTGGCTCTGCTGCTCGATCTCGCGGGCGTTCTTGCCGTCCTTGTCGTGCTCGGCGGCCTCGGTGCACACGTCGAGACACTTGTTGTACTCGCGCATGGCGAACAGGGCCTGGGCTTTGCGCAGGTAGGCGCGGATGAAGGAGGGGTCCTTGGCGATGGCGGTGTCGCAGTCAGTCACGGCGGAGGGGAAGGTCAGGAGCTTGATGAAGCAGGCGGCGCGGTTGGAGTAGCCGCGCGGGTCCTCGGGCGCCCGCTTGATCATCTCGCTGTACGCCTCAACTGCCGCCGGCCAGTCAGCCTCTTTGAACTTCGCGTTGCCTAGCTCCCGTGCTTCCTCGGCTTTGGCTGGGTCGATGTAGGCGTCGCGCTCGGCCTGCTTCTGTGCCTTCTCGGCCGCCCGCAGCTTGGTTAGGATTTCTGGTGTGCGGTGCTCGGTGAGGGATTTCTGGTAGTTGGCGATGGCGTTGGAGAGGTCGCCGAGCTTCTCGTACGAGGAACCGATGCGGCCGAAGGCTTTGGCGATCATTTTGAAGTCGGCGAGGACTTCGCGACCGTGGTTGACAGCCTCAGTACAGGCATCGATGGCGCCTTGGTAGTCGCCCTTCTCGAATTTGGCGGCGCCAAGGTTGTTGAGGTAGGTGATGTCTTTGTGCAAGTCCCACGCTTTGCTATAGTGGGCGATGGCGGCGTCAAAGTTACGCTTCTTGTAGTTCTCTGTGCCCTGCTTCTTCTCAGCTTCAGCCTCCTCCTTTGCTTTCTTTGCGGCAGCCGCCTCCTCGTCTTCTGGTTCTGCCTCTGGCTGTGGTTCTGGTTCTGGTGCCTTGGCTTGCTCTGCTGGTGCTGGCTTTGCGTCTGGCATTGGGACATCCTCCTCTGCTTCCTTCGATGCTCCTGATGCTGCCTCGCCTGCCTGGTCAGGGTTGCCAAACTGCATGTCGATGCCCAACAGCACGCTCATGACCTGCAGGAATCGTGGGTCACCCATAGCCTCGCCAATGTTGTTCGGGTTGCTCTTGAGCTGGTTCAGCTTCGCCATGAATGCAGCGTCACCGAGAAGACCGGCGGTCTTGGGGTTTGCAGCGAGCTTCTGGTAAAGTTGAGGGTCGTTGAACATGCTTCCGAGGCCACCAGATGGGTCGCCGGTTACGCCGTCTGCTCTCGCTTCAGCCTCGATGGCACGCTTGACAGCATCAAGACCCGATTTGGCTTGTGTGTTGGTTGGCTCCAGCTCCAATGCCTTCTCGAATGCATCTACAGCGTCCACTTCGCAGCTAATTAGTATACATTGTTGAAGCTAGCGGTAGTGTGACCAATCTTACCAAGGTTGCCTTCGCCGTGAAGCGCCGCACCTTTCCGTCCCCAGCCCTTTGCCCAGTCAGGCTTGATCTCGGTGGTCTTGTTTGCATCCTCGAGTGCGTGCTCGAAGTCTTTTAGCGAAGCGTAGGCGCCGGATCTGTTGGAGTAGAGAACGTGGTTGGTTGGGTCGAGGTTAATGGCCTCAGTAAACTTCTCCCTATATATCAATCAGTATGTTGTACTCCATGACCGTGTATCTTTGTACAACTTACACTGCTCCTTGGAAGTCTTTGGCAGCAAAGAGCTTGTTACCCTCCGCTTTAAGAGCGTCCGCCATCTTAATCTAGGGCAGGTGATTGAGGTTTTGTGGTGTTTTGTATGTACGACAATATGTATTCGTGGATATAAAGACGAAATCACAAGGGTATCACTGTTCTGAATGGTAGAATGCGAGCTGGTTGCCTTGTGTATGTATTTCTGCGGCTACTCATTCTAGATGTTTCTGCGCATGTCGCCAGAGCTTCACCCCACACTGGTCTGAGCTTTGAGGCTCTCACATGCAGCAACTTGGCGGAGTTCCAGGTGCATACAACATTGAAAGATATCGCCAAGACTTCGCAGACATCTATTTTCCTGCTATGGCACTCACTGGAAGGCCTTATGGCGAGCCTTGGTGCAAGGATGGCATCTCCGTTCGCAACCTGAGCTTTGCCATCTCCCCTCAAGCTGGCTGCGATGCGTGGGGAAGACAGAAAGAGCAGCCATGCCTCGTCTCTGTATCTCTTTCCTTCAGATCCTCGTACACGAGCGCTGCACGCAAGGATACATTGGATGAGAGCACGATGCACTATGGCATTCTAGCGAAACGCCTCCGAGCTATCAAGCCGAGCAATGACTGGCAAAGCATCGATCAATTGGCAGATGCTGTTTCTCAAACCATCTTGGATACACCTCCAGGCTCAGGACTAGTAAAAGCATGCCAGATTGAAGTCCATCTCCCAAAAGCCAGCATGTTGGGAGACGGCGTGACGTTCATACGTTCTACGTCTTTTGACAATGTCGCATCAGCGGCGGCAAGGAGAATACTCCATCTTCAGAATGTTCGCATTCCAACGCTCATCGGCGTCAATGCTCATGAGAGAACCAGGAAGCAGCCCCTGATTGTCAGTCTTTGGATTGATGGGCTGCAGTACGGCACATCTGAAACATATCCAGAATTGGAAACCGAACTGGTCGATGTAGGTGAAGCGCTTTTCTTACATGATTTTCCTGCCCTCTTGTTCTTACTGGAATTCCTAGATCATTGAGCCTACAGCTTTCGAAACCCTGGAATCGCTTGCTGTTCACACAGTAGATCAGCTATATGAGAGGATCCTGAAGCGAAAACTGTCCGATGCCAGCATTAGACTGCGTTTCGAGAAGCCACAAGCCATAATCTTTGCCGACGCACCAGCAATTGAGATCTACAGGACCGCAGAGGAACTTGCTAGTGAGGCGCAAGACCAGCGAGAGACACCTATAACTGCAGGGTTGCAGATTATCAAGCCATATGCGACCTGATTAGGATCGTGTCTAATGAGCGATTACTGCTTTCGACATGCTTATCGACCTATTTGCGATACCCTGGCGTCTCGTGAGTCGTGCCTTGCCTACAGACCCACGTGGCTGGCAGCGGATCGGGAACAAGCTTCGTAGGAAGGCTATCGGATGTGGCTTTGGAGAGGACCAAAATATGTTTGAGGTCTGGAACACGATTGGAAGCCAGCCACCAGCGATTGCGATAACGGTCGAGAAGCCATTGTATGCGCAATCAATGTTCGTTCACGTGGGAGCAGAATATGGAGAACTGAACACTTGTACGTGGTGGGGACGGGGACTGAAGATCACATCCATTTCTGTGGAAGAATTGGTTTCGCCACGCGGCTGTAGCAGGCAAAGCAGGTCGGAGCGGGTGGCGTTTCCTTTGAGGATCGTCGACGGGACAGCTGCATAGTGCCGCAGGGTCGAGAGCCATCTTAGAAGTTCTTGTACTCACTAAAATTAGTTGGGACTATCCTAATCGTATCAGCTCCCGCGCGCGCCCTGCATGCCGAGCTTGTAACAATTTACGATCCTTGTTGAGGTTGTGCCCTCGATTGATTCATGAGGTGTTGACCGCATGTGCATACGGTATGTCGCCCAGAATAGCAGCCGCAGTATGAGACATGGAAATTATCACCGTTTAGCCATACCACGAGCTTGCCGTCATCTGGCGGTAAAACAGATCCACCGAAGTTCGGGCACCTTTACCATTCCCCGCCGTGACTTGAGCGCAGCCCGAGCAGGGCTGGCGTCTGTGCAGTGGTTTCAATGGTGGACTCTCTAAAATTACGTCTTCGTGAGCCGGCGCAACAGCTGAGAGCTGGAAAGCTGAGAGCTGGAGGAGTGAGACGGAGCTGGCCAGAAACCTGGCTCCATCATTCCAAGAAAATAGCTGAGAGGCGACCACATGCAGCCGTGCTCCATGACCAAGTGTTCCATTGCGCCTCGGCAAACGCAATTCGTTAGGGGCCCAGTAACACAATTCGTTAGGTGAGAGCCGGCGCGTGGATCGTAGTGCGGCCAGAGCAGACACTCGGTTGCTAGCTTGCCCAATCCAAGTGCGCCTCCCCAACGTGCGTCGTCGCGGGGCTTAGGGACAGCTGGATTCGATTCAGTTCAGTTCGCCCGACCCATATAAACGGGATTGCGCTGCCAGAACGACGATTGAAATCCACATACTCTTCGTCTCTTCACTTCTCGCTCTATATCACGACTTGCAATCGCAACTGCACTTTCGTCGCAGTCCCAATACTTCTGCGAGCCATCATACAACCGTCACTTCCCTGATCGGCGACACCCTAGCTCTGACGCTCGCTAGTGAGTTTCCCCCCGCCGCTCCAGCTCAAAAGCATCACACCGCCAACTTCTTCCCTCCTGAACCCTCTAACTGACAACTTTCTTCCTCACTTCAGATACCCATCACATCCCCAACCATCACAATGGCCCAGAAGATCAAGGACGCGCTGCCTTCGCACCTCAAACCCTCCTCTAACGGTGGTGACGAGGGTGGTGACTTCGCCAGGAGACACCATGGCAAGTCTCAATCGCATGTGGTAAGCTACAACCAGATCTGAAATCGCAATATAACATCCTGTTTGGCCACGTCTGCTTGTCCTCCTATTTCTGGACGCCTTCGCTGCCTGTCTGCAAGCAAAGGAAACAGCACTCCACCCACCTCTCGGCCATGTTTCGGACCGGCTGCGATAGGTGAAGACGCGCACTGCTGGGGCCCCTCCGACCAGATTGCAAGAGGAGCAATACCTTGTCTACAATCACATTCACGGCGCTTGCCTTGAGAGCTGAGGTCAGCTTGGCTTGCATTCAGCTCATGCAATCTGGTGGCTTTCTGCGCCTTTGTGGGGTCACAGTCAGCCCGGGGGAGTATGCATGCGACCCGCGTCAGCTCAGTGGTTGTTGTTTCGAAGCCAACAAAACCATGTTGGCAAGAGTCAAAGTTTCGAATTCCGGATGAACGATGGGAACTGTTCTTACTCTACCTCTTTCATCGCAGACAGGCATCCCTGAAGCAGCCGTGGCCGAACTGGTTTCGGCTACAATGTTACGAATCACTTTGGGAAGAAACAATGGCTAACAAGATGGCGCGATTACTAGGCGTTCGAGAACACATCTACCTCTGTTGCCGCTTCGCAAATGCGCAATGCCCTCAACGACCTTTGTGACACCGTCACCGACCCCGATGAGAAGAAGGTAAGAGCTGGGAGTTTTTGCTCATTTCAGGCGACAGGCTAACCTGATCACAGAGGTTTGAGACTGAGATGGACAACTTCTTCGCTCTCTTCCGCAGATATTTGAACGACAAGGCCAAGGGCAACCAGATCGAGTGGTCTCGCATTGCTCCACCCAAGCCAGAGCAGGTCGTCGACTATGCCGACCTCAGCAACTCCCAGTCTGTCGACTTCCTCAGCAAGCTCGCCGTGCTCAAGCTCAACGGTGGTCTCGGTACCTCTATGGGCTGCGTTGGCCCAAAGTCGGTCATCGAGGTCCGCGATGGCATGTCTTTCCTCGATCTCTCCGTCAGGCAGATTGAGTACCTGAACAGGACATACGATGTCAACGTCCCATTCGTCCTCATGAACTCCTTCAACACCGACTCAGACACCGCCAACATCATCAAGAAGTACGAGGGCCACAACATTGACATCATGACCTTCAACCAATCCAGATACCCACGTATCCTCAAGGATTCTCTCCTCCCAGCCCCAAAGTCCGCCAACTCTCAGATCTCCGACTGGTACCCACCAGGACACGGTGACGTCTTCGAGTCCCTTTACAACTCTGGCATCCTCGACAAGCTGCTTGATCGCGGTGTCGAGATTCTCTTCCTCTCCAACGCCGACAACCTCGGCGCCGTCGTTGACCTCAACATTCTCCAGCACATGGTCGAGAGCAAGTCCGAGTACATCATGGAGCTTACAGACAAGACCAAGGCTGATGTCAAGGGTGGTACCATCATTGACTACGAGGGTCAGGCTCGTCTTCTCGAAATCGCACAGGTGCCAAAGGAGCACGTCAACGAGTTCAAGTCGATCAAGAAGTTCAAGTACTTCAACACCAACAACATCTGGATGAACCTCCGCGCCGTCAAGCGCGTCGTCGAGAACAACGAGCTGGCCATGGAGATCATCCCCAACGGCAAGTCTATTCCAGCCGACAAGAAGGGCGAGGCCGATGTCAGCATCGTTCAGCTCGAGACTGCTGTCGGCGCCGCTATCCGCCACTTCAACAACGCCCACGGTGTCAACGTCCCACGTCGCCGTTTCTTGCCAGTCAAGACCTGCTCCGACCTCATGCTCGTCAAGTCTGATCTCTACACTCTCAAGCACGGCCAGCTCATCATGGACTCGAACCGCTTCGGTCCTGCTCCGCTTATCAAGCTTGGCAACGACTTCAAGAAGGTCTCCAGCTTCCAGTCGCGCATTCCAAGCATTCCAAAGATTCTCGAGTTGGACCACCTCACCATCACTGGTGCTGTCAACCTCGGCCGTGGCGTGACCATGAAGGGTACCGTCATCATCGTTGCCACCGAGGGCAGCACCATCGACATCCCACCAGGATCCATCCTGGAGAACGTCGTCGTACAGGGAAGCTTGAGGCTGTTGGAGCACTAAGCGGATGGTATTGTGGTTTGAACATGGGATGAGCTACTGATGACCAGGGCAAAAAACTGTTTCTGCATGTGACGGAACTCTTTCAGATGCAGCACTAATAATGTGCATGGCGATAAACACTATGCTATAATTTTGCTGGGGTTTACCTCTCCCGAGGAACGTCTAGGGTCGCTGGGAAAGTAGATAGGGCTGGCGCTAGTATCATATTATACAGGAAGCATGCAACCGTTTTCTATCAGATTCACTCCGCACCGTTGAAACTTGGCCACCTTCAGGGTATTATCGTGCAACCTGGTTTAAGCTTGCAATTTTTAGAAATGCGCTCTGTCTTTAATAACGGCAACAACAAGTAATTGGGCTCGTAGCCTCAGGTAAGTCCGTAGGGCATGTTATAGGCAGCTTTACGTCACATGGGCGCCTGTGCCTTGCCCATCGCAGGAAAGCGCGGCGGCCCCGACACAGTGGAGGTGCAGCTTCACCGCACATGCATGTGCCATGACCACAGCAACATCTTGTCACCTGCGACTGGCGGGTCCGCTCCAGGCGGTCGCCTTCTTCCTTTCTGTCATACCCACCCTACCATGTGATACAAGAACCGTCTACTTCTCCTTTTCCACCTTGTCTTCGCCTCATCGTTACCAGCATTCCTCCCATTGAGCAGCAGCTTCAACCATGGGCACCACTAATACCGCGGATGACGCCGAACAAAAAGAGGCGCAGGAGTACTGGGGTTATTTGTTCAAGCAAGACAGGACTGGCACCGACAAATTGAAGAACCTTCTGCGAGGGCTGCATAGACATATTGTACGGTCTCTTCCACTCGCAACGCTTTGCATCCTTGAAACTGACGCGCGCAATCATAGGGGAGCTCCTGGGAGCCAGCGGATAGCCCAGACGTTACTCCTTCTCAGCTGGCACACTTCTACCGCTCCCTCAATGGCAACTATGACCCTTTGTTCCTCTCAACGCCTTCAACAGCTATCGCATACATCTACAAGAACCTCGGATGCTTGCATAGCTTACAACCCCTTCCTTCGTCTGGTGGAGAACGCTTCTCTGAGCCTACAATACCTGCGTTGAAAGCAGAGGGTTTCGTGATGTGGCAAACAATCCAGCTTCTACTCGGACCGGAAGAGCATGCCGGGTTTCTACGCCAAGCAGTCCAGAAATGGGACATCAAGGATCCTTCTTCCGGGGATGTGTTTCCCAAGATACTCCCAAGAAGCTGTTTTCCAGCCGCTCCGGATTCTCACATGGTCAATTGGTATGAAGGCGTTAGTCAACGGCTACGCAGCGAGGCAGAGGAAGAGGAGCGTATGCGCATCACAGCAACTGAGCATAACCAGGACTCCGACCACAGTGGAAGCCATAGACATCGCAAGCGCATCGAACGGGACCCCAGCGATCTCTCCTCGGAAGAAGAGCCCATCCACTCACGCAATCAAGCGCTCGCCTACTTCCGCAACCCACTTTATCGAACCGTTGACGGCCGTCCAGGCGTAGTCCGCAGCGGCAGCAAACGCCCCCCTCTCACTCCCAGCGGCTCTATTTTTGACCGCGGAAAGTCCGTTGCTGGAACCGTAGGGAACGTCGTCCGGAATATTGGCAGCCCTCACCTCTGGGACGGCGGCCACCGCTCCGACAAAGAGCGCGAACGACGCCGGAGAAGCCTCCCTGACCACCACCATCACCTTCCCGGCGAAGATCCACCACGCAACGATGTCCTACGCCCCTCGTCTCACCACGGCCATCAGGGCAGACACTCCCGCCGTGGCTCACAGCAACCCTCCCCTAACTCCCAAAGCCCAGACTCCGTTAGCGGGAGTCCACATTACAGCCCGCCACACAACCATCACTACAGCCAGCACGACCGTCACCTCCGGCATCACAGAAGCCATGAACCGTATCCAAGCCCGCGCGAATACTTCCCGCCGTACGAGGAGGAACGCCATCGCCGCCGTAGCTCCGCGTACACGGACCCCGCAGAAGAGACGAATGCCTCAAACACCGGAAGCCCGATTCGCGCAACATTTGGACCCAGTGTGAGTCCGCTGTTCGCGACCCATGTTGCGCGTGCAGCGGCCAGGTACGATTCGCCCAGCCGAGGTGGGGTGGAGAGGCCGCACCTGAGGGACGAGAGGAGGGGTAGTGATGGCAGTCCGAGGAGAAGTTCGAGGCGGAGCGAGAGTGTGTTGAGGAATGGTGGTGGCAGGAGTGAGAGTAAGGGAAGGGGTGGTCAGAAGGTTACGAGGTTTGATTTGCCGGATAGGGAGAGGACTGCCGGTGGGGTTGGGGGAAGGAGATATCCGGTTGAGGCGCCTTGGAGATGAGTTGGAAGGAGAAGTTAGGGGAGGCTGCAGTGCGGGCGGCTTGGGTTACGACGGGCTCAGCATGAGATCGAGGCATGAGTATGATTATGAGCAGGCGAACCCCACTTGTTTTATAGCGAGAGATACCACTCAGTAATAGTTCACGGCCGCAATGGATATTCTTCTAATGACGACGAGACTTTTGCATCACGTTTTGATTTCTCATCTGTGTCTGCCGCAGACCTTTAGATGTAAGCAATCCCGAACACGCTGTCTGTGTATCCAAGGTCGTCGGAGAATCAATGCCGTCCGACAAATGCATTCCATCTCGTATCTGGTGACGATGACGTCGGCTGGTATAGCCGTTGCGCGATTCCCCACACTCTTCGCCGAAAGTGGAAGCTCGATACTTTAGCTATCGCGTCCTACCGACCTGCCAGATCCTGTTGCCTGAACCTTGGTACCTTTCAGGTCCTATATCCAGCATCTACCATCATTCCTTTCGTGTGAGGTTCCTCAATGGTGGCACAGAACTATATACCATGAATGAAAAGCTCGAAGCAAACACCATGCCCCACGAACGGACGCCATTGATCCAAGTAGTGCCTGTCGCACCGCCTAGGGATCGGTATCCGCATGCTGCAGTCAGTCACCTCCACTTTCACTGTCCCTATAGCGTTCACATGCACATACACAGCGTTGTATATCATACTGAAAGATCTCTAGCTTCGCCGCTTCTGCACCGTCGCCCTCATCGCAATCCCTTTCCTAACCCTCGCGATAATCTTCTTCTCCATCACCGTCTCCGGCCAAAGCGACCTTTTCGGCGATCATCCCGAGACCGACCCAATTCCTTTCCCCTTCCGGTCTGCGCTCCTCTCGTCGTCGCCCTCCGCCCCCACCACAAACCCCCCACATGTCGCCTGGCCCGCTGGAGATGGCTTGAAGTACGAGGAGTTGCAAACGATCTTGCAAGAAACCCCAGACGCGGAGAAGACGAAGCAGTGGAGCAGATACTACACCGCGGGACCGCATCTAGCGGGGCAGAACCTCAGCCAGGCGGAGTGGACAAGGGATCGCTGGCAGGAGTTCGGCATCGAGGCTGAGATTGTGGCCTATGATGTTTACATCAACTACCCGCTGGACCACCGTCTTGCGCTGTTGAAAGACGGGGAGGTGGAATTTGAGGCCAGTCTGGAGGAGGAGGTGCTCGAAGAGGATCCGACGAGTGGATTGGAGAACAGAGTCCCGACCTTCCACGGGTACAGTGCCAGTGGCAATGTCACAGCGAGGTATGTGTGGGTGAACTACGGCACTTATGCGGATTTTGAGGAGTTGAGGGAGAGGGGCGTGGAGTTGGAGGGCATGATTGCCATCGCGAGGTATGGCGGCATATTTAGGGGTCTCAAGGTTAAGAGAGCGCAGGAACTGGGCATGGTGGGTGTGGTTATCTATTCGGATCCGGGTGATGATGGCGATATCACTGAGTTGAATGGCTATGCGCCGTATCCCGATGGCCCGGCTAGGAACCCGAGTTCTGTTCAGAGGGGTAGTGTGCAGTATCTGAGTAAGTCCACGACACCCCATCCCCTAGATCCTACTTGTTGTTCGAACCATTCTAACAGCTGACCGTAGGCGTAGCTCCCGGTGACCCAACAACTCCCGGCTATCCCTCCAAACCCGGCGTCCCCCGAGTGCCCGCCAACAACAGCACTCCCTCGATCCCTTCTCTCCCCCTCTCCTACGCCGAAGCCCTCCCCCTCCTCCAAGCTCTAAACTCGCACGGGCCCAACGTCAGCAGTTTCTCCTCCAAATGGCAAACAGGCGGCCTCTACCACAAGAACGTCACCTACAACATCGGCCCCTCACCACCCCACCTCACCCTCAACCTCTACAACCTGCAGAACTACACCACGACCCCGCTCTGGAACGTCATCGGCCGTATCGAAGGCAGTATTGCAGATGAGGTCGTGCTCCTGGGTAATCACCGCGACGCTTGGATTGCGGGCGGCGCTGGCGATCCCAATTCTGGGTCTGCGGTCCTGAACGAAGTCGTGCGGTCCTTCGGCAAAGCGGTCGAGAAGGGCTGGACGCCGCAAAGAACGCTTGTGTTCGCGAGCTGGGACGGTGAGGAGTATGGCCTCATTGGCTCCACGGAGTGGGTCGAGGAATACCTGCACTGGCTCGACGCGACAGCAGTCGCGTATCTGAACGTCGACGTCGCGGCGGTCGGGCGCGTGTTCGAAGCCTCTGCCGCGCCCCTGCTAGATAAAGCTCTCATCGAGACGACCAAGTTGGTCGCGCACCCGAACGCCACGCTTGCGGCCAAGGGGGTGACGGTCTACGACGAGTGGGACAAGAAGATCAGCACCATGGGCTCCGGATCCGATTTCACGGCCTTCCAGGACTTCGCCGGCGTGCCGTGCGCGCAGGTCGAGTTCGGCTCCTCGTCCGACGCGAGCGCCAACGGCGCCGTGTATCACTACCACAGCAACTACGACTCCGAGGCGTGGATGGAAAAGTACGGCGACCCGGGCTTCAGGTACCACGTCGCGATCGAGCGGGTCTGGGCTCTGCTGGCGGCGCGCTTGAGCGAGGAGCCCGTCATCGCTTTCAATGCGACGGACTATGCAACTAAGCTGGGGATGTACGTCGATAGTATCAAGGCCCTCGCGAAGGAGCACGGCGTCGAGACCGAGGCCAAGACGGCCCTCAAGGCCCTCGACCACGCCGTCGCAAAACTCCTCTCCGTCGCCACCGCCTTCGACACTGAAGCCGACGCGCTCAGTCACGCTGCGGCGGCCCTGAGAGCAGGCGCAATGGACCGGCATGAAGACCAGGTGGCGGTCGCGGTCGCGGATCTCTACACCGCCGTCCGCTCTGTCAACAGCAGGTACAAGTACCTCGAGCGCGCGTTCCTGTACGCCAGGGGCCTGGACAATAGGGCTTGGTTCAAACACGTGGTGTTTGCGCCTGGCCTGTGGACGGGATATGCGGGCGCGACGTTTCCGGGCCTCGTTGAGGCGGTCGAGGCGAAAGATCGGGCGAGTCTGGAGAGGTGGGCGGGGATCATTACGGGGAAGGTTTGGAGGGCTGTGGGGGTGCTTGAGGGGTAGGCATGGTTGGGATAGGTAGTATTGCATATAGGTTTATGTAGATTCGTGTAGTATGGTTTTTCTTTGATGACGGTTGAATGCGTTGGTGACGGAGTGAGCCCAAGCGGGTGTTTATGTCGGTGGTGCAGTGGAGGAAAATGTATGCATAGGTCAGTATTTCAGGCTGCCCTAGGAAAAGTCTCCTGTGTCATGGGCTCCTCGGTCAATGGTATAGGAAGTCAAACGTGTCCCTCCAACAAGCTAGGAGGTAACAGAAAGAAAATAGGGTTACAGGATCCGTGTAGGCATTTGCAGGAGCTCTCTGTGATGATGGCATCCTAGACTTCATGGTGAGGCTTGTCGAACGTGGAAGTGGCCTCAAGTCGCTTGGTGAACAAAAATGTGTATAGGAGTGATAGGTGAGCCACTGAAACTAATCTGATTTACTGTTTTGACATAGAAATGCAAATGTGGTGCTAGATTGATTGAAGGGGGAAAGAGCTTGTGTGTTTACATGTATGATGTGCGTTATGTACGTGCTTCAAGAGGGGTTCTCTTCGACCATGTATTGATGGACCAAATGATAGGGCGAGGTGGGAGAATGCTCGTATGAGCTGAGGAGAAAATAGATGAGTGTAACACAGATGCGATAGAGTTCAAATGTTAGATGATCATTTGAAATGAGTATCATTCTCTCCGTGGTATCCTTATCTACGCTCGTGGTTCTCCTCACAACTCCAATCCCTCTCATTGCAAGTGAAAAGTCGTATTTTCCATCTTCGGAGCCCTTGATGATGATAGGTAACCGGTTGAAGCGAGAAGTCGTATTTTCCATCTTCGGAGCGCTTGATGGTGATAGGTAACCGGTTGGAGAGGGCCACCTAAAAAGGAAGTACCGCCCTCCTTCCCAATCCGGTAAACCTACCTCCCACAAGCCTCAGGTCACCACTCAGTTCCAAAGCATCTATATCCGTCAGATTTGGGACCCCTGGAACAGGAGAAGAGGTGTCTTACCACGTGCAGCCACATGTCCGTCTCCATCGAGTGGACCCCGTCCTTCTCCTTGACTTGACAAGCACCAGCCTTGTCACCCGGACTCTTCGTGGTGGCCCTTGGGGGTGGTTGTTGTTGCGGGGGAGAAGGAACCCGGGCCTCAATCCCCTATATCGCGTTAGTGATTCATACGGAGAGTGAGGGCAGTAGCGGATAGCAAGCTCACCTGGCGCAAGCGGCGCTCCGGCTGGAAGGCGGCGACTGTGACAGTCGCAATGCCAGCAGCGGGCAAGATGCGAGTGCTGGGGTTGGTGTACCAGGGCATTGTTGCTTGTGGGGGTTGTGGAGAGAAAGATGGTATAGGAAGAATGTGTGGTATTAGTTTTGGATTTGGCAGGTTGGAGAAGGGAGAGAAGTTTGGTGAAGAAGAAGGTTGTGTAGGAAAGCGCGGGAAGTGCCTTGAAGCGACTCTAGCAGAGACTGGAGACGCTGGTACACAGGCGGGAATTAGGAGAAGTGAAGTTCACTGGGACAGCTTACGGTCGTTACTCTGTGTCAATGGCAGAACTAAATGTACGTTTCTCACGGCCTGCAACAGAGAAAGAGGCAATGTCTCCCTTGGAGCTGATCCGATATAGCAATTGGCACTCTACAGCCTTGTCTGATCATCACCGTGACTTACCTGGGCCGAATCCGACCATAGCTGGTTCTCATACCAGATGTGGTGCTTGACCGTCACCACTTTGGAGGCAGTAAGTCGAGCTTCACTTGTGTCCAGCACTCTGCCGTTCTTTGACACGGAGCTTGGACGCTATGAGCCCTGCAATCTCGTCAATTCATGCAACAAACCTGCCTCGCCCTTGATCCTCTCACCCCTATTGGTCACCACTCGCATGCGCCCCATTGAACTGATGACACACCGTTGTGAAGCCTGCCTCGCCCTCTCCTCCCTCATTCCCATTGGCCACACGTCTGTTGATCTGGCGACACCGTAGCTGAGCTGACGACACTGTACTCCAAGCCTGTTGTGATGCGGGAGCACCCACTAGCGCCGTCTCAGGGGTACATAAGGGCCATCCTCTCCCAGCTCGCTGCTCTCTCCTTTCTCTTTCCTTCACGTACCATGTCAGGCTCCGGGAGCTCAAGAATCCCCGGCGCTATGACCTCGAACTGCATTGCACAGCGCGGTGAAAGGCATATGGGCAGGTGCGCCTGTCCTCTGGCGGAATTTTTGATTGCAATCGACACGATTTTTCGATGTCACCCCTTTTCATTGATGCTTTCGCCTTGTGCGAGAGGTCGAAGAAGAGACTGTACTGTGGTATGGAGGTGAGTGAGGGTGATGCTGCTAGGTGTTTTGATATGGTGCCATGGTGTGTCAGTAGTCTTGTTGGGTCATTGTTTGCCTTCATGCATCCGTCTGTATGTCCCTCTGTCCATGTCTATCTTTGATTGTCTCTACGTCTGGTGCAGCGCCCAGTAGTTGATTATGATGGCTGCGGTGGATTGTAAGGGCGCGTAGCCCAGTTGACGCCGTGTTTGTGCTCGCAACCGCACATAGAGAGCGCCAGTTCTGACTGTTGTGACGGACAAAGGTCACAAGAACATAGAACATGCAGTCTAAGTGTTCTACCCTCTTGTTGATCAACTAATGGCCATGTGTGCCATTCCTTATGCTTCTCCACCGTGTTCCTAACCGTAACGCGCGACCGTAGCCACCAGGTGAGCTTCCGCGTCAAGCACCCATAGCACACACAAAACGCATCTCCTAAGTGCAGATGTACAGCCCTATCTCATAGCACTCTATAGTAGGCCAGCCACAGGTGGCATGTCAAGGTCTGCACGGGTGTGACTGGTGAGAAGATGGGGGCGCTCGTCAATACAACCAGTTGATCCGGTAATCCAGTACTGCGTATTGCGGTCGCGAACTGCTGACATCCTTGCGTAGTGTACCACCTTGCCCAATCATCCTACGAAGTCTTTTGCCCGACGGTTTACTTTCAGTCTTCTGCAGGTTCAAGGGAGCAAGGTTCCGGCGATCCTTCTGCAGCCCAACACGGAACCCTTTGAATGGAAAGAGCTTGACTAGCATAAGAGGGCAGCCCAGTCACAGGAGGTGAGGAATCCCTGGCGCAACACAGACGAGCCAAAGGGCCGACAACCGCAACGATTCAAGGTTTGCAAGAAAGAGCAGGAGCACACAATACAATGCGGACACAGACTTGACTTCAGTGGCGCGAGGATAGAAATGTCGCAGAGTCGTCGGTTATCTTGAGCAGACAGAGCAGTACTGGACTCTCAGTAGTTTCCACAGATGCTCCAAGCCGAATAGCGTTGACCATCTTTCTCCTCGCTGTCACATCAGTATTTATGATTGCAAGCTCGTCTCGCCTTGATGCTTGTTTGTGTAGCATTCGGCTCGTTTCCGGCCACGTCATAAACACAAACTGGGACGATGTAGGATGTCTCGTAAAGACGTGAAAATCAAAAGATGGTATCCTTTAGGACGTTGCGTGCCCGTAAAGAGACTGTTCGAGGTGTGAGAGCGCGGTGAGACCGTGGTAGACGTTCCAGGGTGTGATAAGTACAATGTAGTGTATTGACACGGGTTTCTCGTCCCTCTGAGTATGGTTTCGCTGCCCGGTTGGAAGTGGTGAGGAGCGCGTAGGCTGATGTGCTGGAGGTGATCGAATAGCCTCCAGAAAGGCCACACAGGCGCTACAAAATCACTTTTAACACTGTTCTATTCCCAATCTGTGTGACAGAAAGAGCCACTGAGCACGAGGCAGCTGAGTGAGCCATGGTATAGTGCTCACTGGCGCCCTGGCAGTGCCCAGTCACCTGTACTATGTCGTGAAATCACCACCATGGGCCCCAACCTGACTGTAACCGCACAATATGCAGCCCGGACCATCAGAGGAGCTTCTCTTTCGTTTCTACCAGCTCATATAGTCTTCCCAGGCACTCAAAAAGGCCTGTCCACTGAGTTCTGGCGCCTGACTGCACCTCTCCTGCGCCCTACGGCGGACCGGGCGACCACCTGCGCACTGTACGGCAGCCCACAGCACTGTTACCGCAGTCTCAAATGGCCATATCAATCGACCACCATTTGAAACGCCAACAACCCTCACCTCAGGCGAGGCCTATACAAGCACATCTGGCCAGTTAGGCATTCCGCCGCTCGCTTACGACCAGAGCGGTGAGCGGGAAGCTACATGTGCTCACTCGTGTCTGGCCCATTCCTAACTTTCTTCTTTTTTCTCTCGGGGGGGTCGGTTGTTCGACTACCGGCCTCCCCCCTGCTTCGCTCTGCTCACTCCTC
The DNA here is from genome assembly GCA_027923365.1 of Zalaria sp. Him3. NCBI lineage: Eukaryota > Fungi > Ascomycota > Dothideomycetes > Dothideales > Zalariaceae > Zalaria > Zalaria sp. Him3. Next base: position 337,533 of record BPUN01000008.1, on the reverse strand, counting down.
TTCGGAGGGAATTTTTGGAACTTGGCTCCGGCCCGTATCGCTCGTATTGCACTACCTCGGGCGATACAAACCTTTTTCATCAGTCCTTTTGGTCTTCATTGACTGGAAGCTGGAGAAGAAGTCTTCGCTGTTCGCTTGTCCTTTCCCCATGTCACTGTGCCATGCCCTTATAATGTGAGTGAGGTGAAGCTGTTGCTGTGTACGTGTGTACGTGCGTGCGTGTGTAGACCATGTGTAGACACGCATCACCCTGCCACCTGTAGGTCTATACCAGCTCTTCCGAGCAGGTGGATGAGATGCGGCCAGCTTTCACGGAGTGTTTGTTGCACAGCACAAAGATATGGAACCCTATGCCCTGCTTTCTGTACAACAGGCCGCATATCAGATGTAAGCGCAGACTTTGGTCCGCCTCTCAATGAGCTGAGCTTCCTGCAAAATGCGCTTCTTTGTTATGGTCGGCACGCCCGCTCTAAGACAAGCAGGACGACCGGTTTGCACACAACTTTATGTGTCACTGAGCAACATGCTGATTGCAACAAACAACCCAAATTCAAGCCACAGCCAGGTCATTGTAGAGTGTTTCCTTCATGGACGTAGACCCCAGCCTATGCACGTTTCCAATGAGTAGGCGCATGGTCATATAGCCGAATCTGTTCGTCCGGACCCATTGGCTCATTTGGAATGCTACTTGGACCCTCGTGCCTCTATACCACTGAATCTTGGGAATTAGTCAAGCTTGCAACTGACTGAGGATGGTATCTGATGTGCCATCGTCCCGACCATACTAGAGGGGGTTTCCCAGTCCAACGCCGCCTATACACGGCTGGGGTAGGTCATCTTGTGGGGATGCACCACATGTATATGTGATCCGTGCGTTGGTGTAGCGAGTGTCGCTTCATCTGCCAGCCGTGCCGTGCCATGTCCACAACAGTAACGGCATTGAGGAAGAGCGACAAATTACTGCCGCCCTTCGTACAGGACGTACGCCTCTCAGATAGACACCGCCAAACAGCCAAGATGGCACCGAAACGCGGCGGAACCCCAGAAATCGAAGGCCACCAGCCTGCCGCGAAGAAGCAGCAACTTGCGGCTAAAGAGCCACAACGCGTTGCGATTGCGGAACAGCTTGCAGTGAGCGAGGTCAACCATTCCCCAGGAGCCACCAAGGCAAAGAAGAAGAAGCGGACCACTATTCTTAACCTTCCGCGCGAGATCTACACGAAGATCATGCACCAGTTGTCCAATCTCGTCGACCGCAGAAGCTTCGCGATCGGTTTTGAGCCACTTTTTCTTCTTGGGGACTTGATTTGGGGTGATATCTTTGTGCAAGCAGAGGGTCTTGTCCGAAACACCAGGTTCAGCCAACAGGTACTCAACCACGGCTACAAGAAGCGCGCGAAGATAGCCGCCGTCGCTCAATCTCCTTCTGAAAAGAGCCTGCAGGCTATCTACGACCACCCTCGTTTGGATTTCCATCCAGTGACGAAGCCGTTCAATCCTAACAAGCTCAGCTGGACAGCTCGGATGCAAGACTTTTCCTATCATATGGACAAATACGAGCCTGGCCTTATCCTGCGAGGCATCCGCGGCCAGGAGATATGGGAAGCTCGCCAACAACTCTTCAAGCAGTGCAAGACAGAGGCCTATCTCCAGGACCGGCAAGCTTTCAGCTTTGAGAAGGCGAAAGAGATTGTTCTGAGCCTGAATTTCCAGGACCACCGCTATGGCTACTGTGGTGGATGCGGGCATAAGTTTAATCAGGACTACACGCAATTCTACACCCGCCGTTCCACTTGGTGTTTCAACTGTTTCCCAATGTTGCTGAGAGACAACATCTGTAAGTGGGCCCTGGACTTGCGGATCACAAGTACCATGCTAACCAGTCGATCCAAGTGGCGAGCGCATTGTGCCTTTCAAACAAATACCTGCGTGATATCGAGGCATGGGTAAGCCCGAGTGCTTTTGATTTCCGTGGGCATCGCGGATTGTGGTACCCTCGACACCAGATGCAAAGTCTCGCATACAAGATCTTCGGCATGACCTTGGAGGAGGTGGAACAGACACTGGCTAATTCCGATCCCGGGAATCTGCTGAGGACCCGCCTCTGGGGATATCTCGTGCGTAGCGAAGCAGCAATCATAGCTCGTGAGGTGTGCCGGAACGTGAAACGATTCCGCGCTCGGCTGGTGTCCTGGAAACTCCACACGAAAGCCGCTGCAACCGTCCGTCGAATGGTTGAGACCAACGTCAACGGCAAAAGATGGTCGACCAAATTCCATGACTTTGCTTCCAACGTTCCTGACATGCCACCACCGCAAGGGCGTTTCACCATGTACGACATCTCGAAGGCCCACTTTGCAATCGTCCAAGCGTCTTCCGTGGACATAGAGATCAAGAAGTCAGGATACAACCGCCTGGATCTGAAGGACCTCGACCTTGTGGTGGTTCGTGACTGGGTTCACAGGGCGGCGTTGGATTACTGGTACACCGAGATTGGTGAGGCTCTGGGCATGCTTAGAGCGTCCCGGGCGGACTTATTTACTCCGCACCGCGTGCCCTCTCCCAGGCTTCCTGAGCCAGGCTTCCACGCGTACCGGAGTCGTCTTAAAGCAATACGGGATCGTCAGTCTAATGTCGAAGGGTCGGGATCCCGGAATGAAAGCGCGGCCTTTGCAGAAATGTGCCTCTTTCTCTCTTGTCTTTTCTGTTCTTCCTCTTTGCGTCGTTGATGCGTTTCGGAAGCCTTTTTCCAAGCCGGGGGCATGAACGGTCGTGGACATCAGGCGGGAGTGTGCCAACCTACTGAGCTTGCTACGCAAAGCATGTCTCTTCACACTCCAGCAATGGCCCAAGCCTCATGCAGCCTTCTTCAGTGGAGACCGTACCTGGTTGTGATGTGCCTCCAGATGGACATGCGCGATTGCCCGCATGAATCTTTCTCGTCTAGTCCTTATTGCTCATATTTGCCGGCTCGGGCGTGCTGAGGGACCGCCTCTAGCGCCTCGGCTCATTCCAATTGAAAGACCATATCGGGACAGTGAGGCCATAGGCCGGGTTGCAAAGAAGTTTGGTCCCGAGACGTGGTAACGAGGGAGAAAAGTTTTTCAGTCTTGATGCGATCTTTCTTTAATGAAATGAACCACTTACTATACCCTTACTGTGCCTTGCTCTTGTGTAAGAAATTGTATTGTCGATCACCATGACCTGGGATGTCTGAAAACTCATCCAGTACTGAGCGCTGAAGCCTTGGTGCCACTAGTATAACCCTTGTCCAGGTAATGCGTAGTATCATAGCTGCGCGGTAGAACATCATATGTATAATATATCAAGTCCGGCTGTGCTGATAAGGAGCCATGTATCATGGGAGACATCGAAACACTCTGTTGCGCCAGCGGTATGTCCAGAGGGCCACAAAATGTGCGCCATGGGCATCAGGCAGCGAAGTTGAAGGCTATCGTATCAACATTTCCGATGGGCCAAGACAGCGTGTTCGAGTGGTTTCAAGTCTTGCTCAACAGTCTGGCACAGTCTGTCACAGTCTGTCACAAGCTTGATGGAACGCATGGCGAGATGATGGAGACGGCCCATGACAGCAAGACCCTTGGTGGTATGCCGACTTTAGAAGCGACAAGGTGAAAGCGACAAGGATTTTGACGTGTCGGGTATCTTTGACAGCGGCAAGCAGGGAAGTCACAGTCGTAAGAGCTTGTCGCGGGCTTCGAGTTGAACTGCCTACGTGAGAGTAAGTTGGAGACAGTAAGTTAGACGTTGGAATAGGCTCCGTCGTGGAGCTTGCGGGGAGCGGGAGTGAGTTGGATCGGAAGCGCGATCCACCATGCATGCACGGATGATCGACCGCTTGGCCAGGGTCTCGCGAATGGCGGCAAGTAACATCGACAACACCGCGTTCGCCTTGACCAAACACTCGACAAACGGCATGTTTTGACACAGTTTAGCATTGGCTCGAACGTCCCTGCCGATCCGTGCACTGCAGTATGCACGCTCACGCCTTCCGAAGATGGCTGCCACCGAAACCAGCTTGATTTGCTCCTCTTCGCCCCAGGCACCGCCGTCGCCGAACCAAGTAGCACGCCCTATGCACTCGTCGTCTCCTGGTTTACCCTCACCTTCTGCCTTGTTCCGCACCAATGGACCTCTGAAAAGCGGGTCTAGGCTTGCGCAGGTGCCTAAAGGCGCAACAATTGGCTTCGCTACAGCGGCGAGTGTATGGCACAAGGAACAACAGGAGACGCTGGAAACTTACAGGACTGAGGATACTGCTGTTGATCATGTCGGGCCTTGCGAATCTACCGAGTCTGTTAGGGCACCCTCGAAAGGGAAGTTGGTGCGGCCAAAGAAGTCAACAGACAAGGCACAGACGCGTTCTGCACAGAACGATTCACTTCCAGAGCAGGACTCCACAACCATTTCAGTCGGCCAAGAAACCAACAAATCACGAGAAAATGAATTTAGCAATGTTCAGGATGCGCGGCGGAAAAGTGTAGAACTATCCGGGCAGGGGTACACCCGTGGGCCTTCGGACCAAGCGGAGCAGGGCGATATCATCCTCCAGCGAAAACCAGCCAAAAGCCGTCGCAATACCAAGGTGCAGGGAGAGACTCAGCCAAAAGTGAAGCAGTCGAGGACAAAGAACACAACCTCGAATGATGCGCCTCTGGACATAGCGGAAGTCGTGGAGGTCGTGCCGGAATCAGATAAAGTTTCTACGGAAGTGCACGAGGCAGAGCCTACAGGAGAGGCAACAGCCTCGAAGCCAAAGAAAGCAAGGGCGCGAGCAACAAAGAGCGACAAGCCTGTAAAGCCGAGAAAGGGCAAAGCTTCTAAGGCTTCCACTACGAATGAGCAGGTCCCGGACCCGCATGCGCATCCTGTGTCAGAGAAGGCAGCTAACAATGAGGCTGACAACGCGCCCATCGAGAGTGTTGAAGGGCAACAAAAGTCCGCGGCAGACACAGCTCTTCCTGAGATTGGCGACTACGTACCTGATTTAGCGTCTAGGAGACGCCTTAGCTGGACGCCGGTGCAGGACACCGCCTTACCACCTTCCTTCCAACAGTCAGAGACTGAGACATTAGAGAGCCCGCCAAAAACGACGGCCTCATTTGGTGATTTGCTTGGAAACTTTGCTTATCACCAAGCAGAAGAAGCCCAGAGGCCACCGTCACAAGATCGGGACGTGAACGGAGAGGCGTTTACTAAACGCAGGCGACTCGATCCCGTCGGGGGCGTCAATGTTAGCAAAGAAGCAGAGGAGAAACCCAAAGCGAAAGGGAAACCCCGTGCAAAGAAACCGCCGAAAGAACCAGTACCAAAGAAGGCAAAGTCGCCGAAGAAGAAGGCGACGACAATTACAGAGCTGGCAACCTCGGCATACAGACCTGTTCAGCTTGAATCACCCTCAGCGAATCCTACTATATCCGATTTCTTTGCTCCTCAAAGTCAGACAGCAGAGCAACGAGAGAGCGAGATGCGTACAATGGTGCGCCTCGCCAAACCGAAGCCTGTACGAAAAAGACCGAGTCGCGCAAAAGTCGCGTTCGCCGACGGAACCGAGGACAATGCCTCCAAACCTACGAAGTCAAAGGCCAAGAGCAGATCTGCCGCCTCAAGCAGCGCCGTCGAGTCTCAGATTCTTTACACGCCGCAGAAAGCACAACGAGACATGCGATGTCAAGATTTCTTATTCGGCACTTCAAGTCAACTCGCTCGTGACGAATCCCCAACTTTTATCCGGGACATGCAGCTGGCGATGAGGGAATCCGAGAATCTCATGAGCTCTCAGTTAGTCGATAGTGGGGAGGCGACGAGTGCCGCACCTGTACCTACAGCGCCGCACGGGACGTCTTTGACCGTCGGTCAGGCGCATAGGGCTTTGTGGAGCGTTTCGGCAAGAGACTTTGATCGAGCCACTCTGGTGCCTGATGATGATCTGTTTCCTCCGGATAATCTTGAAAGTCGTGGCGGGAATGCGAAAGTAGAACAGCCTTCTCATGAGGAAGATCCTCGGACGAGCTCATTCATGGAGGTGCAGGACACCGAAGGAAGAGCCGCCGAGCCTACTGCAATAAAATCTACCTCGAAGCCGCATGTTCAGGTCCGACTTGAACCCTCGGATTCGAAGGACACAGACAACCCAGACTCGGGCTTCGTGGACATCGATCAGATTCCATCCTCTGTTGCGAAAGACACATGGGCGATTATTGCAGATGACGATAGTAAGGACTTGTTTGTCGGGGCTCCTGACTCTGCCTCTGCTACAACACATCAACTGCCTAGACCCATAGCGAGCCCACGAAGAGCAGCTCTGCAGCCACTTGATGCGAACATCCCCGTCCTTCAGGCCCCAGAGAAAGACCCCAAGCTCGCGGTCTCAGCATCGCGGCTCATTTCCACAACGGTACTCGATATCTCTCATCCGACCGTGAACCCCGCTTCTATCTCAGAGCCCCAGAAAAAAGGACGCGGCAGGCCCCGCAAAGCATCCCTCACAATAGAGCCCCCAAGCGTCGAAAGCGCCTCCATTCCCGTTCCAGTGCCACAAAAGAAATCCCGCGGCCGACCACGCAAAGAAAGCACCCCCCTCCCCACCGCCCCTTCCTCACCCAAACCCCGCGGGCGTCCACCAAAGCTGCAACCTCTTTCCGACCCCTCCCCCGCAACTACAGCAGCCCCAGCATCCCCCAAACCCCGCGGTCGTCCTCCCAAGACCGCCGCTTCTGGGCCCGCTACCGCTCCCGCTACGCCCGAAAGGAAGAAGAAGCGTGCTGAGGTTGTCAGTGTGGGGGAGGATAGGGACTGGCACATGATCGACGAAATCCAAGACTCAGAGGCCGAAATGACACCCTCGCCGCCGCGGCGGAAAAGCAGTTCTCCGCTCGTCCAGCAGCCGCTGAAACTCTCGCCCTCGCACCCCGTGCCTGGGCCCAGTACCAACCCCACTCTTCCCGCCCTACCCGCCTTCCCCCTGTCCACCCTCCCCAAGCTCAAAACATCCAAACCCTCCAAAGCAGACGAAGCCGCCTGGGCGGCCTCGATCTTCCCAACACTGTTCCCGCAGATCACGCGGACGGTGAAGAGCGCACCGCGCACCGCGGATCTGGCGACCCCGTCTTGGTACGAGAAGATGCTGCTCTATGACCCTGTCGTCATTGAGGATCTGACTGCGTGGTTGAATGGGGCTGGTGTTCGGGTTGAGGTTGTTAGGGAGGTGGATGGGAAGGGAAAGGGGAAGAAGAGGAAGGGGGCGAAGGCGAAGGCTAAGGCTGCGGGGAAGGGAGGGGTTGGGGGTGATGGGGGTGTGGGTATGGGTGAGGGTGCGGAGGGGGATGGGAGGCTGGAGGTGGTTAGGCTGGAGTTGAGTCCGTGGGTTGTGCAGAGGTGGTGTGAGGAGAATAGTGTGTGTTGTTTGTGGAAAGAGGGGATGAGGGGTGGGGTTAAGAATAAGTACTAGCCACTCTGCGCCCTATCCTGCGCTGGTTCGTTCATCCTTTCACAGAGTTGGGATGGCAAAGGTTTCTCATTGGATGTAGGATTTTGGGCTACAAGGTTTTTCTTTCCTTTTTCCTTTTGTGGAGTTTTGTTTATGATGGATTGCGACAGACCTTCTCGCCGCCGTGAGTGCGGATGCCCTGGGGTATCATTTTCCGGCATTCGGCATTCACTCGATCAGTGGCCTGGCCTTTGCAAAAATCCCAATATTTACAGAGTTTCGCACAAGAATAAACAGTATGGCCTCACACAGCCCAAGCAGGCCAATCGCTCTCAACACCCCTTTCCCTTTCCCACATCCCACCCAAGAAAAACGAAAAGCCCCCTCTCAAATATCCTTATAAGTAACCGTCTTCAACTTCAAAAACTCCTCCAGGCCCCAATTGCCATTAAACCTTCCCCACCCACTCTTCTTAACGCCCCCATGCGGCAGCGCCGGCTCATCATGCACGCTCATCTGATTAATATGCACCGCGCCTGAATCAATCTCCCTCGCGATCCGCAGTCCCCGGCCCAGATTACTCGTGAACACGGCGCCGGAGAGGCCGTAGTCGGTATCGTTTGCGAGCGCGACGGCCTCGTCGTCGCTGTCCACCGCGATGAGTGAGACCGTCGGCCCGAAGGACTCGGTGTAGAAGATCTCCATGTCCGGCTTCACGTCGGCGACGATGACGGGGCGCATGCGGAAATGGCTATCTTCCTTCGCGGCCACGTCGCCGTGGACGACGCGCGCGCCCTTGGCTTCAGCATCCTGAACCAGCCGGCGGTTCTTCTCGACCGCGGCCTTCATGACGACCGTCGGGGCCTCGGCGCCCGAAGGGTAGATCTTGTCGACGGCGGCGCTGAGCTTGGCTTCGAATTGGGGCAGGATGGCACGGTGCACGATGATGCGCTCGGTGCTCATGCAGATCTGGCCCGCGTGGATGAAGGCGCCGAGCGCGCACTGGAAGGCCGCGTTGTCGAGGTCGGCGTCGTCGGTCACGTAGGCCGACGCCTTGCCGCCCAGCTCCATCAGCACGGGTTTGAGCTCTTTGCCGGCTTTGGACGCGATCGAGGACCCGACGGCCGTGCTGCCCGTGAAGTTGATTTTGCGCACTGCCGGGTGCGAGATTATGGTGTCGGAGACGGCGATGGCGTCAGAGGGGCGGTGGTAGAGGATGTTGAGGACGCCGGCGGGCAGGCCCGCGGCGTGGAAGATGCTGCCGAGGGCCCAGAAACACCGCGGGCTGAGCTCGGAGCCTTTGAGGATGCAGGTGTTGTTTGTTGCGAGCGCGTAGGCGACGGAGCGGAGGCCGAGGATGTAGGGTGCGTTCCTGCGGGGCCATTCGATCAGTACATTCGTGCCTTGTGCGTCTAGGGGGCTTGGAAATGTGGAGAGATCGGGGAACGAGAGGGAACACGAAGCCTACTCACCAAGGCGCAATGCCGTAAATAACGCCGTACGGCTCCTTGAACACAAAAGCGCCCGTCCCATCCTCCTGCGTCGCCGGAATACTGCCCATGAGCCCGGTCACTCTCCCCGCAATATCCCTCAACATCTCAACCGTGACTGGCAGATTGAAGCCGCCGGCAATCATGTCCGGCGCGCCCGTCTCCCGCGTCATGTATGAGGCTAGTTCTTCACTCCGTTCTTCCATCAGATCTGCTGCTTTGAGGAAGATGGACCGGATGGTGGTGGGCTTTGCCTTTCGCCATGATTTGAAGGCGCGCTGGGCGGATTCGACGGCGAGGGTGGCTTCTTTGGGAGAGGCGCCGGCGCATTGCCAGAGTGTGGATTGGGTGTGCGGAGAGTTTACCTCGAAGGTTATGTCGGTAGTGACTTCCTTGCCGTCGATCCAGAGGGGGCTGTGAAGGGAGTCGTGTTAGTTCTGAGGGGCCGACTGCTGCTGGAGGGATATAGTGGGAGGACATACACGGTGTAGCTGGTCCCATTCGTCTCGGACATCTTGGCCGTTGAAGCGTGTGGTAGATCGTCGAGATCTGAATGTGGGTATCTTAGGTAACTTTTACGGTGCACGATCGAGGAGCTGGTTCAGGAGCAATTGAACCTCCGGAAAAAAGTTTGAATGGTATATACACCTGCAGGGAATAGGAAAGATGGTCGAAGGAGTGGTAAGAGACAAAACACCACTCTTGGGGATTGAGTTTATTACATATCAAGGGAACAGAGTGGGGTCGATATACTTGGCGGGGCAGATGCAGACCGGAGTTAAGCTCGGTAGTGCAACGGCAGTGGACAATGGCAAGTCAGCAACCTGGAACTCTTTACAGCCCAGCACTAAGACCGAAAATCTTCTCGGCAGTCTTGTCGCCTTTAAACTCGGAGGTTAACCTTTGTATGGGGGTGCGGAGAAGGATGTGAGATGGTCGGCAGATACATCCACACATGTACATTGACACATCCATTTTATACATAGGTACGGTATACTCAGGTAATTATACATTGAGGTATACGTTCAGGTATGCATTTAATATCTTATACTCTCAGGTATACGTACAGGTATGCAGCTGGCATACATCCAGATACATTGTACATCAAAATATACATCCATATACATGTATACAACCAGATACATTATACATCCCTGACTCAATCACATCCCTTATGCACATGCACGGGATCAAACACCGCGTGATGCACCTGCAGCTATACCCACCCCCACCACCACCTGCATCCTTCGCCATATGTAGCTAAGGCACCTACCTTAAGCTAACATACCTACAATACATAGCTTATCTCACCGCTCCTTTCTTTCTCACCTCACCCGCTCCCAACAACCACCTTAACAATCCTCTGTGCTTTTCAGTAACCCATTCAAAGGAACAAACTGATCTACCTCAAAATCTCCAATCCACTAAACCTAAATTCAACACACCCTCAACATGGCGCACTCCAGCTGCCCCAAATGCGGTGCCTCGGTCTCCGGCGGATCCAAGAACTGCGGGAGTTGTGGTGCTGTACGTGTGCCCAGTCTTTTCTGCCCTCGTTACGTTCTTGTATAATGTATGGACGGCTAATTGCTGGCCGGCTTACAGACCTGTCCGAACTGAACGTTTGTGGAATGTCTCCTACAGAACACTGGAAGTCGGGTTGGGGGACGCAAGGAAAGGCTGGGGCGGAAATTTTGACATGAAAGGGCATACTGTAATTGGTTTACGAGTCTACGAGACGATGAGAGTTACGGCCATGAGAAACATGAAACGTTGGAAAGTCGGATTGTTGGGCACTCGTAGCATGGGAATTCGAAATGCAATGAGCAAATGGCTCTCTATATGTTATACAAGTGTCCAGATCATACAACTGAGAAACGATACTGTACACGCGCCATTCGAGATTCCTGCATGAACCTAGCCGTGCATACAAGCCAGCTGAATCCACGATCCCCAGACGACGCACAATCGACGCCTTTTTCCAATCTTGCAAGAGTGAAGTTATCAGCTTTCCACCACCACCACCAGTCTCCTCATCCTCCCTCATTCTCGTCTTCCACCCTCACACCATCCCTCCAGCACGCTATCAACCCTGCCTCTTCTCAACCTCACTCCCCTTCGGCGCGCCAAACCCAAACCAACTCCCCTTCATCTCCTTCATATTACTCTCCATGAACTTCTTCTCCTCCTCCTCCATCTCCTTCAACCACTTCGCCCCATTCGTGCGGATCTCATTCTCCAAGCGCTCGTACTCCCTGTGGCCCCTCTCGCGGATCTGATCGCTCAGCATCTTGCCCTGGGCCAGGCCCTCGGCGACGCTGGTCTCGTTGTCCAGCGTCATGCCGCCCGGCGCCGCCTTGATGCCCAGCGCGTTGTTCAGCAGGCCGCCGAGCGATTTCTTCGGCTTGCGGGACTGCTCCGCGGCGAGCTGTTTCTGGAATTCTTCGCGGGCGCGGGATTCGCGTACTGCGAATTCGGTCGGGATGTCTTTGCCCTTGAAGGATTCTAAAAAGCGCGATGTGTCAGTAACTGACCCGAGATATCCAAGTCATGTATGTTGTTGGGTTTGTTGACTCACCAAGCACAGTCCTAATGTCCTGAATACCCATCGTAGCGCAGTACTCCAGGAACGGAATGAGAGCGACGAGATCCTTGGCGTGTGGGTCCTTTGGATCACCCTGCCACTTTGGCAGAATGATGGCGTTTTCGGGCTGGTTCTTCGCGTGTTCGGCCTTCGTGTCGATCAGGATGACTTTGTCGAGTGGACGGTTCAGGTACGAGAGATCCTTGATGTACTCGCCCTTTTCGTAGCGGGTAGCTTCGCGGAACAATGGCCACTGGATGATGCGGAAGGGGTCGAGTTTCTTGATCACGGGGTCGGCCATGGTCATGGGCACGGACGTGAAGACGACCAGCTCGTAGTATTGCGACAGGTAGCGCAGGAAGTAGTCGATGCCAGGCCGCTTTGCCGTTCTCCAACCGTGCTCACGCGTCCAGCCGGAGTGGATCATCAGGTCTTCGAGAGACAGGACTAGGGTGAGTGGGGGACGCTGGGCTTCGGGAATGTCGGGCAGCAGCTTTGGGAAGGTTGGCTCGGTGTAGTAGCCCATTTGGCTGGACATCCTGCTCTTGACGCGTGCGTACATGGAGGTTGGCGACCAGCTCTGGATGTCTTCTGGGGCGAGACCCGCTGGTGGTTCCTCGTGGTCCGAGTATGGGCGTGCAAAGTAGGCGGAGCCGGTCAGGAAGACCATTGCGATCGCAGCGTACATGTAGTTGGCCATTGTGGCACGGCGCTTGTCGAATGAAGTCTCGTAGTCTTCTGGGTCATAGTCCTCGTCGGTCTTCCTAGCACGTCCAGATGGGGTTGGGAGGCCCTCCTCTGGGTCTACGTTTACATCGCGTCCAGCTTCCGTCTGTGTGGCGCCCTTCTTGGCTCCACCAAACTCAAAGTCGAAGGTCGAAGGGATACCCTGGCGCAGATCTGGAAGCGGTCCTGAGGGTGGCTGTTCTGAAGGCTGCTCCGTTGGCTCGGTGTTGGCCTCTGGAGATTGCTTAGTCTGGAACTCTTCGTTTGCGCTCTCCTGATCCCGTGCAGTACTAGGAGTGGGTTCGCCGAGGGGTATCGACTCTGGCACTGGCCCTGGCTGCTCCGTTGGGGCGGTGTTTCCTGACGCATCTGCCACTTTATCTCCCGCTCCTGCTGATGCCGCGGCGCTTGTTGCACCAGCTGCAGCCGCTGGGCCGCCGAACTTGATCGAGTCCTTGGGCTTCCAAGTCTGATCCTTTGGTACTGAGGTCCCAGGCGAAGTCTGGCGCGCGGCGCCTGTTGCTGTCTGTGGAGCCGGCTTGTTCTTGTGCTTCATCGAGTCCGCCCATTTTGGCGCAGGCGACGGTTTTCCGACTTTGGCATACGATCTTTGGGTGATTGTGAAAGGGGATGGTGTAAGGGACGAAGGTGTCCGCGCCTTCGCAGCTCGTGCTGCTGCGCGGCTAAGCATGGCGGGCGTGATGTTTCTCTGATACAAGGGTCCAGTAACCTAATAGCACATCATTTGGTTTCGTGTTATCTGAAGCAGGTCCAGCTGCGTCGTACGGCGATGTTGTGGCTGAGGATACTTCGAATAGTTTCTCGACTTGAAGCTGCGAAGCTCGTCACTCCCAAAAAGTGCGGAGGGTCCATGCGCAGCCAGGGTCGTCATTGGGATTGATGCCTGTCTGTTCACTGCTTACCTACTCCAGGTCTTTGTTTCTTCAAACACTCACCCGGTGGGTTGTTTCCTTGAATAATATACTGCTCCGGCGTGGCATTATACGCCTATGGTCCTGGTCTTCAAGTCTGAGTCTGCATGCTGCGTCTATTAAACCTCTCCATCCCCCGACTTCAATGACGTCCCAGGACTTGGAATGCTCCCGTCTCGCTCGTCACCTGCCTGGCAATCATGGAGCGCCTTGAAGATAATAGCGCTCCTTCTGGGCCTTCTGTCCAGCGCCTCAGTATTCGTACAATGCATGACAGATAGCGAAAGGGATCTGCTCAAGTATGCGACTTGTGCCCACACGATCAATTGCATGCTAATGTTTACCAGGCAAGATGCCCGATACATCTTCTACCATGGCCTTGAAGGTTACGAGCAGTATGCGTTCCCAGAAGACGAGTTACGTCCACTATCGTGCCGACCTCTCACTCGAGATCGAGAACATCCTGCCCATATCGAGGTCAATGATGTCTTGGGCAATTACTCTCTTACGATAATCGACAGCCTTTCTACTCTTGCAGTTCTAGCATCCTCACCTACTTCAGAACATGATGACCATGACGCATTGAAAGACTTCCAGCGATACACGAGGCTATTGGTTGAAGAATATGGTGACGGAAGTGAAGGCCCTGCTGGACAGGGTAGGCGCGCAAGAGGCTTTGATCTGGATAGCAAAGTACAGGTATTCGAGACAACTATACGAGGGTTGGGTGGTCTGTTGAGCGCGCATTTGTTTGCATCTGGCGACCTGCCGATCCGCGGCTACAATCCGGTATTTGAGCGGCATGAAGATGGTTTGATAGGTACCGTCTGGGAAGACGGCTTTGTCTACAATGGCCAATTTTTACGATTGGCTTACGACCTGGGAACACGTCTACTGCCCGCTTTTCATACTCCTACCGGTCTGCCGTATCCGCGCATCAATCTCCGATATGGTACGCCTTTTTACGAGAATTCTCCGTTCAATAACGACCCAGAACATGGGAAATGTGACAAGACCCAGAAGCCGAAAGGCGACCGAGAAATTACGGAAACTTGCAGTGCAGGTGCTGGTAGTCTTGTCTTGGAATTCACGACACTCAGTAGGCTTACGGGTGATCCCCATTTCGAACGCCTGGCAAAGCGAGCGTTCTGGGCCGTATGGGAGAGGAGAAGTGGCGCCGGTCTTATCGGTGCCGGAATTGATGCGGAGACTGGCCAGTGGGTCTCCCCGTTCACAGGCATTGGCGCTGGCATTGACAGCTTCTTTGAGTACTCTGTCAAGTCTTATATCCTACTCTCCGGGCTCACACCCGGCCCGGAAAGCGAGGATGACAACTCTCCCGAAGCTTTTCTTCGTACATGGCATGATGCGCATGCGGCCATCATGAGGCACATTTATCGTGGTTCAGACTTTCAGCACCCTCACTATGCCCAAAACGACCTCTTTACTGGTGGTCCTCGCTACAGTTGGATTGACAGTCTGAGCGCTTACTATCCTGGACTTCTAGCTCTAGTTGGAGAGTTGGAAGAAGCAATTGCTGCTCATCTCCTCTACACTGCCCTTTGGACACGCTATGGCGCGCTTCCTGAAAGATGGAACACGCATACTGCAAACATTGACAGCGGGCTGGGCTGGTGGGGAGGACGGCCAGAGTTTATTGAATCGACTTGGTACATATATCGAGCTACCCAGGATCCTTGGTATCTTCATGTCGGCGAAATGACAGTGAAAGACATCAAGCGGAGGTGCTACACCAAGTGTGGTTGGGCTGGCTTGCAGGACGTGCGAAACGGCGAGCAGAAGGACCGTATGGAGAGTTTCTTCTTGGGCGAGACGGCAAAGTATCTCTACCTACTTTTCGATCCGGATCATCCTTTGAACAAGCTCGACGCGCCATGGGTATTCACCACTGAAGGCCATCCTTTGGTTATCCCAGAATATGCAAGGCATAATGATTTTGGAGTGCCGTTGGAAAGCCAAACCAGGAAGAAAGACCCTGAGCCAAGCATTCGCCTTGCGCAATGCCCACTTCCTCCCCAGCCTATACCTCTGACGGTTTCTGTTACGGCGGCACGTCCGGACGTCTATCACGCAGCATCGTTAGCTCGCCTGCACCTGATGCCAAGGATAGATGCACCCGGCATTCCCACTCTCGACTACGCTTCCGACCATCCGAGCATCACCTTGACGGATGTTCAATCACCTAGCAACTTCACTTACTACCCCTGGACACTGCCACCATCTCTGATCCCGTATGACGTTACGACCGCGAAAATGCATACCCGGATCACTTTCGATTTGACTTTCCCTGCACTACCCAACACTCAAGCGTTCAGTACCTTGCAACGCGTGGATGGCGGTATCCTCATTAGCTCAGTCTCTGGTTTACGGTTTGGGATGGTGTACGAACCGCCAGGCTCTGAAGCCTCGTTTGAGGATTCGTACCGCATCTATGCCTTGTCGAATCTCGCGTTAGGACGCGATGAGCGCATCTATCTAAGCTCGACTAGCCTGGATCAAGTCAACCCAACCGATCCTCATCTGACCCGCCTCCGCAATACAGAAGAAGTAGATCTGATCATCGACGCGCCTCCTCCAATTACGGCACCCTCGCCCTCAAACCACGATCTAGACTGGGAACTAGCGAATGCAACGATCCACGAGTGGTTCAACTTCGACGTCCGGATCGAGAATCTGATGGACGGTGAGCTCGGCATAGGCAACGCCAACGTCCCCGAGCCCCTGCTAGAAAACATCCAACGCCTCGCCGATTCCCTCGGCCTCATAGTTGCCGATAATCCAGACCTAGCGAACGAGTTCGACGCCGCTTTACGCAACGCAGTCGAGGTCGGTGCTGCTCAGTCCCCCTCAGTCGCAACAGCTTCAGCACCAGGCACGGCCGAAGAAGGCCTGGTCCGGTACACCATCCCAGCTATGCTCCCTACCGGTCTCGGCGCCGCCCCTCTTCCCCTCTCCATCGACAATAGTCCCGACCCTACCACCCTCGACCTGGGCACGCTGCCCTACCGCACCATCCTCGTCCTCAACACCGAGCTCTGCACCTCACCCCTCCCGGCTTCCTTGGCCGCAAAATACAACGTCCTGGTGATCCGCCGCGGCGGCTGTTCCTTCTCAGACAAATTGACCAACATACCGTCCTTCGCGCCGAGCGCCAAGGCGCTGCAACTCGTCATCGTCGTCAGCTTCCCTGAACACGAGAAGGGCGATGAGGAGGCTGGGGCGCAGGTGAGGCCGCTGCTGGATCAGAAGCAGGTTACCAGGGGTGGGATTGAGAGGAGGAATCCAATTCCGCTGCTCATGGTTCGGGGTGGGGAGGAGGTTTGGGCCGTCCTTAGTAGGTCGGCGAAGGCCGTGGGCAGGTTGGAGGGGAGTGAGGTTGTTGTTGATGTGAAGGAGAGTGTGAAGGATAAGGGAAAGGGGAAGAAGAAGAGGAAGCAGAAAGAGCGGCCGGGGTTGGGGGTTAAGAGGAAATATTGGTTTACGACGCAGGGGGTTAGGATTGCGAACCTTTTCGCTCGATGAGTGTTGTCGTTGAATGTAACGTTATGACATCGACATGGTTCGATTTTCATCGAAAGGAACGGAGTGGTCAGAGGTGGTACGAATGCCATGGCCGATAGAGAGTCGCTCGAAGTTGTCATGGGTTATCTGCAGCTTGGCGGCCTTCAGCTTCCAAACAGAAGTCATGTGAATCGAGCTAAAAGTGGACGTGATATCTTTCATGAATCCTCTCCTGCCAGCAATACGGTTTCTTGAAGGACGAAGGCGAAATACGAGAGATGCGGCGGAAGTATAGATGTAGGCAGGCCTCCAGAGTCTCGGACAACATCACCGCGTTGAGTCTGGCTATATGCATCTGTACTGCGGCGAACTTGTTGGTTTTCGCACTATGCTACAAGAGGTGGGCCAATGTTATGGTACGGCGGTACATCTCAAGCCACCATAACGTTATGCTTGGCGTTGCTTACACCTCGACCATATTAGGACCGTCTGCACCACCTCACAGTCATGAAACCTCATGTACACTTGTAAAACCTCAGATAACATTGTGCCACTAAATCCAAGAGATTGATGACAGAACAATGTCGTTCACACCGTCATCTTCTGAATCGCCTACAAGCATCACATCCCCACCCAACGCTGTAAGGCAGCAGCGGAAACGCAAAGAAATCACAGACCCAACCATTAGCGATCCAGCAGAACGCAAGAGAGTGCTGAATGTTCTGGCACAGCGTCGATATAGTGAGATGATAGGTGTCCTGTTGCGAGGTCTGCTGCTCACGCATTCGCAGGACAGCGAAAGCGCGAGCAACAAGCACAGTTTGAAAACATCCTCTCTTCGCTACAGCCAGACAACGCAACCGAGGGCCAATGCCCTCTCAACGAGTCTTTCGGGGCGTATCCAGGAGACCTTCCAACACCACCCTTAGACCGGTGTGTTCCCCCAGCTGGGCAACCCTCCAGCGATCAGTTGTGGCTGAATCAGGACGAATCCTTCACACAGCTCGACGAGACCATCGCAACGCTTATCCTCCCAGAAACAGAAGGAACAACCCCAGATCTATGGGAGGACCTGGAAAGAGTATGTTCAGACCACGTTCAGTTCCCAGGCCCGAACGACCCCTTCCCACCACTACCGACCCCCCAAAACCCGACCCGCTGCATCTCGCCCGCGCGCCTGACCCAAACAACCTCAACCCTCTCCCAACCCCTATTCCCATTCCCATTCCCATCACCAGTCCGGTACCCGTCCCCAACAACCGACCTCAGCCTCTGCGTCCCCGAAATGACTCTCCTCCGCGCCTCCCACCTCCTCGCCACCCGCCTCCACAGCCTCTCACTAATCTGGTCTCCCACCTCCTCCTCCATCCTCACCGCCACCGACTCGAACCCCACCCCAGCACCCCCGTGGATCTCCACCCTACCGCCAAACCTCCGCCCCACGCCAACCCAGCTCACAACGCCACACCACCCGCTCCTGGACCTCCTGCCGTGGCCGCGCGTGCGGAGCAAGCTCATCGCGACCTTCGCGCTTCCGCCCTCTCAGTGGCCGCGAGACGCGCGAGGCGAGAAGCTGGGGCTGCTGCAGCTGGTGTACGATCTCGAGGACGGCGGGGTGCGGGTTTGGGGCGCGGATCCGGCGGTTGAGGAGGCGTGGGAGGTGCGGGATGGGTTTGTCGAGAGGTGGTGGTGGTGTCTTGACGGGGCTGTTTTGAGGGCGGCGGATGTGAGGAGGAGGGAGAGGGGGGAGGCGGGGTTGAGGATTGAGAGGTTGCTTACGGCGGGCGGTGGGGAGTAATGTGATGGGGTCAAAGGAGGTGGTGGCGATGGTGGTGGTGAGGTGAGGTTGGATGGGGTAGTTCTCGTGGTCCTTTTGCATTGATGAGGGGGTTTATATCATAAGGTAATTCATTATGTTTCGTACCGCGCGCGCGGTACCTGAAAATGCAACGTCGTTTCCGCTCCCATGTTTCATCCCGTGCCATGTACGCTCCGTCACCCAGCGGAAGACTTAGGAGAAAATACTAGCCCTGGTCCTCTCATTCTCCCGCGTCGCATTGTGCAAATGCTGCGTCACATCCAATACAGTCATAACGTGCCCATGACCCAGCCCCTCTCCCTTTCGACTAGCCAGCAACTGCGCCGTCTTAAGCACGTTCTTGATCTGCCTGCCATTCATGTTCATCAGAGACAACGCGTCGACCTCACGATCGGTGATGGTATGCGGCATCGTGCAGGCTAGGTGCTTCTTGCGCGCCTCGTCGTTGTCGACGTCCGACTTGATCGTAGAGGCAGAGACCTTGAGGCCGCGTTCCCTGACCGCCGCCTGAGCACTGTTGTGCTGCTTGAGGAAGTTCTGCCAGACCACCTTTCGGCTGTCGATCGAGAGCTCTTTGTAATCCAAGCTGATGTGGATTCGGCTCTGGAAGGCTTGGTCGAAGGTGGAGACGCGGTTGGTGGTCAGAAACATGATGCCCTCGTAGTACTCCAGAATACGCAAGAAAATACTGACGAGTTTGTTGCGCTCGAGCTCGTGCAGTGAGCGCTCTTCGAGGAAGACATCCGCTTCGTCTAGGAGCACAATGGCGCCCCAGCGTTGAGCCATGTCCAGGATGCCCTGCAGCTTGTTCTCGATGTGGCGGGGATCGAGGCCAAGGTCTCCAGCTGACATCATGTACAAAGGTACTTTCATTTCCTCTGCCACGCTCTCTGCCGTCAACGTCTTGCCTACACCGGGAGGACCGCACAGCAACAGGATAATACCGCGTCCTTTGCCTTCGATGACGTCGTCAAAGGTGCTGCGGTACGCTTGCTGTGTGGCGGTGAAGCCAAGAATGAGCTCCTTCTGGTTCTCCGGCAACACCAGCGATTCGAATGCGCGTGTATTGAAAGATATCTCTTGAACGGCATTGACGAAGATGTTGAGCCAGAGCTTTTCCTTGAGCGAATAACTGCGTAGTAGATGCGTGCAGATGAGCTTCTGCTCTTCGGTAAGTGGCTGACGTTGAGTTTTCTCGTCTTCATCGGCGAAGTGTCCGTCGAGTGGCATCCCGCCATCATCGTCGTACGCATCGTTATCATCATACAAGCCGTCAGGGTCGAATCCACCGCCGGGAGGTGGTGGTATCCCACTGATCGTAGATACGTCCTTGACATGGAAGGGAGTGACGAACACGGCCCAATTCGGCATGAATCTGTTCCACCCATAGGTGTCAACGACGATACGTCCTCTGATACTGTATTTGTCCTTCCCTGGTCATTGTTAGCATAGCGATTCTACGAAACGGGAACGGAAAGTGTGGTACCTCCGCAATTGTTCATCCTCCAACCCATTCCTTCATATGCTCGGTAATGAGATCCGGCATACGACTCCACCTTCGCACCACGAGCGATGAGTTTCTCTTTCAGCTCAGACTTGCTGCTGTGGTAGTCGAATGGGAAGGCTGGCAGAGATGAGATTGGGCGAGTCCCATTGTACTCTGGGATGTTGACGTTGACCTTGTTAGTGCCAAATCGCGTGCCATCCCAGTCCACGTAGATCAGTGTCAGCCAGAAGACATGGTTGCCGTCTCTGTCAATGCCGTACTTGGCGGAAGACAATTTAAACACTCGATCCTGGCCTAGAACGTGGAGTCAACTACTGAGCGCAATAATAGACCATGCATATAACGTACCTTCTTGGCGGTTGTATACCATCGAACCCGGCTGAAAGAGCGTCCACAGGTATTCATATGTCATGACACCCTTCACCTTCATATCTTGCGATGAATCGATAACATTTTTGAACTCGCTCGCCAGCAGTTCTTGCAATAGCTGCGCGTGCTTGAGTTTGAGCTTGTCATCGCTGTCCTCACTACTACGAGTTAGAGCCTGAAATGCGGAGAGTTTGCAGCGTCGAAGCGAATCGTCATACCTCTCTTCCTTACTCTTCTCATCTACAGTAGTCTTCAGGACCTCGATAGCATTCTCGAGCTCAGTCCAACGATGAATCAACGGCTCGAATTTGCCCGAAAACTCCAGTCGTTGCAGACCCACAGTGACTCCAGGGTATCCTTTCAGCACGTCTTCAAGCATTTTCTTCAGTAGTGGAGATTGAACGACGATCGAGTGCATAGAAAGGACTTTGCGAGGGTCATTGTACACCTGGTAGCATATCGCACGTCAGTTTAGGAGTACATTGAAGTTGAACAGAGGGTTCCCTCTCACCTTGACGTTCCGCACAATCAGAGCCCATTTCGCAGTCTCAGCATCCTCAGCAGGCTTTCCAACATCTTCTGGTATAGTAGTCTGCCACTGGAAGCGGCCTCTCTTGTCTTCCTTCCCAGAATAAAGATTCTTCAAGCCCACAGACATTCCTACCAAGGCTGGGTCAAGCTTCTCCACCTTCAACTTGGCCTCGTCGGTTGACGGAGTGCTGCCATTGGGGGTGAGTACAGAGATTCCGCCTCCCGGTAAGGTGTCCTTGAACGCTGCTTTGAAGTCGAGCGTGGTGTCTGGTTCGGAATCACTGGAAGAAGAATCTGGTGCCATTCTGCGTCTTCTAGCCTCTCTCCTACGTATGGAGCTGGCTGCCTCGGTTTGTAGACGTAGTTGATTATAGAACTGTAAGCGGACTTCCTCGTCCTCAATGTCGTCAAGAGGTGGAAGGGAGATGCGCGGGTCCATATGAGACGCAACGGACTAAAGGCAAACTAAGTAGATGTGACTCAGTTGCCCACGATTGCTCTAAGTCAGTGGCTATGCGTCAGAGTAAAGGCACGGTGTTTGTCGTTGACTGAGATAGATGAATGCACAGCCTCGCGGCACAAGCGGCGGGGTAGCTGTCCGGTGAGCTGGCAGTGCACGCGGTGTAAAAAGGCCACAACGGAAGAATGAATGAGGAGAAAGTGGAGGCAAATACTTATATGAAGCATATGCCAGGGTTATCTCACAAATTGTTACATGTAGTGAGGCGCGGAGAGCAATGCGACGGTGTTTGCAGCCTACCTTGTGCAGTATCTTCCAGGCTGAGAGTGGAGCTATTTGCCCTCCTGCAGGTTGGCTAAAACGTACTGGACAACGACTGGTCAGACGATCCAGGCAGCTGCGGCTTGCCGCACGTCTCTGCCTGGGCCAGCGTGGAAGAGAACGCATGTCCACGACACCGTAAAACCGGTGTGAGATGGCGGCGTCCGGCTTTGTTGGTCGCGGTCGTGCAGCAGTTGCCGACTGTGGAGTTCGCCGTCTTCGCAAAGGATTGCATCACGTGTTTGCAGATATACTTACGTCCACATGCACTAATACCTAGGGTAATTACGAGTTTGGGAATTCAGTTCAAGCTTTTTAAATCTGCCGGAATTGCTACCTAGTTCGCTAGCCGGGAGAATCCAGTAGCAACGATAGTTACGATCTCTACCTTGAGCATGTTCAACTCGATCTTTCGCCGGAGATGCAGACAATAGATGAGATTCAAAAGGTAGCAGGGTGTTTGAGAGAAACTAAATCGCTCCTGGAAAGGCGCCATCGGATTCCTTGCAGTGAACCCCAGGTCGCGGTATCGACTTCTACGGGGCCGGGCGACCCTTCTGTTCAAGATTCCACGGCACCTCAAGACCTGTCTACAGAAATCGTCGACGAGCCACGCAGCCTGTCAGCTGCTGCGACGCCAGCGGCGTGCCACCTTGGATCGGGAGTGGTCAGAGGCAAAGCTGGCGTCCCATCCATAATATCAGGCAAGCTTTATGGGGCTTGTGACTCCCAACCTCAATGTGCGACCGAGCGGCCATGGCACCCGTCAAGGATCATACTGGGCATGTCGCAAGATAATGATAAACGTCTGAGTGCATGCGTCCAAATCAAGGAGGATTGTACTGTGAAAGCTGAATCTCCTCCGCAGCCAGGCATTCCAGATCTGCAAAGCTGAAGCCAAAGTCCGCAGGACTAGTAGATGGAGACTTTGGTATCAACGGTACTGAGGACTTCGCGCTGGGTTTGACATGCTTCGCGGGTAATAGGGGTGGGGGCATCAGTCTCTTGTCCAAGGCCTTCCGGTTGATGTCCAGCATCGTAGTAGTGCTAGTGGCAATTTTGTCGTTGAGTACAGCGGCGGACTCGAGCATCTGAATGTCGTCTTCGGTAATATCGAAGTCGCTGGAACTGAAAGATGGCACGCGGCTTTTCGAGGACGAGTTGGCGACTTCTTCACCCAATTCTTGAGCAATTTGCGAGCTACTCTCCAGCCAGTCCCAAGCATGCGGATCTTCATCATTCAATGTTCCACCAATCTTTGTTTGACATGGGCTCGTCTCCGCAGGGGCCGCCTTTTTGAAGTTTGCTTCCGGACCATCAGCGGGAGATTGCAGGACATCTAGCAGTGCATCATCGTCAAAGCTCTCATACTCGTCTTCCCAAGGTTCCTGTACGGCAATAGGTCGCTCCGGCATCGCGGGCTCCGGCCTTTTAAGGAAAGCTCCGAGATGGAATTGGCTACCTTTGTATCCGAACTTGTCTAGCCGTACCTGTGTACCAAGTAACGCATGTTGTTGTGGCTCCTTGCGTTTGAGGTCCTTCTCCTCCCGCTTTCTAAGAAATTCCTTTCTCCTCTTTTCTTGCTCCTTGAGACGATCTGCTCTTTGCAATAATTCAGCGCCTCGCTCGAGCTGACGCTTCTGAGTCGAAGACACCGCAGGCTGTCCGCGTGCTTTGAACGATGCTTTTGCTTGCTTGAGTGTTTGCGGTCGACTCTGAGGTTTGCTAGTGCGCATGTCGCAACGAAAGTCCTCGTCGCATGTTATACAAGATGACCAAATTCAAGATCCAGCACTCATGAGTATGACGGCCAGGGAAGAAATCAGACTCAGCGAGACCTTCGAAGAGTTGCAGGTGGTGGACCGCCGAAGCCCAGGCGTCAACAGCGGCGAACGCAATGACGAAAGGCAGCACCGGTTCGCGCCAAGAGAACCTTGGAATCACAATCAATCGCGCTGTCACGTGGGCCAGTACCTCTTCCTCGATTGCATGCCTACATGTACCTTAAGAGTCACAACACCTTTTCCGTTATCATCTTGTACGTACATGGGCCATTAACAACCTTGAACGTCCCTTGCTTGTTCGTGCCAACTTTCTTCTATAGTATGTGTTGTTGTGTTTCCGCCGAGCAGGGAGTCGGGTAAAGTCGTTCCCGCAGACGTCCATCTTCGCCCTACGCTGTGCTTACAGCAGAAGCGAAGTTGTGCGTGTGACCACCTTGGATGAACTTGACGCCATCGCGTCTCTGCCGAGGACAGGTATACCGCCAAAGGGGCCAGTCACTGCTTTTCATTGGAGCGGGTCGCGTCTCAGCCCAGCGTGACCCCCCAGTGATGATCTTGATCTGCGCATGGCTAACCCCGGCTTTGCCCACATGCGCGGAATGCCTGATGCGGTACACACATGCGGTAAGCACATGAAAGTTACTTTCTTCAAAGGGACAAGATCTTGTGTAAGTAGCCATTACAGACTGGAAGTCTCAGTGACTTCGCAAATGAGCGAGCAGCTTCTCGGTACGACGTTTCGAGTCACGCCCACAACTTGAGTCTCCCATCTGCCCAAGGAGAAGCAATATCGAGTTCGACGATCTTCTCCAGATTACATGGACTGAAAAGAGTGTTGGCAGACCGCGGTTAAAAGTACTGTTGCGCTACCACTTAGGTTTCCACCCGGGGTAACGGTCCCTTGCCGGACGCGGGGAAAGCTGAGAGGTCGGGTGTGACGTCGTATCAAGTCCTTATTACATGCATGTGTACAGCGCACACTGTCTCATGATACCACGGGCAGATCGCTAGGCGTTAGCTGAGACTGCGATGAAACCGGTAAAAAACCGTTCTCTGGATGGCGGTCAAGTGTACTTGCAGAATATCTCCAGAATCCTTGGCTGGGACCATCCGCGCACCCGCAGAGTGCCACCAAAGCCATGGATCTGCTAAGCTTCTAAGCATCCAGTAAGATGGTGTGCCTGGCTTCTCCACATCGTCATTCCTTGCGCCGGTCTCTGACCCTGCAGCAAGACCCTCCAGTTGCCCCGCCATGAACTTTGCGCCTGACAAGAAAAAGTGCGCTCCGAAGATCATCTTACCGTCATTCTCTTGCCTTACCGTTCTGCTAAGCTGCGGGCAAGGTCACAATGGTATGTAGATCTGACACCTAGACAACTCCGAGGTTGAAACGGCAATCTGGCTGTAGAGAATCCCAAAGGATCGACATGCGCTCAGAAAAAGTTGGCCCTCTGGTAAATGTACAAAAACATGGAGCTGTCCCACCTGGAGGGTTCTTACCAAGGCTCGCTCCACTACTACAACGCTACTACAAAGCAACACCTCGTGCAGAATTCCTCCATAAGTGTATGGCCTGGAAGACGATCTACGACATTGACACGTCCCTATTATACGTGAGATCGAAGGCTTTGAGACGGTAGCAGCCATGTTCAACAGCGCATTCACCTTGTCGGCCATGATGGCCTTGGCCTCCTTCCCTTCTTTGGGTCGTGCCAGACCTACGATCATGTTCGTCCCCGCAACCGTAATGTCACATCTGCTCCAAGTCCCTAACATCCTACAGGACACCAGTCAAGCGAGACGATACCCTCCAATTCAGTTACGGCAGTGAGAAAGTCCGGGGTGTTAACCTCGGAGGTTGGCTTGTGCTTGAGCCATGGTAAAGAGAGATCGCATCCTTGTGCGCGCTTCTACAGACTGACCTTCTGTGTCCAGGATCACACCGGAACTCTTCGCCCCTCTGCCGGACGATGTGGTCGATGGTAAGTCCAATGGTAAGCTATGTCTAAGCCCGGACATATGGCTGACTTCAAGTGCAGAGTGGACCCTAGGTCAATACCTCGGTCACGACGCAGCTTATGATGTTCTGAAGCCGCACTGGGATAGCTGGATCACCCAAGAAGACATTCAGAACATCGCCAATGCGGGTCTTAACCACGTCCGCCTTCCTGTCGGCTACTGGGCTGTTAAGGAGAATTCTGGTGATGATTACGTGAGCGGCGCATACCCATACGTGGGCAAGGCACTCGACTGGGCGCAAGCAGCTGGTATCAAGGTCATGATTGATCTCCATGGAGGTGAGCATTTGGCTGACACCAGCTCACATCCCTGCTAATGCTCTATCAGCACCACTATCTCAAAACGGATTCGACAACTCTGGGCGGCGTGGTACCGCTGGTTGGGGTCAAGGTGATTCTGTCTCTCAAACCGAGGCAGTGTTAAACAAGATCCGGGATGACCATGCATCCCATCCCGCCTGCGCCGCCATTGAACTCTTGAACGAGCCTCTCGGTGGCACGATCGATGTGGACACCATCAAGCAGTTTTACATGGATGGCTGGGGAAACTTGGAGAACTCTAATGTCGCCATCACCTTCCATGATGCATTCCAAGGCGTGACTTCCTGGAACGACTGGGGCTCCGGCATGTGGAACCTCCTGCTCGACACTCACCACTACGAGGTCTTTGACACAGGCTCTCTCGGATTGAGTACGTCTGAACACGTCAGCACCGCTTGTGGTTTCGGTGGTCAGATGGCGTCCAACAACAAGTGGACAATCGCTGGAGAATGGACCGGTGCTATGACGGACTGTGCGAAGTGGCTTAACGGCCGCGGCGTTGGAGCGTAAGTGATTCACTCGACTCTTCCATCTACAAAATGCTAATAGAGTTTACAGCCGATATGATGGCACTTTCAATTACAATGGGCAGAGTTATACAACGGTCATGGGCAGCTGTGACGGATTCTACTCCGGCACAGTCGCCGCTCTCAGCTCCCAGGACAAGACCAACATCCGCCAATTCATCGAGGCTCAGCTCGATGCCTTTGAGGAGGCTGCCGGCTGGATCTGGTGGACATGGAAGACTCAAGGTGCACCTGAGTGGGACATGCAAGACCTAATCAACAATGGTGTCTTCCCGCAGCCTCTCACTTCCAGGAAGTGTAAGTTGCTCCCTGGCCTGAAGTCACATAGTGTTACTGACAACCCTCCAGACCCTGGCCAATGTAGTTGAAACATACCATTCCATATTTGGTCCCGATACACCATCTGACCTATGTCTCCTCCCCTTACCGTCTTGTTCAAACCACAAGGGTTTAGACCTCCGCTCGCTTATGACTTATGATGATACGGCTGTCTTCAAGATGTAACATTACGATCGCTAGACGACCTCTATTGTACCCCTACTGGTCTGGCACCAGTCCTTTCTCACGAGAATATGCTGCATACGACATGGGACAAGAGATGAAAACGAATAACGGCATGGTTGGCAGTCCTGGATCTTGCTAGCGATGGCGTTCTTTTGAAGGAAGCGCAGTTGGCCAATGTACATGTACCATACTATCGCTGATTATAAAGCTTGAGTAAGCTTCTGAAAATCATCACATCTCTTCCTCTCCGCCCCCTCTGTGCGACCGTTTGCGATACCGATAATGTGCGGAGTGAGATCCGATGGGGTAGATCTGAGACAGGATGCGGAAGTTGGTCAATGCTTTTTGTCCGATTCGAGCCGCTCACGATCACGTCACCGACTTCATCCCTTCACGCATCAAGGTTCAGGTAGGTTGCCGGACGACCAGTCAGGGATTCCGATTCGGTCGTGCTTTTGTTCCTGTATATCTCTTATCTCTCATTTCCCGTTCCTGGATCTTCCTATGACCAGACTCCCTCACGTCTCCTCTCCTCCTTCTCTTTGTTTCTCCGAATGTACATAGTTGCAGACCGTTACACCCATTGACCAACTCCCCGTCCCTTATCATACTTCAAAGGCGCATAGATTACTGCTCATAAACGTACAAGATGTGTGGTATCTCTTGCATCGTGACCCTGCAGAAATCACGTCACAAACCGAAAGAGCCTGCTTCCTTGCCGAATGGGATCCAAGCCGCAGAGCTCAACGGCGATGCAGACCACAACAGGCTGGCCAAAAAATTGGATGCGTCCTTGGAGATGATCAAACACCGTGGACCCGACTCACGTGGCCAATGGATCTCTGAAGACAATCGCGTTGGTCCTCCAACCTTGACATTGCTACCACGTATTACTTGTAATTTTGCTAACGCGCAGTCACAGCATTCGGGCATGTACGTTTAGCGATCAATGATCTTTCACCGGATGGAGCACAGCCGTTTCATGACAATTCAAGGACTGTCCATGCCGTTGTGAATGGCGAGTTTTACGACTACGACCGCATCCGCGCTGATTTGCTCTCCAAGACGGACTACGCGTTCAAAGGACGTTCGGATTCCGAGATCATCATTGCGCTGTACAAATATCACGGCTTGAATTTCGTTCATTATTTGAGGGGAGAGTTCGCTTGTGTCTTGTTTGACGAAGAACAACAGCTCTTCATCGCAGTAAGGGACCGTTATGGTATCAAGCCTCTGTTTTGGACTATCCAGGATGGTAGACTGCTTGTCGCTGCGGAGATGAAGGCGTTCCTACCTCTGGGCTGGAGACCGGAGTGGGATGTCAAGAGTCTACTCGACGCGGGCTGGAATCACGATGAAAGGACAATCTTCAAGGGAGTGGCAAAGGTGACCAAATCGATGCGTTCGTACTTGTGTGATATGCTAACGGCATCCACAGCTTCGGCCAGGACATTATCTGACTTGCCAATCTTCCGGCCATATCGAGCAGAGACAGTACTGGGATATCAATTATCCCGACAAGCGCACGCTCGATCCTCGAACTCCGGAAGAAGTCATCGAAGGCGTTCGTCAACATATGCTCGAAGCTATCCGTCTCCGTCTCCGCGCAGACGTACCAATCGGAGTCTACCTCTCTGGGGGCATCGACTCTTCGGTCATCGCGGGCATGGTGACGCATTTGGTTAAGGAGCAAGGCGTGGCAATGGGCTCCGCAGATCCCACCGCTCGCGTCAGCTGCTTTAGCATAGCTTTTGACGAGGAGTCTGGCTTCGATGAATCCACCATCGCCAATCGTACAGCAGATTGGCTGGGCGTGAAGTACATCAAAAAACACATGAACGAGGAGGAGCTAGCGAAACGCTTCGAAGACGCGACCTGGCATACTGAGCACCATAACCCGGATCTCAACTTCATCGGCAAGTATGCGCTAAGTGAAGTGCCCCAGGAGAATGGATATAAGGTGGTCTTGACCGGAGAGGGTGCGGATGAAAACTTCGGGGGTTATCCTATGTTCTTGCCAGACTACCTACGCGAAGCTGATCCGGCTTGGGCCAAGTACAATACGCTGAGCGAGGAGGACCGGGTCAACCAGCTTGACATCACAGAAACAGCAGCAAAGGAGTACTATGAGATCGTTGGTGCTGATGCCTCGAATCGTGGTCCAAGTGTACCAAGGAGGATGCTCAATGACATCTCCACCGTCTCCTCAATGGCAGCATTCCAGCTCGACATCTTCGCTCCATGGACGGAATGTTACGGCAAGTGTGATCCTCAAACGACGATTGCAAACAACGCAGACGGCAGGGTTCGGAAGTTGATCAATGACTCATGGCATCCACTCCACGCTGCACAATACGTCTGGTCGAAAGGCCATCTTGCGAACATCTTCCTGACTTGCCTCGGCGACCGCACAGAGATGGCGCACAGCATCGAGGCTCGAACACCTTTTCTGGACCATCACTTCACGGAGTATGTCAACAGTCTGCCACCCTCTGCAAAGATCCACTGGGACGGGAAAGAGGAACGGTTCACGGAGAAGTGGGTGTTGAGGGAGGCCAGTAAGCCATTCATCACGGAGGAGCTGTATGAGAGGAAGAAGCATCCGTATTCGGCGCCAACATCGTATCCAGTTGGAGGACCATTGCACAAGCTGATTTCAAGGCTTATCACGGAGGAGAACATTGCTAGGCTTGGATTTGTGGATTGGAGTAGATGTAAGGATCTGGTCAGGCAGGCTTTTGAGGAGGAAAAGCCGATGGCTATGAGATATTGCCTGGTTGTTGCGGAGTGGGTTGTGCTGTCGCAGAGGTTTGGCGTAATGACGGCAGAGCGCCCTGAGGGAATGTAATAAGTTACATGTACACATGATAGAACACGAGACCAATGCATGGTTTATATTGTGTTGATACATAAATGAGCCAGTCTTGGCAGACCTCGGGATTGCGGAGCGGGAGAGCCAATTTTAGAAATTAGGGACGGTGATCGGCCGAAACTCTCCACAGCTTCCTCGTGGCCCACACCCGTAACGTCTGGGCACGGTCAGACCGTTGGCCCTGTGGTGATACTATCTTATCGCCGTCTTGGAGACACGACCATTGGCATCTTACAACCACTGTGCTTTTTGTATGTGGTATAATCACCCATATGCCCTTGACTGAGCATGTCCTGCATACCCGCGCCCGATACTTTCGTTTCAGCTGAGACCGGAGACTCACCACTCAGGGGACGTGCCTGACTGTTGTCCTCGGCTTATTCCACACCCGTCTGTCGTCAACTTATGGTCGTAGGACGTACAGCACATTGTCGCTTGCTGCTGGGAAGCCTTACCATTCTGTGGCCCCAGAGTCGCTCCGCTATCCTGCAAGGCTGACTAGGTCGCCCAGTGTTTCAGAGGCTCTGGAATGACCATGGCAGAGGACTATGACGACTTATACTCGGACCGCAGACATGAGGACTTACAGCGCAGTCGGACGCAATCCTTCTCACAGGACGATGTCTCTGAACTAGGACCAGACGACAGCGCAAGTCAGATTGGCCGCGCCATCACCACCTACGACGACGTCGAACCAAACCACCACAGACGACCAAGCGGGCAGACCAATGACAGCATAGCAACTTCCAGAGTCAACGGCACACATCCTCGCTCCGCCTCCGCTTTCAGAAACGACTTCTCGACCACGCCAGCCCCCTCGAGTCGTCTCTCCACCCGATCCTCCCGCATCCCTACCCCAACAACCTTTGTCCCGAGCAAGAAAGACAGGGTGAGGTATAGCTGGCAATCGATCCACGAAGACGAGCCCAACCGACCCCGCATCCACATCATCAAGATCGTATCCACCACCGCGACCGCCTCAGCAGGCTTTCCACAAGGCGAAGCCTTCGGGTTCTCTATCTCGCAGGGCGGGCGGAGGATCGCAGCATACAACTCGGCGCGACTATTCATACTTCAAACAGCCGCTTTACCGGTCAATGTGAGCCAGGAATACGCGCTGAGGAGACGGCCCCTAGCGGTCGAGATTGTGGACGAGGGACATATACTCGCGGTCCTGGCGGATGAACATACGGTCAATATATATGATCTGTCGCATCATCGGATACGGAGGATCAAGACGATCAAGCCGGATTTCCCGACCAGTACGATTGCGTTGAGCTCGACCGGTGGCTTGCTGGCTGCGGCGTATGAGGGCGGGGTCGAGATCTTCTCGCTCGATGCGAGTGCGCTGAGTACGGATCGCAGGGCCGTCAGGGCGCCGAAGATGGATCGCTTGGTCTTCTCGGATGACGGGTCGACGTTGTTGGGGACGACGACGAGGATAAATGCTTCCTCGACGGTGGTGGTGTCGGTGCCTGTGTTTCCGGCCGCGAATAATGGCGTGCCGACACATGAGGAGCTGAAGGAGGCGTGGTGTACTGGACTTTTGAATCCGGAGAATATCAGGAATAGCAGTCATGCGACGTTCATGCGGGAAGGGGGGAGTACGCTCAATGAGAAGCTGTTCGCTTGGAACGGGCTGGAGGATACTTTTGGGATTCTGGATACGGCGGATGTGCATTATAGCAGCGTCGACTTTCCGGTTACGATTTCGCCGCCGCTGTCAACGTGTGGTGGGTTGGGGGCCGCGATTCACTCTTGTCCGTCGCTGGATGAGACTGGTGATGTGGTGGCCATGATCGTCAATGATCGGACTATTCGTCTCTACATTGTCCCGGAAAGAGCGGAGGACGATGAGACCAAGGTCGAAGCGCATAGTATCGACCATGAGCTGGATGAAGAGTATGGATGTCCGTTCACGGAAGTGCGATGGGTGCATTCTCACGCAAATCTTCCGGCTCCTGACACTGGCGACAAGCAGGTCAAAGGCCGGCTGATTGTGGCAAGCCCGGGCGGACTGATAGATCCGGATACTGCTGAGGATTCGGTGGAAGACATTGAGGGGGGAAGGATCATATTGTTCGACTTCGATCCACAGTTTGCGGGACAGCCTGGTCAGACCTTCACTTTGACCCTCGGCAAGGCACCACCGCAGATGTTGGAAGAGGAGAAAATGGATGTTGCTACTGAGGTTGCGCTTGTTCGGCGACGAACTGTGAATCAGAGTAAGAGCGGCACCCTCAACCAGAGAGTGCCTATCCTGGGAAGAGCGGCGACTACGATCGGCAACTCGAGACATCTGCATCCTCTGCAGAGGAGCGATAGCCCGAGCGAAAGCCTCCGGTCTAGTTTTGATAGTAGCCACCCTCCACAAGCGTTCACAAATCGCCGATCCACATATTCGGTGCTCTCAATGTCATCAGACAATGCGACAAGATCGCTCCCTGACCTCCTTGAGACTACAGAAACAGCAGACCTGATGGAGGAGCCAATGGAGGAGCCGTACACGCAGGGCGCACCTCGATCTGGTGTATCTCTACAGCGTGCTGCCACAGCAGCGAACAGACACCGCTTTCAGACTCTGGAGGAAAGGGAGGCGGAGCGCGCGAGCAACAACTCGGAAACCGCTCTGCCTCTTCCCGAATACACAGAGGAGCCTAACGCACCTTTGCCCGGCCGGTACAGAGCATTAGCAGGCCTGGACATACCCTCCACCCTAGCCCGACCGTACCTAACCAACGGCGCCGCACCAAGCCCCGTCTCAGCAATCAACACCGCGCCGCCCGACATCCCCAACATGTCACTCCAGCGCGCCCTCAGCAATCCCTCCCTCTCCGCCCCTCCCCCACCACCTCAAGACCTCGGCCAATCCGCCTCCACCCAAACCCTGCCCCTGCACACCGCCGACACGGGCTTCGCCCCCGTGCTCCAAACCCCGATCCCCCGCTCTCTCCAGCGCGCCTACAGCAACGCCATCAGCCCCCTAAACGTAAATACCTTCGGCCACGGCCCCGCCCCACCCCTCATCGGCGACTGGGAAAACGTCTCGCCGCTCCTGTCCTGCGCGATAACTTCCTCGCACTCGTACAGCAGCACCATGGGCAGCAATCCCCAGCTCGTCGGTCCCGCCATCCCGCCCCATGGCTCCTCAACCCCGTTCTCCCGCATGCAGGACCAGTCGAGGAATAGTGTGCGCTACTCGGCCAGCAGCAACGGCACCGCCACCGGCACCGGTACAGGCACAGGCACACTTCACCCCAACTCCAACCCCAGTCCCAGCCCGCGCTTGGCCCCCGATCCCAACTCCAACTCCAGCACTCACAACCGCCCCGTCAGCGTCGCCTCGACCACCCGCCTGACCCCTGGTCCGCACCGCCCCTCGCACGTCGCGGCCTTCCACAGCGTCAACGCGGCCGCGAGCCTGATGCCGAGCAACCCCGCTCTCGTGCGTGAAGGGGTCGGCTATGGCGGGACCGATGGGGTGGGAATCCAGCCGCTGGTCTACAGGCATTCGGTTCAGCCGGCGGGCAGTGTGCCGCATCCGGTTACGGCGTGGCATCCGCCGGCGGCTAGTACGAGTCGGTTGGATTTGTCGGGGGGCGGGGGGGTTGGTGGTGGGGAAAGGGAAAGGGAAATGGATGGGGATGGGAAGGGGTTGAGGAGGGTGGGGAGTCGGAGGAGTAGGAAGAAGGGAGGGTGGTTGGGGAGGAGGAGGGAGGGGAGGGTGGAGGAGAAGGAGTGGGGTGGGGAGGAGAAGAGGTGTGTTCTTATGTAGGTGATTTTGTGGATGGGTTTGGGATTTTTATTTCTTGTGTGCAAAGCGAAAAGATACCCATGGTTGGTTTTTGCAAATATTGGGATATTGGGGGGGGGGGGAATGGTTTGTTCAGATAATCTTGGAGACTCTAAAAATCAAAGATGTCACACTTGCTCCTTGTTATTCCACTCGCACAGAACCTTGGGCCTGGGCATCTCACCTGTTAGGAGAGACTACATGTATCAAACAGCCCAGGTTCGTTTAACAGCCACGTATCGGTCTTGACAAGGCGGCCACCTCTCCAGATACATTTGACAATTCTTCAACTCACGCCGATAAACATTACTGGAGAGAGACAGAGACTGGGAAGTTGTATTTCTTAGGTGTCATGTATAATAGGTAACCGCGATAAGTATTGCAATCTTTGACATGGCTTTCTTATCATGGCATTTCAACAATAAACAATGCGTGATTCTACGATATTTCATGCAGTTACCTAGTAGTTCATGTCGTCGCGGCCGCTGCTCCGTCCGGCTGCCTCCCCCAGGTGCGGCCCCGGTGGAGACTTCGCGGCTTCCTCATGGATAACGAATGGCTCCCCAGCTTTGGAAGAAAGCCAAACCCGGGGCACCATGCATAATCGCGATTAAGTTACATGTGGTCGCTTCGGACGAGGGTGAAGGGAAGAGCAAGCAATGCGACCCGAGGACGGCTCATCAGGCTCATGCAAGTTGAGCTTAATATCTGCGCGATATGCAGATCGACGCGCAATCATTGTCAGGAGTGAGACAATCATGCTTCAATGTAGCCTTGCACATTCATGCCAACTGTTGTAAATCACCAAGCCTCAAGAAAAGGCAGAGGCTCGGCAATAATCCAAGGTGAGTGAAGTTATCATTGGAATAGAAAAGCCTTGTCGTTCTGGTTGAGCCTCGGCAACACGGTTTGGGTTAGTCGCAACCAAAGTTCTTCCCGCTGGAGTCCGGCTCGTCAGCCTTGTGGGAGTCAGCACGCAGCACGAATCGCGATCGCGACTTGTCGTTCCCCTCCTGACTGGCTGGTGGCAACGGCGGACCTGAACCGGAAAGCTTGACTGCTGGACCATGCAGGGGGCCCACTCGGTGACATCAACGTCCACCACTCGCGAACTCCCGGAGTGCAGCGCGAGACGACGGGGCGACTGCTATCGAGCGTTGCGTTTCAGGATTGTGGGCTGAAGTCTGTTACTGTACCGCAACACGAGAGTAAGGAGAGAGAGACGCTGGCACCACCTGCAAGACTGTCGGGACGATGAGCAGGCTGGTACCACGAACCGTAAGGCAGGTAGATTTGGGGCAGACAGCACTTTAAGAGGCTCAATCTCGTGCATATTACGCGCTGCACGTGCAAAGCCATGATGCGCCACATCCGGAAGCAGTGGAAGTAGCGCGACATGGATCCCAACAACTGCCCCGGGCGAAGAGAAGATGCGCGCCTTGATACGAGCACGGCATCCACGCTAACTTCCAAAGGCAGGGTGACCATGATGCTATCCATGGCGATTCCTGGCTGTTCCACTGGGTCACCACTCACCAGCCTGCTCTCAACACGCAGCTTGGTTCGGCATGCCGCATATTCTATCGTTAAGATCTGCTGCGCACCTTCCCCATCCTTCCCCCTACCAATTGAGGAAGCGAAGTGTTTGTCTCGTCCGTCTCATCCGTCTTTTCTATCTCACCTCGTCTGCCCCGCCAAGCTTCTTGCCTCGCACGCTCCCCTGACTGCTCGTGCTCGTGTCAGACGTTTTTGCGGAGTCCCCATCGCTCGTGTTGTCGATACTCCACGCTGGTCTGAACTTTGACCATCCGCCGATTGACGGGAAACCACTCACCTCGCGAAACCCGTTTCCACCTTCGTTTTCACTGCCAATTCACTGTCGTTACTATTCATATCCTTCAATAGTCCGTCGCCGCTCCCCAGTCTTGTTTCACCAAACAATCCCAGGCGACGCGGTTTCAGCATTCTATATCCGGCCGGGTCACACCCATAAGCTTCGTGCTCCGCAATGGCACCGCCGTCTCCGCCATCTGCTTCACGGCTATCAACCCCCAGAGTTTCATCCCATGACCTGAACGCAGACCGGCAATTAGAGCAAGCCGGAAGGTCATCATCCAACCTTCACGCACAACTGTCAGCCGCATCATTACGGGAGGCCGACCGGACAAGATCACATACGCCTAGCAGCAATGCAAGTAAACCCAATCTCTTGCGCAAAAAGAGCACGCCGCAAAGCCCACCACCACAAGACACGACTGGACTTGCAATCACAACTTCTACTACATCAGCGGAACAGAACCAGTCCTTAGGACCACGAGTCCTCGCGTCATCTTCACGGCTTAATCCCTCGAGATCATACGGTTCTTCGGGAGGCAGCTCAGAGAACAGCCGCACAAGCAGTGATGGCGTGCCAGTCGCTCGCCAGAACAGCTCCGATGCAGGCGCTCACGCTGCTGCCGTCGCCATATCCAACGGACTCCCACCACCACCACGACGTATACCGGCTTCGAGAGGAGGGATGGGGTCTAGGGATTCCTCCTCCAGTAGCCTAGCCAAGCAACAGTCGCCCCGTTCTATCAGAGATCTTGGCTCAGACTATACGCGATTCTACAACCCCTTCGACACGCGCAACAACTCAGCCACAGATCTATCCAGTCCATTACCCCAGTATACCTCCGCAACAAACCTTCTCCTTCCACAAGACCCTTCGAAACGCAGATCCGACCCCTTTGCAGACGGCAAGCAAGGCTCCAATCCTTTCGATTCTGATGCGGAGTCACATACAAAACCAGAAGCCAAAGCGGCTGCAGCTGCAGTAGTTCCCTTACATATGCAGAATGGGGCCAACGAGGAGGTGGATTCAATGGATCCAGAGAAAGCTTTCTTCCCGTATCTGGACGACCGGCTAGGAGCGCCGGATGCTTCACGACAAGGTTATACCTTTCCAATGTACTGGGACGAGAAAGAGCCTGACGACGACATGCACATGCCCATGTTTGACGATGATGTGAGGTTGAAACCAAAACTGAAAGACCACTTCAATCGGCAGAACATCGTTTCGACGTTCGGATTGATCTTCATGATTCTCGGACTGTTCACCATCTTCATCGTTCTGCCTGTCCTGTCAAGTACGGGCTTGAATATCCTCGACTACACCTACGACACTCCGCTGGATCAGATGGGAGGTGGGAATCAAACAACGTGGGCTACGGTGAACAACAGGACGTATGCTTTGATGACGGGTATCAGGACGGGTCTCATCGATCCCGACACTCCTGAGGACGCTATGACGAGGACGGCGCTTGACGGATCTGAACTCAAGCTCGTGTTCAGTGACGAGTTTAACGCGCAGAACAGGACGTTCTATCCTGGCGATGACCCATACTTTTTTGGTCTGGACGGCTGGTATGGCGCTACCCAGGACTTGGAGTGGTACGATCCAGATGCTATCTCGACCTGGGACGGAACGCTGCAATTGCAACTCGATGCTTTCCCCAACCATGGGCTGCAATTCCGCTCGGGAATGCTGAACTCATGGAACCAAATGTGCTTCAAGGGTGGCGTCTTTGAGGTCTCTGTTTCTCTCCCAGGGCCCGGCGGTGTTCACGGACTGTGGCCGGGTGTCTGGTCTATGGGTAATCTTGGCAGACCGGGCTACCTTGCTACGACGGATGGCATGTGGCCATACACGTATAATGAATGTGACGTGGGTATCACGCCAAATCAGAGTATGAATGATGGAACCAGTAAGCTTCCAGGCCAGCGCCTGACCAGCTGCGGTTGTGAGGGATCGGACCATCCTACTCCAGGTACTGGACGAGGCGCACCTGAGATCGATATTATTGAGGTCTCTGGCGACTGGGGAGGAAAGGGTCTCGCTGTGGCCACGCAATCGTTCCAGGTCGCTCCCTTCGAGTAAGTCGCACTTTTCTGCACAGAGCCTATGGCAGCCACTGACCACTCGCTAGTGTCTGGTGGTATCCCAACTACGAATTTATGGAAACTCCGAATTACCAGATCTCCATGGTGAATACCTATACCGGCGGTCCTTACCAGCAAGCCGTATCCACCACGACTATGCTTAACAACTCTTGGTATGATGGAGAACTATATCAAAAGTACGCTTATGAATACACCCCGGGCTCAGACGAAGACTCCGGCATCGCATGGTACGTTGGAGAGGATATCAGCATGCGCTTCGACGCACGCGCTCTGGCTCCCAATGGCAATATCGGCCAACGCCTGATCAGCGAAGAGCCAATGAGCATCGTCATGAACCTGGGCATTTCCGAGAACTGGGTCGACATCAACTGGGCGGCCCTCAAGTTCCCGACCATCATGCGGATCGATTATGTCAGGATATACCAGCCGGAGGGTGAGGAGATGATCACGTGCGATCCGCCGGGTTATGAGACGACGGAGTATATCAAGAACCACCCGGAGGCGTATAATAACTATAATTACACGGTGAGTACTTTTGGAAAGATTTTGGAGATGCAGGAGCTGATGGGATTCAAAGCACTGGACCGATATTCCTGGATACACCTGGCCCCAGAACACGCTTATGCACAACTGCGATGCTTCCGGTTAGGCCTGTACATACCATCCACCACCCTCCATCACCGTTCACCAATCTCCATCTTCTGTCATCCTAGGCAACGCCGCCGCCGCCGCCGCCGTCGCCAGGCCTCAATACATATACCTCTTTCGAAGACCTTGATTCACACGACACCTCGACTTTTAGCGCGCCAACCGAACACCATCGTTTCCTGCAACATACATTATTCACATCACATCACATACGTATTTTAGAACGCATAGCATTATACCATAACCACCGGCAAGTACGGGTCGGAAAACGGAGTTTCACGAGCTATGATAGGATTTTGCTCACGGTTGCATTGTACGAGGGTTTTCTGGATGGGTTCCTCTTCTCGCTGGATCGGTTGCATGGACGTGCCGGGGGGAAACACTATGTTAATAGACAGGACAGTATTCATGACGGATAGCTGAGTCGCTGCTGTTGATAATATAATCAATCATGATCATGACTGTTCGGTCTTGTTGACTTGTCATGCTCCGTCCTTACCGGCGCGGCGACGGCTGTTTCGCAATAGATTGGTCTTCGCCAGACTCCTTGGCTCGTGTATCCAAGACATTAATATTGCGATCGATGGGTGAATTTCAGCCTTACCAAAGCACTCGGCTGCCGATAGAGGCTGCAGGATGACGGCAGCCCAGCCAATTCCCGCCAATTCCCTCCGGCTGATGTGGGGTTGAGGTTGCCCGAAGCAG
Organism: Zalaria sp. Him3; assembly: GCA_027923365.1. Taxonomy (NCBI): domain Eukaryota; kingdom Fungi; phylum Ascomycota; class Dothideomycetes; order Dothideales; family Zalariaceae; genus Zalaria; species Zalaria sp. Him3. The sequence continues at coordinate 298,708 of BPUN01000008.1, read as the reverse complement.
GTACCAAGCAGGTTCACATGCTGCGACCGGACCCGAAACCACCACGGACGCCCAGGCAGGGCGTATCCGTATCCAACTCTGCCAACTCTGTAGATATTTGCAACACTTTGTGCGACGCCTCGCCCGTCACTCTGCACTACCTGTCACATTGTTTGCTCGCGTGCTGCTTCTGGAACTGCCCCGCTACCTGACCGCATGTCCTTGACGTCCGCCTGCTTTACTCAAACCCCGACGCTGTATAGCGACTCGCGATAGTGACTGATCCTACAACGGTTCGCACTCTACGTACATCAGGCTCATACACATACATGACAAGGACTCGCCATTAGCATTACACGATTTCACAATGGGTCTCATCGGCAAGACCTCTCACGTCGAGTCCGGCGACCGCCAGCAACCCGCAACCTCGAACCCCGTCCCCGGTCCCGAAGACCACCGCCGTCTCGCCGACAAACTAAAACACCCTTTTCCCGAACTGCGCGAAAAACTGAAAGACACGCACATCTACGACGCCAAAGTCGCGGCCATCCACCTCAAACACCGCGTCGGCAAGTTCGAGAACCTGATCAACCCGAACCACCGCCACGACGAAGAGCACGAGAAAGAGACGGACCGCAAGCGCTCGACGATCGGGGAGAGCCACCGATTCGAGAGCTTCGCGCCGAAGAGAGAGGGGAACAAAATCAAGTGGTACATCGACGGACGCGACTACTTCTGGGCGGTATCGGTGGCACTGGAGCGGGCGAAAGAGTCCATCTACATCGCGGACTGGTGGCTGAGCCCCGAGTTGTTCCTGCGGCGACCGCCGTATCTGAACCAGGAATGGCGGCTCGACCAGGTGCTCAAGCGGGCGGCTGAAAGGGGCGTCAAGGTCTACGTGATTGTGTATAAGGAGGTTGCGCAGGCGTTGACGTGCAATTCGGCGCACACGAAACATGCCCTGCAGGGCTTGTGTCCTAAGGGCAGCCCCGGCGAGGGCAATATTCGCATCATGAGACATCCGGATCATAATGTCTTTGAGAATGCGGGCGATATGACGTTTTACTGGGCGCATCATGAGAAGTTCATTGTGATCGATTACGATATGGCGTTTATTGGCGGTTTGGATCTCTGCTTTGGCCGCTGGGATACGAAGCAGCATCCGCTGGCTGATGTCCATCCCTCCGGCGTCGAGGATGAGGTCTTCCCGGGTCAGGACTTCAATAACAACCGCATTATGGATTTCCAGAGCGTGGAGGATTGGAAAAGCAACGAGTTGTCCAAGGCTGACTATGGACGTATGCCCTGGCACGATGTCGCGATGGGCGTGGTCGGACCGTCCGTGTACGATATCGCGGAGCACTTTGTTCTGCGCTGGAACTTCTGCAAGAGAGATAAGTACAAGCGGGATGATCGGTTCGACTGGCTTACGTTGGAGGGTCGTGAAGGTGAGGACGAGGATCTAGTGGGCGTGCAGAGGCCGAAGCACCCGGTTGGAGAGTACATCCATCATCCACTCAGTCCTTTGAGCGGTAAGACGGGCCGGCCGGGCCATGATAACAGGCAGGGAACTGTCACAGCTCAGATTGTCAGGAGTAGTGCGGATTGGAGTAGTGGGATCTTGACGGAGCATAGCATCCAGAATGCGTACTGCGAGGTTATTAGGAATGCGGACCACTTCGTCTATATTGAGAATCAGTTCTTTAGTAAGTCTACCTCTTGCGATTCATCCAATATCATAGATTCTGGAGAGAAGCACGCTAACCTACGCACTCAGTCACCGCCACTGGCGAAGAGCAATCGCCCATCCACAACCAAATCGGCCGCGCCATCGTCGACGCCGTCGTCCGCGCCTCCAAAGAGAACCGCAAGTTCCGCGTCATCATCGTGATCCCCGCCATTCCCGGGTTCGCAGGCGACCTACGCGACGACGCTGCGGCGGGCACCCGTGCCATCATGGACTACCAGTACAAGTCGATCAACCGGGGCGAGCACTCGATCTTCGGCCAGATCAAGAAGGAGGGAGTAGACCCCACTAAGCATATCTTTGTCTTCAACCTCCGCAGCTATGACCGTCTTAACAAGACGCCGGCGCTCAAGAAACAGGAGGAGAAGAGTGGCGTTAGCTATCAGGAGGTGCAGCGGCAGCAGGCGGAGCAGGTCATGGGGGAGCAGGTGCATGGAGTTAAGGACTCCGATGGTAGTAGTTCAGAGGGCGATATCAACGACAGCGGCGACGAGGAGATGGAGAGGAACGTCGACAAGAAGCGGCAGTTCGAAGCCAAGCGCGAAGACGCCGGGCTCAAAAAGGAAGACATCCCCTCCAAAGACAGTATCGCCGAGGACGCCATGCTCGGCAATTCCAAACCGAGCGCCGAGAAATGGGACACGGGCGACCTAGACTCGGAAAGAGAAAACTTCGTCCAGGAGGAACTGTACATCCACGGCAAAGTGCTCATCGTCGACGACCGCATCGCCCTCTGCGGCTCCTCAAACATCAACGACCGCTCCCAGCTCGGCTTCCACGACTCCGAACTCACAATCGTCATGGAGGATACTAATGAATTGGACTCGCTCATGGACGGCCAGCAATACAAAGCCGCCCACCACGCCGCCACCCTCCGCCGCATGCTCTGGCGCGAACACCTCGGCCTCCTCCCCGCGCAGCCCCTCAACGCCGATAAGGACCCGAACGCGCAGCCGCCGCAGGACAGTGACAACGAGTGGAACGAAGGGGATGAGTGGGATAAATTTGTGGCCGACCCGATGAGCGATGAATTGTGGGAGATGTGGACGACGCGCGCGACGACGAATACGGAGGTTTTCCGTCATGTGTTTCATGCGGACCCGGACGACCATATTAGGAATTTTGACGACTATCAGGAGTTTTTGCCGCGTAAGGGGATGAAGCAGGGGCATATTTACGACCCTTATATGCCGCCGGAGGACTTGAGGAGGAGTTTGGATAAGATCAAGGTAAGTTATTGTGGTCTTTGAATACTTGATCTGACCTGTACGGCGCTAATGGTATGAGTAGGGGCATCTGGTTTGGATGCCGTTGCATTTCTTGGAGGATGCGGAGATGGCGGAGAAGGGGATGCAGGTTAATGCTTATACGGAGAGTATCTATACTTGAGCGAGGGATCGGTATCTCACGAAACGGCATGTCTTGGAAGATGCTGAGATAGCGGAGAAGGGCATGCCGCTCAATGCGTGCACTGAGAGTATCTGTACCTGAGCATGGGATCTCACGAAGCGGCTTTTTGTTCATTTTCTTTTTGGCAAAAGGCGCTTATTGGAGTTTGGACCGGCAGCTCATGATACCTGCATTCTGTCGCTTTGTTACGATCATGTTTCTTAATGGTACATCGCGCTTTTACCCTGGTTGACGGAATGTGCTTGCTGTTGTTGTGCCTGCTATTCTCGCCATGCAGAGTGCTTTTGTCCGCCCAAGGTACCTGGTATGATGTATATAGCTCTGAGTGCGTGGTGCTGATGGGTCCCAGCTCCTGATTGCCCCAAAAGCCAAGCCAGTCAATCGTGATAAACCATCCAGTTCCTCCGACGCGGAATTCCATTGTAGTTCCTGGTTCGTCGTAACAGAATTACATAGAGTTACATTTCGTCGGTGACTGGAATCGTGCCACAGATGCATGTGCGGTGTTAAATGATTCATCTATCTTAGCTCCGTAAGCGCTGGGAACCTGAAGGCACTGGTGGAGTCACATGACGTGAAGCACCAAACTCGGCTAGCATCAGCGGTGGGGCACCGTGGACCGCTCGTTTTTGATTTCTCGCCAACCCACCGCCAAAGCTGCACTCGCCATCCCACTCCTCCTCACCGATACCTATCGCCTCGAGGTCCGCCATTCCATCCCCAAATCTGCCTCGCGCAATCCACTCACATCTCATCGCAGGCAGGCTCTCTTTTTCACCGGAACAAATAAGTGCTTGACGCACTTGACAAGCAAGAGAGCGGGGTCCCTTTGAAGGTCACCGAGTCCACATAAAATCTTTTCCCAAGAACATATTTAGTCAATACCGCCAAGATGGTCAAGTGAGTACATCAAGCCTGCGAAACGCGCACTTTTCATGCGTCTCTGGAGCTGCAGCAGAGTCTGCTGGCCAGTTTGGAGACCATGGAGGGCGCAAACGATCTATTAGAGCCTTTGCTGACAAACGTCTCAACAGCTTCACCGTCGAAGAGGTACGCATCGAGCACGGCCAGCAAGAGTCTATAGACGCACATTGGAATAGCTGCTAACATGGAGAAAAGATCCGTGGTCTCATGGACAACCCGAAGAACATTCGTAACATGTCCGTCATTGCCCACGGTAAGCGATACAAGAGAGAGAACAGATGAAGAGGACATGCGCTGACCAACGACTAAAGTCGACCACGGAAAGTCCACCCTTACCGACTCTCTCGTCCAGCGTGCCGGTATTATCTCCTCCGCCAAGGCTGGTGAGGCTCGTTTCACCGACACTCGTCCTGACGAGCAGGAGCGTGGTGTCACCATCAAGTCCACCGCCATCTCCCTTTTCGCCCAGCTCCTGGACGAGGAGGACCTCAAGGACATCCCAGTCCCAACCGAGAAGAACGAGTTCTTGATCAACTTGATTGACTCGCCAGGTCACGTTGACTTCTCTTCTGAGGTTACCGCTGCTCTCCGTGTCACTGACGGTGCTCTCGTCGTCGTCGACACGGTTGAGGGTGTCTGTGTCCAGACCGAGACCGTCCTTCGCCAGGCTCTTGGTGAGCGTATCAAGCCAGTCGTCGTCATCAACAAGGTCGACCGTGCTCTTCTCGAGCTCCAGGTTTCCAAGGAGGACCTGTACCAGAACTTCTCCCGTGTCATCGAGTCCGTCAACGTTGTCATCTCCACCTACTTCGACAAGACCCTTGGTGACGTCCAGGTCTACCCAGACAAGGGTACCATTGCCTTCGGTTCCGGTCTCCACGGCTGGGCTTTCACCGTCCGCCAGTTCGCCTCCAAGTACGCCAAGAAGTTCGGTGTCGACAAGAACAAGATGATGGAGCGTCTCTGGGTAAGCCGCACTCACACAACGTTAAAAGATTAAGTGACTAACCAGATTTTAGGGCGACAACTACTTCAACCCAAAGACCAAGAAGTGGACCAAGAACGGTGACTACGAGGGCCAGCAGCTCGAGCGTGCCTTCTGTCAGTTCATCCTTGACCCAATCTTCCGCATCTTCAACGCTGTCATGAACTTCAAGAAGGACGAGATTCCAAAGCTCTGCGAGAAGCTCGAGATCAAGCTTGCTGGTGACGAGAAGGACCTCGAGGGCAAGCAGCTCCTCAAGGTCATCATGAAGAAGTTCTTGCCAGCCGCTGATGCTCTTCTTGAGATGATGGTTCTCCACCTTCCATCTCCAGTTACTGCTCAGAAGTACCGTATGGAGACTCTCTACGAGGGTCCACCAGACGATGAGGCTGCCATTGCCATCCGTGACTGTGACCCTAAGGGTACTCTCATGCTTTACGTCTCCAAGATGGTGCCAACCTCCGACAAGGGTCGTTTCTACGCCTTCGGTCGTGTCTTCGCCGGTACCGTCCGCTCCGGTCTTAAGGTCCGCATCCAGGGACCAAACTACACCCCAGGCAAGAAGGAAGACCTGTTCGTCAAGTCCATCCAGCGTACCATCCTGATGATGGGTCGTTACACCGAGCCAATTGAGGATGTTCCAGCCGGTAACATCCTTGGTCTCGTCGGTATTGACCAGTTCTTGCTCAAGTCTGGTACTCTTACCACCTCCGAGACTGCCCACAACATGAAGGTCATGAAGTTCTCTGTCTCTCCTGTTGTGCAGCGCTCCGTCGAGGTCAAGAACGCCAACGACCTGCCAAAGCTTGTCGAGGGTCTTAAGCGTCTCTCCAAGTCTGACCCATGTGTCCTGACCTACATCACCGAGTCCGGTGAGCACGTCGTTGCTGGTGCTGGTGAGCTCCACTTGGAGATTTGCTTGAAGGATCTCGAGGAAGACCACGCTGGTGTCCCACTCCGTATCTCCGACCCAGTCGTCCAGTACCGTGAGTCCGTCGCCGCCGAGTCTCGCATGACTGCCCTGTCCAAGTCTCCAAACAAGCACAACCGTCTCTATGTCATTGCCGCCCCTCTCTCTGAGGAGGTCTCCAAGGACATCGAGTCCGGTAAGATCGGCCCACGTGACGATTTCAAGGCTCGTGCCCGTATCCTCGCCGACGAGCACGGCTGGGATGTCACCGACGCCAGGAAGATCTGGTGTTTCGGTCCAGACACCTCTGGTGCCAACGTCCTTGTTGACCAGACCAAGGCCGTCCAGTACCTCAACGAAATCAAGGATTCCGTTGTTTCTGGTTTCCAGTGGGCCACCAAGGAGGGTCCAGTTGCCGAGGAGCCAATGCGCTCTGTCCGCTTCAACATCATGGATGTCACTCTCCACGCTGATGCCATTCACCGTGGTGGTGGACAGATCATCCCAACTGCTCGTCGTGTCCTGTACGCTGCCACTCTCTTGGCTGACCCATCTCTCCTTGAGCCAGTCTTCTTGGTCGAGATCCAGGTTCCAGAGAACGCCATGGGTGGTATCTACTCCGTCCTTACCAGGAGGAGAGGTCACGTCTTCGAGGAGGTCCAGCGTCCAGGTACTCCTCTGTTCAACATCAAGGCTTACCTGCCAGTCAACGAGTCCTTCGGCTTCAACGCTGATCTCCGTTCCAACACCTCCGGCCAGGCCTTCCCACAGATGGTGTTCGACCACTGGCAGCTCCTGCCAGGTGGTTCCCCACTTGACAAGACCACCATGCCTGGTAAGATCGTCGAGACCATGCGTAAGAGGAAGGGTATCAAGCCAGATGTTCCAGGCTACGAGAACGTAAGTTTACAACCTAATCTTTTGATGTTACCGAGCATTGAACTAACATCTTTATCTAGTACTACGACAAGCTTTAAGCGGGCTCTGTCCTGTTTGGTAGACTGCTTCTCGGCATCTCTCGAATCCTTTCACGCGAGCATCACCGGCGTCTCCTTCCCTCGTTTGGGTTGTTGAGTCGGATAGACTACACGTGTGCGTCAAAGTTGTTTTGACAATTTTCAAAATTGCCCAGCTCTCTGGAACAAGGGGTTGGAGCAAAATCGCATGGGAGGATGAAAGGGAATGGTGCTTCTCTCTTTTGTTAAGTGAAGTAGTTGCATTTTGTCGTTTACTATGGGAGTTAGAAATGAAAATGGCTTCCAACTTCTAGATCTGGTTTCTGTGTGTGTGATCTTTGTGATGTGTGCTCCGCTCCCATGGCGTGAATTCTTGTAGGCATGTTTTCTGGTTTTAGGTCTCGTTATGTATACATGTATCCCAAAGTATTCAAGGTTGTGGTGTTGCATTGGTGACATTGCCAAGCCGTGGACCGCGGTCCATCCAGGTCCCCAGATGTTCGGGTGACGTGCGTCGGTGGAGGTTTCATTCTAAGAGAACGCGAAATCTGCGCATGCAACGAATACCTACACTGCCCTTCTCGCTCACAAATATCGTCTCTACAGCTACCTTCCGTGAACGGAGATCTGTTCTCCTAACGGCTTAGGACAAGTGCGCAATTGCTCGCTTGCCTGGCTACCCTGATTCGGTCTCATCTACTTGCGCTTCGTCCACCACGCGCTGCTCGCTCAATCGTGCAGCCACTTCCAGTACACTCGAGTACCCAATCTTAGCATATCGGTTGCCTGGAGCTAGCATTGAGAAGACTCTATTCCACACGGCGCAGGCAATAACGCCAAGCATAGTATCCGCAAGAGCTCTGGAATACACGCAGTTACTATCTACAGCTCTGTTTCTTCCTGAGCGCATACCACCGCCATGCATCTCGACGACGCGGAGTCAGCATCGCTGAAGGCATGGATTATCAAGAGATTGGAGGACATGTGAGACACCTTCGTCGCAGCGGCGTCGGAGCAATATACTGACGAGGAAAACAATAGCTCGGACGCCGACTCAGATGTGCTCGCGGACTACGTACTTGCGCTCGTCAAGTCGGACGAGCCAGATGAGCAGGTGAAGCAGAACTGCCTGGACAACCTCGAGGATTTCTTGCACGAACGTAAGTTACGCATTGCCTTGGGTATCTATCTACGTAGTCAACGCAGATGCTGACATGTCTCAGACACCGCGACCTTCGTCAACGACGTCCTCGCCGCAATCACAACCAAGTCCTTCGACCCCAGCAAGCCTCAACCCTCTGCCCTCCAGCCCACCGCCCCAGCCTTCAACCCTCCGTCCGGTCCCACAGCCGGCGTCAACGGCCAGAATGGCGCGCAAAACACCCGCAAGCGTGGTTTCGAAGACTGGGACGCCCAAAATGGACAGCAGCAATATCCACGCGGACCCGGCGGCGACAGACCACAGAAGCAAATGCGGCGCGGCGGCTTCGAGCAGCGCGGTCGTGGCCGCGGCGCCCACCAGGGGATGCCACACCATGGATTCCAGCAGGGCCTTCCGCAGATGCCGACGCCGCCGCCAGGCATGCCACCTTTTGATCCCAATAACCCGCTCGCGACGCTCCTCGCTATGCAGGCGATGGGTTTCATGCCCCCTGGCGCCTCGCCGACTGGGTTTGGTCAGCAGGGGCAGGGGCAGCAGCAACAGCGCCGTACGGGCGAACGCTGCAGAGATTACGATAACAAGGGTTTCTGCGCCCTCGGCGTCACTTGCCCGTACGAGCACGGCAACGAGGTTGTCGTCCCCGGCCAGGGCGGGCAGGTCGAGGAATACGACCCCTCCAACGCGTCGCTGCAGCAGCAGGGTTACGACAACCGCGGCGGACGCGGACGGGGCCGTGGACGCGGCAACCGCGGCGAGTTCCGGGGCGGTCGTGGCGGGGGCGGGAACAGAGGTGGTCGTGCGGACTTCTCGTCCGCGGCGCCCAACTTCGACAAGCGCATCACGAGCGTGGTCGTCGAGCAGATCCCCGAGGAGAAGTTCAATGAGGACGCTGTGAGGGAGTTCTTTGCCCAGTTTGGCGACGTCGAGGAGGTCCAGATGCAGGCGTATAAGAGGCTTGCGGTCGTCAAGTATGCGGATTTTGACGCCGCGAAGAGCGCGTATGATAGCCCCAAGGTTATCTTCGATAACAGGTTCGTTAAGGTTTACTGGTACAAGCCGGACAGACCTCCACGGGGTGGTGAAGGGTGGCAGAATGGTGGCAGGGCGAAGGGCGGAGAGGGCGAGGATACGGAAATGGGCGGTGCGGACGCGCAGAGGGAAGAGGAGAAATTGGACCCCGAGGAGATCCGCAAGAGGCAGGAAGAGGCGCAGCGGCTGCATGAGGAGAAGCAGCAGAAGCTCGCGGCGGCGAACGCGGCGAGGGAGGAGCTGGAGAGGAAAATGAAGGCCCAGGCTGAGGAGAGGCAGAAATTGTTGGAGAAGTTGGCCGCGAAGGAGAGGGCGAGGAGTGGGACTGGCACCCCGGTTGCGGGTGGCGCTGCCGATGGCGAGGACAAGAAACCGTCTTCGCAGACGGAGACACTCAGGGCGAAGCTCGCGGAACTGGAGAGGGAGGCGCAGAGTATGGGCATTGATCCCAACGCCGAAGAGCAGGCTTGGGGCGGCTTTCCGGCGCGTGGGAGAGGCAGAGGCGGCTACAGGGGAAGAGGTGGGTTCCAGCCCAGAGGCGGGTGGAGAGGCAGAGGCGGCTTTGCGCCCAGAGGTGGTGCGGTTATGCGGTTGGATAATCGGCCTAAGAATGTTGCCGTCGCGCTGCCTGGCGGTGAGGAGTGGGGCCCTGACAAGGACGAGGCGCTGAGGCAGTACTTGCTCTTCGTAAGTTCATCATTCTACTTCGCCTTTGCTTGCACGACAAGGGGAGAGTGAGCTAACGAGTCTCGCAGAGCGATATGATGGAATCGGCTGACGTCCAACCACACCCCGAACGCAAGGACGCGGCTTTGCTGGCTTTCAAAGAGCGCTACCTGGCTGAGAACTTCATGGCTATGGCGAAGGATATCCCACATATCGGCAAGGTCGAGCTGAAGTGGGTTGCTAATGCACCTGGTGCCTCTGCCGTGGGTAGTGTGACGACGCCTGTCGTGAGCACGGAAAATGGGAATGGCACGAAGGAGGTTCGAATGGAGGAGGCGCAGGATTATGGAAGGGCTGAGGTCGATTATGATGTTGCTGAGGACGAGGCATGGCGGTAGATGATGATGCCTATGTACATTACTACAGCATACGATATATGATCACATATTCTTTGTGAATACTGCTACCAGCCTTCAACTTCAAGTGGGTGTCATTCCAGGTTATCCACCCTCTGCCTTTTTGTTGCCTCTGTATAGTTCCCATAGAGTGGTTGCTGCAATCGCAGGGGCCCATGGCCTAATCCGGTATGGACCACCCGCCCCCAGTTTCTCGACCGAAGCTTGGCATTGTCGCCTGCGTCACATGCCAAATGTTTGCCCTCGAAAGTCACAAGTACGATCGCTTGCGAACTTTACCCCCCCAACGTCCCCGACACTCGACAACAGCTCTTCGACTTGCAGTCAATGGCGCAAAACCGACAAATGTATTCGAGCCACGACAATTCCCGGCCCAACGCTAGCGACCGACCCGCCTCGAGGCCGGCTCCGCCATCCACAGTCCCCAGCAAGCGATCAGCAGAGACCCAGGAAGCCGCCTGGGTCGCAGACGAGGACCGTTTCGTGCTACAGCAAGCAAAGAGGAAGGCGTCGATAAGGGTCAAAGCTGGTAGAGCCCAGCCGATAGACTGGTTGGCGGTGACACTACAGGCGATTGACCCGGCGGGCAATGGGGCGGAGGAAGACGGTGAGGACTCGGAGCTGCAGGTGGTCGATCCTGAGGGCATCTTCGAGGACCTAGACGAGGATGAGCTGGTGGAACTCGAGAGGGGCATCGACACCTATGTCACGCTGGAGAGCACCCGGACCAACCTGGACTTTTGGAACGTGAGTGAGGCAGCAATTGCGCGTGTTTGTACCGTCTGACACCCGCTAGACTATGAAGATCATCTGCAACGACCGCCGGCAAGCTCTATCGAGGAAAGCGCCTGCGGCGCGCGGCATCAGCTCCGTCTCTGCTGACCTTGATCGCATGCTGGGCCCGAAGAGCTACGAGCAGCTGGAAGCGCTCGAGAAGCAGATCAGACAGAAGCTGCGATCGGACGAGCAGATAGACTTTGACTACTGGGAGGAGTTGCTCAAGAACCTGCTGATTTACAAGGCGAAAGCTAAGCTGCGCAAGGTGTCGCAGTCGGTGGTACAAGCGCGGTTAGATGGGTTAAGAAAGCAACAGGAGCAGGATGCTTTGGCTGTGCGAAAAGATGTGGCGCTTCTATTGGCTGAGAGGAAGACGGAAAACGCGCAAAGTGACGACAGGTCGAGACTGGACCCAGATCCGGCGCTTCGATTGAACCCAGAGGAGAAGGCACTAACCATCACCGACGAGAAGACGTTCGTTGATGATCTTGTGAGTTTCCAAGCTAATTCTACCACAAATGCGCGATTACTGAGACCGTGACTAGATACAGGAACGTCGCAAAGTACTTAAGAAGGGCTATATTCCTTCAAACCAGGGAAGCAGTGCTCTACAACTTTCCGGCTGCAACCAGCAGCAACGGTCAGGAACCGCACAAAATGACGAAAGTTCTCGTACCGCAACCGCGCTGTATGAGCGGGAGGCTGCTCGTGGAGTCATGGACGGTGAGGAGATTTTTGCCGCGGAAGAGGACGTGTCGACTCTGTCCAAGCCTCAATGGTCGGACAAGTATCGGCCACGGAAACCACGTTATTTCAACCGGGTGCAGATGGGCTACGAATGGAACAAGTATAATCAAACACACTACGATCACGACAATCCGCCGCCGAAAGTTGTTCAAGGCTACAAATTCAACATCTTCTATCCCGACCTGATTGACGTAACGAAAGCGCCGACGTACCGCATCGAGCGAGAGAACGGGAGGAAACGCGGTCAGTCCTTCGCGGCCGCCGGTGAGGATGATACATGCTTGATCCGGTTCATTGCGGGTCCGCCCTACGAGGATATCGCATTCAGGATCATAGACAAGGAGTGGGATTACAGTGCCAAACGGGAACGTGGCTTCAAGAGCAGCTTTGACAAGGTACGTACACGGCACGCTCCGCGCTTGCGCTTCTCTGCGTGTGTCGCGCTTCTGCACCCCACCACGGACGCACAAGACATCTTCGCGGCTATGCAATGATACAATTACAAACTAACCTTGTCGTTTTAGGGCATCCTGCAATTGCATTTCCAATTCAAGAAGGTACGTGCCCATGTATCCCAATGTAGCCTGCATGTGTTCCGGCAGCTCATCGCCTCCCAGATCTATTACCGAAAGTGAGCCACCGAGCCACGGCCCATGGAGCGGATGCATGTGCATTTGCATGACGATGCGCACTCTGTACGCTTGCGCACAAGCACACGAGCCACGGCCTGTCGCCAACGCCCTGGCATTTCTGTGGGCATGGCGCATGCACCTCCCCAGCTTTCTAGAAGCCATCGCGGTGTTTCAGGTGCAAGGCTGTGAATAACCTGAAGGGAGACACACGGATACCTGCATGAAAACACGGCGTCACAGCCGCGGCTTTCGTGCGTCCAGGACCCCACGTAGCTAGTCCAATACAGCTTGAAGCCACCCTCAATTGACTCCGACAATGTTCCGACAATGCGACTGTGAGCCATCTTTGTTCAGATTCAAGCTCCTCAGTATTCGCCCCGCTGGTGGAGCAAACGAAAGCCCTTGTCCCAGCTGCCGGACCAGGCCCTCCCTGCATATCCTATAGCTTCCACTCGCAGACGGCTACAAATTTCGTGCATGTGAATCAGAAGCGCAGCAAGCACACTCACAAAGGCATCTTGCTGCCATCACTCCCCCTGTTAGCTCACACGGGCACTGCTGCAGCCATCCGCTCGGTTCTCGGGCTTGGACGCCGTCTCAGCAGGCTTAGTGGCCGCTCAAGCCTCTTTGTGCTACATCGTTGTGGTCACGCTCGTGCGTGGTTGGGCATCCTTGTCAAAATGTCTTGTCCATCAATCTTCTTGCATGCCTCTGCATACCGCCCTGACGATAGATGCTTGTTCCCCACCCGGGGCAGATCTGCCGTGCAGCCTGCTGACGGCAAGGCCACTGTTAGGTTAGGGAGCACCCGCGGTGTCGCTGGCGTGCTTTGTTTCCTCTTGCAGAGGATGTGCTGGCGGTATACCTCATCCGCATAGAGCGGTCTGCACTGGTGATGATTCGTCCCATTTGAGCTCGGTTCAGATCTTTCCATTGTTCGATCGCGGACAGCGCTGCAGTTGCACAGACGTGGGAGGGGCCGTCCTTTGATTTGGATATGCCTTCTGCCACCTATCTCTGCGTCTGCCAACCATCTCTGCGTCTGCATCCTGTGGCTTAGCCGTCTTTGCGGCTAGCTGCCCTCTCCCAGAGCATGTACTTAAGTTGCTTGCCACCTTGGTGAAACAATTCTTCAGTCAGTACTTTGAGACATCTCACCCTTGGTTATCTCTCTACCTTTCTGTCTGTCTAAAACTGCTGCTCGCATCACTGCCAGTTTCATCATCACTCCCTCTACTTTGTTGAGAGCAGATAGCTGTGTGATACCTCCATCATGGACGCACCTCCTGTGCATGAAGAGACTAGCTGGGCGGTGGGCAACTTCGATGCCTTCACTGACCACTTCGCAACGGCGTCTCTGGATCCTCTATCAACAAACATCTTCGACTCACAGCCCTTCAACATCGACGACAGCAGTCAAGACCAGCAGCAACTGCCTGTTGTTGGTCAGACCATGGCACCAGATTACAACATCGTCGACCATGTTTCCTCCAACAACTGCTGGAACACATTTGTTACGCCCCGCTATCCAGGTCACATGGACATCTTATCCAACGTGAACCTTTCTGCAGCCTCGTGGCCTGTGGTCAGCAGTGTCGAAGCTTCTTCAGCTTACGTTCCATCGTCTACGTCAGCTATGCTTCATGCATATCCCAGTCAGCACGGCCTTTTCGGCGATGGCTCCATTCCACCCGCATACGACTTCTCGTCTCCGGCTCTCGACCTTCACGAGGATGCTACCTTCCCCAACGCCCTTGAGTGTCCTGCATCAAATTTTGACATAAACGGTCCCCAGGGCTTGACTGTCGACCTTACCGGATCGTTTACCCCGGCACGATCGGCGGAGCCAACACCAAGCCGTGACCAGGTGTCTGTGGCTGACGAAAGCGAATCCGATGCTTCCGATACCTGCTATGCGCAGTTGCTGTTCAGATGCCTGAAGGAGGCCCCTGACCACATGCTGCCACTGAAGGAGCTCTATTCTTGGATCCATAAAAATAGCGCGAAGGCCAAAGATCCGAACAACACTGGCTGGAAGAACAGTGTCCGACACAACCTCTCCATGAACGCCGTAAGTCTATCCTTTCCCTGCACGCTGCCAGCACCTCGCTAAACCCCACAGGGTTTCGAAAAAGTCCCCACTGTCCCAGGCGAAGGCAAAAGAGGCAGCATGTGGCGCCTGACCGCCCAGGCTTTGAAAGACGGCAACGTCCTCTCTACTACCCGCTACCGCAAAGATCCCAAGAGGCGCTCTCACAGGACCGGCGCGCCAGCACCAAACAGAGTCATGTCCGGCGCCAAAGGCGGTCAGGCTACCCGTCGCGCTGCAAGCCGCCGTCAAGCAACTCTCCACCACACCACCCCTGCCGCATCTCCTCGTTTCAATTCGGCACGGGGTCACCGTCTGGAAACATATCCAGTCATCAGAGAGCCGCAGTCGCCCTTGGCAGCGACAGCAGCACGCCGCGATCGCTCCCTCAGGGTGCCGAAGGCCTCGCCCTACTTCACCTCGGATGTGTCACCCATCTCCTCTTACAACCCTTCGCCGCTGGAGGACGGCAACTTTGGACATCTGCCGTTCCACAAATCCACGCACCTCTACCCAGATATCGGTTATCCTGAGAAGCCATTCTTCCATTTCTCGAACGCACCGTCCCCGGTCACGACGGCGACGGATGAGTCGTGCTTGGAGCAGGATGTGTTTGGTTACAAGCTTTGACCGAATCAAGAGCGGGTAGTGGCTGCTGGGACAATCGAACAAGAGCAGGGCGTGGACTTTCAGCTACGGTTCATCCACTTACGGCACCACGACTACCTTTCTTGTCGGCCACCATCACATGTACATACTGACGAATGGACGGCCTGGGCGTCTGGAGATTTACCATTTGAAGCGTACCAGCATGAGCGATGAATAGCGCCTACGGGTAGAACATTGGGTCGGCGTTTATGGCGTTTTGCGTCGTTCTTTCCTTTTCTGTCAACGCATCATCATGTAACCACTCTCCTTTGTCCTCCAATGCAGGACCCCGTTCTCTCCTCTTATGATTTTGCTCATGTCCAAAGATGCATGGCTTGATACCATCAACGTTGTCTGGGCCCCTGGTGAGGGGATGCATACATTGCAGGGCGGCCTTCTGTACGATTAATGCTTTTTGATACCCTACCAATGGAATTGATTACTTGCAATCAGGGATTTGTCTTTTCCGTCCGACTAGATCATCTCCTCACGGTTGATCCATAACTCACCACCGGCCTCCCTTCCTGCATGTTCGTTTCCTTCAGCCAGCCCCATGCTGCGTTGCAGAAACGCATCTGTGTCTGCTGCGACAAGACCGTGGAGATGCATTTGCAGGAATACAGGTATTCGCAGCTCGAGGCCAACAACAGCTCACCAGTCAAATGCGCCCAGACAACGCACCCACGCCACCCACCTCGAGAATGACTCCGCCACGAACTGGGTATGGAGATGAAAATATATGAAGGCTAGCCCCGTGTGGAGTACATGCGAGATGCAAGCGTCCGTCCCGCAGAATGCCAGGGTGTATCGCTGTCAGTTCGGATGGACAGATCTGCCTAAGACGAGGCTGGCCATCCACTCACGGCTGCTGTCGTTCCCAGCTGCAGAACTCAGCCGCAAGATCACTCTAGCCGAGCTTGACACCTCCACGGCCCCGTCACCGGACCGCACCGTACGGAAGGGACGGGTCGCCCAGTGTCCCGACATGCAGCACGTGCAATACCCTTCTAGGATCCTGGGTGCATGAACGATCCACGCACAGAAGCCACGGTGGAGTACTTCGTCAAGCGGTTCGACGCCCCTTGCTGGCTTGACATCTCCTGCTGCATATGTAACTACCTGCCAAGCAGGTTCCTCGCCGTCGCACCCGGAGACTCCGAAGAAATGTCGCACCTGGAGACTCCGAAGAAATGCAGCCATGGTTCTGGGTGCCGTCGAGGGGGTGTTGCGGTGATTCATGCACCTCGTGGCTGATCGATCTTGCACGAGCGACCACCTGGTTGCGGCTGCCATGCCGCATGCAGATCATGCAGCGGGTGGCTGCCACGCCTTGCTAAGGGGGCAGCCGTGACAGAGGAGCCAGCGTCGGTAACCAGCAGGCAACCTTATTCGAACTTCAGAGCCTCGAGTCAGCGGGAGCCAGTGACGCACATTGCAACTCACTTTCGCCCTCTGGAAGCACACAGATTGGTAGGAAGACAGGGCGGGACGTCAAGCGCCAGACGTCGAGATAAGCGCAGCCTGCAGGATGGCTTTCTGCAAAGCGTCTACTAGCCCAATCAAAACAACGTACTTTTTTGATTCGATCACTTTTCCCTTTCGGGCTGTGTCAGCGGGTTGGCCTTGCATGAATGTGATATATCAACACCAGGCTCATGCTTCAAGCCCTGTCATTGCGGAGCGTCTTCCGCACAGAGGCCCACCTTTTCACCAGATGTAGCACAACAGCTCGTGAACGGCGGTGTGGAGGCTCACTGAATTGCAAGATCGATGGGGTGGTCGAAGTGGGCTATTACCTATTCGGGACTAGTCGGCTTCGTTGACTGCTCTGGCATCCCTTGCTGATATATGCCTGCAGCGGACCACCAGGGCTCTCGCACGGGGTTCTTTTGCACATCCCCAGCTATTACACGTTTCCAATTCAGCCTCTTCTGCAACCGGTTCATTCAATGTACGATCGACCGAGGTGGGCGATGCCAGGGCCCGCGTCCATGCATCCTCCTGCAGTTGTCGTTCATATGGCTGCCACATGTCATCACCTCCGCAAGAAAAGCTCTGCTGTGGTCTCTGTGCTGTACAGATCGCTTATGCCTTGGGAGTTCTTACTATTTCCTATTACTCCTCGAGGTCTAGGAGGCCAGGAACATGTGCTCGCTGGATGACAAGGTCGGCAGAACGCTGTCCATAGACATGCCTCCCCGCTCACAGCTGAGGACTGGGCAGCGGACGGACCCGCCCAAAAGCCATGCGAATCAGTCTATGACCAGAACGAGCAGGCCGGAAACTCTACGCCTGCCCAGGGTGATGTTCATGAACCATACCGCGATGCCCGCAATCTCCACCGGCTGAAGGCTGGGTTTCTCCACACTCGACGTAATTCCTCCACCACTCAACGCTCAGCCACGGTCTTGCGGCTCAACTCTTCTGCGGGGATCACTGTACTACGTACCACTTCTGGTTAGCAGCCCGGCATATCGCATCTTGAAACCCCAGGGCTTCTGACTCCATATGGGGAGTTTGCGGAGAAAATTTATTGCTTGCGTTCCTGAAGCAGTGGCCGGAATGCCGGGGATAGAGATATATATGAAGGCCCATGGCTGGGGCAAATGGTAGGCCAGATAGGTGCTGTTCCTTTTACTTGCTCATACAGTCAACCATCAAGATGTTGTTCCAGCCCTTCGTCGTGTTTTCTTTGTTCTCCGCGCTCACTGCCGTTGCCTCGCCGACATGGTCCGCACTGGAGGAGTATGAGGCCTCGCTTCCCAGAAAGACATCAAAGCACCAAGGGACCAGGCCGAAGATCCAGATATCTCCTCACAGCCCATGGTCACCATTGCCAACAAGTCCGTCCAGAAACAGGAACTGCTACGTGAAGAGCCACAATGACGGAGAGAGTGACGACTCTGCCTACATCTTGGACGCCATCAACAAATGTAACAACGGTGGCCATGTCATCTTCTCCCAAGGGACGAAATATGTCATTGGTACCGCGCTGAACCTGACATACCTGAACCACATCGACCTCGGTAAGCGGGTCTCTTCTCAAAGTCCAAGAACGAAAGCTAATCTTTTAACAGACATCCAAGGTTACATTCAATTCACAAACGACACGGACTACTGGCAAGCACACGCCTTCTCTCAGGTCTTCCAAAACGTAACGACGTTCTTCCAGCTGGGTGGAAACGATGTCAACGTCTACGGCGGCGGTACCATCGACGGCAACGGGCAAGTCTGGTATGACCTCTACGCCTTGAACATTTACATCCTGCGGCCCGTCCTTTTCGGCACCATCGGCCTCCACAGCGGCAGCATCTCCAACCTCAACCTGCGCTACAGTCCGCAGTACTACAACTTCGTAGCCAACAGCAGCAACGTCGTGTTCAGCAACATCTCCATCTCCGGGTACAGCAAGAGCAACAACACGGCTAAGAACACCGACGGCTGGGACACGTACCGCAGCAGCAACATCGTGATCCAGAATAGCGTCATCAATAATGGCGACGACTGCGTCAGCTTCAAGCCTAACAGCACTGACATCCTGGTCCAGAATCTGCACTGCAACGGCAGCCACGGCATCTCCGTCGGCTCGCTGGGCCAGTACGTCGGCGAGGTCGACATCGTCGAGAACGTCTACGTGCGTCCTCCCTTCTTCCCCTCCCCTCCCCCATCATCGTCACCCTCCGCTAACCCAATCTCCAGGTCTACAACATCTCGATGTTCAACGCCTCGGACGGCGCGCGCATCAAAGTCTGGCCCGGCAGCCCGTCCGAACTATCCGGCGACCTGCAAGGCGGCGGCGGCAGCGGGCGCGTCAACAACATCACCTACGACACCATGAGCATCTCGAACGTCGACTACGCGATCGAGATCACGCAGTGTTACGGGCAGAAGAACCTGACGCTGTGCAACGCGTTCCCGTCCAGCCTGACCATCAGCAACGTCACCATGAGCAATGTGCACGGGACCACGAGTGCGAAGTTCGATCCCATTACGGGGTATGTGGTATGTAGTAGTGAGACGGCTTGTAGTAATATTAAGCTCGAGGGGATTGACGTGGTTAGTCCGAGTGGGGTGGAAAATGAGTTTACGTGCGGGGATGTGGATGAGAGTTTGTTGCAGGGGATTAATTGTACGACGACGAATAAGGGGAGCAATTGAGAGGCCGCCGTTGAAGGTATTGAATAGCTTAAGTGGGATACGTAGAAAAGTCCTCTATGCAATTGAACCTCTTGAAACAAACGTTGCCAACTGATGTCGTGATCAAAATCGAACACGAGACGAAGCCATAGCCAGTGTGGAGCAAACTTTCCGTGACGAACGCTGAAGAAGATGCCACTCACCGCACGCCAATGTCACCCTCACCGTTATTTCCAATATAGATGGAGGGGAATGATGGTGTTCATATGCACCGCCAAGAGGAGGTTATGGAACTTATAGTGCATATCGCTGTGCAATCGACGTGAAGGCAGAGGCAGTGGGGGCAGTGAGATAAAGTCTCGTAGAGGCTTTGCCTGTAAGAAGGTAGTGTGGAATCCGAAATGGTGGACGCCGAGACTTTGTGTCGTGTCTGTCGTCTGGTAACTATGTCTTCATAGGTTGAAGAGGTCGTACTATGTCATGTAAGCTAGCCACATGTCAACGGTCTCACGAATAATGAAGTATCTCCATGTGACAGGATGTTGTTAAGGTAATGGCGTGAACACGTGAATTGAGGTATTTGACTGTTCTTTTCATTGACGAAGCTATTCGCTCAGTCTACAACAGCTTCCGTGAAACGCCAAGCAACCATCTCAGCAATGCATGAACCCGCTTTAGTAACCATGTCTCCCAACCATTTAAGCCTGAACCAAGTCCTTCTTGAGAGTACCGAGGAACTGGTGCTTCTCGGCTGGGGTCTGGTAGGCACCGTGACCGAACTTGGAGGAGGTGTCGATCCATTTAAGCTCGACCTTCTCCAATGCTCTCCTGCTGGTGTGGACGAACATGCTCTTGCGGAGAGTCATGACCCGCTTCTTCACACCTGGGACGCAACCCTTAAGCATGACGAAGTCGTTGTTGACGTTGCCGTAGCGGACGAAGCCACCCATTCTGTGATATTGTTAGCGACATGCAAATCATGAAGTGATAGATGGAACGTACGGGGTGATCTGCTTCTTGGAGACATCGAACTCAGTAGAGGCGTTGCCAGCGTCGTCACCCTTGCCGATACGGTAAACCTTGTGGTTGACCGAGGTACGGTGGTGGTAACCCATCTGACCAGCACGGGCAACAGTCCACTGGACGTGGGACGGATGCCAGGCACCGATACAAGCGACCTTCCTCAGACCCTTGTGAGTCTTTCTCGGGAGCTTCTTGGTACCCCACCTGGAGGTGACACCCTGGAATCCGTGACCCTTGGTGACGGCAATGCAGTCAATCATCTCATCCTGCTCGAAGATGGAGCTGATCTCGACTGGCTTCTCGAAGAGACCGGTAGCGAACTCGATCTTGTCGGCGACGGAGCCACCGTTGACCTGGACCTCCATAAGGTGGGCCTTCTTCTGCTTGAGAGGGGTCTTGGAGATCTGGGTGTGGGCGAGGACGCGGACGACGGTGCAGTACTTCTTCATGCGCTCGAGGTCGCGGGAAATGTTGGCGGAGGAGCTCTCGGAGTGCTTCTTGGCGTACTTGGTGAAGGCCTTCTTCTTGCTCTTGTACCAGTTCTTGTAGAAGCGACGCTTGATCTCGTCGCTCAGGTGCTCAGCCCAGACGGTGGTGAGGGAGCGGAGACCGCGAGGAGTCTCGATGTAGCCGACAACACCAACAACAACCATCTGATATCCGTTAGTCCCATGTTTCTCCTTCCTCCAAGATTTTTTCTCAGGCGTACCGGTGGGGTCTCGATGACAGTGCAGGCCTCGACAATCTCCTTCTTGTGGAGCTTGGCACCAGGACGGTCGAGGTCACGGACGATGGTGGTCATACCGGCCTTGTAGCCCATGGCGGCAGTAAGGTGGACAGGCTTCTTTGGGTCATCCTTTGGGAAGCTGCAAATCCTGTCAATGGCCGTACTTGCGGTGGATGGATCGTCGCTCAATTGGCTGCACCGTACCTCTTTACCTTTCCCCTGTGACGGGCGGCCCTCTTGCGTGGCAAGAATGCCAGCGAACCGTGGCGTGGTGCCTCGAACTTCCTGTGCGACATCTTTCCTGGTGTCGTTGGTGGTTAGTAGTGAGGATGTCCTGCGACGCCGTTCAGTGCGTCTTGAAAGTCCGCGACAGCATTTTCGGGTGGAGCTGCTTCGGAAGCAATTTTCTCCTAGCGCCCGCGATGGGTCTGGGCGTCGCCCGCCAAGCCTCCAGGCTCCTGATACGTCCAATACACCCACCATTACAGCTTGGAAGTACATACTCTCTACGTGCATGCGATTACCTGCAGGAAGCGTTATCGTGCTTCGCAATCTGGATGCGTCTCGTGCAGGACTTCAGCTCCGTTGGAGCGGCGAATGATCCCCCTCGAAGCATATCTCGGTGTATTACGACAATGCTTCGAAGCATGGACTGTGCGTTATCAGAGGACGCTGTTGGGACTGACGTGCCCATCTCGACTATCCTCCTGCGGTATCTACACTGTATCGCCCGCTTGCTGCCCTTTCCTGCGATGAATGAAAGTGCACTGATCCAGGGTGCGTGCGCCTTCTCGTGCTGTCTTCGTCAGCTCAGCCTCACTGTCCCTCCACATCGACGCGGGCAGCCGAGCCGCTGAACCAACGTGGCAAGACACCCTGCTACGCTTATCCAGCCTTCGGACCGGACATCATACTATTCGGTCCCCATTGGACACACGGCTCTACTTCTTCTTTCTATCTTGCATGGTCGCTCAATGAGCGGCTTATAGGCCTGCTGGTACCAGCCAAACATGCCCTCATTGGATGTCCTAAGATGATGGGTACCAAGTCTAAGTCTATTCTGGTCCTGCAAGGAATATTATAGCTTGTGCATCGCCACCTCCTTTGCAGACATCGACCTCTCAGCCTGTTTCCAACTGTACAAGACAGCGCCGTTTGTGACCATGATTCGCCTTCTAAGTTCTCGAATTGTGGTGGCTTTTGCGCTCTGTATCTTGTTCTCCATATGTCAATGGGGTTCGTTTCTGATATTCGGCTTCTCAAGATCGTCCTTCCGGGGCAGCGGTCCCGACATCTTTCGCCCAAATTCTTATACCCGTTCCCTTGTTGTAGCTAGCACCACGACAGAAGACACATCTTGGGTTGCTGAGCTGTCCAATATAACACACTATGTCTACGTGGCCGACAACGCCAGCGCTCCATTCCACCCACCGGAAAACAAAGGCCACGAGACCATGATCTATCTCTCCTACATCATCGACCATTACAACAACCTTAGCGACACCACGATCTTTACGCATGGTGGACGGGAGGCATGGCATAACAACGACTTGCAAGACTTCAACTTGGTACGCATGATCAGCAGCCTCTCTGACGCCCACGTCAACCATGTCGGTTATTTCAACCTGCGCTGTCACTGGGAGAGCGGATGCCCCGACCACATGAAGCCGTTCGCGACTGACCACAAGGACAGAGGAGAGGAGCAACATTTTGCGACCGCTTGGGCTGAGATCCACGGTCCTGATATTCCTGTGCCGGACGTGCTAGGGACAGCCTGCTGCGCCCAATTTGCTGCCTCTCGGGATGCAATCCGGGCAGTACCGCTGAAGAAGTGGCTACACTATCGGGAATGGCTCCTAAACACCCCCCTCGAAGACGATATAAGTGGTCGGGTCTGGGAGTTTGTCTGGCAGTTTGTGCTCACAGGCCAGGCAGTCGTGTGTCCAGCCGTTGAGCACTGCTATTGTGGCGGATACGGATTATGTTTCCAAGATGATGGCGAACTCTCGGCTTGGTTGGTGTTGAAGGAGGTTGAGGAGTTGGCAAAGGAGGTACACAAGGACATGAAAGAAAGAGAATGGATGGGTGCTGGCGCTATAGATTATAGACTTTGGCAAAAGATACAGCGGCCTATGCTCAAGTTACTACGCAAGGCAGACCTTAGGGGGCAGGATCCGAGCGAAAGGAGGAGGCTGAGCGGAGAAGCAAGGACTATACGGAGGAGAACGTAATCTAGGATTCTAACAGTGCGGCAGCAAGGCTCGCAGGGATTATTGCGTAGCATCATACGCCGGAAATGTGTATAGCTCGCTTACGTTGCTTTTCATTCATAAGGTACGAGTGAATAATTGTTGAGTGTGCTGTACCATTTCATGCTCTACTGACTCGTGTTCTCGGCCACCAATCCTGGCTTCTCGGCTTGCACGTTCCTCTGCTGATCAGCCGCCGAGCGGAGAATGGATGCTTTCGGGCAAGCAGACCTGCACCAGCTCCTTTTGACAACGCGATATCTGGGCCATTTTGGTGCTAAAATAGCATGAAAAGCGCCTTTACCCACAACTGTGACGTCACCTGACAATTCAACAAGTAGTAAGATGCGTTGCAGATGTTTACCTTAAGGTACATGTATGATAGTCTCCCCGTATATAACGTGACACCGGTAGATCTATGTTTGCGTCCCAGAGTGTAACTGTTGGGCGGTTGTCCACAAATCAAAGAGTAATGATACATTTTCTGAAAACCGTCTGCCTCTTGTTTCTGGCGATCTCTACCTGTTCTTGTACCGGATCTGCCCAAGGCATAAAAGCTCTGGTAGCAAGGCGTCTTCCGAGACATGTCGATGATTTTCCTTTACTTTGACGAATATATCGACTTCCTCCAACGCCACTGATACACAAAATGACCACTATACCGTTGCCAGTGGCGCCAATGGTACCATTGCTATCCAAGGCAACACACCTATTGCGCTTGCAAGCGGCCTTCACTGGTACCTCTCCAATATTGCGCATGTTGACATTTACTGGTTCATCGGGAGCCGCCTACATCTAGCTCCCTCACAGCTGCCTCGGATGAACACAACTTATACTGGATCCAGCATTGTGCCTTGGCGGTATCATTCCAATACGGTGACGTTCTCATACACCGCCGCTTTCTGGGACTGGAACGAATGGGAGTTGCAACTAGACTGGATGGCATTGAGAGGCATCAACTTGCCTCTAGCCTGGGTCGGATATGAGAAGATACTCCAAGAAGTGTTCCTTGACGCAGGCTTTACGAATACCGAGATTTCTTCGTTCTTTAGTGGTCCAGCTTTCCAAGCCTGGAATCGGTTTGGGAATATTCAAGGGTCCTGGGGAGGCGAACTTCCTCAGAGCTGGATCGATAGCCAATTCGACTTACAGAAGCAGATCGTGCAAAGGATGGTTGAGCTGGGCATGACACCTGTGCTGCCTTGCTTTACTGGGTTTGTACCCCGTGCGATCGACCGCGTGTTCCCGAACGCTACATTCGTGAACGGCTCGCAGTGGAACGGGTTCCTTTCTAATCTCACGAACGTGACATTTCTGGAACCATCTGACTCACACTTTACTGAAATGCAAAAGAGCTTCATCTCCAAGCAGATTACTGCCTTTGGTGATGTAACGAACTTCTACACACTGGACCAGTACAACGAAAACAACCCTTACTCTGGAGATCTTGCCTATTTGCGCAATGTCACGTACGGTACATGGCAGAGTCTGAAGAGTGCCGACCCTGATGCTGTGTGGGTGATGCAAGGTTGGCTCTTCTACAGCAACTCTGCATTCTGGACCGATGAACGCATCCAGGCCTATCTTTCTGGTGTCGAAGACGACAGTGACATGCTGATACTTGATTTGTTCTCCGAGTCTCAACCACAGTGGCAACGAACGGACTCCTACTATGGCAAGCCCTGGATATGGTGTCAGCTGCATGAATATGGTGGTAATATGGGCCTTTATGGACAGATCCTCAACGTCACGAACAACCCAATTGAGGCCCTCGCTAATTCCAGCTCACTTGTTGGGTTTGGTCTTGCAATGGAAGGCGAGGAAGGCAATGAGATTATGTATGATCTCCTCTTGGATCAGGCCTGGTCAAGCACTCCTATCGACACTGATCTCTACTTCCACGACTGGGCCAGTGCTCGTTACGGTGGCAGCGGAGCTGTCTCTGACAGCTTGTACACTGCTTGGGATATCCTGCGAACCACTGTCTACAACAACACGAATTTGACTGCACCTGCTGTGACGAAATCCATCTTCGAGCTTGCACCAAATACCACTGGACTTGTGAACAGAACTGGTCATCACCCGACCACCATCACGTACAGCCAAACTGACCTCGTCCATGTCTGGTCTCTGTGCCAGAATGCGTCAGATAACAAGCCATCTCTTTGGGACGACCCAGCGTACACTTTCGACTTCACCGATATAACACGTCAGGTCATGGCGAACGCCTTCGTTGATCTCTACAACAACTTCGTCGCAGCCGCCAACAGCTCGCTCAATGCTACGTACTCCCCCTCGACAGCTAACGCTACCGGTGCTCAAATGCTATCGCTGCTCTCAGACCTCGATAGCGTTCTCACAGCGAGCAATATACCGCATTTCTCTCTCGCAGCATGGATCGCCTCTGCCTGCTCCTGGGCTCTGCCACAATCCACCAATGATTCTCAGCCCACTAATTCAAGCGCAATAGCCGCCACCGCTGCGTTCTACGAGTACAACGCTCGGAACCAGATCACACTTTGGGGCCCCACGGGCGAGATCAGCGACTATGCTTCGAAGCAATGGGGTGGTTTGATCTCGAGCTACTACATGCCAAGATGGAGCCTTTTCATTGATAGTCTGCTGAGCGAGACGGAGCAGACGGCCTCCAATGGTGCTAATGCGGCGTTGAGTGAGCAGCTGTTGGCTTTCGAGGAAAACTGGCAAACGCAAACTTGGGGTGATAGGTTGAGTGAGAGCTATGGTACCACGGAGGGGATGGAGTTGGAGAGGGTGGTGAGGGAGGTTGTCGGGAGGTGGCCTGGGATATTTGGGTAGTGACAAACATGGGATCTAGCTGTACGTAGGCACTTCGGGTACCAATCAATGTAGTTGTTGCCAATCCATCTGTATCGGTCCACGGTGAGATAGCAGAAGGCCTGCATTGCAGAATAGATCAGAATGAGGACAAGGTGCCTTGATGAGAGTTGTGAGGAAGGCTCGGCTTGGGCAAGGCACAACTCCGTCAACAGTCTTGGCGAAGCACGGGTCAGCACAAGCAGGGAACCCACGAGCAAGTCATCTCCCCGCATTTACCATGCCTGCGCCGGAGTGATTCAATTGAGTAGCATCATCTTAACCACGAGAGGTGGGAGAACGGAAGGCAGCCTGCAGCATTTGCGCGCCCGGATCGTTGTCTTTTCGCATTGCTTGTCGCTAGCTTTTGTTCCCCCAGATCGACCTTTCCCTTACTACGACACCATCACCGCGGCTTCCGGATGATTGAACAAACAACAACCGCAGATCATACAGCTTCCAATGGGAAAGGCGCAGCGATGACTTCGGAGGACGTTAAGTGGAAAGCAAGCAACGTAGAGACACCGAAAGAGTCGGATCAAGCAACACCAGACAAGAATGGGGTGAAAGATGAGCAAGCCAGCGCAGGCGCCGACAGCCCGCCAAAGAAGAGAAGAAGGAAGGTGAACCATGCGTGCGTCTACTGCAGACGGTCGCACATGACATGCGACCTCGAGCGACCTTGCGCGCGATGTGTCAAACGCGATATCGGCCACTTATGCCATGACGAGCCACGCGAGCCGAACAAGCGAACCAGGAGTGAAGGAGTTGAGATCGCGCCCGCGGATGAAGCTCCATCAAGGCAAAACACAGCGCCGGTGGAGTTCAATACATATGAACAAGATGATGGCGGTCTCAATATTGGCCCTCCACAGGGACCACAAGGCAGAATGGATGCGCCGCAACTCGTGCAGCCGAAGCCGGTGTCTCCAGTGCAGCTTGGGAAGCAGGCAAAGAACGAGCAGTTCAATATGGGGATTGGGAATGACTGGAATTTTGGTGGGAACAATGCGAATCAATTCCAAGACATGCATAATCTCCACCCGAACTACATGTTCAACACTTCCGAAGTCACAAACGAGTATAATCTGCTCAACGACTTTCTGAGCACTAGCTTGCTCGATGACGGAGCTATGTGGAATGGAGACGAGGCGCAAGCACTCTACAGCGATCCTCTACTGGCCGCCAGCTCGATTGGAAACTACGCGAACAACATTGCACCCTTGACTAATAACAACAACCCCGGGGCGTTACTGACTGGAGCTCCATCTCAGGCGGCGGCTGGAAATGAGATCTCACGACCATCGAGCGCCTTTCCTATCGACTCGAAAGCTCGCGATAAGTTCTACATGACAGCTGCAGACCCGGCGGGCAACGACACACCTGAAGAACGAATGAATAAGCTGCTGAAAGCGAAATACGATGCTGGGATGCTCCGGCCATTCAACTATGTCAAGGGCTATGCGCGGCTCAATCAGTATATGGAGCGCAATTTACAACCGCAGTCAAGGCAGAAGATTTTGCGGCAGCTTGACAAGTTTCGGCCGAAGTTCAGAGAGGCGATGCATAAGCTCACCGATATCCAATTAGTGTTGGTAGAGATGTGGTTTGAGCGGACGCTGATGGAGTATGACCGTGTGTTCGCAAGTATGGCGATACCAGCGTGCTGTTGGAGGAGAACAGGAGAGATATTCAGAGGAAACAAGGAGATGGCGGAGCTAATTCACGTGCCTATTGAGCAACTACGAGATGCGAGTCAATACACGCGTTTCTCTGAGACAGCAATGCTAACGGATGACAGGGCAAACTCGCGATCCACGAGATTATCGTAGAGGACTCCCTCGTCAGCTATTGGGAGAAGTTCGGCGCGATCGCTTTCGACCAGTCGCAAAAGGCCATCCTCACCAGCTGCTCCTTGAAGAACCCGGATCCGAACTCGAAAGATCCCATGATCAAATGCTGCTTTTCATTTACTATTCGTCGTGATACCCATAATATGTAGGTGTTGGATCGGCACATTCCATCCTCGGACGATGTATGCTAACTGGCTGGTAGTCCATCTCTGATTGTTGGCAACTTCTTGCCGATCAGATAAGCGTCAGAGACCTGAGACGATTCTAGGCGTACATATTCGATGTACATACAGTACAGTACAAATCTTCCGTTCACAGTTCACAAGACTCTAACGTGCCTTCGCCAATTGCAGTCCGCCTGATACCGCGTCGGTCTGTCACGTGCTCTCGCGCTTGTCGCACCTTCCTCACCTGATCCACGTGGGATAGCGACTGAAGTCGGAGAATCTACATGTACATTACCTTACGATTAGGCAAGCCTTCCGAAGTGAGAATGGCGCCCTTGAAGCCTGTGAAGAGGGACGGTGACAAGAAGGTGGTCGCATTACTCGGTATGCGCGTCTATTTAAGAGAAGAGGATGTTTATGCCGCAGGGCTGACACTTGAGGCCTTCAGATTTCGCCTCTAAACTTACGACTCGTCTTGAAACGGACGTACACGACACGTCTATCCTTACAGATCTTTCGCATCATGTTTTGCGTTCCTTTTCGCTGCAGTCTTCCTCTTACCTGACTTCCTCCGCTCGGGAGTTTGACGACTTGGGCGCGAAGCTGTGGAACACCTCAACGCGACTTCTGCGGGACGACTCCGAGCGACCGCCTCCGCCAGTTATACCGGTCCTTCGGGTCTTTGCCTTCCTCCTCCTTGATGTTGCACATCAGTACGCACAAAAGCAAGGCAAAGGTGCGGGTGACAACCTGGTACGATTGCTTCGCATCGCCCTCAAAGCTGGAAGGACTTGCATCGACTTAGGTCAACTGGACCTGTGCAACCGCGTTTTCGAGCGAGCGGCAGATTATGTAGAAGCCGCACATGGCGATGGAAACACTAGGGTCAACGGATGGGTCAAGGGCGATGCTGAGGATCAAGAAGTGGCGGCACAGCTTGTCACTGAATATTACCTACTCCGAACCACACTCGCCTGGAAGCAAGGCCGACTTGATGTCGCAGATCACATGTTCGCGAAGTCATTGTCTCTGGACGAAGTCGCAGACAAAGCAGGCCTGGCGGAGAAGCAAACGGATTTGCTGTATGAGATCGGGAAAGAACAGTTGAAGAAAAAGCGGTATGAGGAAGCAGTCAGATGGCTTGAGCGCAGCTATGATACGCTCAGCTGCATTGAGCTGGACACCATCAGTGCAGATACTGCTGAGCTCAGACTTTGTGTCATGCATGACCTTGCCTGTGCACACCTCGGTATCAAAGACGCCATCTCTCTTGCTAAAGCCGTCGATCTGGTCAGCTTACTCGACAGTAATTATGCGAACAAGATGGCTGTATCTCTATTGCGGCTCCGCCTGCTATCCGTTCAGGAACCGGTACCCGCGGAGGACTTCCAGAATGTCCTGCTGCGCATGATTCGTTCGGTCATCCTCACTGACAGTACCTTCAAGACCATCATGAACCAAATACAGAAGCTGAAAACCTTCAGCCCTGGGCTGGCATGTCAAACCTTGGATACTTTTCTACCTCTCCGGCTCTACGAATCGAAGAGCCAAGATTACCTTGAGAAGACCGTTGTGACCCGTATATGGATTTCTACCACGAGACAAGACAGCGACCAGCTATTGAGACTGCAAGAACTCCTCGACGAAGTCTCTGACTCTACTGATCAACCATTCCGGTCTGATGCAACGCATGCCGCCCAGACATTGATATGGAAACGTATCGAACCCACGACACAAGGTGCAGTGGCAGAGACCGCTATCTCATGGTGTCGCTTGGCTTGCCATCCTCTGTTCGACCGGACCGGTGAGCTCAACAAGTCGAAGCTGGCACGGAAATTGATCACTCTGTCGCTAGCCAACGGTGATTTGGCAGGTGCTCGTCAGGCTTACTTTCAAATGCCCGAAAGCGGAAGGAATGCTGCAATTACAAATTATCTGATGTACAAGGTCGCTCTGCGCAGCGGAGATACACCAATGGCGTCTCTGTGTCTGGAAAGCGTGCTGAAATCGTCAACGAAAGACGCAACCTATCTTTACGCTTGCGTACTTGAAGCTCAGGGATCTGGCGATCGACAACAGACCGTTTTGGCGCTTCAGAAAGTGCTCGAGAAGTACAATTATGGTGCTCCTAGCGGCGTTAACTTGGCCGCTCTGCTACGCTGTACGATTAAACTCCTCGTGGCCGAGCTGGAGAGCGGAGTTGCCAACATCGAGAATGTCCTAGAGGAGGTGTGCAAAGTGTTTGAAGGTGCTGTTAACCAGCTCAAAAACTTCCGTGAGCCACCTAAAGAAGCGTCAAACGCTGAGGACCACCTCGCTGAGCTGCAATGGTTCTCGAAAAACAGCTACAATCTGGCTCTCAAATACTGTACCGTGCTTCAGCCCTCGCTGGTCGTTAGAGTGCTCGATGTTTGCCTCAAGTTCATCGAATCGTTCCGCAAATGCAATGCCAGAGTCATGCCCCAAGACTTCACGTTTCGATCATGCTACTGCCATTACCTCTCTGCAGCTGCATCGGTCGTGCTTGGCAGGTCAGAAGACAACGTGGAAGTGTTCTTGCAGCATTATCTAAATGTACGGAGGCACGTCGAATCATTCCAGGCTGCTTTCCAGGAGGTCGCGCTCGTCTGTGAGCTCGATGATGCTACCAAATCGGATCTGGAAGGCAAGTGCTTCGAGCTACTGAAGTACGACCTCGAAGCAATTCTCAAGCTGCAGCGCTGGGAAGAGCTGGACGCAGTACTGGACTCTTGCCTTGCTCAACCAGCCAGCTCGCACTGGGACACGCTTGCCGATCTCGTCATCGTGATCCATACGCACATCGTCAACGCCGAGCTCGCATCCTCGTACCAGTCGAAGATACCGGCAGTCCTGCAAAAGATCATCAATCAGACTTGGCGGACAGGCCATTGCTCAATTGACAAACTCTCCCGCTGGATTCGCTGCGTCTTCCAAATGACTTTGGCAGCTGCACCTGAAGTAAGCCTGCAATGCATCGAGCAAGCACGGAGCATAGCGAGGAAGTCAAGGGTTGGGCAACTGGCAGATATCTACCCGCCGGATGAGCTAGAATGGCTGGCAACGACCGCTTTCAACCATGCAGTAGACCTTTATTGCGCAAGTGACGATGAATGCTGTAAGACTTGGGCGGAGAAGGCTCTGAACCTGGCTATGGAGGCAAATGACGGCAGACATCTATATGGAACATTGCAGGGGAAATGGTTGCTTCTGAATGTAGGTGGGCAGTAAGCGTGTAGGATGAGTATGGGAATAGGACTGAGATGACGCGCACCAAAGCCCTGTTGAAAGACAATCGCTCCCTTGTATAACGTGCTGGCTAGTATAGCTGTTGCAATTCCTTAAGCCGATCTGGCCAGTAAAGCATACCAGAAGATCACTCAACGTCTGTGTCTGCCCTGTTTCTGTGTGGTCTAATGATTGACGTATCACCAGCTATTGAAGTCTCACCTAAAGATCGACGGAGCCCAAACTGTCGGACCCTAATCTCAGCTTCCCCAGGCGCACACGCATGGCGGCGACAGCTTGGGTGAGCTTGTCTGAACTTGGCACACTTGGCAACCACGCTAGCGCATTCTTGGCCACGAAACGTCATCCTGTCAGCGCACGCCTGCGAACCGCGGGCGGACGACGCAATCGCATACCGGCGCGGGAATTGTAGCCGGGAAGGAAGGCGCGCCTCGCGTCTCGCAGAAATGTTAAAAGCAGGATCTTGTCCCTGGCGGCCAAGAATGCTACTTATTACTCCCCTGCCCGACCTCACGTGAAAGCATTCACTCTGCGATCAGTGATTGATACATGACCTGAAGGTAATCCCGAGTACTGTACAATCTCCGCCGCCTAGGGTCGTGAGAAAGCCATTGCTGTCAGCTTCCTTTGACCTACAGCCTCATGTTTACTGTGAAACACCTTCACTAGAACATCACAAGATACTCCATACCACAAACGCTTCGCCATGGGGCCCACTACAATCCCTGACGAAGTTTACAACCTCTGCCGCAATCCTCACTCCGTCTCCTCTCTCCTCGCGGAGGACCCGTCACTTACACCTGGAGAAGCGGCGAAGAAGCTCTACCATCCAGACACAATCTCACTTTCGGAAGGCAAGCCACCGACCGAACGTCACTCAGCCTCGCAAGAAGAGCTCCAGCGCGCCTATGAGTGTGGCAATTGGGGACCTACACGCCCAAGCGAGCTGTTTCTGAGAATCTTCCACGACTCACTACTTCCATTGCAACATGATCCGCTCATGGGTTGTTGTAGTCCCAGTCTCGTTGGAAGCTGTGGTGTACTTCCACTTACTGTGATCGCGCCACTGCCGGATATTTGCAGGCACATGTCCAATCTGATTGCGAGAGCAGAGAAGGAGGTATTTCTTGCCACGAACTACTGGATGGATTCCGATGCTTCGAGATTGATCACAGATGCGCTGAAGGAGTTGTCGAGGCGTGCTGGGGAAAGAGGAGAGAGGGCTGTGGTTAAGATCATCTATGATCGTGGTAATGCGAAGCAGGTGAGTGATGGTGGCAACCGGATTGCGTTCAACGCTAATGATATTACAGTTCCTCGATAATCATCAAATTGTGTCTGAAAGCGAGTACACTGGAAAGAATGTTCGCTTGCCGTCAACAGAAGAGGCGCCACATCTGGATATGCAAGTCTGCAACTACCACCGACCGCTCTTGGGCACTTTCCACTCCAAGTTCATGGTCGTGGATCGCAAGATCGGCATCGTCAGTAGCAACAACATTCAAGATAATGACAATGTTGAGATGATGTGTCATGTTGAGGGACCGATTGTGGATTCACTCTACGACACTCTGCTCATTTCCTGGCACACCAAGCTGGACCCTCCTTTACCGTCACTCAAAACACCAGCTAGAGAGGGCGGTTTACCAACATTCGAGCAGCAATCCTTCCGCGGCCTCTTCGACCAAAGTGGGAATCTCTTAGTTCCAGAAACTGGCGGTGCTCGCTCACTACAACAAGTCGCTGACGCCGGCAAACGCGAGCGCCTTCCTATCCACATCGGTGGCGACCCCCACTATGACAACGACATTGCGGGAGAAGTTACCCGTATGCAATCAGTGATGACACCTCATGAGGGTGAATCGTCCGTGGACGTCGTAACTCGTCACCTCAACCTGGCAACGCATCAGAAAGACCGCAAGGGCACCGCACCTCCTTACCAACCAGGCCATGAAATGACACCATACATCCCACACGCTGTGCACGAACTCTTCCCCATCGCAATGGTCAATCGCAAACCCTTCGGCGCAGCCAACCACTCCGGCGTCTACATGCCACAAAACGAAGCCTGGCTCTCCGCCGTTCGCAACGCCCAGTCCAACATCTTCATCCAAACCCCCGACCTGAACGCCGCTCCGTTGATCCCCGAGCTTATTGCCGCAGTCCGTCGCGGCATCGAAGTCACATACTACGTCTGTCTCGGCTACAACGACGCAGGCGAACTCCTTCCCTTCCAAGGTGGCCACAACGAAATGGTGGCCAACAAACTCTACACTTCCCTCACTGACGCCTCCGAGCGCGCCCGTCTCCACATCCACTACTATGTAGGCAAAGACCAGACCCAGCCCATCCACAATAAATTCAAGAGCCGCAGCTGCCACATCAAGCTTATGATTGTGGACGGCCATGTCGGCATCATGGGAAACGGAAACCAGGATACCCAGAGCTGGTACCATAGTCAGGAGGTCAATATCATGATCGATAATCCTGAGATCTGTGCGAAGTGGAGGGAGGGCATTGAGAGGAATCAGAACACGGGGACGTATGGTGCGGCGAGTCAGGAGGATGGGATCTGGAGGGACGAGAGTGGGAATGAGGCGGAGGGAGCGATTGGGAAGGATCCGGGAAGGTTCGCTTGGGCGAAGGGTGTCGTGGGTGCGGTGCAGAGGGTTAGGGGTGCTGGTGGATTCTAAAATCGGGGCCCGTATCCTAATAAGTGAAGTTCGGTAATGACAGTATGGATCTTTGTTCATTACGTCCTAGATGAGGTGACACGAGTTCGTAAGAAAGGAACGACGTGAATCGATATCGTCTGAATCTAGATACCGAGTGAGTATCAGAACAGTGCGAAGAGAGACTTCCAAGGATGAGGTATGCCAAACTACCATTGCCCACATCTACTCCTCGGGCTTCTCCTGACTAAAGACCCTGCTCGGCTCCTTCTCTTCATACACATCGACCCCTTCAATCTCTTCCACCTCAACCCCCGAAAAAAGCGTCTCCTCCGCCGGGAACAGCTTACTCAGAACCACATAAACCGTGCCCGCAACAACGAACCCGAAATACCACACCAAGTCAGCAACATACTGCGCGCCCACAATACTAATCCCAGCATCAACATTCTCAACAAGCGACGGAAACGTAGGCCCAATAGCGCACAGCAGCGCAACCACCGCGCGCCAATTCGTCCCCCTCCAGTACCGATACCTGCCCCGCGGGTCATACAGCGCCGGGACGTCGCACCGCCTGCGCTTCACGATCCAATAATCCGCCACCGAGATGGCGATGATGGGCGCCAGGAAGATGCCCAGACTGTCCATGAAACTCAGCAGGCCCGCCGCACTGGTCACGATCTTCCAGGGCACCATGACCCAGCCGCCGAGCAGCATGGCTAGCAGCGAGGCCCGCTGGATGTTGACGTATTTGGGGAAGAGAGATGTGGCGTCGTTGCTGAAGGAGATGCAGTTCGCGCTGATGTCGACGCCGAGCTGGGCGACTGTCCACGCTAGCCCGCAGTAGAAGGACCCCAAGCGCCCGGCGGAGGAGGTCCAGTAGCTGGCGAGTGTGACGGGTGACCAGATGACGGAGCCGTAGAGGGAGCTGGAGGCGGAGGCGCTGATGATGCCCAGGAGCGCGATGAGGATGCAGATGAGGGGGAAGAAGAGAGCTTGGCTGAAGACGCGGCGCGGGTGCTTCATGTACTGCGTGAAGTCGGAGATGCTGGTGCCTACGGTCGACCTTTGGGCGCGTTAGCTAGGGGAGATGGGGATGGGGAGGGGGAGGATGGGTGGACGTGCCAGCTCCCGGTTTGCGCGCTTATCGTCGCGACGATGAGCCAGGCTCTGGTGCTGCCGTGGACGCTTGGCTGCTGGTTCCAGAGATCGCCACTTCCGCCGGCCATCGCGCAGACGGCGATGGTGGTGCCGACAGCGGCGGTGATGGTGACGAAGGCTTTGAAGACGAACAGCCATTTTATCTTGTGCGGCGGGATGAAGATCAGGGGCAGCTGGATGGTCCAGAAGAGGAAGTGGCTGAGCAAGCCCTGCGACGTGATGCCCGCAGAGGCCGGGAGACGGTTTGGAAAGTCGTTGAAGCTGGGCCAGATGGCGCAGAGGACGACTTGCATTGCCGTCGCGCCGTTGTAGGTTGTGATGGAGGTCCAGAAGAGCGCTGACACCATCCTCGTCACGATGGCGAATTGGGAGAAGTAGAAGCCGAAGGAGGCGCGCATCCAGACGGGGAAGGGCACTCTGAGATAGGCGCCGGGGGCGCCGTTCAGTGCGATAGGGATGGCCATGACGCCGGAGCCGAGGCAGATGCAGAGGACTGCTTCGCGCCATGTCAAGCCGATCGCAAGGACGGAGGAGCCAGTCTCCCATGATTGCACGCTCAGCTGTAGAGGGTTGATTGTCAGCTTATAGCCGGCGACCCCTTTCGCGGGCGCCTCAACCTACAATATCACTCAGCCAGTAGCCAAGCAGTGACACTGAAGTCCAGATCCGCCTCTCCGGTGGAGTTACATCCAGGTCTATATTCGTCCAGGAGCCTTCGGGAGCGTAGGAGGTCACTTGCTTTGGAAGAATCCATCCGGAAAGATGGCGCTTCTCTTCGAACTGACGGCGTGCCTCTTGCTTTGCCTCCTTTGCCTTTCGGCGGATGAGGGTTGCCATATTGACCGGTACGAGAAACGAGAGTAGGAAACAAAGGGATACAAATGCGGGAGGAATGAGCGACCTACCAGTAACTGTTATAATACTTTCGACTGAGACCGTCCGCCAGATGTCGGTGTCCACAAATCAGTGTCCAGGGTTGTGGAAGCGATTACCCATCATATCGAGCGCATCTCTCCGTTCCATATCAGGCCAAGAGAGATAAGGCGCGCCTGGAGGAACTACACCAGCTGGGGTTTGGCAGCTGTCGCGTCCCTGACGCGCTATCCTCCGCATTCTATGCCTGTGTCTGGATGTTCGAGATCCCTTAGAGCTTTTGGGGCCTGCATCTCTTCTGCCTGATGGAAGGGGCCATGTGTTCTCGCCATCCGTTAGGCAGAAGAAGCAGACGAACCTCCTATATCACGTCTAACAAAAGGGCCGCCACACAAAGGTACAGCCAATGTCCATTGGAAGTTCGTGTTACGGTATGCGGAAGAAAGAGGGAGTCGATAATGCTTCAGCCCGAAAAAGCCTCGCCGGATCATTGCCCGCAAATCTTCCGGAATCGGAAAGCCGGCGGACTCCTCTGCCTATCTCAGATCGCCGAACGACACCCCATTCCTGCTCTGCATGCGGATGTATCTGTAAACGATGTAAGTAGCCTCTTGGCCGTGTTCAATTCCATGTAGTATACGTCCCACAGTATGTGACAATTCTCCTAGTCTGTTGCTCCTGCTATCTCTCAATCTGCTCAATCATGATCAACGTAGAGGAACTCACGATTAGTGCTGCGCATGAAGCTTTCCAAACGGGAAGATACACTTGCAAAGATCTTACTGCAGCATACCTAGAGCGCATATATAAGTTTGATAAGAATGGCCCAAGGATTAACTCCACGTAAGGGCTACCCTAACCCAGCAGGATCTGGACGACGAGCTCACACATATCAGAATGGCAATATCGGCGACGGCACTACAGGAGGCTGAAGCATGCGATATATACTACAAAGATCATGGGAGTCTAATAGGTCCATTACACGGTATTCCCGTACTCGTCAAGGACCAAGCAGACACTCAAGGCATAATCACCACGTACAGCTCGTACGTCGGAAAAGACAATGTCCCCAATGAAGATGCAACAGTAATAAAGAAGCTAAAGGAAGCCGGTGCGATCATATTGGGCAAGACGACCATGTCCGAATGGGCCTCCACCTGGTTCTCGTACTCTTCCGCAACCGAGTCTTTCACGCACAACCCCTACAAGCTAGGCCATGACCCCAGCGGGTCCTCTTCAGGAACCGGATCCGCCATAGCAGCCAACTTTGCTCTTCTTGGGGTTGGAGAAGATACGGGAGGCAGCATCCGTATACCCGCCTCCTTCTGCAATCTTGTAGGTTTGCGCCCCACTGTCGGTCTGATCAGCCGCACCGGATTCATGCCGCTGCTTGTGGCTCAAGATACACCTGGGCCAATGGCTCGCACAGTGACCGATTGCGCGTTGATGCTCGACGCCATGGTCGGCTTCGATACAAAGGACGAGTACAGCGGCGCCGCATTCCGAGCCGGTCCACCTCGTGGGGGCAGCTACGCGCATGGACTTGACCCTTCAACAATCAAAACCGCTCGTCTCGGCGTGATACGCTCCCTCTTCGGTTCCTCCACCGACCCCACCCGCAAAGCCGTCAACGACGTCCTGCACCACGCGCTCGCCACTCTCTCAGCCGCTGGGACCACCCTCATCGACGTCGAGGTGCCGGATATCACGCACTACATGACCTTCACACCGACCTACATCTCCTCTTCCCGCCACGACATCAACGCCTTCCTAGCCACGAAACCGCACCTACCCAACGACCTCGCCTCCATCGTGCCCAAAACCCCCACCCACCCGACCTTCGACTTCACCAGCGCCATCGCCCACTCCTTCACCGCCCCAGAGCAGGATCCCGACTATCTCAAACGCGTGACAGACCGCCTCCGCTTCGTCCGCGTCGTCACTTGCATCATGGCCGCGCACAATCTGGACGCCCTGGTCTTTCCGGACGTGCAGATTCCGGCGCCGACACATGCGGATGCGACGAACGGCCAGTTTGAGGGGACGCGGAGTTTTCCTACGAATACGTTGTTTGCGAGCCAGTTGAGGTGGCCGGCTGTTACTGTGCCGGCGGGGTTTACGGAGGAGGGGGCGGGCGAGTTTGGGGGGTTGCCGGTCGGGCTGGAGTTGGTGAGGTGGGAGTTTGAGGAGGAGCGGTTGTTGGAGCTTGCGAGGGGGGTGGAGGTGCTCTTGGCCGCGAGGAGGGCACCGAAACTACCGGATGTAGAGAGGAAAGAGTAGGACATGTTCAAGGCTTGGGACATGTTCAAGGCTTGAGAGACCTCGCAGCTAGAAAGCAATCTGTGATAAGTTGAATTTGTTATGCTCTGCTATCGATCGCTGAAGTCTCTTATGCCTTGTCTCCTACGTTATGAGACCGAGTTCGGTAGAACTAAAGCAAACGCTAAATCCCCGGTCCCACTAGGCGCCGTATGCCTCATGATCTGTTCGTCCGCTCACCATAAGACCTAAACCATTTTAGCGTGACATACCCAGGTCAGTCTCGACGGGCATGACCTTAGCCTTGCAAATGATGCATTCCGAATTATCCTGCTCTGTGTTAGTGGGCCTTCATCGACGGCATCGGGGAAAACACTCACGGTACCAGCTTTGGAAACGACAGGGAAGATGACGGCATCTAGTTGGCGGCCAGGAAGTGAGGCCTCATCTTCGCCAGTCAGATCTTCCATCCAACTATGGTCGAATTTCGTCTGCGAAGGGTCCGTCCCGTATATGAAGTAGTTGGCTTCCTGAAAGTGGAGGTCTTGGAAGATGTCGACGCCGCGCGCGACGACTTTCCTCAGACCTTCTACGAGGGTCCGCGTCCATGCTACCGTGCTTGTTGCTTGCAGAGTGCCACAAATATGATCGATAACTTGTTCGACTAAAGCAGTGGTGGACGCCGCTAATGTATTGGTATCTGCATTCAACAGTCCCTTGCGAGTCGCGCTCAGCCATTTCTTCACATCCACTTCTGCTTTCTTGCCTGTTCAATGAATTAGTTAGCCTCCCACGAGGTCGGGAGAGAAACCTACAAGCCATTGTCTGTGCTAAGCGTGTGATACTTGTGGGACAGGGTCCGTCATCATCGTAGCATACGCCAAAGTAGAGTTCTCTGTTGTACAATTCTGTGAGAGTCTTCGTGATGATGGCAACGCAGATCTTCACGCGGAACTCTTTGGTCCTGTTGCGATATTGAGGCACCCAACCAGCGAGCCATTTTGCCTCGTCTGAGTTGAAGTCTGTGAGTTTTGCAATGCTCACTTAGCGAACGCCGCAAACGATTAGATGTCCTATAATCGATATGTTGCTTACCGAGTTTCGTCTCTCGGACGATGTCTACAGCCCACTCTTGGATCATGTAGAACAAAGTGTTCATGTTTGTCTGGATGTCTTGATCTGTCATACTAGCTGTGGTTTGGCCTGTATTCGCGATGACTTTCTTGTAAGTAAGGATCTCTTGACGGAGGTCGTCCATTTCTGCATCTGTTTGTTTGGCACGCGCTTGAGCATTCCTGATACTGCGTCTCAGTTGATCATTCTCTTCCGAAAGGTTGTCCAAGTGGCGGTTATACTGCTCCACCAGCGAGCGGTTCCGAAACTTGAGGTTTTGGTTGTTCTGTTTGAGGTCCTTAATGGACTGCTGAAGGCTGAGAATGCGGTTATCCTCTGTGAGGTCCCCAGTGGATGGCAGAACCCTAGCATGCTGGGTAGACCGCAAGTCATGAGGACTTGAGCCTCCATTGGGACGTGAGTAAGACTGGCCCATACTCGTCTGTGCGCTCGAGCTAGCTCGGGTGTTGTGGGCTGCCGGAGAGTGGTCCGATCGGGAATCCAGGACTTCGTATACGGAATTCGCGTTCGGGACCTCACTCATTTCCAAGGGGTTCCCTCTCGAATGGCCACGACGTCGTTCCCAAAAGCGTTGGTGATCGGCCATTCTAAGAAGGAAGACTTGGATAGCCAATCTATGGTTTGGGCAATATATGGCAGTGCTGGAAGGGGATGGGGAGGAAGGGTAGAGGAATCAAGGATCAAGAATGATGAGTGCTAGAAAGTGAAGGTTGGTGAGGGCTAATGAACAACGATTAGTGCTGGACTTGATTTCACCTTCATCGCAGTCGATTGATTGTCGGATATCACTAAGTGAAGATCACAAGGATTTTGGTTGACATGCGGCCCTTCACTGCGACAGGAGACGCAGCTTCACTTCCCTCGCAAATTAGCAGAGATCTTGCGACTTAAGCACATTCTCACGTCTGATGGGATCTCACTCCTGACATCCACCACACTATTATCTTAGGTTGCCATATCGAGCCCTTAGAGAAGAAGCTTTTTCTATCCTAGCACCACACTTTTCAGTACTTGTCAGCCCTACTACCAGTCACCCGAAGGACTGATTCCCTTTCTCGACACACAGTCGCCTCCATTCCGCACGATGAAGAAAGAAACTCCAAGTCCAGCAAGCCTTCCAAGGATGGCTCCCTCCTCGACCACAGACTGTATCGTCGTGGGCATTGATTTTGGCACAACATTCAGCGTGAGTAACAACATTATTACATATGTGGTGGCTTTCAAAAGATATTGCAGAGACTAATCAACATTCTAAGGGCGCTGCTTTCACTTATAGCGCCGACCCAGAATCCCCAGATGAGATCTATGTTGTCAAGAAGTGAGTCCACCACTGTATGCACGGCTGTATCCACTGACTCTCCGTTCACCACTAGCTGGCCCGGCGCCAACAAATTGACCAGTGAAAAAGTGCCTTCCGAGCTGCGCTATGAAGGGACAGACATTCGTTGGGGTTACGAACTCAAGCCTGAGGAGCAACGCCTCCGATGCCTCAAGCTTCTCCTGGAGACCGACAAAGAGTTTCCGTCCTTCGCTTCTCGGACAGCTGTCTTTGGCCAGCTGATCGCATGCGGCAAGACCGCGACCGACGCAGTCGCAGACTACCTGGCACGAATCTACGTCCAGATCCAAGCGGAGCTCCAGATGCGATATGGTTCGGCTATGCTTGCAAAAACAAAAATTGACTATGTCATGACGGTACCAGCAGGTTGGTCCGACGCCGCGAAAGATTCCACCCTGAAAGCTGCCCAGAAAGCTGGCATTGGACCAAGCCTTCGCTTGATCAGTGAGCTTGAGGCTGCAATAGTGTATGCGCTCAAGTCAATGCGATACCATGAGCTGCAAATCGGCGACACCTTCATCGTCTGTGATGCCGGAGGCGGAACAGTTGACCTGATCGCTTGTGAGGTGAAGTCACTGAACCCTCTTCGCCTTGAAGAGTGTACCGAAGGTATCGCCGCACTTTGCGCCTCTGCGTTTCTCAATATGAGATTCGAAGATGTCGTAAAGAAGCGCATGGGGGAGGTATCCTTCGAGAAGCTACGTGAAAGGAAACCGAAATCGTGGGCTCATGCCTTGCGCTTTTTTGAGGACTATGTAAAACGCAACTTCGATCCGCTTGCCTCGCAAGACGTCTTTGACGATTCGAAACACAGCGTGCAATTCCCTGGTGCCGAGGACAACGCAGAAGCCGGCATCGACAGCGGCTTCCTTACGCTCAAGACTGCTGATGTGGCAGAGATCTTTCGGCCCGTGGTCCAGAAGGTCCTAGAAATGGTCGAGTCGCAGAAGAGCATAATGAATGCCAACAGCAAGGCTGCCAAGGGGCTTCTGCTAGTTGGAGGTCTTGGTACCTCTGAGCATCTCTTCAAAACCCTCAAGGCCACACACACCGAACACGACCCACTTCCACCACACCGCAAGAATGAACTTACGCCAGTTAAGCTCAATCCTACTATCCCACGATTTCAGATCATCAAACCTCAGAATGCGTGGACAGCCGTTGTCCGCGGTGCTGTCCTGAGTGGGCTAGAGGGGACGGAGCCTGTCGTTAGACGTAAAGCAAGGCGTCACTATGGAAATGTGTGCACTCACCCTTTCAACGGAAAGAAGCATTCTGCGTCCAGCAAGTACTGGGATGACGTCGAGTCAATGTACAATGCCGGCAAACAGATGGACTGGTTCATCAAGCGCGGCCAAACCGTTTCTTCCACCGAGCCCATCCTATTACCTTTCTATATCACCGGCAAAACCATCAGGACAGATACCCACAAAGAGACTCTGGTGTACAGTGAGGCCGAAAACGCTCCAGAAGAGTTCTCTGACGAGCGTCGCAGTACCACTAAGGTCCTCTGCAAGCTAGCGGTCGAACTAAGCTCAATCCCAAGGCGCGCTTGGAGGAAGAAGTCGGCTGCAGACAAGTCTTACTACGAGCTTTCCTTCGATTTGGGCATGCAAATTCACAGCGGTGGTCTACGCTTTCATATGGAAATTGATGGCGAGGTCTACGGAAGCATTGTGGCGAGCTTCGAGTGAGGAGCAAGCATAGTGGCCCTTCCGACCCCATACGGCGTATATCTGGTTATCTTCCTATTGAACCTGGGGATGGCATGAGTGGACAGATTTTCAGAGGTTGATCGTGAGCTTACTGCGATCGACACAGTCAGCCCGCGAAGGAGCAGGTTTGGCCTTGGGCCACGAGGATGTCCATAGCACTGAGACCACGACCAAATTGACACTTTTAACGATTGATATAGCCTCCAATACCGGAGTGCTTCCTCCTGCTCAAAAATGGCGCATGTAGCTGTGAGAGCACAAATTGCAATTGATGAAGCTCGTACGATGACGCCGGAAGAAGAGCGATGTCGTAATTGGTATGGCACGCTCCACCTCAGCGCCATTGCACGTTGTGTGGAGTCTGGAGAGCGGGCGCGGATGAGAAATTTAGCCTCATTCAGCCAAGACTTTGAGGCTCCGCGGCCAGCAGAGCCGCATGCGGGAGGAGATCTTTCCCATGTGGTTGACCGGGTCAGATATTAGACTTGTAATGGTAAACGTGTTACTGTGCCGAGGATGTCTTGGCTTTTGCGATATGTGCATATTGTTTCGCTTGGGAAAGAGGTGAGGTTCGGATAGCAAGTTCTTTCCCCAGCCGCAGTAATCCGCCTCCCACACTTTGCCCCCAATTGCGGCGGCGGCGACGCTAAAACGGTTGTGTTGGGAAGCGCAAGCGATAAGCGTCGGGTCCCACTGGAGGTAGCAGTACGGTAGGTACG
Organism: Zalaria sp. Him3; assembly: GCA_027923365.1. Lineage (NCBI taxonomy): Eukaryota > Fungi > Ascomycota > Dothideomycetes > Dothideales > Zalariaceae > Zalaria > Zalaria sp. Him3. The sequence continues at coordinate 255,501 of BPUN01000008.1, read as the reverse complement.
GTACGGTGTGCCTTGCAGCTGCCAGTTCGCCCTATGACGACGGCCCAATTGCCCAAAACGCCCGCCAACGAGGTACGGTACAGAAGTCACGGTCTGGCGTTTTAGAGTTCGCGGCTCTTTGCAGGTGGTGCATATTTCCATCCAACAACGCTTCCTGTCCATCTTCCTCCTTCTGACATCAACCTCCACTCTCTCTCCACACATCCCCACTTCGAAGCATTGTACCAACACCGCATTGCTTGTTGTTTGTATCTGCTGCCTGACTTTCGTTTCAACAGCCTTGTATGATCACGTTGATCTGTACATACCTTTTTGTCACTGCATCTTAAACATCACACCGCTTCACTGCAGGCCATTCGATTGTACCTTCTCCCCACGGAACATACCCACGACCTCAACGCTCCCGATCGGCGGTCAACATGGTCATCGTCGACAATACCGAGGTATTGAGTGCAGAGGAGAAGCGTCTCCAGGAAGACCGGGAAAGGACCAAGTACTGGAAGAAATGGGGTTCTTACGTTGCTGAGAGACAATGGGCGACTGGTGAGTTTCAGCAGATCCGAGACATCTAGGCATGGCTTTGCTGACCGCTATACAGTTCGGGAGGATTACTCGTGAGCCACATTGACTCGAAAACTTTATGGAGCACAGCTAACATCAGGCAAGCGAGGATGGAGATGCATGGAGTCGTAAGTGCTAGACTATGCCTTCCTCTCATTCAAAAGCTGACATCCTGGCAGACTTCTCCCATGACATGTCCCGCAAGCGTGCTTACCGTTGGGGTGAAGATGGTATCGCCGGTGTCTCCGATACCCACGGTCTGCAGAATATCGCCTTTTCCTTCTGGAACGAGAAAGAGTAAGGGATCAACCAGCCATCTAATATGCGTACATACTGATACTGTCCTAGTGACTTTCTCAAGGAGCGTCTCTTCGGTCTTTCCAACCCCCAGGGTGTCCACGGTGAGAGTATCAAGGAATGCCATTTCCACCTTGACAACACGCCAACCGTAAGTCTGGAGCAGCGCCGGTAACTTGCCCACCACTGACATGTTTTTAGCACTCCTACATGAAGTTCCTTTACAAGTACCCTCAGGAAAAGTTCCCTTACGAAGACCTCATCGCCGAAAACGCCAGGCGGTCAAGACAAGAGAGGGAGTACAATCTGGTCGACACTGGTATCTTCAAGGACAACAAGTACTGGGATATCTTCATCGAGACTGCCAAAGAGGCGGATGACCCGGATGAGCTGCTTTTCCGTGTTACTGCATACAACCGTGGCCCTGAGCCAGCCAAGCTTCATATCGTCCCTCAGGTCTGGTTCAGGAATACTTGGGCATGGGGCTGGGATGACAGGAAACCAAGCATCAAGCAAGTTTCCGAATTGACCTCCCAATCGAATCACCACAAGCTTGGTGAGCGCTACTTCCAGTGCTCACCCTCCCCGAACTACGGCGGAAGAAGCGAGGATATCCAACCCGAGTTCATTTTCACTGACAACGAGAGCAACGACATGGCGCTCTGGGGTACGGCCAAGAACAAGACCGAATTCGTCAAGGATGGCTTCCACCAGTACATTGTTGACGGTAACAAGAAGGCGGTCAACCCAAAGAAGACCGGTACGAAGAGCGCAGCTTGGTATGCCTTCAACCAAGGAGACGGTGTTCCACCAGGGGAGTGTGCTGTCGTACGTTTCAGGATTTCCAAGAAGTTCAATGACGGTTACCTTGACGAGGAGCTCTTCGACGACATCATGGACCAAAGACTCGCCGAGGCCGATGAGTTCTACTGGCGTGTCAGCCCAATGCCGATGAATGATGATCTGCGCAACATCCAACGTCAGGCTCTTTCTGGTATGCTGTGGTGTAAGCAATACTACCACTTCATCTGGGACCAATGGGCAAATGGAGACCCTAACACGCTTGCTCCACCGCCCGGCCGGAAAGCGATTCGTAACGCCCAATGGAAGCACATGCATCTGGATGATATTCTCTCCATGCCTGATTCCTGGGAGTATCCCTTCTTTGCTGCTTGGGATTCTGCCTTTCACTGCATTCCGCTTGCCATGATCGATCCCGATTTCGCCAAGAAGCAGCTCGACCTTTTCACCCGCGAGTGGTACATGCACCCGAACGGACAGCTACCAGCTTATGAATGGAACTTTGGAGACGTCAATCCTCCAGTTCATGCGTGGGCGACGTTCAGAACCTTCAAGATTGAGCGCAAGATGTATGGCCGTGAAGACCTGGACTTCTTGGAGAGAGTATTCCAGAAGCTGCTCCTGAACTTCACTTGGTGGGTCAACCGCAAGGACGCTGATGGAAAGAACGTCTTCGAAGGCGGTTTCCTTGGTTTGGACAACATCGGTCTCTTCAACCGATCCGACCCTCTCCCCACCGGAGGTACCCTCGAGCAAGCTGACAGCACCGGATGGATGGCCTTCTACTGTCTCTGCATGCTGAACATTGCTTTGGAGTTGGCCAAGCACCGTCGCACCTACGAAGATATTGCATCCAAATTCTTCGAACACTTCATCCTCATCAGCGATGCCCTGCAGTACAGGTCTGGCTCTGAGGCAAAGTCTCTTTGGAACGAGGAGGACGGCTTCTACTATGATGCCATCTCCTGGGGCGGACCGTGGACTCAACAAATGCCGGTCCGCTCTCTCGTCGGTCTCATCCCGATGTACGCATGCTTGACATTGGAGCCACAAGTCATCGACAAGTTCCCGCAGTTCAAGAAGCGCCTCAATTGGTTCATTGAGAACAAGCACGAAATGATTGAGCGCAACCTGTCCAGCATGACTCGTCGTGGTAAGGGTGACCGTATCCTTCTGGCTCTCGTCAACGAGGACAAGCTCAAGGCCATCCTTAAGCGGATGCTCGATGAGACCGAGTTCTTGTCTGGCGGTGGTATCAGATCTCTTTCAAAGTACCATGAAGAGCACCCTTACTCTATGGATGTCAACGGGCAGAAGTTCTCCGTCGGTTACGTCCCTGGTGACTCCGACAGTGGGCTTTTCGGAGGCAACAGCAACTGGCGTGGTCCAGTCTGGATCGCCGTCAACTTCCTGCTGGTTGAGTCTCTTCTCAGATTTTACATGTTCTACGGCAACACTCTCAAGGTTGAGTGTCCTACCGGCTCTGGTGACTACATGCATCTAGGACATGTCGCGGAGGAGATTCAGCACAGGCTTCAGCACCTTATGGCTCGTGGTGACAACGGTCGCCGTGCCATCAACGACGGCAATGATATGCTTGACTTTGATCCTCACTGGAAGGACTACCTGTGGTTCTACGAATTCTTCGACGGTGATAGCGGTAGAGGTCTTGGTGCCAGTCACCAGTGTGGTTGGACTGGCTTGATGGCCAAGATGATTCATGACACAGGGTAAGTGGAGTCAACATTCCCAGGCTCGTTCCAGCGACTAACTATGATTTAGTGTCAACTGTCGTCTCCCGCAAACACCTCGAACCCCATCTGCGGCTGCATCCCACTACTTTGACGATGTCTTTACCCGCCAACGCCGCGAATCTCTTCCCAAGAAGCCAGGTCACCTCCGTCGCTCTTCCACGAGCCGTAGCATCGGCGCGCGTAGCGACTGGGGCGATGGTGACGAGGATGATGATCATCACGAAGACGGCATGACCCACAGCCGTACCTACACCATCTACAAGGACGAAGAGGGAGGAGAGGACAAAGCCGAGAAAGCGCGCAAGGAGAGGGATGAGGCGGACGACCACGTTCACAACTACGTCCAGGATCAACTGAAGAGGCTGATGAGCCCCGATGGACCGGACCAGTACCAGGATGAGATTGAGGCGCAGTATGATGGCATGTAAGGCCGTCGTTGAAAAGTCGTGTGAGTGTTAGCGATGACATGGATGGATGGACCAGCATGGCAACAGCGGCATATGCGGAGAAACGGCGCTGGCGTGGGGTGCAAGCGATTCCTATTGTTGTTCCTAAACTTTTAGACCGGAACCTACATTACGTACACTCTAGATACAGTGAAGCAGGCTCAATCCTATATTAATCTCTTTCTCACAGTCTCGTACTTCAAGTATTCCATACATGTGCTGGGTAGCATGTCACGCATCACACATTCCGAGAGCGCTTTCACATGTCAAATGATGAGTCAGCGACTGCAGCCCTAAAACAAGCCACGCGGAGATGCCGCCTCTCGGCATGTGGGGAGCATCACATGAAGATGCGATCCACCTGCATGTGATGCACAACCGATGGAACCTCCTTCACCTTGCGTGTTCGGTCTTCGGCAATGCAGACAACGACGCAACCACTCTTTCCGTTGCGATCATGCATCTCTTCTTTCCACATGACACCCATGTTTGACCACGATTGACCTTCTTTGCATGGCATATGTGCTGTTACTGCTGCTGCTCCCGCTGCTGTCATCCGCCAACCTCGCCTAACACCGAGTCTACCCGCAGACTTCAGGTGCTTGAACAACGCATATGTATGAGCACATGCTACTGGTATAGATCTCTTTCTTCAAAGCATAGCGAAAGACAATGATAGGTATACCAGATCTCTTCCACCATGCTGGGCCGTGCAATACTGATGCTCCCTCTAGATCACGTCTTAGGCCGACCCTCAGTCAAATTCCGCAAGTATCAGGTCTTCGCCGTTGTCTCATTCTGGTCTCTCTATCTCTATCGGTACAGCTTCATTCTGCCCTTCGCCTGCTCTATATTCTACTAACGTCCCGCAGGGGTGACCGACACGGCCCGCCCTACCTCCGTCGCCTGTCACGCTTCTTCTCGACCCGCCTCACAACCTGGCAAACCGTCGTCCTGACTCTCATCTACCTCTACATCACCCGCAACTTCGGCAAACTCCTCGGTCTCGAATGTCCCGAACCACTCGCAAACCTCTACACCCGCTCCTACTTCCGCGCAACATGGATCACCACCGCCCTCGACGCCGGCTTCTGGAGCGCCATGCACATCCCCCGCAAATGGCTACGCGACATCTGCAGTATAGTCTTCACCCTATACTACCTAATCTGCGCCGAGCAAGCCGACGAAAAAGTCCGGAAAGTGCGGGCGGGACTCACACTGCAGCACTTGCGCGTGAGCTGGGACAAACCAACAACACCATACATCGCCTTCATCAGCCGCATGCTGCGACCACGCTTCACACGCTACCCACCACGCCAGATTCGCATCCCCCGACCGCGCGCCAGCGCCTACACCGAGCCGATCAACGCCTGGCTGTACTTCGACGGGCCGCTGTCGGCGCTGAAGCAGCACGACAAGCTCGTCCTCGACATCCCCGGCGGCGGCTTCGTGGCCATGACGCCGCGGGCCCACGACGACAAACTGCTCGCCTGGGCGGGCAAGACGGGGACGCCGGTCCTGGCGTTGGACTACAGGAAGGCGCCGGAATACCCGTACCCGTACGCGCTGAACGAGTGCTACGACGCCTACCACAGCCTGCACGCGAGCCGGGGCCGCTGCATCGGCCTCGCGGGCTCCTCGCCCCCCAAAATCATCGTCAGCGGTGACTCCGCCGGCGGCAATCTGGCGACGGGCCTCGTGCTGATGATCCTCGAGGCCGGGAGCACGGATACGCGGCGCTGGCAGGGCGAGGCGACGCTGCCGGCGCCGGAGGGCGTGGTGCTGATTTATCCGGCCTTGGATATGAATATTGGCAATTGGATGACGGATGAGCAGATGGCGTTGATTCGGGAGAGGAGGGTCAGGGGCACGAATAGGGGCGTCCTGAGACGCAAGAGTGAGGATTATAGGCTCTTGACGCCGGACACGCCGGCGGGGAGCGACGTCGAGGACGACGATGGCACTGTCAGGAACGGGGGTGGAGACCGCAGCAGCAAGCGCCACAGCAGCAAAGCGGGAAACTCGGGAACCTCTCCGAACGGCAATGGCAGCCTCGCGGGCTCCGGCGGAGCAGTCCCCGCGACCTCCACCCTCTCCACCACCCCCGCCCCCTCAGCCGCCCACACAACCCCCCCGGCCACGACGAAACCGCACCCCCAACCCCTCCGCACCCGCCTCGCCATGTCCTCCATGATATCCTACTTCAACGACCGCATCCTGACCCCCGAGATGATGCGCGCCATGATCATCCTCTACATCGGCCCGCACACGCGCCCCGATTTCAGCACAGACTACCTGCTCTCGCCCCTGCTGGCGCCCGAAGCCCTGCTCGCGCGGTTTCCGCGCTTGTGTATGTTGACGGGGGAGCGCGACCCGCTTGTTGACGACACGGTTATTTTTGCTGGGAGGGTGAGGCAGGCGAAGGGGCTGCGGGCCAGGGAGAGGAGGGAGTTGGGGTTGCCGCTTGATGTTGGTGGTGGTGGTGGCGGTGAAGGGAAAGGGGAGGGTGACGGTGAGGAGTGGGTTAAAGTGGTGCTCGTGCCGGGTATCAGTCACGGCTTCCTCCAGTTCGGCGGCATCTTCCCGGAGGGCTGGAGGTGGATTTTTCGCTGCGCGAGGTGGATGGGAGAGATTTTCCGTGAGGCGGATGCGCGGCAGGCGGAAAGGGAGATCGAGATGGAAACACGATCTCTATACCCCATAGATGGAGAGGGGGATAGGGGTGTTGATGTCGACGGTGCGGTCGTGGACGGAGAGGATTACTTCAGCCAGGTCAGGGACGGCGCAGGCGCGGAAAAGGGCAGGGAAAGGGAACGACATCACCGCCGCATGCGCACCGCGAGTTCGGGCGACGAAGACCGTCCGCTCGAAATGAGTAGTTTGAAGGCCAAGGGCAGTCCGAAACGCGCCGCAGGCGCAACCCGTAGAGCCAACGCCAAAGCCGTCAACGCCAACGGAAGAGCGATGGCAAATGGAAACGGAAGAGCGGCAAATGGTGCGAATGGCAGTGCTAGGGCGGGCTTGGAGAGACGGCGGACGAAGAGTTTGGTTAGTTTGGCCAGTAGTGATGATTTGCTGGGCCGCAGGATGAAGGGGTTGACGGGGGGGTTGATGGGCGGGGAGGGGGTGCTTGAGACGCCGTGACGCATGTCTTGGATGGATAGACTTCGTTGACATTTATATATTGTATATATCGAGTTTTGGTTATATCTAAACTCTATATTCTGGTATAGTTGAACTTTCCCTTGTGGAAATGGGAACTTGAGTGCCCCGGCGTTGCAACGATAGGTGGTGGTGGCACGGGCATGGTTTTCGCGCCACTGGGCGCGACGAGCTGTTGGTCGCGCGAACGATAGGTATCGATGGAGCGGCCGATTCTGCCTGAGATCCATCATACATGTAACCCCCGCCCCCATCGCGGACGCAAATGGCTGTCAAGCTTGCTGGCTCAGGCAGAAAACCTTCGGAACCCAGCACCTGAGACGATTAAAGCGATGTGACGGGTCGAAACCGGGCTACCCAGACAGAGCCCAGTCGGCCTCAGAGAGTGTTCGACACCATTCTTTCCGCCCCGTCTGCCCTGACGCCACTAACGGTACCGTAAGCCCGTTATCCGCGAAGAGGCGCCGCAGGGCATAAGATCTAGGGCGCCTGGACAGATCTCGCTCGCGAGTCGAGGGCGTCGCTCGCTGTTTCGCTCATATGGGGGAGGCACCATATCGTAACCGCAACGTGACGGAAACGGGCGCCTATCCTCCGCCACATGTCCAGCCGGGCTTCCTTCGCATAGATATCGGCTCAGGCCCCTCGACCTCGTTCAGGGAAAAGAAGTTCCAGCGCACCTCATTCCACGACCGATTTATCTGCTGCATCCCCTTCATCCCAACCTCACCTCCCAGCCCAAATCCCCGGGCCCAACCCGCCCCTCGCACCCTCATTAACCGGCCTCTTCGCCACCTTCCCCTGACTCCTAACCCCCTCCACCACCCTCTCGAGCCCCGTCTCCACCACCACACCCCCCACAATCATCTCGCCCAGCACCGCATGCAGCGTCTCAAAGTTAAAGATCAGATCCAACTCGCACACGTTCTCGAACAGGCGGTCCAGGGCTTCGACGAAGACTTGAATCAGATCGAGGAGCGCGAGGGGGGATTCGGTGGACGTGCTGATCAGGATGAAGTACAGGGTTGCGTAGTGCCGGTAGGTTACGAGGGACGGCGTGTCGTTGTGGGTTTCGGGGGAGGGGGAGGAGGAGGTGGGCGCGAGGAGGGGGGGCAGCGGGAGGAAGTTGCAGCTGCTGGCCGGTCGCGCCGAGACGAGGGTGAAGATTTCGGAGAGGAGGCGTTGTTGCACTGATGTATCCTGGGGCATGTTAGTAGTGGTGGGGAGGGGTGGGGTGGTGCAGAGGGGGAAGGGGGAACGAGGGCCGTACGAGTTGGGTGTAGAATTTGGTGAGCCGCGGTTGGCCATTGTTGTTGAAGACGAGGACGGCGTTGATCATGCTGGGCGCGGTGGGAGTTTTTTAGGGGGTGTGGGCGGTGTAATCGCTCTCTTCTGGTTACGGATATGGTAAAGAGAGTGAATGGTATGAGTAGAGGAGTGAGTGACGGTCTGGGTATTACTGTATGTGCGAATAAGGCAATAGTTTAGGTACATGTACCCTTAACCTCTGCCGAAGTGAATGACACACGTCGCCAAGCCTCCACGACGTCGGCACCTCTTCCAACTGTGGGGAAAGGGAAGGAGAGCTTGGTCAAAGCTCCCTGTTTTACGTGACGTGCTACTGGTCCACATGCATACCTACTGCCAACATCTCCATTCTCCCCCCATCTCCAGGACAGCTCATTACAACATCCAAGACCTTGACTCTGACACCTCACCACAATGTCCGCACCACTCACCGCCCGCTTCGGCCGCCAATTGGCCCGAAACCTCGCCGTCCGGTCTCCATTCTCCCGGAGCTACCGTGCCGCCGCCGCTGCCACTGCCACTACCCTGCAGCCATCGCACTTCGCACAACCGCAGCAGAGAGCATTCTCCGGCCCTCAGCGCCAGTTCAAAGGCCTGATGCCAGAGGCCGAAGACCCGGCGCCGCCAGCAGAGCCCGAGCCACAGAACGTGCTGACGGAGCCGACGCCGCTGGAGGACGAGGAGTACCACCAGCGCGCGGAAGAGTATCTGGAGGAGGTTGTGGGCAAGATGGAGGAGCTGCAGGAGGGTAGGGAGGATATCGACGTTGAGTATTCTGTAAGTCACACAGCCCACACCCACATCCACACAGCCACAACGTCAGGCCTGCAGCCCGCTGGCATGATGAAGGGAAAGGGAAAAGGAAAGGGAAAGGGAAAGGTTGCTGCACTATGCGACAGCTTTGCTAACTCAACCGTGCACCCAGGCCGGCGTCCTCTCAATCACCCTCCCCCCGAACGGAACCTACGTGCTTAACAAGCAACCCCCGAACAAGCAGATCTGGCTCAGCTCGCCCATCACGGGACCCAAGCGCTTCGACTGGGTCGTCGCGGGCGAGTCGATGCATCAGAAAGAGGGCGGGGGTGTCGGAGATTGGGTTTATCTCAGGGACGGCACTAGTCTGACGGAGTTGTTGAGGAAGGAGTTGGGGATTACTGTTGGCTTGGATCCGGATGCGCAGTAGATTGAAGGGTTGTGAGGGGGAAGTGGGAGATGGATTGACTAGACTTCCGCCGTATGGAGGCCGGATTGAGACCGCATGACGATGGTTATGAAGAAATTATCAAATACATGTTTTCATACACTTTGTAATCAGCTTGTATCTGCAGATGCTGGTCTTGTTCCTGGTCCCATCGTCCTTTGCACTGCCCTTTGCAAAAAGCCCCCAAACCGAGCCAATCGAACAACTTGGTATCGCTCGTGTTTCGGCTCATTCTAGAGCTTGCGTCTGCCGTCTAGAGGGACGCCGGCTCCTAATATCCTCATGCCCCATTGCGACTTCTCTTTCTCGTTCCCTTTCTCCTGCTTCGCTGTTTTCTTTTCCTCCACGCTGCCCGCGTAGCAACCTGCCTCGCTTCCCTCTTCGCGCTGTCCGACTTGCTCGCACGTGCGTCCTCGACCAGGCATTCACACTCCTCTGACCATCTGGGCACTCCAAAGCACCATACGCCGTGCACCAGCCGCAGCACTGCGCAGCACGCGCATCACCAGCGCCACCAGCTGCTTCCGCGCCATCATCTCAGGCGCAGCATGGCGTATCCGTGCAACCATTGCATCTTAATCTATTCCTTTTATTTTCTCCTTTCCCGATCTCAACCCTTCAAGCAGCCACAACGACCTCCTGCTTCTCCACCTTCGCCCCCTCCACCTTTGCACCCCACTGCGCATCACCCTCGCCCTCAGGCTTCGGCAAGTCGTCCACCTCGAAGATGACGCGGATCATGAGGCTGCAAGACGGACAGACGGCGATCTCTTCGCCGTCGCGGAGGTCGTCGATGCCGATTTCGAATCTGTCGCCGCACGGGCAGGGGTAGGTGTAGATTTGGAGGGTGGGGTCGTAGGTCATGTCCTGGAGGGTTGGGTGTTAGTTTGTAACTTCCTGCGAAGGGAATCGTAGGGAAGGAGGGGAGGGAGCAGGGGAGGAAGGATGGGAAGGGAGGTGGATGTAGGGGAGCTTACCTCGATTTCGATCTCGTCGTAGATGTTTTCGGCCATTTTGAAGGGAGCGTAACGCTTTTGGTATAGTGGAAAGGGTTGGAAGGATCGTCGTGGGAGTGATTGTAGGCGGAGGGTTTGGGATTGCGGAGAGGCGTGAGAAAAATGTCAGGGTCCAGCCAGAGTCGTGATTGCGCTTGCGACGACTCTTTACAACGCACATGCGATCAGTAACTTACATGTACTCGGCGAAACTTTGCCTCAACATCATCGTAATTCAAAATCCATTATACACTTGTCATGCGTTTGAGAGCCTATCCTTGCTTGCAGCGCAAATCATGTCTCTACCACCCACGGCGTCCGCGGCGTATACGTCGTGGGCCGTGGGAATGGTACTCACAGCACGGCAGATGAAGATCTGGAAGTCATTTTATCTTTTGAAAGACTATCTATGACCATTCCGGCATCTATATATAAGTTATGGACATTTGCTAATCCTCAGATGACGCTCGCTACAACTCCGCCTCTCCTAGCTCTTCGCGCATACCATAACACGCCTTAATGTGCGAAGCGAAAGTCCAACCTCTTATTTCCTTTATCTGTCGTTGTCGCAAGATATTGTTCCTTCTCTTCCTTTGACATCGCCTTCCATTTCCTATCTCTTCGCTTGTTGATGATGACATAAAATACTTTTGCGCCGACGAAGAGGAGGAAGTTGTAGCAGGTGATTGCGATCAAAGCTTTGTTGCCTGTGCGATACAGCGGCTTATCGGGCGTGCGGTAGACCTAAGATCCCGTTAGTCATTGCCCTTCGCTAAGATCGGACAAGAAACATACATTGGCTCCGATGATGTTCGAAGTCTGGACAGACATGTTATACAACGCACTAGCCACTGTCCTGGTCCTCACTGTACCCGCATTCCTGCTGGTGATGGCGACGATGATGGCATGCACGTACGGCTGAGCGAAGAGCAAGATTGACAAAGCCCAGGTAACCCAATGGCTTCGGGTGCCTGGCAGAACTTCCAAGGCTACGAGCAGTGGCAGGACCCAGATCTGGCTGATGCTGCCTAAGAGGAATCGCTCATTAAGCTTCTCGGAAAGCCAAGTGAAGAAGAGGAGGTTGATGATGAAGATAACGTATGCAGGAATCGTTAAGAGATTGGTCTCGAAGGTATTGAAGCCGGCGGATTTCAGGTTCAACGTGATATACTACGGAATAATCAGCAAAGCGGCGTTGCACTGGGTCAATGCGATGAACTTACAGAAGTGATTGGAATCGAGGGAAGCATCCAGGTCAATCCAAGGAGATAGATCGGCCACATGTGATAGTCGCTGAGACTCTCCCATATCATTGTGAAAGACAAACCCTGGCGATTGTGCATATCGCCTTTGGAAGGATCATCTCTCAAGACACGGTTGACCATGATCTTCTCTTCTCTCTCGTTAAACCAGCCGTCTTTGCCGCGGAATTTGGACGCGGTCTGGGTCGGAGATGGTGGCAGGTAGAAGTACGACACGATGCCGATGATGCCAGTCAGAGTCCCTTCGAGCGCAAACAGCCACCTCCAGCCTCCTGTCTCGCCAGCAATACCAAGCATGGGAATGCCACGCATGTGTAGGATGCCATACGCAAGGAAAGCAGACACGATGGACGTCGTCTGATAGGCGACCCAAAAGAAGGACAACCTGACGGGGAGCTCGAAACCGGTGTAGAAGTAGGAGAGGTAGAGGATGTTGTCGGGAATGAATCCACCCTCGATCATACCGAGAAGGGCACGGCATGCCCAGAAAGAACCCCTTCCGGACAGGTAGCACTGGAAGCTGGCGACTAATGACCACGAAACCATCTGGATTGGTATCCAGTTATCCGGGCCAAGTCTTTTCGATATGAGTTGAGACGGTAGTTCGGCGAAGAGGAAGAACAGGTAGAAGATGGTCTGCCCGGTGTTGTAATCGTTGGTGGTCATATTCAGATCGACAAGCATGTTGTCGCTCAGAGCTTGACTGATGTTGCCACGGTCCAGCTGCAGGGCAAAGAACATGAAGCAAACCCAGCTGCAGATGCGGTAGTCAATCTAGGAAAACGTCAGAAAAGCCTGAAGGTACGTGTGATCGGGAAGCACTCACCTTCCGAACGAGTTTCTTCTCCTCCTTCGGCTCCCACTCAAAGTCTGGATCATATCTATGGCGCCCTTCATAACTGTCGATTGGCTTGTAATAACTCTCGAAAGAATCATTGTCGAACGCCTTCCCTTCTGTACGTGCGAATAGATTGGGTTCATTGATGATGGCCTCCGGGAACGCTTTCACGTCGACACCTGAGTCGCCCGACTCATTAGACCTGGTCCTCGGAAGGATTCCCATGATTACAGACGTATTGGAGTGCAATTGGGAAGTCTGGCGGTGCAATGGAGAGCGTATCGTGGGATACAAATCAAAGAGGTGGCCAACACAGAAACTTTATGTCCGACAACCCACTATCATCGCCGCGGATAAGGCCATGCGTTTTACGAGCATGCCATTAACATGCAGCACGACATTGGTCTGAGACCCATTTAGCCAGGACCACCAGGCCGGCGGTACGTGGTAAAGGCACTTACGCGGTGGCTATGGGCGGGGCGAAAGTGACACAGTACCCCACCGGCGAAACAACTCTGCTACACCCACCCAGGAGGCGCAACACTGTCCCCAATCTTCGCCTATGGACCCGATGGAATGAACGTGTTCACGCTGTTTGGGGGATCGATGTTCCTAGGGGTTACCGAAAGCGGTTAGGCCAAGGAAGCACGCCATTCGTACCTTGAACTTCGCAAGCATCGCATATGGCGACATCGACCACAACTACCAACTACAGCCTTCCATCCTGACTCGTTGGGAGATAACGAATGCAGCTACTGACTGGAAACAGATGTTCTGCACCGAGATTCTGACCCTTTCTGCGCCGCTGGCCCACTGCGTTGCGACGCCCCTCATGGCCCTATGGCCGGCCAATGTACCCGTCAGCGAGACAGGATCGCACGTCTTTGGCCCTAATCAGGAAGGTTGCGTGACACTTGTAGTTCTGCACGTCGTCCACTGGTTTCTTGCGTGAGTCTTGGAAACGTGCCGTACTTACCGAGTTAATTATCCAGGAAAGTTCATAAGGCATTGATGTCCTCCTGCCCCTCTTCGAATTCTAATTGAGTGAATAGCATCCGTCTCGATATATCACTAGATTTGAATATACATACTCTTTCACATCATGGCACCTGCGTTGATCTCTGAGCCTTCAGTCGACAATGTCGCAGAGACTGTCTACGCTAAGGACAAGCAAACGGATGGCTACAAGGAGGCTTTTGCCCAGAGCGCGTCCTCCACAAATTATGAGGCTGAGCTGAAAGGCACTGGCAAATACGCTCCTGCAAAGTACCCAAACTACCTACCATACTGGGACGATACCAAGTACCCACCTTATGAGCTTTTCGAGGCCTACGACCATGGCAAGGATGCCGACCCTGCCTTTCCTGATCTACTTGTTGGCGCTCAGGTAGAAGAACTCACCGCCAACATTGGCGCCGAGGTTAAGGGTGTCCAACTGAGCAAGCTCAACAAGGCTGGCAAGGACCAGTTGGCTCTGTTTGTGGCCCAGAAGAAGGTCGTCGGTATGTGCACAACGCTCCCTTCACTATCTGGCTCCTTCGATTGACACAACCCCAAGCCTTCCGCGACCAAGACTTCGCCGATCTCCCCATCGACCAAGCCCTCGACTTCGCCGAATACTTCGGCCCTTCCCACATCCACCCGGCCTCCGGCGCACCCAAGGGTTTCCCAAAAGTCCACCTCGTGCACCGCTCCGCCGCCGACACCACCGCCGCCGACTACTTCGAAACCCGCACCAACAGCATCACCTGGCACACCGACGTCAGCTACGAAGCGCAACCCCCCGGAACCACGTTCCTATACCTACTCGACGGGCCCTCAGCCGGCGGCGACACCCTCTTCGCCAACCAGGCCGAGGCCTACCGCCGCCTGTCCCCAGCCTTCCAAAAGCGGCTCCACGGCCTCCAAGCCGTGCACTCCGGCCACGAACAGGCGCAGAACGCGCTCGCGCGCGGCGGCATTGTCCGCCGCGAGCCGGTCGCTAATACGCACCCCGTCGTGCGCACGCACCCGGTCACGGGCGAGAAGGCGCTATATGTGAACCCGCAGTTCACGCGGCGGATCGTCGGATTCAAGAAGGAGGAGAGCGATTACCTGCTCAAGTTCTTGTACGACCATATCGCGCTGAGCCAGGATCTGCAGGCGAGGGTTAAGTGGGCGCCGGGGACCGTCATTGTGTGGGATAACCGCGTCACGGCGCATAGTGCGGTTTTGGATTGGGTGGATGGACAGAGGAGGCATTTGGCTAGGTTGACGCCGAGGGCGGAACGGCCGTATGAAACGGCTTTTGAGAAGGGGAAGGGGGTTGATGCTGCGAGGGTTTAGATGAGGGGTGTTCAAGTGATTGTTGGTCCTTATCATAAAAGGAATGACTTTTTTTCTATTATACCTATCTAAAGTGCCTACCTAGGTACTCATGTAGTCTTTGCTGAGCCAGTGACCACTAAGTTACCTACATCTTCATCCCATGCATCCACGTTTCTCCAGATGCAGGGGGGCTATTGTCTGCCAAATATTGCGAGGTGAGAAACTACATGTATATGTACCATATATATATATGGATCATATATACCGTATATTCCTCCACTGTTTCACGAACACGCACGGTGTTGATGCCGGAAAGAGGAAAGTGGACGGCCACTCCTTCCTCCTCATGTTGGACCCCGCAACCGAAAGCAACCGAAACTCGCCAAGCTTGAACCCCGCCTCCCACGCTGATGTGACCCCGCGATGCCCCTCTCATGTCCGCTTCACGCCTCCTGTCGGGTCTGCCCCAAGTGGACGCGATTGCCATGCGCCGATAGCCTAGGCACAGGCAGTGATAGCCTAGGCAGTGACAGCCCGGGCAGTAGGCACAGAGATAAGTCCACCAGCGAATCTCACTCTCTACTCTATCTTCCTCTTTCTCCGTTCCCCGTACCTGTAGATACTTACTTGTAGATATCTACTGTTCAAGCCGGCTGTACATTGGAAGTACACCTAAGCCTCACTTGTCTAGATATCCATTCATACACGGCCCTTCTGCGGAGTGTATCTGTATCCAACTTCATAGGAGCAAAACCACACACACGAAATCAGACGAGCCACTTGACATCAGAATGGCCGATTCGATCCCCAAGAAATACAAAGCCTGCATCTATGACGAGCCCGGCAAGGTCAGCACCAAAGTCGTCGAGCTCGACATGCCAGAGCCCGGTCCCGGCGAGGTGTTGATCAACCTGTACGAACCCCATCTCCAATCTCCCATCTCCCATAGCCCTCCCACTCCACATTCCCCTTTCTCTCAACCCCGTAAACCGCGTGACACGATACTTACACCGTCTGCTTGACCACAGCACCCACAGCGGCGTCTGCCACAGCGACTTCGGCATCATGACCAACAGCTGGAAAGCGCTCCCTCACCCAACCTCAGCCGGCCAAGTGGGCGGCCACGAAGGCGTCGGCACCGTCGTCTCGCTCGGACCGGGCACCGAAAACTCCACCGTCAAAGTGGGCGATCGCGTCGGGATTAAATGGATCGCGGCCATCTGCGGCGCCTGTCCCGCCTGTCTGACCGGCCATGATGGCGTATGTTTTAACCAGAAGGTCTCGGGTTATTACACTCCGGGCACGTTTCAGCAGTATGTGGTAAGTAATTGAATGAGGATGTGGAAGGGGTGTTGCGCTTGAGAGGTTGCTGAAAATGCTGGGGGAATAGGTCTCGGCGGCGGATTATGTGACGAAGATTCCGGAGGCGTTGGGGAGTGCGGAGGCGGCACCGATGTGAGTTCTCGCCCTTCTTTAATCATTTTCTCTTTCCTCTGCAACTGAATGCAAGGGCGATGGGCCGGCGGGGAATGGAAAGGCACGGGCAAAGACAAGAACTGGTGGGCTAGCAGACTAAGTGTGATCCACCCTTCTAACTTCATCCCCCAGGCTCTGCGCCGGCGTAACCGTCTACAGCGCCCTCCGAAAATCCAACGCTAAGAGCGGCGAATGGGTAGTTCTGCTGGGCGCAGGCGGCGGGCTGGGCCATCTCGCAACCCAGCTGGCGTCTCGCGGCATGGGCCTCCGCGTCATCGGCATCGATGCCGGAAGTAAGAAGGACCTCGTTATGGAGAGCGGTGCCGAGCACTTCATCGACCACACGGCGAGCAAGGACGTCGCGGCGGACGTCAACGCTTTGACGGGCGGACTGGGTGCGCATGCCGTGCTCGTTTTGACGGCCGCCAATGGCGCTTATGCTAGGTATGTTGCTTCGCTTCGCTTCGCACAATTGACCCCGTTCTCTCCACCCCTAAGAGAAGGTAAGACGGCCGGCCATGCTGACGGGAAATCAATCACAGCGGCATGACGCTCCTCCGCTTCGGCGGCACCCTCGTCTGCGTCGGCCTCCCCGAAGGCGAGCTCAAGCCCATCGCGACGGCCTTCCCGCAGGTCATGGTGGCCAAGGAACAGAAGATTGTGGGCGTCGCGGTCGGCAATCGGCAGGAGGCGTTGGAGACGCTTGATTATGCCGCCAGGGGCATCATCAAGACGCATTTCCGCACCGCCAAGATGGACGAGTTGACGAGTGTGTTTGGGGAGATGGAGAGGGGGGAGTTGAAGGGGAGGGTCGTGCTTGAGTTGCAGTGATTGTGATGGCGAGGATGCGGATGGAAAGGGAAGGCGCGACTGGCCTGGCTGTGCAAAGTTTCTTGGTTGGCTTGGTAGGCACAATCAGTATAGGTAGTCGTGAACGGGAATGGAACTGTCAACCATCGACAAGAGAAATGCGAATTCTTGGGTAGGGGTATAAGCTCTGTATTTGTGCCAGCTCATTCTAAACACCGTCAGCACAGAGGTATATGCCAATATAGTTGTACACATGCATGCTCATGCTTTCTTAAGAAAAACCCGCTCTTCAATCCTTCATTAAAAACGCCGTTCATGCCCTGCCCCCGCCTCATTCAGTCACCGCAAAATCCGCCTCAGGCTCAGAGATTCGTAAGGTAATCCTCAATCTCCTGCGGACTCAACTTCCTGAACCTCGGGCCCTGAGCACCCTCGACGCCCTCATACCCCATCAAATGATCCGCCGGCGGCCCCACAATGCCAATCTCGACGGTATCGCCATTCATCTCGCCCTCGATCGTCTCCTTAAGCGTCAACAGCGCAATGTGCACCGCATCCTCGAGCTCCAAGCCCTCGGTATAGCGCTTCTCGAGGAACGTCTTCGCGCTCGTCGCGCTCTTCCCGATCGCCGTCGCCTTCCAGGGGAAGTAGCTGCCGCTCGGATCCACCTGATACAGACTGGGGCCGCCCTTGAGCACGCCGCCCGTCTTGCCCGTCGCGCGCTTCTTCTCCGCGTCTGGCGCGGCCGCCTCCTCGGCGGCTGTCTCCGGCTCGATGCCGTCGTCCCAGCCGGCGATTAGCAGGCTGACGCCGTACGGACGCACGCCGCCGCTCTGCGTCGCTTCCTGCATCACGCGTGCTACGTCCTGTACGAGGATTCGGGTTGGGGGGTATTCGTTGTAGATGCGCTTATAGCCCGTGTGTGATACTTTGCGCGCTTTGTCGACGAGCACGCGGTAGTCGGGGCCCATGCCGGAGTACACCATGCCGATGTTGGGGGTAATTAGGGAGACTTTGCTGCTGGAGGAGGCGTCGATGAGGGGAGAGGAGGACTTCTTTTCGGTTGCGAGAACGATGCCGTTGGTGGCTGGGTGATGTTGTCAGCACTTGTCTGGAAGGTGATGAGAGAGTAGGCCAGGCGGTGTACCTTTGATGCCCAGAGATGTTACTCCTTGGTTGACTGCATTAAGTGCATATTCTAGTTGCATATATTAGTCGCGTGAACTAGGGGGCCTTTGCTCTATCGGACGTAATTACCGATCTGAACGAGCTTTCCACTGCCAGTGAGTTAGCATGAGCTCTACGAGCAAGATGTGGAGCTTGTACATACCTCGGGGAGAAGGTGGTGAGTGAGAAAGAGTATCTGTCGGCCATCTTGAATCCGCAGCTGTGATGAGTAAGGGGGAAGGGGGATCAAGAGGGGCAGCAATGTCGAATGAGCTGGATATGGAACAAGAGATGGCGGCGTGGATGTACCTTCTGGAGCTTGAACGTCCATAAGGCCGCAGTTGACGCGCATGGGCGAGCCAGCCACGGAATCTGCCGGAGCTCTGCCGCCGAGCCGCAAGCTTTCTTTGACCTTCCGTTTGTTCAGCCAACCAACTTCCACCGCGAGCCGAAAACGTGCCCTCTCACTATGCACCTCACTATCTTTTCGAAGATAGTCAGCCGCGTACAGCGGAGGCACGAAACTGGCTGAAAAACATATGTGATAATGGCGTCTACAAGCTTTGACGGTGGTTGGCAGTGGCCGGAAGATCTGAATAGGCGCTTCAACCCTGTGGATGAATCGCAGGGGAACAATGCACCGGGACCTGTACCTGCGCCGGAACCTTCAATACCCAAACCTGAACAGCAGCCTGGGCAGGAAGAACAGCAGCAGCAACAGCAACAACGCAGATATTACCGGCCACGCCAATGCCGGATATGCCTGGAGGTTGTCCAGCCTAGTTTCAACACTCCATTGGAGAGCCTACCTGGGGTATTCCAGCCTACGCCATCGGTGACCTATGAAAGTCCGGATGGAGGGAGATTACTTCGTCCCTGTCAATGCAGAGGCAGCCAGAAATATGTGCATGAGGGTTGCCTGAACGCGTGGAGATTAGCAGATCCGTCACAAAGGCGCAACTACTGGCATTGTCCTACTTGTAGGTACAACTACAGGTTGGAGCGGATGACATGGGCTAGCTGGATTGGAAGCAAGAGTATGCATTCACTGATCTGACGAGAAAGGAACCCGCCTAACTTTTGATACAGCTGCTCAAGTCGGCCTCACCATCATGATCTTCATCGTCGCTACATTTGTCCTAGGTTACGTCGCGGATCCCATTATCAACCTTTACATTGATCCATACAGCACCATTACGGAGGGTACCAATGCTATGTCCTCTTTATACGAAGAGGAGGACGTCTCATGGCTCGAGCACTTTGTCAGAGGGTTCGCTTCATTAGGTATTCTTGGCTTTGCTAAGTTTCTCATTACCAGCCCATGGCAATGGTGGAACTTGCGAGGCTCAGGAATGATGGGTAGCGGAGGTCGGACTGGCGCCACTGGCAGAGAAAGGATGCAGCAGATTAGCTGGGTTGCTGTGCTGGTTGGCGTCATGACGGTATTATATGTAAGTCCCTCCGCAACATTGGCTACCATTCCTTGTATGCTGATTGTATCAGGCTGTCTGGAAAGGCGTAAGAGCCTGGAGTCGCGGGACACTCGAGAAAGCCTCCGAACGTGTAATGGATGTTCCAGGCGCAGACGACGGTGACGACGAGTAAAGAATCACATGAATTGAACGACCTCGATACCTTCCCAGCTGGTGCCTTGTCCCGGCATAGCTCAATTTCTGACTTACAGTGATTGTATCGCACATCTTAAGTTGCCACGATCTGCTCTCTATGGCGTGTCAATTAGTCGAGTTGCGAAGAGAAATAGCTGACACCACACTCCTTACTTGGTGAACGTCTTGTTCGCCTCTCTAGGAGTGCGTCATGCATAGCCAGTCTTCGTTAATCATCCTCTCGACCAGCGAAAGCAAATCTAATGTCGAGGGGACTTCATCTGCATTGGTACAAGCATCAAACTACAAGAAATTACACGTATGTTAAATCATCTTCATGTCCTTCACATCGCTAGTCCGACTTTCACATGTCAGTCGTATCTGTCCCTCCGTGACGTGACAACCCGCTCTTTCCCTTTTCGGATTCACACTTCCCCAGCACCTCAACTTCGAGCTATTCGCATCCGCCCCCAAGTCGCACGCCGACAAGCTCTACGTCAATATCCAACCATATCTCTATATCGGAAATCAGGTAACGTCCCGTCCTCACTTCCACGATGTACATTGCACCACCAACACCACCTGGCGATCACATGGACAACAGGTCGCTCAAGGATTTCATCCGTAGTGCGAATCGTGCACCAGGCCCCGAACGCACTTTCCTCGGAATCGTAGACAAGGTTACGGCAATCGGAAAGAAGCTCTTCCCATACTCCTACATCATCCGAGAAGATGTGATGAAAGAGGTGGAAAGACTTGCAGTGGAAATGCTACAAGAATTCGAAGCTTTCCACCTGGAAGTCAAGCTGTGTTTGCAACGTGCCGAATCCGTCGACAAGAAAAGACCCCCTTTGATGTCAAAGAACAAGGCGGTCCTTGAAGGGATAATTGCGGAGTGGAAGCGCATGATGAAGTGAGGGTTCGTGCAACTCAATGCTGCGCAACGCTAACGCTTTGATAACAGTGGCCTACACATCGCGGATGGTGTGCAAGTGGAGATATTTGAGAAGCTCATAGAACTCTTCGACGACCACGTCTACTGTCGCTTCCTAGAGCTTCACCGCGCTGAGCCTGGGCACAACATGTGGCAGCTGGACGATTCGCTCACGAACCTCTGGCTCATAATGCTTGACGTGTACAGACTTGCGCAAGAGGCGGATGAAGTTGTTCAGCAACTGGAAGAAGAACTTCGCGATGCTGAAGCGAAGCTCAACACTGTGGAAGAGAGGGACCTAGCTACCATCATCGAAGCACTAAGCAATGCTGAGGAGGATGCCGAAAGCACCACGTCCCGAGACGACGAAAGCTCTGCGGGAGGAGACCCCTTCTCAGAAGATATCGAAGATGAGCATGACGAAGCCCAGGCACCAAACGAAGTTCCACTGCGTCACAGCCCCTTTCTTGGACGCGTGGAAGAGCTTCGCAATGCGGATACGCACACCCCTACATCAAACAATTCCAGCTTCTCCTCCTCCGTCGACCTTTTCCAATGGCCTAGCTTCGACTCCGGTAGCGAAGGCCTACTATTAAGTCGAATGCAGAGCGCGGAAAGCAATCGGAGTGGACGAGACCCCTCTGTACGCACCCGCGACTTTGCGTCCTCGCCTTCTATGAGAACAGCCAGCCCCGAGCAACTCCAGTCCGAAGATACCATTAGCACGAAAGGTCTTAACAGGCAGATCACTCTGGTGGAAGGGGAGGTCGTCCGTCCACGTCCTCTGTCGCCGTCTCGTGCGCTTACCGCTGACGAGGCTTCCGTACCGCCGCTTCCGGGTCATTTGCCCAGTAGGTCTTTGCCTGGGTTTAGGAAGCTTGTCATTCTTGGTAGGCAGCGGCAGGGTACATTCTGAATGATCTGAGCTGGCCCTTTTGCCTGGGTGGTGCGGCTTCTGCGCTCAGTACATGGAGCAAATTTCTGTAGCATTGCAAGGGGATATTGGGTCCCTTCCGAGTTCCTACTTTCAATATAGGATTACCCGCAAGAGGATATGCTAGCTATCCAGCTGTTAGTTTCAGGTGGCCGGACTGCCACTGCTGCACCATCTCACCCTGGTGATCCCGAAAACGCTCCAGGGCAAACGCCCAGAGGGTGATGCATATATGCAGGAATCATACTTTATGAGCATAAATACTGGGGTGTATGAAGGGATTCCTCATCTTACATGCAGTGTGGTCAGCATCCTTGTCTGTAGATCCAGCCGCAAATGCAGGTGAAGTCTGGGGCCCCTCCTCCCCGGCCTTACTATAATCATTCATTTGGGCTCCAAGCACGTCTGGTATAAGGTCGTTCATTTCTTGTCACCTTGATAAATCGAAACCACGATATACTTGACATCCTCCTCATCGCTTGATTGTCATTGAGTTCGTACAGTACCAATGCCCGGAAATGCAGCCCTACAGCGTCACCTCCACTTTCCGCTCGAGGGCTGCGGATGCGGATCGCCTCGCCAAGTCCCGGACAGGCAGGGGTGCCGACACAGCTGTCAATAAATGCACCGAAACGGCAAGAACATGGCGCCCTAAACACTAAAACACTACCGGTATTGGTATGGCCGAGCAGCTAATCACAGCTAACCGCGGCTACCGTGGCACATACGAGCTGTAGTCATTGCTAGTGTCAGGAACGGCTGAGGTTTGGCATCCCTGCACGACTGAAGGCTCCGACGCTTGCTCGAGATGTGACGGGAGCCCCGGACTCCGATGGAAGGCGGTATGGGATGCGCTGATCCGCGTCATTGAAGTCACTATCTTATAACTCCCGTCACTTGTAAGCTGCGTTCGTTCGAGGGGAAGCTGGAAGGGATATAATGGAATATTCTCCGTGCGTGTGGGACTAGATCTGAGGTCGCTGGTTTCAGTATCGAACTACATTGGCTTTCTCCTGGGTACATAACTTACGGGTATTTGGGTAAGGTATTTTGCGAAGACAGGCTTTCTAGGCTACCACATACATGTACCGCTGATGCGCTGCTCACATGCCCTTTGCCACCGCCGTTGCGCTCACGCCGGTCGGCTGCGATAGTCAGAGCAGACGTAAACGCAGCTCGTCGCAGATCAAGATTGTGGTTACTGAGCGCCCACCCAGCGTAGCCGAAGGTACACCGAGGCGTAGTACAAGTACGAGTATGTCGGAGGTCTCGGTGGTCTCGGCCTCTCCTAAGGCCATGGTGAATGGAGCGCATCCCGACACCAATGGGGATGCGGCGACGAATGGCCACGAGCCAGAGGAGGCGCCATCACGCGAAGAGAAGCTTATAGTTGGTGTCGATTTCGGGACGACGTATTCTGGGTAAGACATGGCAACGGATTTGGCTGCGCCGCCACTGACAGTGTGGAAGGGTAGCTGCAGTGTACAGTGCGACTCCAGATGAGATCGACATCATAAAGAAGTAAGTGACACTTCCACGACTACACACGATCTTTCCCATACTAAGCGATCCTAGCTGGCCCGGAGGAAACGGCATCACCTCCGACAAAGTACCAACAGAGATCTCCTACGACCTTGCCCAAACAAACGGGAACGGACCGCCATCAGATCGCACACCCGAGCAAGGCAATGGTTTTCCAACGCCCGCAAAGGTCAAATGGGGTTTCCAATTCAAGCCCGAAGAGCCCCGCCTGCGCTGTATCAAGCTCTTCCTCGACCGCAACCAGAAACTACCGCATTTCGTCTCACCGCTCGACACAGCCGCCCAGCTACGAAGATGCGACAAGACGGTCATGGACGCGGTGTCGGACTATCTCACGCAGATCTACAACCATACAATGGAGACGCTAACGCGGAGGTATGGGGAGTCATTCATGACGACCACGAAGGTCGAGTTCGTGCTCACTGTGCCCGCCGTCTGGTCTGATGCAGCGAAGAACGCGACGCTGCAGGCGGCCGAGAGGGCTGGGATGGGGAATAGGCATGAGTTGCAGATCATCAGCGAGCCGGAAGCGGCGGCTTTGTACACGCTCAAGACCGTGCAGCCCAAGAACCTTACTCTCGACGACAACGTATGCCGTACTCGTCCAACACCATGTCTCCCAATGCTGACATGTCTAGTTCGTGGTTTGCGACGCCGGCGGCGGCACCGTCGATCTGATTGCCTACAAAGTAACGTCGACGTCGCCACTCCGTGTTGAGGAATCAGCAGTGGGTACTGGCGGACTGTGTGGATCCGCGTTCTTGAACTACCGGTTCGAAGACCACGTCCGCGCGCGCATAGGCGCGGAGCGGTACAAGTCGATGCGCGAGAAGAAACCCAAGACGTGGATGATGGGCCTCAAGTACTTCGAGGAATTCGTCAAGCGCAACTTCAACGAGGAAGACCACCAGGAGATCAACGTGCCCTTTCCCGGGCTCTCGGATGACGAAGAGGCGGGGCTGGAAAGTGGGTTTTTGACTATGACGGCGGCGCAGGTGAAGGCTATCTTCGACCCCGTTATTAATGATGTCGTGGCGCTGCTGGAGGGTCAGGTCGATGTGATCAGAGAGAAAGGCGGACATGTGTCTGGCATTATATTGGTTGGAGGGTTTGGTCAGTCGAATTACCTGTATAATCGGCTGAAGGAGCATTTCAATACGGATCCGCCGCCTGCGTACAGCGAGCGGCCGACACATGAGGTACTGCAGCAGACGCATTCAAGCGTTGAGGTTATGCAGCCGCTGTATGCGTGGACGGCGGTGGTGCGCGGTGCGGTGCTGAAGGGCGTGGAAGGGAGCATGGTCATGAGTAGGAGGAGTCGGTGGCATTATGGCACGAGTTATGCGACGGTCTTTGATGAGGCCAAGCATCCTATCTCGGCCAGATATTGGAGTCCGCTGTGGGAGCGGTGGATGATTTCGGATCGGATGCAGTGGCATATCGCAAAGGTATGCACGCCTCGTTCCCTTCTGCATCGAGAATTTGCATTGTTGACGTAAGACAGGGCACCTTGATATCGCCCGATACGCCAATCTCGTTCCACTACACCCGCAACTTCCGCCCTGGACAGTCTCTCATCGTCGAGGACGATCTGATAGCATCGGACGCGGAGGGAGCGCCAGATGCGTTCGGAAAGGATCTCATCAATGTCTGTACCCTGAAGACTGATCTTAACACGGTACCACGGTCACTCTTCACGCGTCTCACGACAACGAAGGGCGTGGAATTTGACAACTTGGACTTTGAGTTGCATATGAAGATTGAGAGCGCAAATCTGGTGTTTGAGCTAAGGGTTGATGGTGTCAAGTATGGCAGCGTGCAGGCTGAATTCCATTAGGAGGTTCAGTGACTTGTTCTGGTTGTTCTTAAGCTGGGACATGGCTGCATTCTTGGTACGGCTATTCCGTACCTCCCATATTGATGATACATGCTTCTCATAGCGGTAGGGAGGATGGGGACGAAGGACAACGAGTGACGAAATGATCGAACCATCTGAGCACATCTATTCGAATGCATCGGCGTGTTGAAGCAATGGGGCATATGCGAGTCTAATTCTTCAGAAATTCCTTGGGTAGCACGAAGTAGAGTGAATTGATGTGCTCTGATCAATCAATTTACGGGTGCACGTGCTCACGCGACGTGAATCTTCTCCATGATCCAACCGCGATCCGGGTCTTATCGATTGCCTAGCGCTAGGCTGCAACGGTCGCCTTCATGTTCCCTTGCACTCTCGCCACCCTCTCGACACACCTTACGCTTCTCTGAAACAAAGAAATCCAGAATACAATCGCTTGCTGATATCACACGCCATGTCTGGCCGTCGAGGAGGAAATCGCATCCGCGGACCGTGAGTCATACATGTATGCTTGCGATACAGGCACTTCAGATGCGCTAACACTTAAGCAGACAATCAGCGCTGACTGACTTCCTCGCTGCGAACAACATCTCTGCGCAGCAGATCAGAGACGACTATGAGCGCCGCCGTCGCGAGAGTGAGCAGGATGCTCAAGCCGCCGGTGAAGGTTCGTCAACAGCCGTTCAAGACGATGCAGGGGAGGTAGCAGCAGCTGTCGCAGCAGCGGAAGAGGCGGCAGAAGCGGCAGCGGAAAACACAAGAAAGCGAAAGAGGAACGAGAAAGAAGCTATAGAGAAAATCAAGAAGGGGAAGGCGAAGAAGCAGAAGAAAGGAAAGAAGGCCGATTCGGACGACGAGGACGGTGACTACGATGATGGACTGGGAAAAGAGATGTACTCCAAGTCGAGACCTGCGCCTGGCCAGTTTGAGCATTGCGAGATTTGCAATAAGCGCTTCACGGTCACACCATACAGCAAAGACGGTCCGGATGGTGGACTGGTATGCACGCCGTGCGGGAAAGAGTTAGCGAAAGATGCGAAGGCCGAGAAAAAGGCGGTGGCGAAGAAGCCGGCAGGAAGGAAGAGGCGCAAGATTGAAAGTGATCGCTTAGACGGCGTTCTGCACAACGGTTCCAAGACCCTGCAGCAGCTGTGCATCGAAAAGGTCGCGAAGCATCACGATGATATTGAAGAGTTCGGCGATATGCCACAGTCGATTCTGGACAGGTTGGGGGAGATCTTTGCTAAGAAGAGGGTACTGAACCCAAGGACTCTAAAGCTCTTTCTGCGGCCTGACCTGGATGGCGTCGCTGTCCATGATGCTGCATATCTGGAGGTGGAGGACTATGAGCAGATGTTCGCAGTCTCACCTCATGTGCGTAAGGTGGTACTCCGCAATGCTTGCCAGCTGAAAGATGCTGGTGTGGAGTACATGCTGGAGAAATGCGACAATCTCGAATACATCCAGCTCTATGCTGCCAACCTGGTCACGGAAGAGGCTTGGTACAAGCTCTTCCAGAGATACAATGAGAAGCTCAAGGCGGTCAAGTTGCAATGGCTAGATGCTGCATTCGAGGATGAAGCCGTGGAGGAGATGGTTCGCAGCTGCCCGAACCTGGAGCGCGTCAAATTCAAGCTCTGTCGCCGCCTGGGCCAAGACACTCTTGCACACCTCTCCCAGCTGAAGCACCTCAAACATCTATCCCTGCAGATCAAGAACCCCGTCGAATCTGACTCTCTCATCTCTCTAATCCAATCTGTAGGACACAACCTCCAAACCCTCTCCCTCGAGACCTTCCTAGACGCCGACGACGCCGTCCTCCAATCCATCCACGATAACTGCACAAACCTCAGCAAACTCCGTTTCACCGAAAATGACACAGCCACAGACGCCGGTTTCACCGCTCTCTTCACAGACTGGAAGAACCTACCCCTCACCTTTGTCGACGCAAACTCCACCCGCGACGTCGATAACAACAACCCCCATGGCCCTGACGATCCTATCGGTCTTGCATCCAACGGCTTTAAAGCACTGATGGCGCACTCGGGCTCCACGCTGCAGCACCTCGACATAGCGTCCTGTCGTCACATCTCCGGGTCCGCATTCATGGACGTCTTCAACGGCTCCACCATCTATCCGGCGTTGGAGACTCTGAACCTGAGCTTCTGCAACGTGGTCGATCAGCACATTGTGGCCGGGATCTTTAAGAGCTGTCCCGCGTTGAAGAAGATCACGGCGTTTGGATGCTTTTACATCCTCGATGTGGTCGTGCCGAGGGGGGTTGCGTTGATTGGCGTGCCCAAGGCGCAGGATGCTATTGAACAGATTGGCGTGGGAGTGGATGTTGAGGGGGCGTTGGGGTTGATGAGGGAGATTGCTGCGTTTTAGGTGAAGGTTCACGGATGGAGATGATTTTCATGATTCCCTTGATTTGCATGCTAAGGCTGGGTTTTGCGACGGGGAAAATGAATGGGTATATTGCGTTTTTAGCTAACTTGCAATGCGGCCGTTCGTTCTTCCCTTCATTTGAAACTCCTTTCCCCCAAACCCATGCTTGACAAATCGATGCACCATCACTCGATACGTGTCCCGTTTTCGGCCGTCAATTTACCCTTCACTCACCATCCTCCGCACCTTCTCCAACAAAACCCCACTCTCCCTGCCCAACTTCCTCTGCCCATTCCGTCCCCCCGTCCTCGCCTTCGCCATCGCGCGCCGAAACCTTTCCCTCTCCTCCAACTTCTGCTCCCGCTGCCTCGCCGCCTCTTCCCGCGCCACCCGCCGCGCCTCAGCCTCCTCTTTCTTCCGCTGCGCCTCCTCATACTCGTGCTTGAACGGCATCGGCTTTGCTTGTTTGGGCCGGCGCTCGCGCCGTTCTCGCGGTTGGCGGAGGACAGGCTCGGGCTCGGGCGTGGGCGTTTTGCCGTCCATTAGCTCTTGCCGCGAGGGGTGCGGTGTCGTGGTGGGCTCGGGTACGGGGGCGGCGGCGGCGGTGGGGGAGGCGGAGCGAGAGGGCGAGTAGAGGGCTCGGGAGGGCGCAGAGTCGCTTTGGGCTTTCACTTTGGCGTATTCTTTCTTGAGCTTGGCTTTTTCGATCAGGGTTTTCTTGATCTTGAGGGCTGGAGGACGTTAGTGCTGGAATGCGAGGGATGTGGATGGGTGTGCAGGTATTGGGGTCCGAGGAGCGCTGTGTTTGCGGCGGTGACTTCTTGGTGCAGGAATGTTGTTCATCCTACCTTTTCGTAGCCTCGTGCCGTCTGGGAGGTTGTCTGGGCCGACCTTGAAACCGCCCTTCCGCTTCTTCGCGTGTCGGTCCTCCAGACCTGCCTCTTCTCTTGATCTTTTTATTGGTCCCATTTTCTCTGCTCTTTCGACCCTAGTTTGCGAGATATTGGCGGCGTGTACTGCAATATGTCCTGGTCTGTGGGCTAGCCTCTCACAATCCTCAAGGATACCTCCACGCCGTGTTGTAGGATGTCGTTATACAGGTGGAAGATTCGGCGCATACAAGACCACAGATAGTAATAGAGGGATTTCGGGAAAAGACGCGGCTAGCGGGACCCTTTCCCCAAACCTTTGCGCACTGACGTCGGCAGAGATGGCGATAAGATTGCAGGCACAAGTGACAACTCTAACGGCGAAGGCACAACTCCACATTGGCATCAGATGACTCGATGGCTTCGCATCCGCACTTTCGACTCTCTGCCCTGCCGCTTTCACTTTCCTCTGACATCCGACAACACATAATACCTCTTGGCCTTTGTACCGCAGCCTTGGATTTCCCGAAACCCCCTTTGTATCATCACCTGCATCCGCCCAGCGCTTGGGCCTGGACTTTGCTTCTCCGCTGTCGGTATTACTCACACTCGACTTGTCTTGCACCTTGATTTCGCACGAGCATACCGAACTTCTTTGACCTGTTTCGATACACCGGCTCTCAAAACGTCTCCACAACTCCGGTAGCTAACTTCCGGCGCTTTGAAGGCTGCATTCACACCTGAGATATTTGGACTGCAATATACTATCCTGGGCGGCTCAGGGCTTTCGGGGAGGCCCTGGGCTGAAGAATGCCCATCCATAATGACTACCTCGCCCACCGACCGGCACATGGCACCAGGCAGGGGAGAAATGAGGAGATGGAGCATCAGAAGGAGCAAGTGGCGGACACAGAAGGAAGGACCAGCCCGACGAGCATTTTCAACCCGTTCTATACCGGGCGTCCACGCACACCTGTGAACGGAGGGATGCCCGGAACGATCGATAGGCAGAGAATTATCAACAGGATAAAGAGCGGGGAAAGGCAGACACATAGTCCTGTTCGCCCACCTTCCTATGAGTCGCAGCCCTCATACACTTCCTCGCAAGAAGTCCAAGAAGATGGCTCGCCTGCAGGTCTCCTTCCTTCTCCTGTGTTTGAGAGACGTGATCAGCCTCGAAAGGATGAGATCTCCGGTAACCTTGCATCTGGGATGGAGATTCTTCGCCCACGGTCTGCGCTGCACAAGGGAGATTTTCGCGATGAGCAGAACGACTCCTGGAGATATGACAGTTACCGGGATTCTCCTTACCCGCGCAAACAAGAAGTTGAGACGCCTGTGTCGACTTCTCCTGTAGCACCTTGGCACGCTGATTTCCCACGCATTGCTCGTCGCCACTTTCATAGCGAAGCGCAACCCGCTACGTCTCCTTTCGCCGGAGCGACACCTGGGCGGCCCCGAGCAGTGTCTCAGGCCAACTCTATATCGGGTAGTTTCACGTATCAGCCCCCAACAAGCCCGCTGGTATATCAGGCAAATGCTGCAGACATTCCGGACGGCAAGCCTTTCAGACGCAGATCGCCAAGTCCCGAGAAGAATCGAAGATACACCTTTTCGCCTCGGTCTCTCCAGAATTTTGATCCTGCTTTCGACTATCCTGCATCAGCCAGGTACAACAGAAACCGGCCTCTACCATCCATTCGCCGAGAAGGAACATTCCCTTACCAAGCACACCAGCCGCGCCGTTTTGTAACCCACTTCAACAGCCTCCCACATACCCCTGTGCCTGGTCAGCGTAGACCGTCTATCTCGGATGGCTCCCCTTTGCATCACGCACCAATGGTCGGCTCGTACGAAGAGTCTATCTTACGGGGTCGCATGTCAACCACGCCTTCAAGGCCGTTGAATTTCGTGGCTCAGATCGGTGTACTAGGAAAAGGAAACTGCAAGCCGAGCCTTAAGTGTCCGCCGCACGTGACGGTACCGTTTCCTGCAGTCTTCTACAGCTACGCATCACATCAACCTCAGGCAACCTCGGCTGATGCTCAGCCTAGTCCGTACGTTGGGCTTGTTGACTTGGAGCACTCCTTGCAGAAGCCAGAAAAGAGGGATAGTAGTAGGCGAAGACGCCATCACGAGGGAAGAGAGCATGATGCACGTTCCATATTGCATTGCCAAGCGAGCCACGAAGGCGGGCATGAAGACGAACAGCACAGGCAAAGGAGGCAACAAAAGCGCAAACGGCGATCGGAGTCTCCCAAAGAGCCGCCAGGAGGCGCCTACCGTATCCCACAGCAAGGCCAGATTCAGATCGTTATCAAGAACCCTAACAAAACAGCGGTGAAATTGTTCTTGGTACCCTACGATCTCTCGGATATGGAACCTGGTCAGAAAACATTCATACGCCAGAGAAGCTACTCCGCAGGTCCGATCATTGATATGCCTGCCGACAGTCGGAAGAACTTTGGTACCGATCGACCGGAAGCTTCGCTTTGTGCGACCTCTGACCCGAAGGACCGACCAATGCTTCGGTATCTTGTCCATCTACACATTTGCTGTCCTGCGAAGGACCGTTATTATCTATACAAGAGTATTCGCGTTGTCTTTGCGAACCGCGTGCCGGATGGCAAAGAAAGGCTACGCAACGAGGTGCAGATGCCTGAGCCAAGGTACTCCGTCTACAAGGCCAGCAGAGACTCCAATGTGGGGTTGGCGCCACCTCAGGCAGATGTTTCTCATAGGCGGAGGAGCGCAATTATTTACCCTTCAGATGCCTTTTTCGGCGACCTCGGTGATCAGACACCACAGGTTGGCGAGCATGAGCTGCTGAATACCGCGGCCAGCTCTTTCCCATACGGTGGAAGCTATCAATTTCCTCAATCAGCGCAGTCTCAGTCACGGGCCTACCAAACCCAGAACACACCAGCTCTGGATTCCAGACCTGGCAGCAAGGGATCCGGCGATCGAATGGACTTTGATAGTCTGCCACCCGACGACTACCAATCCCTGACTTCGCCTACCTCGCCGTCCCAATACGTCAAGCTGGGCCGTCTGAGTCAACTTGCGAGCCGCTCTGGTTCGAGCACCGACGGTAGTTATGAGACGTTGAGCTTCTCACGGGAGAGCAGTCGCGAGCGTACCAATGGCCGGAGTGAGTCGCTGCTGTCTAGGAGATTAAAGGATCTGGAAGTGAAGAGTCACAATACGGACGGAGGGACTTTGTAATTTTCCCCATACGCGTACTAACAGGTTCTTTGCGTTGGCTATGGGTCGGTGGACCTTCTGATTTAATTTGCATGGAGTTTCAGCCACAGCTCCAGGAGAGCCTTTTTGCTTTACTGCTATATACCACATCCATTGAGTAGTTTCTCAGCTCTTGTTTGGATAGCTTGCTTCCTATAATTTGAATATAACATAACCCCACTTGCCTGCCAATGTGGTCCCTACGCGAACAGCACTATCGAGGAGAGCGCTTGCCTTAGCTCTCTCGTCTGCATATGCCTTGGCTCAGAATTAACCACCGCGGACTGAGATATGATTCATCTCGTTCATTGGTCCAAGATGCTGACTCTCGAAGTAAAATATGCGGCATCCGCGGCCGCCGGATCTAACGGACTTACAGGACAAAGTGTCCTGACATCACAGGGACCATCAATGTCGTAGGTAGGTACATATAATCATTCCCAATCCGCACCTTCATCAATGATTATTCAACTCAGGCATAAACCGCTCAATCAACACCGAACAATATCCAACTATACAAAAAAATGGCACCCCGCGTCTTCCTCATCACCGGCACCTCAACGGGCTTCGGCTACGAATACGTCAAACACGTCCTCTCCCGCGGCGACCACGTCGTCGCAACCGCACGGGACTCGAGCAAACTCGAATCACCACCAGGCGCTACAAAGGAAAACTACCTCGCCGTCGACCTCGACGTCACCAAGGAAGCCTCCATCACCGCCGCCTTCGACGCGGCACTGAAACACTTCCCCCGCCTCGACGTCGTCGTCAACAACGCCGGCTACGGGCTCTCCGGCGAGTTCGAATCGCTCTCAGACGCCCAGATCCGCACCCAGATGGAAGTGAACTTCTTCGGCCTGCTGGCCGTGACGCGGCGCGCGCTCGAAGTCATGCGGACGCAGACGCCCTCGGGCGGGCTGGTGCAGCAAGTGACCTCGATCGGCGGCCAGCGCGGCGTGCCGACGTTCAGCATCTACTGCGCGTCGAAGTGGGCGGTTGAGGGGTTTACGGAGGCGGTGAGTCAGGAGCTCAAGCCCGAGTGGGGGATCACGGTGCAGTGTGTTGAGCCTGGAGGATTCAGGACGGATTGGGCGGGGCGGAGTATGGCGTTTGGGGAGAGGAAGTGTGAGGCGTATGATCATATTGATGCGAGGGAGGCAATGGGGAAGAGGAATGGGACGCAGGCTGGGGACCCGAAGAAGGGCGCGAGGGCCATGTATGAGTTGGCGACGATGGAGGATCCGCCGTTGAGGTGTGTTATTGGTAGTGATGCGTATAAGGCTATGGAGACGAAGTTGGAGGCGTATGGGAAGAATGTTAAGAGGTTTGAGGAGTTGAGTAATAGCACTGATGTGGAGGGGTATCAGAGGCCAGCGTAAGACAGTCGGGCTATTGGATTTGTAGATGAGTAGGAGAAGAAGCTAGATATTGTCTATATCGACATGACATGATAAAGATTATGAATTACAGCATATGGACGTTGTCAAGTGATGCACTATCCACATTGTATTTCCGGAAAATCGACCGAGATCGATATGACTTGCACCTCCTCCACTTGCTCATTGAAGAGCTGCAGCCTCTCCAAGAAGGAAAGGCTAGAAGTGAGTGCTCTTTTGTTCCGATTTGACTATGCCAACGCTCCGTTCCAAACGACCTCCTGGGATGGAGAGAAGCCCGGGCAAATCCTACGATCTGCATCGCTGGGTACCTTACTGTAGTGATAACTAAGAGAAATTAACTCACCTCTTAGGGGACCTAAAAGATTGAGGAGAGGATGTCTGCCCCGAGTTGTTATCATGTTAATAGTTATTCAATTTGCCAAAATCGATATTTGGCTCTGTAGGTGGACCCGCAACACAAGCCCTGTAGTAGACGCCAGAACACCCGATGCTCCTCATATGCAGCGCTTGCAGGAAGCAATCAAAGCAATGCCCTTCGCCCACTCTTCCTAATCTTGTCATCTAATCGTTCCACCTATCATACCCTTTCGATCCAGCCACCAACTTCCACCTAGTCAAGACACTGGAACAGCTGGCTGATGCTCTCACCGTGATGGTTGCGGCGAATAGCTTCGGCAAGCAGGTTGCTCACATCTAAGACAACGAGCTTGCGGCAGCCACGCCTCTTCTCTTCTGGAATTGGGAAAGAATTGGTTACGACTATGCAGTCGATCTCGTCGCAATCTTCCAATTCCTGGAGAGCATCACCGCCGAAAAGGCCGTGAGTGGCCATGCAGTAGACCTTCGTCGCACCACCCCTCTTGACGACGGTTTCAGCTGCAGCAATCCAAGAGCCAGCCTTGTCGATCATATCGTCGACAATGAAGACAGGTCGGTCGCGGACATTTCCGACAAGAGTAATTGTAGTCTCGAGTTCTGGGTCCTGGAGCGCTTGTTCTTCCTCGTCGTCGGACGCGGTGGCATCACCACTGCCGCCGATGCCGTGGTCATATTTGTAAGATGATGCGGTAGACATGTAGGAGTTGATCATGTTTTCTGGGGGGTCATCATCGGAAGAGCGGCGCTGTTGGAATTGCACCGAGGATGACATTGCGGATATGGACGGCGATGGGTAGTCGTCGTCCACAATGTGCCCGTGGATGAGACGACCGGTGATGACATCTCTAGCACGCTGTAGATGGTCAGCAATGGATTGATCATTGAGGAGTGGGGGAGCAATACCTCATCCGTGTAGGCGTCCTCGCTTTCGGCATCTGATGCCTCGTCTGACGGTGGCTGAGTTGTTGCTATAGCAGTATGGACCCGTACTAAAGCGGGGAAGCCAGCGGGGCGACCGGATCCGGAAACTGAGTTGGCTTTAGAGCTATCTGGAGA
Organism: Zalaria sp. Him3; assembly: GCA_027923365.1. NCBI lineage: Eukaryota > Fungi > Ascomycota > Dothideomycetes > Dothideales > Zalariaceae > Zalaria > Zalaria sp. Him3. The sequence goes on along the minus strand of BPUN01000008.1, from coordinate 220,910 downwards.
ATCGGGGTGAGATGCCTGGGCAAGCGGGCTTGATGGTGTGTAGGTCTCGCCATTAACGAGGCGATTCGCAACACTAGGAGCCAGCGTAGTAGCTGGCGCCCTAGACCGAGTGGGACGCCTCGGCCTGTGCGGTGTGCGTTGTGTGTCGTCCTCCTGGCTTAGTTGCTGCGCTTGATCCAGCGCAAAATCGTGCTCGATAGGCGCGGCATTGGCAGGCTCGTTAGGGTATATGTGTGCTTCTGCGTCCGTTTCCGCATCTGGCTGTGTCTCAGCTGGGCCGTCATTGTTGAAGCTGTCCAAGATCACACTGTTGAGCATGCTTGTGCCCATGTGTGGTCTTCTCCTGTCCGTGGTCACAATGCCAAAGCTAAGCTTCAAAGCATCGGCCAGCGAGGTGACACGCTTGGTACCACCAGGGTTCTTGCTGACCACCACAGCACTTTGCCAGTCCTTCACATGCATCCTTATCCATCTTGCAAGTATAGGCTCAGCGACCAGGTTATCAACAGGGCACTTGAAAAAGCCCTGCATCTGGCTCGCATGGAGATCGATGGTGATGACATGGTTGACGCCTGCGACGTGCATGAGGTTGGCAATCATCCGTGCGGTGATGGCTCCTCTATGAGCCTTCTTCTTAGACTGGCGAGAATAAGGGAAGTATGGCATGACAGCTGTACACTCGCTTTAGCTGTTGTCACGCGACCCGGCGCAGACAGAGTGGGTGTTACCAGTAATGGACTTTGAAGAGCCTCCTTTGCAAGCAGATATCATGATAAGCATTTCCATGACATTGTCATTGATTCTGACTTGTCAGCGGAGTCCCACCAAGTGACGGGTTCCCCTACTTGCTGCTGCCACTCTGGACGATGAAGACATCCTGATCGCGGACAGAGGTTTCTGCACCGAGGCGTCAGCCTTGCCATGACGAGCAGATCTGGTTCGCCATACTGATCTCGACACTTGTTTCCCCATTGGCGAACTTCCTAAGCTCGACCTTGTCGGGTTTCCTGCCGAGTCGCTCGCAGACGGCATCGGTCAAGGCCGGATGCGATGAGCCGCCGAAGACGCACGTTTGCCGCATGTTGAATGGTATATTAGGTCAATGAGTATTATAAGATTAGGATCATTGCGTGGAAAGAGGTTGTGATTGCTTTGCACCCCTCGGTCAAAGAAGGTGGGGTTGCAGTAACACATAGTAGAAACAAAAAATATTGGACATGTGAAGTCGTGAACATGGCCCGTGCGTCGAAGCTCAAGTGGGCAGGCAGGTAAGCGTCCTCCACCACTCCTTGCAGCACGAGCGACACATGTCAGCTCAGTAGGTGAATGCCTCTTCCAACCATATTTCTTTATTTGGACATGCTCAACATCTCCCACTGTCTCTGGCTCTGTTCGATGATTCACCTTCTTCAAGGGTGTAGAAGTCGTCACCACAGCCGGGCGTTATGTACCTATGGTATAGAACATGACTCGCAACGCACCTCCACACAAGCACTTTATTGGTACCTTATGACCACGGTAAACCAAAAGCACGTCGAAGGAGGAGCCTCAGTGCCGTCAATCCGACTCAGATCCGCATCTAAGCCCATCCGTTATCATCTAGCAGACGCTCAGCCATTGCCAAGAACTCGATCCTATGGATTTCGGGCCGTACAGTGGCTTAGCAGACGAAAACGAGAGAAATATATACGAACCCTCCTTATAGTTCGTTTGTAGATATAAGAACAAGTAGGTACAAATATCAATAGATCTCGAGTCCCGTGTAAGCATACAGTAAAGGTACCTGACCGAAATCATACGTTGTACCAAGCCCACCACCACCATGACCACCTCAATCTACGACCAACTAACCAAAGCCTCTGATCGTAACGCCGCCCTCTTACACACCCTCTCAGAAACAGCCTACGCGCCTCCCGCGCTCTTCCAACAAAAAGCCACCATAAAAGACCTCGAAACCCACATCTCATCCACATCCCACCTCCTATCCCAACTCGAACAGAAAACAAAATCCGAGCTCAAAGACCACCAGAAATACGCCGACAGCAAGATCCGCCGCTTCGCCCACGGCCTAGGCGGGTCGAAGGGCAAACAGCGCTTTGTGGAGAAGGCGGAGAAGGAGGAGCGCGAGTTCACGGAGGCGTGGCAGAAGGAACGCGAGACCCGCGACTGCAAAGACGACCTGGAAAGGCAGTTGCGGGAGGCGCGGGAGACGGAGAGCGGGTTGGAGGAGGAGACGAGCAGGAATGAGCTGGCTCAGAGGGAATTGGATGAGTTGTATGATGGGATCTTTGCAGGGCCCACGCCGGAGTTTCCGGAGGAGGATGTGAGGGAGGAGAATGTAGAGGGTGCGAAGGCGCAGTACGAGGATGTGGAAAGGCAGCTGGGGATGGAGAAGCGTGCGTTGGAGTGTTTGGAGGGGGCAAGAACGACGTATGGGCACGCGCTCAAGGCCGTGCAGTCAGCGTTGTCAATGTCGAGAATGGATATGTTTGGTGAGTTGTGGCAATTTACGAAGAGAGGGAAGTAGACTAATTCAAGCTTAAGGTGGTGGTATAGTGACTGACATGCTGGAACGAAATGCGTTATCACAATGTCAGACCTTGGTATCACGCATGGAGCGTGAAGTCGAGGACGCCAGAAGGATTCAGCCGGCGATTGGCTCCTTGGGATCCGTCGAAGTCGCTCACGGAAGCATAGTGAGCGATGTGCTGTTCGATAACATCTTCACAGATATGGCATTTCACGGGAAGATCCAGAATACGGACACCCAACTTAGGTGGGCCGGGGAGAGACTCGAGGAAGAATTATCGGCTGCTCGCCACCGGCTTGCTGAACTTACTACGAAACAAGATCAGGCCGGTGATATTCTCAAGCGAGCAAAGCAACAATTACAGCGAGTAAGAAGCGAGGCTTTTCAGACCTCAGCAGGCGCTGCCCCGTCGTATGAAGCTGCGCCGGCATACCAAGCAACAGGATCTTATACCCGAGAAATATCCGAGAAATCAGTAATCGGCACGTAGAGGCTAGGTGAGTGTACGGTCTATCAGTAGAATGTCTGCATGCGTTGGTATGGTACATAAATCGATTCTACATTGCCAATAATGCACAATCGCTCCGTTTCTTAGGTTTCGCGCATCATGATATTTACAACCTCGAAATAACAGCGTCGGCGTACTCGTGGGTCTTGGCCTTACCGCCAAGGTCACCAGTAATGGTCTAAGGAAGTCGTTAGCTCTCGGAATGCTGATGGAAGTTCCAATGTTACTCACCTTGCCCTCAGCCAGAACGCTGAAGATGGCGTTCTGGATCTTGGCGGCGTGCTCGCGCAGACCCATGTGCTCCAACATCATGATACTGGACAAAAGCAGGGCAGTTGGGTTGGCAAGACCCTTGCCAGCAATATCTGGAGCGGAACCGTGCACGGCCTCGAAGATGGAGCACTCGTCACCAATGTTTCCGGATGGGGTAAGACCCAGGCCACCGATCAGACCGGCGCACATGTCGGACAGAATGTCTCCGTACAGGTTTGGCATAACCAGGACCTTGTCGTTGTATGGAACTGGGTCGGTAACCATCTTCAAGCAGGTGTTGTCGAGAAGCTCAGCGTCGAACTCAACGCTTGGGTATTCCTTAGAGAGGTCGCGGGCGGTGTTCAAGAAGAGACCGTCGGACATCTTCATGATGGTAGCCTTGTGGACGGCGCGGACCTTGTTACGGCCGGACTCCATGGCGTACTGGTAGGCGAAGCGCAGGACGCGCTCAGAGGCATCGCGTGTAATGAGCTTGATGGACTGGACGACACCATCAACGACAACGTGCTCGATACCGGAGTACTCGCCCTCGGTGTTCTCACGGATCAGGACAGTGTCGACATTGTCGTATGGGGTCTTGTAACCAGCAATGGACTTGCAGGGTCTGACGTTGGCGAAGAGGTTGAAGGTACGGCGGAGAGTAAGGTTCAGGGAGACGTGACCCTTGCCGACTGGGGTCTGCTTGCGGTTAGCAGAGGAGGTTTTCGAGTTGTTCGGTATAGACATACGGCCAGTGGACCCTTAAGGGCGACGTAGTTGCGCTCAACACTAGCAATGGCCTCGTCTGGGATGACGGTCTTGCCGTCCTTGAGCTGTGGGGTCACGTCGACGGACTCCCACTTGATTGGTACATTGGCAGCAGAGAAGATGTCCTTAACGGATTGCGAGATCTCTGGTCCAATACCATCACCCTCAATCAGCGTAACGGCGTATTTGCCCTGATTCTCCAGTTAGCCAATGTCCCCAATCTTATTTCCATCTGCGCTCTGGATCCTTGTGTGTCGCGTACATCGTTGTGCTTGGTACCCTTGAACTTGGCGACCTTGTCGTCGGATGCGATGGCGTAAGTCCTCGACTGAGCCTGTAGTCGCGCCGTGTCAGTACGTCGGCCGTAAGACAATCGCTTGCGGAATGCGAGTGTACCTGGGTGAAGGCTGGTCTGAAAACTGGGCTTTGTCTGGAGGCCTGGCGCAGGCACTGCCTAGCGGGGGCGAAGGTACGACCGGCCAGCATCTTGAACAAGGCGCTTAGACTGAGAGGGGGATTGGGTATAGGAGAGATTGACGAGGACAAGACAGCGGTGATGATCTGGAAGCTTGTGTCGTCCCTTCAAAAGCAAAGCTACGCATGCGCTTAGGGTTGCCGGCTAGCGTCTCCCGCCGGCAATGCGAGACATCCCCGTTCCGTCCACCCAGCTCCGCGTTTACGTTGGCCGTTGCAGACCGCGTCTCTACAGCTGTACATTATTCCCACGCTTGCTCATGCGCCGAGCCTCCACGATGATTATGATATGATAACCTGAGCATTCCGGCTGCTTTAAACTCCACCCTTATAATTCACCATGGCTGCCGAAGTCGAGCGCCAGTTACTGAACCACTACAAGCTTACCAGCCTATACCCTTCGGAATGGCCTGACCGCGAGGACGAGAGTGATGAAGAGTCGGAAGATGAGGCTCGTGGGGCAGTGTCGCCAGGTGCGCCTATGTCGCCACGCAGCTCAAAGATGCGCTTCCCAGCGTTTGGGAGGCACGCAAGTATACTGTCAAGCGGATCGAGTTCGCAAAACATAGGCAGTACGGTGCAAAAGGATGAGCCTGATCCACTGGGAATGGTGTCTAGCGTGGTACAGCAATTGCGGAGGCAAGGTCTGCCAGTAGAGGACGATCTAAAGCTCCGTAACCGCTTCATGCTATCATCTACCACTTTCTCCCCAACCTTGTTCCTGTCGCAGGTCCACCAGACAGCTTCTACCGAATCCCTCCTTCAAGGTCTAGACTTCCTCTCCCGCTCGATCGAACAGAAGTCTGCATCTCTGAAAGTGTTGGTTGAATCTAATTTCGAGCGCTTCGTCCGTGCAAAAGCCACGATCGACAATGTGTACACAGAGATGCGCGCCCAAGGCTCCGAGACTCCAGCTGAGCCAACAATATCGCAATCACTTCGCAGACCGCATTCGAGGCATCAGAGTAAGAGCCACTTCCGCAACACGAGCGGCGCATTCAGTGCGAAGCCACCGTCTGCTGAGGGACGAAAGAAGAATGCGCTCACGAAAGAGAGTGAATATGGAGTACAGGGTATCAAAGCGCCATTGATCGAGCTCGCAGTTAAGGCTGAAGAGGTCTGGGGTCCTGCGCTAGGAGGAAAGGAGAAAGAAGAAGGGCTAAAGGGTACACTATCCTTCTTGGAAAATAACAAATCATTGTTCCAGACTGGCGCCGTCATACAGGACAGTATCAGAAGGCGCGACTTTGATACGTTAGTCGAGGAATATCAAAAAGCGAAACGTTATGCGGACGATGCGAGGAACATGGCCGATAGCGCCGCACGGCAGGATCAGGCTCTGACGGACCACCAAATACATCAGATTCTAGTGACCGCAAGGGTATGGTCAGATGTAGAAGAGCAAATCACAGCCTTCAAACGAGATTCTTGGAGGCATCTGTCGGACAGTCATGCGAACCGGGAGATAGCGTTCAACGACGAAAGAAGGGAGCTGCATATGGAGCTGATTGCAGTACTGCTTCAACTAGGCGTTGACGACAACCCAATCATGGTCTGGCTCTCAGGGCGGCAAGCAGACCTCAAAAACAAGTTCACGAGGACATTCGACCGAGCCAGAATTGAGATTGAGGTGTTGCGACGCCGCCTTGCTGCAGCAAACGCACCCAGCCTTCATCTTCTCAAGCTTCATCTTCAGTCCGTTAGTCAGGGTAGCAACGGCAGCCTTGACACACCAAAGGTTTTGGAATTCTGGGACAGGTTACAAAGCGCAATGGGTAGCTTGCTTGCGCTTCAGGGTGGCCTGCTTGGTGAAATTGCGGACTTTTGGGAGACTGCACAGTCATTCATGAGCGGAAAAGCTCAGCAATCCTTCCCGGCTGCCGTGTTCAACTCACCTCCCGCAAGACGCCATCTCGAACTACCAGCCGAAAGCGTGCAGCAGTTACACTCGGATGCAGCAGAGCTTGTCACATTGGTACGGGAAAGTATCTACTCCTTCTTCGCAGATCCTCCTGTCGAAGATATTTCGGCGCTGTTCTCACCGATTCCGCCAACGCCTATTACGCCTACCTCCGCGCTCACGACTCCCAAGGACCAACGAAGCTTCAGCTTCGATGTTAACAACCTGCCACCACCCTCCCCTAGCCGTGGCGAACCATGGGAGAAATACGCATTTTGGGCTCCATTTGCGAACAGCTTGAGCGGGGCAAACTGCCTCAGCAAAGTCTTGATACTTGTCGGGACGGCAGCTAGCGAGCTTGCGTCGCTGTCAGTCGTGAGAGAAAATCACCGCTTGAGCGAGTCTCTCAAAGCCCTTGTTGGCGCCGTGCGTGAAAGAAGTGTGCAAGCAGTCTGCGCTGCGTGGAACACTGATGCCGAAAAGTGCAAGGTGCTCGAGGACTGGACACGTAATCCCGAGAGACGAGATCTCACAAACATGCCTGCCCGCTTCCAGGCATTCGAAGAGACCATTCTGGGGAACATGCAGAAGATACTGTATCTATCAGATGCGATGACCCGGTCCGACTCTGCTGATGTAGTAGTACCCCCATCAGCGAAGCTTCTGCAGATGGTTCGACATCAGTTCGTCACTAGTCTGTACAAAGCGCTTAGCGGCACAGTGGAAAACGCCGAGAAGAAAACAAGGCTGGACGATGCGGAGAATAGTGACCTAGATGGACTGACAATTCCAGCACGCGGGATCTACGAGTCGGATCCAAACGCCAGCACTGTCGACGCGACAGATAGAGTAAGTGAACACCACCGTCTCTCCCACATGAGACCAATCGCTAACAAAGCCGGCAGAGCGTCCGTATGCTACTCACACTGAGCAATCTCAATCAACTCCGCCGCGAAATCATACAACAGCTGATCACACAATTTGAGAACTCCTTCACTGTGAAGCTCACCGAAGAGCAGAAGACTATACGTGATGTGCTCGGACAAATAGATGCGCGTCTGTTCCAGTCCTACATCAAGCCCACCGTTGATCGTCTTTCATCCACAATCACCGCAGGCATCACCTCTTCCAGTTGGATTCCGCAGACGGCTCGTCCAACAAACGCCAAGCCCTATGTGTACGAGGTGCTGCTCACCCTTGTGCTCATCCACACCGAAGTCTCCACGACTGCAAGCACAATGACGAACCAAATCCTGTCCCACCTTCTCGATCAAGTGTCGTTGGCTCTGCTGTCTGCTTTCAAGCAGCGACCACATTACACACTTCCCGCGTTGATGCAGGCCACACTGGACGTCGAGCTTATCGCGCAAACGCTGAGTAACTACACCACCGAGCGGGCGTCGGAGACTCAGAGTCAGATCTACATGGTCTTGGACGAGCGCACCGACCAAGATGCGCGGATGAAATTGCAAGGTGAATTGCCAGAGATGAGGGCTGTGCTCAAGAAGCTGAGGGAAAGCACGAAGGGTCAGTTCGGATGCTTTAAGAAGGAAAGGAGAGGGCGGAATAGTGAGCGGCCTTCTTCGCGGGTATGATCGTCAGGTGTAAGCAGATAACATCAACAAAGATTCCAGATCTAGCCAGTGGCTCGTCTGCCGCAAAATAAGCCCAGGGACTTCTGACTCGTCTGTCAAACTTTACGCACACGCTGAGAAACCCGATGCGCTCACGCAGGCGGAAACCACGTATCAAACTGCACAAAGCCCTTCGCCCCCTCTCCAAACGCCTCCCCCTTGCCCGTCTCCTCCCAAAACCTCTTCCCTCCATCCGCCCCTACGGGATCGTCCTCCATGTCGAAACTCCTCCCCTCCGGCGCAATACAAACGCTGCGACCCTCAATTCCCTCATCACACGCCAGCCTCAACACCCCTTTCACCACATCCTCCACCGTCCCGACTTTGACCCCAATGCTCTGCACCATCCCTACCACATCCTCTATCATTGGGGTACGGATGAAAGCAGGTGCTATCATATTCGCGCGGAATGGGAACCCGATGTCCGCCTCGTGGTACCTAAGGGACTTGAAGATGCCGCGGACGCCGAATTTGGAGGCCATGTAGTCGGTGGCCAAGGGCTGGTTGACGTAGGAGGCGAGGCTGCCAACGAAGATGATATGCTTCTTGAACCCCAGAGATGAGGTGGTACTATGGTTGGAGGTGGCTTTGAAGTAGTGCAAGGCCAGCAGGGTGCTGTAATAAACCCCGACCACATTCACCTTGAGGATTGCCGTTGTGGGCTCGGGAGGGTCGGTGGAGGAGTTGGAAGATGTGGCGAATGCGGTGTCCAAGACGGTCTTGGAGTTTAGAAGGCCGGCTGCCGGGATTACGAGGTCCAGGGTTTTGTTGTTTGAGAAGGAGATGGCAGATTTGAAGGCAGCGGTTTGGCTGGCCCAGGAGGTTGTGTCGGCATGCTGGTATTGGGCACTATACGCCTGTAAGGAAAGATCACGCCTACAGAGGACTTAGGCGTACTGGTAACCTGAGGCCTGGAGTTCGTTGGCTAGACTGTTGCCGGCATCGTCCTGAATATCGGCAATGGTCACGTTGGCGCTGGGCGCGGAAAGTCAATTTTATGGGAGCAATAGTCTTACTGGTGTATCTTACCCAGCTTTTGCGAATGCCTCAGCTAGTCCCGCGCCGATACCACTGGCTCCTCCCGTGATAAGGACGCTTCTATCCTTGAGCATAGTTGCATCTATTGGTTTAGGAAAGTCTACCGGTTTAGGTGCCATGGTAACGTATAGGGAAGCTGTTCCGTACAGCAAATGACCAGGCGGTAACTTACAGCACTTATACTAGAGCGGGGCTGAGGTTCATTCTATAAACTGATCCACTTCGTTGACGCTTGAAGCACCCTGCAGCTTTAGGTAAATGTTGGTGCTGATCATTTCCATGATGGGAAGGGAACGTTGACTGACTCGACGTACATACACGCATATTCCTCCGGCGCTTCTGGACTCTCTATTCGGAGCTCGGGTTGATTATTGCAGGAATGACACTCACACATGCAACAGTACAAGTATATCCGTCAGGGAGATCAGTGAACAGGAGGCCTCGCCCATGATAATCATGCGCTCGTGCAGATAAGCCTGGTTTCATTTTTGTCGTTGACCCTGGATGAGATCGAGATGAGAAACAGCATGTAAGGCAAACACGATATGAGTGCGCCGGGAAGGAGGCCTGATGACAAGCATCTTCCGATGGCAGACACCGCCAGACGAAGTTTGGGTCAAAGCAGGTGTGGAATTGGAGAGAAGAGTCCTGAGGTGTGACAATGTCATCCTCACCAGCCTTTGGACATTTCCATTATTCAAATCCTACCCTGTCCGAGCCTTACAACGTAAACCTAAACAATGGCGAATCCTCGCCCATCTCACCCAGCTCAGCTGGGGTATACTTCTCATGCACATCTTCTAGGCTCATCATCTCCCGTCTGCGGTTCTCTTTCCTGAGAAGGTACCAATGAACCGTAGCAGGGATCATAGCCCCCAGCACCGTTGCACCAACAGAGAAACCAAACCCGAGCGGGTAAACCGGAGCCTCGCTTGCAATGTAGATGTTGGAGCCGATACTGCCACCACCGACGCTACCAAAGAGCATCAGCAGACCGATTGCAGCGGCACGCTTGGATGGGTTGGGCACGTTGACTGAGGTCCAGGCACCGACAATGGGTGCTTGGGCGCTGTAGCCTGCTGCGGCGAGGAAGATGGCGAAGTAGGAGACACCGGAGAGATGTTTGTGGTGGACTGTAATCCAGAGCAGGATGATGCCGCTAGAAGTTCGTTAGTCGATAGAGCAATGATATTGCAGTCTTCGGTACTCACATCAAGCCAAGGGTGTAAGCACCCATAATGGAAAAGAATCTCTTCTGGTAGCGGTCACTGATCCACCCAGTAAAGACACAGACGCAAGTGGCGAATATGTATGGGGGCGTGGTAAGTGCCTGCGCTTTAACTGCCGTGTAGCCAAGGTTCTTGACCATGGTTGGCAGCGTGTAAGACAGCGAATAGGTGGGCACAGAACCGCCCCACCAGAAGAGCATGCACATAAGGTAGGTCTTGCGGTCCTTAGCGGCTGCGGTCACGTCGCTCCAGCGGAAGGTGTAGGTTGGTGGGTCCGGACCAGAAGCGTACTTTACGCGAAGACGGGCGTAGTCGAGCTCATCTTCCGTGAGCCACTTGCTCTTCTTCTTCTTGTACTGGTGAGGGAATTTCCTGCGAGCGATCTTAGCCTTCTCGTCCCTCTGAGTGTCATGAATTGAGGATATACTTACGGGAGGAACAAAAGACAAGCCAGTCCAGCAGCGATGGTAATGACTCCTTCGATTAAAAACAGCCATTTCCAAGCCCTCATGCCGTGCACGCCGTCAAGGTTCCCAACTCCATACGCAATGACACCACCAAAAGCACCAGCCGCAGTATTGGCACCGTAGAAGATAGCCATACGAGTCGCAAGCTCTTTAGGGGTGTACCACATGCTCAAGATGAAGTAGCTTCCAGGGTAGAGACCAGCTTCGGTCATGCCTAGCACAAGGCGGATTACAATGTAACCCCCGTAGGATGAGACTAGGCAGGTAAGAGTGGTGACGAGACCCCAGGATGACACAATCAATGGGAACCAGATCTTCGGTCCTAGTCGACGGAGCATTATGTTGGAGATTGGTTCGCAAAGACCGTAGGTAAAGAAGAGGTACATGAGGGCCAAGTTGAACTGGGTCGAGGTCATGCCGACATCTTCCAGGAAGCCGAAGAGCTGAAGTTCGTCAATAGTTGTCCGTATGATCAAGTGAGAATGACATACTTTGGCATTTCCGGCGTTGCTCTTGTCAAGCGAGCACATCAAGTATAGGAAGCTGAGGGTGGGAAGCAGACGCCAGTCAACTAATGTTGGTTAGACAGATACTTTACAATGATAGTGCAGTGTTCTTTACGTTTGCGAACTAGTTTCTTGTGGCCTGCTCCTTGGAAGCTGTGGTGAAGGCTAAGGTAGCGATCATATTCGGGGTTGACGCTATTAGATTCGTGAACAGCAACGTGGTCCGGCAACTTCTCATCTATGTCACTGGAAGAAGAAGACATGATCACCGTGAAGATAGTTATGAATGTTGTGTTGAATCAATAACCTGGTCCATTGCTCTGTATAAATGTCCTGTCTTCGTACGGTTATCTTGACCCCATTCTCATCCTTGAGGAGGGTGGTCATGGTGAGCTGGTTCACCCCGGCTTCGATAAGCACAGATACCCACGTGGCGGTTGAGATAGACAGCTTTAGATCCGAACGATGTTAGTCCGCTACACCTAATTGCGAAACGGAGACGGGGATGGCGGTGTTTCGGCGCGGCGATGACTTGATAAGGCTGATACGCGGCGTTCAGACTGTCATATCGTTGGCCGGAATCGCCGAAGGATGCGGCTAACAACGCTCCTCCGCCTTCACTCGCCGGTATACACGTCTTGGCGTCGACGGGACATTATCGTGGATAGATGTCGAGCAGAGTTGAGTCGAAGGTGCCGGAAAGGGCTTGCGTATGGAGACGATCGGCCATGGCACCATAGTGTCTTCGGTCCATCGCCGCTTCGGCGGTTTTGATTCTCACATCCTGTAAACGCAAAGTATACTTAAATGAAAACATTGTGACTTGTCCGGCCTTGGAACAAGAGCATCTGCAGCACCTGTACTACCCTCCTCAGAGTCCATCGTCATGGCTATTGCAACCACTACCACCGTGACCATAAATCCTCTACCGGCAGACAAGCTGGTGAAACGCCTGAAGAACGAGGATGGCACTCCACTGTATCCAAACTACATGCGTAAGTTGTCAAGCTGAATCCGTTCTATGACCTTACGCTCACTCATCTTAGCTTTCTACGATCCTTTGGAGAAAGCTGAAGACATTGGTGAATTCGAGCATTACGACGCCGGACACCGTGCCGATCCAACTTTCCCAAACCTTCTCCGTGACGCTACCAAGGTAATCGACCTCTCTCCGCATGTCGGTACCGAGTTCGAAGGTGTTCAGCTCTCCAAGCTCACTCCAGCTGGGCTGGATGAGTTGGGACTGTACGCCGCAAAGCGCGGAGCGCTGGTATTCCGCAACCAGGACTTTGGCGACATCGGCATGGAGGCGCAGAAGAGCATCGTCAGGCACTTTGGACCTCTGCACATTCATGGTTGGGCGCCGCATCCGGTTGAAGGAAGCGATGAGCACATGGTGATTTATGACCACAAGGACGATCTCCGGGTCCGCAAATCGTGGAAGGGACGCTCTCCAATCCAGTGGCACTCCGATCAGTCTCCCGAGCAGCAACCTCCGGGAACGACATTCATCTGCATGCTTGAGTCACCGGCTGCCGCAGGTGGAGACACGCTCGTGAGCAGTAGCGTGCATGCGTACAAGTCGCTGTCGCCACGTTTCCGTAAGAGGCTCGAAGGTCTAACGGCCATCCATTCGAACAACGATGGTGTGACGCAAGAGAGGAAGAACGGTTCAAACGCAGTAATGCGCCGACAGGAGCTCCAGGCTGAACATCCCGTTGTCATTGTGCACCCTGTCACGGGCGAAAAGGCGCTCTGTGGGTAGCATTGATACTTGCGCAGTGTGGTAGCTGCTAACAACCTGTACAGACGTAAACCCGGTCTACACAAAGAAGATTGTCGGCTTCGAGCAGGAAGAGTCCGACTGCTTACTGAGCTTCCTGTTCGACCACATCGCTAAGCGTCAAGACTTTCAATGTCGCGTTCGATACGAAGCGGGAACGGTCCTTGTGTGGGATCAACGTGTGACCTGTCACTCTCAGACCCTTGATTACCCGGCTGGTGAGAGGAGGCATGCGTTCCGTTTGACTTCCTTGGCGAACAAGCCCATTCCTGCAAAGGTCGAGGAAGATGACGGAGAGTGCGAGAAAGATTTTGGAAGGATGTCGCTAGGGCTTTGCTAGACAATGTGAAGGTCTCGGGGGAGCATTATGGTTTTGTCCGCAATACATATCAGAACCATTAACATGTTCTCTCATAACATATTAGAGCGTCGATCTTAGTACGACGTAAGCATGGCTTTAGTGAAAGAACTCTTCAGCGAGACCTGGTTCCTGCCAATAGATCTCGCGCCATTCGTCTCGTGACTGAACGAAGTCGATGGTTTGCATCTCTGCGTCATGGTCCATATCAATAAATGGGAAGAGTTGTCGCCAACTTGAAAGATCATCTCCAAGTTCGGTGTTTTCTTCTACGGGATCATTGACTGAGGCATTTAATCCTTGAAGTCCGCCGGTTTTTCCGCCAGGTTGGCAGTTTCGTTCAGAGGGTAGCGGCGTATGCGCCGAACGCACAGGATCATAGGACCTTGTCGTACCTTGATAGGTCAACGCTTGCGGTGTTCTATCGTGGTTCAACGGGTCTATAGCCACAGGAGAGTAAGTGCCGACTTTGCGAAGATCAGACCGTTGCAACCGGGCTGACTTCTCGAAGAAGTGAAGTATGCTTTCGGCATTTGGCCAGTACTCAGCAAGTCGCCTCAGTGAATATAAAGTGGAGTCGTATCGTCGAAGTGCAGCAATTGCTAAGATTGGGTTCGATATCCGCAGCTCAACACTGAGCTGGATCATTGCGGTAAACAGAGCATTGACTTCAGAGGTCCAGAGGCAGTTGAGCCCATCACGTTCACGCAAGCCTTCGTATATGGACTGTATGACACCGGCAGCCGCACTGCAGATGTCAGCGTCGTTAGGCCCATGTTCCTCGGATGTTGCTACAGCATGAGGCCTCGGACGGTGTAGTAAGATGAGGACATTGTTGTAAACCAGGTGTAGAATAGAGGGCCAAAGCGCCAATGTAAGCGTCGGCCTCAGGCGGAGCTTCTCTGGCAGGTATAGCGACCACCGTGCCAGTGCAGAATCGGCCTCTGAAAGGGCATCTCTGCGTTGCCTAGGACTAATCCGCGGACCGAAAAGCTTCCGTAACACACCCGAAAGGATGATGCAGAGTTCCATCGATTGAATAACATAGTCAGCTTGGATGTTTTTGCCGCAACCATCGAAGTCGGAAAGCTGCAGGCCCTGCACGTCACAGTCTTCAAGGTGGCTATTCCTTTAGATTAGCTTTCAACGCCGGTAGTAGCGGTGCATTGGTATCTTACATTGCTTGTGGGCGACCATATTGCAGTGATATCAAAACATCGCAACGAAACAACAGCCACCAGACTCTGCGCCACATGCGCTTGTTATAGTATACCAGCGTACTTGGCTCAGCATCACGATGCATACCTAATCCAAGTGCTATCCTTGTGGCGACACCGATCCAAAACCATGCATTAGCTGCGACATCCTCGAGTCCGTCTGAATGCCAGGTCAGTAGAAGCGCGGCTTGCACAATGGTATCTCGATTTCTCTCGAATCGGGTATCGAAGAGAATCTTCGCGCGACGGAAGAATGTGGCCTTTAACTTCTCTCGCTGAGGGGCTGGCCGAGACACGTGGGCTCCTACTAGCAACATGGCTTGGAGCAAGAGTAGGGAAGGCGGATTCGCAGGGTCTCGGGAACGATATTGAGCCATAAACATCTCTTCATCTACTACTGGGAAACCAGGATTTACTTTTTCGAAGTATGCATGCAGCAACTCATCTACTGCTGCCTTTTCAGGGAGCTCGAAAGCTTCGATGGGTAGTCGGTCGGGCTCATGGGCAGTGAACCGACGAGCAATCCTGTTAGTCGGATAATGGTGTACTGTGGCGTCCTGGTCTCCATCTAATTGCCTGACCAGGAAATTAAGATTAGAAACATCCGTTCCTATACGCTGAAATAAGCAATCTGTTTTCAGCAGCGTGCAAGCGCTTCGTACCAACGTATGCCATGCGTGCTGATTGATCAATAGGCCGGCGCTTCATGTCCTCCTGGTCAATAAATTCCACCAAGTGTGTTTTGCAGTCACCAGCAAAGGGATCCTGAGTGGGCTGCCTAGCACTGTCTGCGGGGGATGGCCCGGATGATTCGGAGTTCGTGGAAGGTACTCCATGCTGTACTGGATGGTGCACCTCTTGTGGCGACGAACCTATTACCGAAGCCGATATAGGAGGCGGTTGAGGCTGCAGTGGTACAACATTGACATTTGTCCGTACAGCCCTGCGCTTTCTCTTGACGTGTAAGCGGCAGTCTGGCCGCGAAGCAAGACGACAGTTGGAGCATGGCAAGCCCACAGTACGAGCATCACAGCGAATCTTTCGCTGATGGCATGCTACACATGCAGCTTTACCTAAATCCATGTTAGAGGAGGTGAGTTCGTAAAGGCGACAGCCATAAAATGCATACTACCAGGTGCATAACGTGCGTTGTTCTGGTCTGGAGCAGCAGCTTCTTGCATCTTGCTTAGCCATTTAGGACCGCACAAATACGGATGACCTGGTGAAGATCCAGTTGGCACAGCATGTCTCATGAGCCTAGGTTCAGCCCAGGCAGAGCGAGGTACGTTATCCGATCGGCTAACGTTATCTCAGGGCGGCGGATAGGCACGCGCTGGCGGCGCGCTATCACGTGCGAACTGGAAGTGCATGAGGACGCCATTTCGAGAAAGAGACTCTCAGCGGTTCGCGTATCGCATAGAACCATCGGTTGTAGAAGCTAAGTGTGATGGGCTCTGGTGGTCGTTGAGTTGGGAGGTACCTCTGTACATCCTTGGCTTGGCGTTCGGCGTTGAGATTTGGTGTCGGCGTTTCCGGCGACCATCCATTCCCGCCAACGCTCCTACTTTACATGGGCCGGCCTACAACGATAGGAGGATGGACGTGGTATCTCGATCCCTATCTCTATCTTTCTGCTCTTTAGCGTTTCCAAGGGGTCGTATGGAGAACTCGCCCTAGATGTAGCTCTCTTTGGGTGCAAACACGGTCTTCCTGATACAGTGCTACTCTGTGACTCTTTCCTCTTACTTTGATAGTATCTGAACTCGTGAGTTCGAACAAAAAAGCCTTTCGATCTATGGCTCCATTCCGGCCCCTTCCCAAAGGCATATACACGCCTCTTCCAACTTTCTTTGATGAGAAAGAGGAGCTCGATCTCGATGCCTTCAGAAAGCATGTTCAGTGTACGTCTATGCTGGGGTCACTACCTTACACTACAGAAGCACTAAAGTGAGACTCGCAAGGTCATTGCTGCAGCTGGTACAGTCCCAGTCATAGCAGGATCCCTAGGCGAAGCACCGCATCTTACCCACCAAGAGCGATGCACCCTCGTCACAACAGCACGTTCTGGCCTGGACGAGTGCGGCCTATCCAACGTTCCCATAGTAGCTGGCGCCGGTGTTTCGAGCACCAGAGAAAGCATAGAGCTAGCAAAGAAACTCGCCTCTGCGGGCGCTGATTGCGTGATGGTCATTCCGCCGGGTTACTATGCTGGTCCCCTCAAAGCAAACAGAGAGGCGCTGAAGAATTTCTTCGTTGACATTGCTGAGGCTTCACCGGTGCCGGTTATGATGTACAATTTCCCTGCTGTGTCGGCGGGTATTGACTTGGACAGCGATCTCATCGTTGATGTCGTAAAGGCGGCGCCGAATGTTTGTGGTATCAAACTTACGTGCGCTTCGGTTGGCAAATTGACGCGCATAACGGCTGCGGTTGATGATTCAGAGTTCCAGGCCCTGTATCCGCGAAAGAATGAGCAGGCTCCCTTTCAGATCATTGATGGATATATTGATATCCTTCTACCGTCTATCGCAAGCGGTGCTTCAGGCGTGAGTCCTTCGATATCCAGGTGGAAGACTATCTTGCTGACAACCCCAGGCTATATCGGGACTCCCCAACTTTGTGCCCGTAAGTGGTGCTATCCCCCCAACTTACTTGCCGTATTTGACAGACGATGTAGAAACTATGTGTGCGACTCTGGAAATTGTGTCAAGCAAACACTGGTACTCCAGAATATCAGGAAGCGCAGAGGTTGCAGAACCTTATAGCTCAGGCTGATGGGTTTGCAGCAAGCATAGGCGTAAGTTGAGAAAATACCTAACTTGTACGTTCTGTTGTAAGCCCTGAGCCTGACTACCCATTAGATTGCTGGTATGAAAATGCTCCTTAGCCGAACGTGTGGTTATAGTGATCGGCCACGACTCCCATTGCTACCCATGCCAGAACATGAGGGGGACAAGATCTTCGAGAACGAGTTCATCAAGCGTGTCATAGAGGAAGAAGTGAAACTGTTGTAGTGACAGGTGAAAGTGGAATTGAAAAGCTTCAGGCATATGGCCCAAAGCGTTTAAACCTAAATATGTTTGCAACGCGAATTGTTTGACATTGTGGTGAAAGGAAAGTGTCAACCTTGACTGATTGTAGCGGCCGCCTAATTGTATGGTCTTGACTCTCAAGACCCAAAACCCATGGGTATCTCATTATAAACCAATGCGCTCCTTACTCCTACGCCTCCCCTCGTTACTATGGGTAGTACCTCTGACCGCCAAGGTGGACTGTAACGATCCTTTCGACCTCAGCGTCAGCGCGAGCCACAAGGTGACCACCAAAACTAGGTTGGCTCATAGCGTCTAGGTACTCCAACACAGCCTTCTCAAAGTCCCTAGACTAGCATTAGCACACGTCGACCCGCTTGAGACATTGACAGAACCTTACTCTTGATGCATGTCGAGCTCTTGGGTTACATAATCCAGGTGTTCCTCCTGGTTCTCCACCCTGTACTCGGTCCTAGCCATGTCGCGTCCTGGTTGTGTAAGGTACACCCTCGTATACAAATTGTGTTCGCCCCTCTCCAGATATTCCATCATCCTCTCCCATTCCTCTGAAGACAGGTAGAGATGCAAGTAGTACCGCCACGCATCAGGGAAGAAATGGCGGTGGTTGTCGTATAAGAACAACCAGCGGTTAATATGTTCAAGAGCGCTGGTCACTGCCCTCCTGTCGCGGTCCGCTAGGAAGTACGCCCAGTTTTGTAGCGCTTCGGCTCGTGAGGTGCGATACTCTTCGTGCACTCGGTCAAAGTCGTCGAGAGCGACCTGGTAATTGACGCGCGTGTTGCGGAGCTCGGTGGCGGCGCGGAGCAGGGCGTTGTGAGTGTCGACGATCCTCTGACCCATCTCAGCGGTGACAGTCTGGGCCATCTCAGGGTCGTAGTACTGGTAATGTTTGACTCGTGATAGTGGTTATGGGATGGGTTTCGCGAAGGAGAGAGAAGGCCTGGTCTCTGGTGAGCTCCAGAGGGAAGTGAAGTCGCGAGAAGCTATAATGTAGTAACAGCACGGGCCACCTTTAACAGCGTGTAGGCTGTCCACCCGGCAGGCAAGTCAACCAGATAAGATCCCGAGACAGATTGAGGGTGAAGCGGAGACAGAGATCGTAGTATAACCTTGAGAAAATTGAGACAGGTCAACAGAGGCCCCTTGACGCCTCTAGATTCCTTCCATACCGTTCCAGGCATATCAGATACTCTGCAATGCAGGTGGATTGACTGGAAACCTGTCAGGAAGGAAATTTGAATCGATGTGGGACGGTAGGCTCCAAGGACATCGGAAGAGGGGCAATCAGAAGTGCACCTGTTCCTGCCCACGCTGCAATGCATTGTTTAAGCCCCATGTCTTGAGTTCTTTGAGTGGTAATTTGCATCTTTGGGACAAACAGGGCAATAAAGACATCTCAGTAGAAAGTAAAAGGACGTTGTGCTCACGCAGTTTTCGGCTCCCCCGAGCAGTCATATGATGGTGTATAGGGATGCAAGTCATCCACTCGTATAGCGGTATGGTTGCTGAGGAGGAGTCAAGATACCTCATGAACCAGGGAGGCGCGTATTCTGAGCAATGACATTGCTTCTTTCAACATTAATATAGAGATGCAAGCAGCGCAGTATGAACTAGTATAGAAGCGGGAGAGGAGGAAGGAAACACGGACCGGCTTGAAGTACATTTGTAAGCTAAAGATCATCCCAGCAACCACTGAGGTTGAATAGGGGACTAGAGTATGGTTGAAATGTGAAGTAAACCAAATGCATAAGCTCGAAGAGAAGCGAGGGGGGCTTGAATGCTGAGAACATGCATTGTACCTACCGGTGCTGGAGAAGATGACCCGTTCGTTTTGGGACTCGAATTGAGCAGGTATACTAACCGAGTACGTATAGAATCAAAGCGTGCCTCCTGCGTGCCTCCTGGGTTCAATGCCTTGAACGCATGCGGGACAAGAGGGCCAGACCAGTAGCATGGCAGTCAAGTGATTTTCAAGGTCAATAGCGTCGTGACAATTCGAAAACGATGTTACAGTAGGCTAGCAACATACAACAGTGTCCAGCTAAGGGAGGAGGATGATGCATTTGCGGCCGCAGAGCAGCCATGGCGGAGCAGCTGTTGTTGACAACACGATACTGACTCGGACAGAGTCCACGTCGTCTTACTGACGGATCGTTGCCTGGTGTGCATGAAGCAAGACCTTCATACGGCTGAAGATGAAAAGCACCCCTCTGTAAGCCTGCTGGCTCGAGTCCGGAGATATATTTGAATTCATACGACGTATGTAGTTACATCAGCGACGTGGAGTGACGTTGAAAGAAAGCTCGCTCGCTGGAGAGAGGAACAAGAAACGAACTCGTGGCGCGTGCTTCCATGCCTTGGCGCCCCGATCGTCTCCCCACACAACTCCAGCCCTTCCACTGAACCCTGACCGTCTACCTATACTTAAGTACCTGTGGTGCGGTCTGCACTGTCTCGGATCTCCAAACAACTCACCAATAGCGCCCTTCAGTCTCTGAACAGTTGCCACACTGCTCAGCTGCTCAGCTCCAGACCTGTACGACCCAGCTTCCGAGGAGCACTTACGGTCGACCACCAACCATGGCAGCTCCGCCAGCGCCATTCAAAGCTGCTCTGGTTGTTGTAGATTTTCAAGAGGACTTCTGCCCACCAGTCAGTCTCCGGAAGGACCTGTCAGTGTGTTCAACTGGCTGACAGAATGTTCGACTCACAGAACGGATCGCTCGCTGTCACCGGCGGCCGCGACATCGCACCCCTCATCAACGACCTGCTCGCCCTACCCTTCACCTTGCGCATAGCGACCAAAGACTTCCACCCTCGCGACCACATCTCCTTCGCTTCGAATCACGAACCTCCCAGTAACAAGCCATTCGAGTCATTTGTCACGATCGCGAATCCCTACAACTCCGCAGAAACCGAGACCTCGCGTCTGTGGCCCGATCACTGCATCCAGGATACGCCCGGCTGCGAGCTGGTGCCGGAACTCGACAGCTCCAGAATCGACCATGTCATAGAAAAAGGCCAGGACTCGAGGGTCGAAATGTACTCTGCATTTGCAGCTCCGTTCAGCAACCCTTTGGTGGCCAGCAGCGGGCTTGCGGAGATCCTGAAGAAAAAGCAGATCACGCACGCATATACGGTTGGCCTGGCGCTTGACTACTGTGTCAAGGCGACGGCTATAGATGCTGCAAAGAATGGGTTCAAGTCTTTTGTGGTCAAGGATGCCTCAAGGGCTGTTGACTCTAGCCAGACGACTCTTGATGCCCTTGAGAAAGAGCTTGCTGCACTCAACGTGCAGATGATTACATCTGAAGGAAAAGAAATTGACATGGTCAAGATGCTCACGTCCGATGGCTGAATCAAGGCTCGTCTCCTTGATGGAGACTTCCATGCCGCGCCGGGAGGCTCGACTAAGTCGTTGAACAAGCCTTTCGAACCATACGCAATACACGCAAGGCCGACAAAGCATAGCAGTAGTATGGGAGCCTACCCAACTCAGGCACTCGGCTTGCTCAACGATGTATGGCTTTTGGGGACCGCTAGCGCAAGCCCAGGGCAGCACACGCGTTCGGCTAGGGTCCGCAATATATACATTAGCGGACCTGCATTAATCAGGACAGCTGGCGGGCCGTCACAGCAGCAACTCTTTCTGAGGGATAAAGGAAGTACAAAGGCAGGCTGTAGCAAGGCAAACTCTTGCTTATGCGGTTAGCTTGAAGCGCCTAAGAAGTGCTCTCGGACTTGTAAGGAAAGACAAACCCTGGCTTTTCTTCTCTCCTGATTTTCTGTTCCTACATACCACTGTCTTTTGACGTGCTCTTTCGATGCCCAGCGAGTGTTTTTGCTCTGCGGTGTCTAGCAGGAGACGTCCTTGACGACTGTGTCTGGGGCGTGTTCATGGGTGAGAGGCAGGTATATGGCCAGACTGCCGCCGTTAGCTCTATTGCAACCAAGCAGTAGCGATCTTACAGGCCTTTCAAAGCAGTATGTGTCCCTTCACTCTCCTTCCGAACTGTATGGCACACAGTACGGCCTAACCTCTGCGTCTCTACTACGCGCGTCGACACAAGTCTTGGCATCTCAATCGCCCACACCACCCCTGTCCCCTCGAGGTGAAATGCCCCTCGCACGTCCACCACAAAACAAACCCTCACTTCCCTCCCCTTCCTATACAACAACACCAAACCACGCATCTCCACTACCACCGCACCACCTCCCACACCCCTATACCCAGTCCAACCGCACCACCACCACTACCACCACACCCGCGCCGTCGAACGATGTTCGACATCGACGGACCAGACGGCTGCGTCGAGCCGGAGCCGTACTGGCCCGCGCCGCCGTTCCCGGCTGTCGTGGAGGAGGCCACGGGAGGCAGGGAGTGGGATGAGGATGACTTTGCGGACGCGTTTGGGCTTCTGTTTGGGGAGAACTGGTGAAGGTAAGGACGGCGTGTTTTGGTCTGTAGAGAGGCATAGGCCGATAAGGGGTATAGGCGTTGCGTGAGGAGAGTGAGGGGAGGGATGGGATGAGAGTGGGTGGATGAGAATTGGCTGAGTGTGGTGAAGGTGGAAGGTATATCATATCCCTGTCGACGAGATGGGACGGATAGGGATTTCAGAGTTGCATGATGCTAACAAAGGCCAGGATTGACACGATAGAGTGCCCGGCTAAGGACGAAGAAGGGGCCCAGCTGTTTGCTGTGGGCATTGATAAAGCAAACTATAGTATATTAATCAAACATAAGTTCTGCCTGCCGCGTCTGCGGTACCAAGTCACAAAGAAATGAACACTGCTTTGTCGTCTCCAATTTGCCAGAATGAAAGTGGTTTAGAGGTCAGCGATTTCGCAGGGGGTCAGTTTAAACAACCCCAAGGAAAATGTATATTCACAATGACACCGCCATACTAATGGCCGGTTGCAAGTCATGTAGGATGTGAGTCCAGATGAGGCCTTCGGTAGGGCAAGGCATGACAGAACTACTCGTCAGCCTATCAGCGGTTCTTGCCCAAATATATCAGTCTACGAGCAACGCTTTCACTGACATGGAAACAGTGTACAAGATCGGATATCAACAGTCCTGTATAAACTACATACAGGCCATAAAGTGCTGGGACGTACAGTCGCTGTTGAGATTTACAAGTCACGCAGCATCATGACTCTCCACATAGATTATGACGTCGATTTTCTCCCTCGTGGCGAAAATGGTATATCCATCTATTACCAGTCCAACACGTACTATACAAGCGGTCTTGACATGCCGAGGCCCAATCAATTCGTCTTCAACTTCACCCCATCCTTCCTCCCCCTCCTATCCAACCACTCCTCCCTAGCATAAGCAACAACACCCATCAATCCCAGCCCCAACACCACAAGATCCAGAACATGGCACGCCCACCAAATATGCTGAACACCAAGCATGCACGTCGCGAAATCAAACCTCCACTCCCCGGCCTCGTGGTCAAACCACGCAGACACCAGGCCGGCGTACCCACCATACGAGCCCATCATACTCCTCATCGTGATTTCGCGCACCCCATGGACATCAACATTATTAACAAGTGGGTAAGCGAACCCGTAGTGAGAAGCCTGCCACGCCATTTCCGCATCGCCGCCTTCGTGCCCGTCGTCGACAAAGTCAGGGACTGCGCGGTAGTGGTAAACATCGCAGCCCTCATGGTCATGTCCATTGAGCACAATGCCCCTGCCCTTCACCGGTGCTTCGCCATCCGCGGGTCCGAACAGCCCGCTGAGGATAATCCGGCTGCCGTCGGCGCTGAGATGGTTCTGCTCGCGGATCCCGCCGCCTTGTTCGGGGGGGAAGTAGTCGAAGAAAGTGCTGTCGACGCAGATGCCCTTGGCCTTGTGCAGCGGGATGTGGGTGAGGAGGACGGTGGCGTCTTGGGCTCGCTGGGGCCGTTGGATGTGCGCGTTTAGGAAGGCGTGGGTTTGGCTTTGCTGCTCGGTGTCCCAGGCCGGCGAGTCGAGGTTCATGGAGTTGAGGATTACGAGCTGGAGTTCGGCGGGCCGGCTTTCGAAGGGGAGGGAGGAAGTCGTTGATGATGGGGTGTTGTTGGAGGGGAGTTGGAAGCGGATGTCCCAGTTTGTCTTTCCAAAGGCGGATTCGAATCGCGATATCCGGTGTGAGTCTATGTCGCCGGCGTATCCAATGTCGTGGTTTCCTGCTACGTTGATGATCCTATTCTCCCATGCTTTCCAATCTAAATCTCCAATGATCTGAAGTCCTCCTCCTTGGTTCATGACTTCTTCCGGAACCTTCTCTGCCCCCCTGAACACCTTTTTCCAGAAGTGATCTGACCGCCGTGCGAACTCGCCATCGTCGATCCATTGGCTTCCAAGCAAGTCACCCAAGACAACGGTGTGTGTAGGCTGAGTCCACCAGCGTATAGAACGGTATATGTGCGCCAGATAATAGTCGTTCCCAAACAGATCCAACCTCTTACGATATGACTGCAGCACCCTCGGTATATCCTCCAACAACGCCCCCTTCAAAGCACCATTGACCGCCCCAGGCGCATCCGCGAGCTCCAGCGACCCATTATACACCCTCTCCTTCAAGCCCAGCAGACTTGGAAACCTAGGCTGCTTCGGATCCGGCAGACTCGTATCCCCTTCCAACTGCGGATCTCCCAGCGCCAACAACCTGAACGGCGCTACCAGCTTCGGCGCCGCATTCTGCCCCTTCTTAGGCTCGAGAAGGCATGATGTTTCGGCGCGCTTGGCGACAGGGAAGGCGCAACCTTGGACGGAAGGGTAGAGGTAGATGAGGAGGGTCAAGATTATGGCCGGCGGAATTAGGAAGCGGAAGACAGCGAAGAGGACGGTGGAGGCGCGCATTGAGACATGGCGAGGTGGAAGCCACATGTGGAGGTGCCCAAGGTCCATCCCGCATTTCCTGAACGGCGGGGAGGCTTGGCGCGAAACCCGTTGTGAGATGTTGCTTCCTTTTCGGAACGTTTAACGGTGTCACTTCTTGTCCTTCTTGTGACTTAATTGCGCAGATCTTGTACCATGTAGGATTGCTCCGATCATTTACGTCCGATCCTGTCACCAGTCGTGGACATCCGGACTGTCCTTTGGCATTGGTGACCTGTACCACACACTATAGACCTCGAAGTATGCGTAGACAACCTTCAAGTTTAGAGACGTCTCGAAATCACGCAGAAACATGATGGTGGACATAGCCCTCCAGAGCTGGCCGACTATGCACGCGCACTGTGTGCATCTGCTGTTAGAAGCATGTTGTTTTCAAGACTTATTTTGTTCGTTCCAATGGACGCTCATTGCAGCTACGTACAATAATCCAGTCGATTGATACGCTCGACTTTCTGCAGAGCCGGTCGGGGAACTGCGCCACTGTGGGCACTAGGCGCGAGGACAAGGCTGGAAACCCAGCCTCGGCGATCCAAATCATACGGAATACTTGAACAACTCGACCTCCGACACTCACTGACTCCGCTACATACATGGGACCGCTCACCACTGCCCAAAGTAATCAAGTCAGTACAATGGACAGCAAAGCAAACAAGCCTGCGGGCGCACAAGTACCATTAGCCCCACGTCCAACAGGCCAGCGAGCCTGCGACATCTGTTTAGACTTGGATTTCGCCCAGCCGCACCCCAAACTCGACGACACTGATCCAGCTGGTTCCTATCCCTCGGTCAAACACACCACACGTGAGCTTCGTGAGCGGAGCGCAAGAGGATGTGGTGGTTGCGCGCTTCTTTTTGAAGCTCTGCTCCATTTCTCGCACGAGTGGCCTGGCCCAGAGACGGAAGGGACGATAGCTCAATATAAAGGGACGATCATGTATATTACGTTCACAAATGATCGGCACGACACCCGGTTTTTGCAACTTTATAGGCCCTGTGAGCAATTTGAAGCTGGACGGAGTGCCATCGATGGGTATGGCATGACTCGATGCGAATGTTTGCCACCGCCGGATCAGAGAACGATTCGATGGCCTAGCATCGCGCACGGGGCTCAAACACTTCCAGACAGTAAGGCTGAAGCGTGTTTCGACCAGGTCCGGGAATGGATCCAGACTTGCTCAAAACATCCCAGCTGCGCGCCTCCTCATGACTCTCTGATGCGAGCCCCTAGTCGGCTGGTCAATGTTAGCGGGGCAGAGGTGCACCTTCAGTCGTTCCCTGAGAATACAGGACAGAGCATAGCTCGTGTAGCTTATTGTGCGCTAAGCTACTGCTGGGGAAGCAAGCGACCGGCCGTCCTCACAAGCCGCAATTTCGAGAAATGGGAAAGATTTATCCCAATGGACGCACTTCCCAAGACATTCCAGGATGCCATAGATGTTACTCGAAAGCTTGGGCTCAATCATCTCTGGATCGACTCACTCTGCATCCTCCAAGACAGTTCTGATGATTGGAATCGCGAGGCTGCAAATATGGCTCAGTACTACAGAGATGCATATCTCACGATCGCAGCGTCTTGCGCCGCCGATAGTGCAGCGGGCTTCTTGCGGACTACCCGCGCCTACCCTAGTGGAAACCCGCAAACGGAGGCAGGCACTCCAAAGCCGACAATCTATGTCCGGTTTCAACCAGATCACGATAAATTCTTCAGCAGTACAGCATTTGGAGGATGTTCTCCGATGGTGGACCGGGCTTGGTGCTCCCAGGAACGGCTTCTTTCGACAAGGGTGTTGCATTATTTCCCGACGGAAATGCTGTACGAATGCAAGACTAACCACTACTGTGAATGTGGTGGGATATATAAGTCTTTTTCTGGCGTGCACACAGTAAAACAGGATCTTGAACGTGCTGCGAAGGGACTGCTGCCAAATAAGTCTAAGCGATCCTACCATGTCTCTGCCACTGATGACCCAACCACCGCCAGGCTACGAGCATGGCACCAAGTTCTGGAACAATATACGGAAAAGAAACTGACATACCCGGATGATATACTTCCAGCAATATCTGGTGTGGCGATAGAGTTGCATTGTACCGGCTTAGGGGAATACTACGCCGGACTATGGAAAAACAGGTTCGCACATGGTCTACTCTGGTACGCTAGGGACACGGGACATCGTCCTACTACTCACACAGCGCCGACATTCTCATGGGCTTCATCGATCGGTCCTAAGTATTACCGCAGATTCGATGATCTCGAGGCGTGCGTTAACCTGATAGAAGTAGTGTGCACCCCGGAGTCTATGCTGAATCCGTTCGGCAAAGTTGTCAAGGGCCATGCAACATTGTGTGGACCAGTTTGCGAAGCGGTTTGCCGGGCCGGCGGCGTGGACAGATGGCCCAAGCCAGTAGGGAATGGTTATACGCTACGACTGGTCGAAGACACCGAGTCAGTCGAAGGCATAGAATCAGTCGAAGACATCGAGTCACGATACTACGGCCCCTCTAACGTGGTGTTTTTTGATACTGCCGAAGATGAGGAGGCGTCTCTCAACCAAACGGTCTACTGCTTGATCGTTGCACAAGACGTGGTATCGACCATGCAGAAACTGGTGCTCGTTTTGCATAAGTGCGGAGACCACGCCGACCAATTCAAACGGGTGGGGTTTGTGTTTTGGGATGACCTTCCTGTAAGCGACATTCCAAAGAGGACGATCACGATCGTTTGATTTCTCCTTTAGGATTTCCACGGCCCACGGAGGTCAAATCGTTCAAGTCTTCCATGGTCAGTCGTTTCCGATACGAAATACACACATCCATGCTCTGTCATCTGCTGTCAGCTGCCGATGAACAACGTCACACGCGGTCCACACAGTCCACCAACCACCCCTCCGCGGCTCTCCAAATCATGACGAAGATCTTGTGCGTACTAGCCAAGGTGTCAACGGGGTGGTCATGCCTGCAAAAGATCGTCGAAGGCAATCCTCAGGACGACGGCGTAACAAAGTGAGGCAGGATCCCCAGCGCTCTCGCCAGTGCCGCCAATACGACCTGCACAACAACAAGGGTTATATGACACGGAACAGCCTCCGCATATTCTCAACCACTCATACAAGAATGCTGACAAACAGTCTTCCTACGTACAATCCACTCCGTCAAGCAGTCCCATAAGTCTGATGCCCATGTGGCCTCTCCGTCTCCTCCTCATCAGCACCCGGAATCAGCGTCTCTCCCGCCCCCTCCGCCTCCTCCTCCAACCTCTCCCTCTCCATCGATCTACTCTTGCGCCACACATACCCCACCAAAGCCGTGCCCACAATCAACGCAACCGCCAGCAAAATAACATTGACCGGGATGGGATCATTATCGAAGCGGCGATGCGTAAGCGCGTCCAACCCGGCCTGAGAGAAATTGAACAAGCCCGCTAGACAAATAATCAAGCCGTAGACCTTTCCGAACGTCGCGAATCCGAAGACTTTGGCGCTGTAGTCTGAGACGGCGGTGTAGTAGAGCGGGCGGTAGACGACGAAGAGACAGATATTCGCGTATCCGGCCCACATCTGCGGGATGCAGCCCAAGACTCCTATCGCTGTCGCCAGACTGACCAACAGGCCCAGCACGAAGGGCGTGGAGGTGTGGTCGAGCACTAATCCGATGAAAGGCACGGCGATGACGCCACCGAGGGGAAGAGCGACGTCGAAGAATTCGTTCAGCTGTACGGCTTCCGGGTAGGAGCCGAGCATCTCGGTGTACTGGGTTCGGATGGTGGCGACGAAGTAATTGATTCTCGTCATCTGAACGACTGTGAAGAGGGTGATCAAGACGAACCAGGGCGTCCTGATCTGTTGCGCGGCTGTCAGGCCGTGCAGAGCACCCCAGACTCCGGAGGTCTGCTGCTTTTGCTCTTCCTGGGCGACTTGCTCGTCGCCGTTCTTGGACCCCAGGAGCGCGGTGATCTCTTCGACGGCAGACTCGCGACGTTCACGACGTGCGGAGATGATTGAAGCACGGCGCTCTGGGGTGCTGATTTCAGAGTCGGACTCATGGACGTCGTGGCTGGGATCTTCGGCTTGTCTGACGAGTTCACCGACGGTCTTGTAGGACTTCGATGGCATGAGGAAGACCTGCGCCACCAGGATGAAGGCGGGCACGACAAGGTAAACGAGGAAGAATTTCTTGGGCCAGAAAGTCCGGTTGCTTGCTTCGTAGATCAACCTGTACACCAGGAACACAGCAGAGCTGGTGTCGAAGGCCCCGGTTAGCAGGGCCAGGATTACTCCGGAGTGCTTGGGGAAGGTGTTGGACAGTTGGAAGGATGAGATGAAGACGAAAGGTCCGCCTAGAGCCAGGAAGAGGTATGCCGGAATGTAGGCGTCGAAGTATGGCCGCGCATCCCAAGCAAAAGCGAAGAAGAGAGCGCCGAGAGTAAGAAAGAAGACGCCTATAATGCCCGCGACTCGGGGACCGTAGCGATCCAGTATTGTGCCGATGGGAAGGGCGGCGACGTTGGTGCTGACGGCGGCGACGGTGAACATGAAGTTCAGCCTGCATTCTTCATTAGCTTTCCTTTCTTCCTTCAATAACACATGGACTTCTTTCGCCTACCGTAACTCCTGCTCATAACAAACCGGCACCCCCTCCTTGAGTTCCTGTTTCGTACATTTATCCCGGTACACCCCCTCCTCAATCAACACAGGCTTGATCGCCGCATACCCAAACACGATCCCAGCAGCCAACAAACAATACACCACAGCCGCCGCCACCTGCGCTATCCGCTTGCTCTTGCTGACCTCGAACGCGCCGACCGGTTCCTCTTTCGCGGCCGGCGGCACCCAGGTTCCGACGGGGTTGAAGGACAGCTTCCGCCGCTGCGAGCCCGTGGGCGACTGGTCGCGCCAGCGGTCCCAGGACTCCATGCTTGAGCGCCGCTCGTAGAGGGTCATTTCTTCGCAAAGATCTTTGAGCCCCTGCAGTGTGTGCGGGTGGTTGGTTGGCTTGCTGGTAAGCTTCACCCCGCAATTGCTCGCGTGGGAAGTTGGGAGTGACGTAAAGGGTGCTGTAAACGTTATGGACGGGGCAGTTGGGCAGAGCTGAGACAACGATGTTGGTTTTGCTAATACCAATTGTCTTGAGACTGAGTATGGTATGTATATATGTAGACGTGATTTAATATGGTAGGTAAGATTTTTCTTTCACTAGCTCTTGAGGACGAGATCGTTGCTAGGTTCGATAAGGCATCTTTTTCAGGAACGCCCGCCGATAAGCGTCGTTTCGGTGGACTCCGACGTGCCAAGCTCGAAGTTAAGAGTTCGTCAAGGCATTAGGATACATTCAAATACAGTGCCGTATACTGTAGTGGTCCTGTATAAACCAAGTTTCTGGAAGATCTCTGTTATCTTGTCTGAGTGCTAGGCTGAGCCTTGCTGGATGGCAAGGCTGTACCCCGTTATTCCGCCTCTTGGCACAGCCGCAAGTTGCCAGATCTTCTATGACAAGTACTAGTATATTCCTTAAATAGTATCTAGTTCATGATGCTCTAATCGTGGTTATAGTAAGTCAATACCATTCGGCTGAAGTGACGAACTCGTTGTGGAGGGGAAAAGGCCGCAAGCATAAGCCACCATTCCGCCGCGGCTGACAATGGTGGGTTGCCTGATATGCTCGGTTGGGCGAGGCTGAGTTGCTGATGTATACTGTCGAATATTCCATGAGAGTTGTTTCCGCCCTTTGTTGGTCTTCAGATTGTGTTCGTTCGCTCTATGCAGTAGGGTTGACCATGTCGCTCCAAGTCCAAGTAGAGACCTCTCCGTCGCCGTCCCAGCTACCCCTTTCGCCCACTTCACCCATCTCGCCCACGGCAACAAAGACAACAGCGACAATACCTCTGAATGCTACCGAGGATCGAGACCCGGAAAGTAAGCGTTTGCTTGATCCTAAAAACCGCTGCATATTATCTCACAGCACAGCGAGACTGACTTCGTTCAGGCCTGGTGCCCACAGAGTCTCTATCTTTCCTCAGGCGATTTTCTCCCGGCTTTTTTAAACGTATCCCTGTACATTGGTGGCATGGCTACGTGAACGAAGACAGGGCATCTCAGAAAAGTACCACTGACAGGATTGCACACTATTTCTCTAAGACTAATCTTTTGCAGTCGACGACCACCCCATGGGCTATCCTCGCCTGGCAGCTTTGCTAAACAGTGACGAGAATTTCTTGTTGTGCAGGCGTTATGGCCTTTTACATGCACGTGTGATGCTGTACAAGCAAGATGAGCTACGTGAACCGGAACGGGATCTGCTTGAGCTAGATAGTCTGGATTCCGACGAAGACCCCAACGCGTTGAAATGCAGAATACGCGACGATGGGCGACAAGGTTCGGAGCGTAAAGTACTTATCGAACAGATCAACGCCAAGCTGAAGGACTATGGTGAGCATTGATCCATTCTTTGACATTGGATGCCCTCACAATATCTCAGACGACTGCGTACTACGAGCCAAGGCGATGGCATCTCTGGAAAAGGCATCCACCCGAAACTACACTAGCGTGTACAATTGGATGTATCACAACGCACCCCTTGCTAGAGCCGAAGCAGCGTTTATTCATCAAGACGAGGATTTTGTCGCCTTGGTCGGCGCCAAAGACGGCAGTGGGCTCGATGGCTTATTCGAAGACTGCCTCATCATGTTCCAATGCAGACTAACCAGTGTGAGCACTCCCACCCAAACCACTACCACATCGCTTTCTCAACATATCTATAGCTCATGTTCTCAACCCCCGAGCAGCGTACCAGCACCTCGGACAAGCTACTCTACCTATACAGCAAGAAACGCATCGACACCTTTTCGCGCGTGCTCATCATGATCCTGGCAGCCGCCCTGCTCATGGCTCCAGTGGCGGTGCTCTTCAGTTCGGAAGAGTCCGGCACGATTAAGATCATTGTGATACTCATCTTCACGCTCTTCTTCAGCGCCGCTCTGAACATCTTCACCCGCGCGCAGAGACATGAGATCTTCGCTGCTACTGCCGCGTGAGTGCTGCCGTTCTTTCTCTTTCGATTTTAACACAATGTCAAAAACCTCTTTCGATCTCACTCAACCCGAGTGGTTGAAATCAATAAAGAATCGGTTCCTTGCCATCATTCGTTCCCTTACACTACTCCCTGTTCCAGAAATTATGCGGTTTCACAAAGGCAAAACTTCCGTTTTTGGACAGAAGGAACGCTCATACTAAGCCAGCTACTGCGCCGTGCTCGTCGTCTTCCTAAGCAACATTCTCCCCGGAAGTAACGTTTCAACTACCGCGTGAAACCCGGCAGTTCCGCATCGAGAAGAATAGAACGGATATGTACATCGATGGTTCGTATCCAAAAAGGTAGCTGCGGGCTCCCTATACCATACCGTCAATCCGCATTCAGCGAGCATGAAGCATGAAGCAGTTATCACTGTAGGCAAAAGCAATAACAATACATGATTGTATCATGGCAAACTGCAACTATGCATCTGATAGTATACAGTGGATACTACCCCATGTCTTGTGGTTTTCCCATCCGAACCAGATCCGCTCAATCTCCGCCCCAGCGCCGCCAAGTGCATCGTCCATTGTCGATCTACCTACCTAATCACAAACCCACTTTCGGCCCAATGGACAAATGCTGCAGTCGATCATCCCTATGGGCACCTCCGAGTAAGGTTTTCCTGGCCGTATCAATAATTCTGATCTGTCGGCTAGGATTTACTAGTAAAATAGTGATAAACTCCCTAATGGAGTAGACTAATGATATCTTCTTGGATATCCACGTTATAGCGAGGATCGACTGTATGTCGACCGCAATGGTCTTCTGCAGCAGCTCTGATCGTCCGCTGTTGCTTCCATGTCACAGCCCAGGACCCAGGTCTATGCGTTGCGTAGTGACACCCCAGACTAGCATGGACCCCGGGCCCGAAAGACCAGCCGTTTCGTGTTCTCCCTGTGTCTGGCCGATTGCGTTATGTCCTTATAGCTTAGTACTATCTGACGTGCAGCTTCCCTGGTCGGAGGATACTTGAGTATGAGTATCAAAGACTGCGAGAAGCAGCTTTGGATGCAGTCCGATAAACTGACAAGATCTAAACCCGCCTTCGAAGCTGACACATGTAGGAAACCCGCGAGATGCTGTATTCCTCCCGCGGCTCCCCAGCCCAATCATACATCATCTTAGTGTTCATAATACATACAAAAGCGAAAAAACGCATCCGTCATGACCTCAACCTCTCATGACTATCACTCGTCCAAAGACACGCCTCACTCTCCTGACTCCCCTTCCTGGGCCCCGCATCCACATTCTTCTCAAACTCCTGCTCAACAACCGTAACAACATTGATATGGCCCTCAGGGGACCCGCCCCTCCCCAGCACCGCCCCATCCGCGCTTTCAAAACTCCCATGGCCCTTCTTCAGCGGCGGGCGCACCTGAGACTGTATATGGCTCTTGGGCCCATATCCCTGCGCGGCGCGATAATTCTGCATTCCGACGTCGCCGGCCCACTCCTCCTCGTCGGTGCGGCTCATGTGGCTCTGCATCATAGCTCGCTCTCGGTCGCGATCTTTATCTCCGTCTCTCAGGCCGCTCAAACCGCTCAAGATGCCTTTGCTTCCCTTCCTACTGCGGCTGTTGAGAGGGAAGCTGGAGTTTCCCAGGCCCGGGGTAGAGGCGGACGCCGTGCCGCTGTTGGTGGAGAAGAAGCGGGGGAAGATGCGCGAGACGCAGGCTTTTAGGGTCGGCAGGGAGGCGCAGATGATGCCGACGTTGACTTCGATGCCGGACCAGGAGGCCGCGGCCGTGTTGTCCCAGGATACGTCGTCGCTGTTGGAGATGACGAAGAGGGAGCGCAGGCGGAGGATCGAGACGATGCAGACGCTGTGGTAGGTGTTAGCTTGCATCGGGCAGAGGGGGAAAGCGTAGACATACAATCCGGCCAGCGCAAAGACAAGCATCAACGCGATCTTCTGCCTCTTCGGCAACATCAGGTTCTTTAGCACCGGCATCGGCAACAGCATGGTCAAGAAGTCTGTCGCGATATTGATGCCGGCGTTGACAAACCAAACCACGTACTGGTCGAGGCAGTGGCCACCAGCGACATTCTTGTCCCAGAAATACGCCACGGGCGTGCAGGAGAAGATGGAGCTGAAGAAGGTCCAGAAGCTGTAGACGACCACGACACCGAACATGACCCAGCATGCGATCCGGAACTTGGTGCCGATGAAGATGCGCAGGTATTGCATTATGATGGAGATCTTGGTGAAGGTGAGGGAAAGGTTGTAGAGCCAGATCGAGGCCCAGAGTCCCTTGAGCTGGTTCACTCCTTCGGTGTCGGTGAGACTGTCTTGGTGCCGTCCCATGCCATTCTTGACCTCTGCGGAAGCGTCAGTAGTGGAACCTTGATATGGAAGCGATAGAGACGTACCGTATATCACGGTGACCAACAATCCCAAGGAGAAGAACTACCAGTATCGTCAGTATATGCAACTAGTTAATATCCGTTAGTTCAAGCCTTACCACAGATGCAACGATACAAGCATCATCCCTTCCAGCATTATGCACCACCCTGAACCTAGTGACAAGCCGCAAGCCGACTGTGATGACTGCCAAAATGAAAAAAGCGAGGTTGATAGCCAGCACCTGTTGACCTCTCGACTGGCCCTCCATCCTGTTCCCCTCCGCCATAGCTGTTTAAAAAATGCCCGGCCAGGTATCCTGACCGTTATGCGTTGAAAGACAATCTCATGCGCAAACTCAATTGGAGACCGAGGGTCCGGAGGAGCGGATAGGTTTATACTCAGCTCTGGACGATCAACGCATCAAAGCTGCTTCTTGCAAATGATAAACGCTGTCACCTGTAAGGCTAGAATGCACCCTATAGGAATAGTTCGAGCAAAGGAGAAAGAAAGGGAAAGTATCGGCAACCTACGAGTCGACTTCAGGTGGCAATAGGGCTGCCCTTGTACCCTTGCCCTGCATATCACGGAAACAATCGTCCAAGCTCGTTTGATAGTTTCGCCCGTACGATAAATTCCCATGTGGGTGAGCAGCATTGATGCCCCTGCTATTCCCTCGCCGGTGATGAAGCAAAAACTCTATCTTACTCGAGCGGCTGGAGAAACACGGTCTTGGGAAGGGTCCGTCTCTTTCCCGTCAGGGTGCTGTAGATTGTGGTTGGTCGGAAGAGGTTCGGATGACACGCCCTCTGTGGGGGCTTTCCTAACCTATCTCGCTAGGTTCGGAACGTTGGTTGCCGGCATGACGAGGAAAGTCTCAGAGGAAACGCGTGTGTGGAGTCTGTTCACGCTCGCGCAGTCCGGAGGGGGCCAGGGCAGACTACAAACTGTTAGGCAGACTACTGTTTCGTGACCAAACGGTAATGGAGCAATGGAAGAAGTCCTTGCTCTTCTTCGTTCCCTTTGCCATGTGTACGACAGTTTCTCATGCTCTTCCTCTGCAACTCGCCCACGCGGCACAGCACCAAGTCTTGGCCTCAACATCCGTGCCGTGTTTCTGCCTCTCGGGCTGTCAGGGTATTGTATCATTGCTACCGGCGTTCCTGCATCTACTAGTGAAACTCAGCTCACCAGAGCACTCATCCCACCATCACCCACCTTCTCGCGGCTGAGACAAACAAAGCCTCCAACCCTCTTCCCCGACTCGCGCGACGCGTTACGTACAGTACAGTGCAAAGGCGGTCGTGGCGTAAGCGGCGGTGGTGGATCGGAAGCCGCACAGGCGCACGGCGGGAACGAGATCCCTTGTTCGCAATTTCCACCGTGCAGGGCGCTGCTTCACCGCGCCGGTTGGGACGGTTGGAGATCTGTAGCCGTGCCATGTGGATCTGAAGCGGGATCGAAGACGCTGGAGTGGCTTGTCCCGCCGTCAAGCTTCCCGGTCTTCCGATGCACAGTCGCGTGAGGTACAGGACTTGTAGATCGTTAGAAACTCTACTCTCTATTGCGTGCATCGTGATTTTGACAGCTGAGGATGGACAGCTGAGGATTGGGATCTGCAATTGCTATAGGACCCGACTGAACTCTCGCAGTTCAGTATTTGCAACGAACCACCAGTGTGGAAAGAGCGTGAAATGCACCTTCTTCGGGTTTGCTCAAACACAATGCAAAGTGCCAAGCAACGAAGGAATCCCTCTTCCTGTAACGCCGAGCTACCGAGATGGCCTACCACGTTACCGTAGGGCACAGTATGGTAAGCCTCACCTGATCTTGCTATACATACGTACACGAGTAAGATGCGATAAGATTACCGCTCTGCGTGCTCTCCACTATAAGGTAATAGCCCGCCCTAGCTGACTCGCTCCGGTTTCGCTTATACAGGCACGCACCACCACCTACCCTACCCTAAAGTACAGTACCAGCCCTAACTCGTACCCTAACTCCACTATCGCGACCCTCCTCCGCCGACTCCCCGGTGATTCCTCCTCCTCGAACCGTGACTTCTACGCCCGCCCTGCTGCACATCCAACGTGTTCCACCGAGCCGCGTCTCGAGCCGTGTCCTGCGCAGGTTGCATCGGAAGGGGCGGGCCTGCTGCAAGAGGAACAACGTGTTGAAGAGGAGTATGGGGATGGGGGTGGGGATGGGGATACGCGCTCATGGCGAGTCCGAGAGCGGGCGAAGGGTGTGAATGCATCCACGGCTGCAGGCCAACTGCAAACGGCGATGTGGGTGTGGAGAATTGTTGCTGTTGCTGCTGCTGCTGGTGTTGGGGGTGGGGTTGATACTGGAAATATGACTGGGGCGGAGGCTGCTGTTGCTGTTGCTGTTGCTGTTGCGCTTGGCCCGGCGTGTGGATGGGCTGTATGGCGGCCATCTCTGGTACCGTCGAGGCCGAAGCGGATCGTTGTCCAGAAAGCGGCGTGAGGCCTGCGGCCAGCGTTTCTCCCGGTGCGGAATGGCTCCAGCCCGATTCGGAAGGGAGGGTCTGCAAGCCTGTGTCTTCGAGGAGAAACATGCCTGTGTTCCCCATGACTGTGTCGTCCAAGTAGCCCGAGCGGCCCGAGACTGGGAGATCGATCGCGGCCAAAGCCTCTGCTATCACTGCATCCAAGGCATGTTCATGTTCGTGCTCGTGCTCCTGTGGGCTGCCACTCTGCTCCAGCATACGCTGACCGAGGTCGTGCGGTCCGCTGGTGTCCATGTACTGCAGTCTAGTGATGCCCTCCGATATCCTGTAGACTGCCAACTTCGCAATCTTGTGAACGCCGTTATCGTCCAAGTGCTTGAATATCGCAAACGTCTCCTCCCAGAGTCGTAGATGCTGCATGTTGCCGGTCTCTTGGGCGTCCAGGAGTAATATCATGCAAGCGTTAAAGGCTTGCTGCCCGATCGTCCAGTCGACAAGGACGTGTGCCATACGCTTGTAGAAGAAGCGAAAGGCATGAAGAACGGCGACCGATGACTCTATTACTTGACAGCGACCAGGAGTTGGGGGTTCGGTATGCGAGGAATGGGCGATCTTTGGTTGCTGGACACCTTGATGTGGAATGCTAGATGGCATGGGTACTGATTGCAGTTGCGGAGATTGCTGTGCTGAGGCAGCCTGGGCGTTTTCTATCCGCTGGCGGTTGAGCAGAATGAGATAGCTGTGTATCTTACAATGAAGCACTACTGGTTGTTAGGAAGTTCGTATCTCCACGGGATGTCCTGAGACTCACTTGTAGCGATAGCAGCTAATGGCCATTCCGGAATAGCATTGTCCTCTTCATTCCAGGTTTGACTGAATTGCAGCACAGCGGGCATAGTGTCCCACAGTGTGGTCAGCTTCTCTGTGAAAGAGTCGATCCTGCCGTTAATGAGCTGGCTGCTGCTGAGAATTTGGCGCCCTAATATTGTGAATTGATCCACGAAATGACCGAGTCTGAGCGTAGTAGGATCAGTCGTCAAAGGCTCGGGAGAAGGGGAATCACCAATCCCTGAAATACCCAGAGGGCGGCCAAGGGTCATCGAATATTGCTGATCCATATGGAGCATCCACCACCAAAGCGTCCTTCGAGTCGTGCATTCCCTCAACGAAGGAGCGGTGTCAAGGTGACTCGGGTTCCGATGGAGACCAATCGCTTGGCCTAGGCGGAAGGTAAGCCCAAACACCGACCACGCATCCAGGAACCTTCCATTGTTGGTCATGTATGGACCAAGCATGACCAGAGCTTGTATACTGATGAGTGTCGGCTGGCTGGTGAATGCGGACATCCGAAGCGATTGCATAGCGGCGGTTACTGCCAAGTCAGTCACGAGTTCACGAGATCTGGACCGACACTTACTGTACAGATCGCCCTTCTCCGCTTCAAGGTCCCCGGCAGCCCATGTCTCTCCACCCATGTCATACTTCCCCGCCTGTAATCCCAGCGCCAGCGCAGCAAAGATCAATGCCAGGATGTCCGGCCGACTTTGAGCAGTGCGCGCAGGATCCTGGAGAAACAGGTCCATCTCCTTCCGCGAGAGTTGATGCGGATATTCAGGGAAAGAGATGCCGACGACCCGACGTTGAAAGAGCTCAAGACAGGCAAAGAACTCATCATGCTGTGGTAGGCAATCTAGAACTGTCTCGGGCCAAGATTCAGAACCCATTGACCACATGGTTGGGAATGGGAACATCGGCTGGTCAGCAGCGTACATATCCGCAGGACGGGGCATGGTGTGAGAGAGCGATTTCGGATCGAGTTGAAGCTCTGCAAACTATTCGAGAGTTAGCACGGACTGGGAAAATGACAGTTGATGCTTCATACGTCCGATATGACACTAGCTAGCGCTGGACTCCCGAAGTAGATACTCTCCGCTTGCTCAACTGGCCGAAACCGCTTCTGGCGACTAGATCGTTTGTCAGAGGCGATCGTTGGACTAGGTGCTGAAGTGGCTCCCTCAGTATCGTCAGATGTCCTCATCTCCAAGGCGCGCAGGCGGGTTCGAAGCTCTTGGTTCTCGAGCCGTAATCGTTTCAGCTCTTGTGACATCTGAATTGGTGCAAAATCCGAGCCTTCTTCTTGAACGAAGTGGCAATCTCGAGGCTCTATAGGACATGTGACATCAGCGAAGTTCATGCCCAATACTTGGGATATTTCTTACTGCCTCTCGCACAACAGGCTGAACATGGTTTCATGCGATCACACTGTCAAGGTCTCGTCAGCAGGCACCGGACATAATCTGCTATGAAACGTACCTTGACTTTTCGTTCACGACATAGCCTACATGAGAGATGTATGCGAGGCTGTTGAATTCTTCTCCTTACGTCTCTGAGCCTACCAGTGACACTACTTGCACGAGATCCACGAGAAGCTTCCGCGTCACCAGGAATGTGCTGTGCCGTCCACTGGGAAGGCATCGTCCCTCTCAGTGCAAGCTATCAAAGAACTAGGTTTACCATTCCGTACGTCGAGGACAAATCCGAACACATGCGGTCGATTGTGTTTGGATATGACCCTGATGGTATGTAAAGCTGTTCATGGTGCGGCGTCAGAGGAGCATAAATTGTCCAGAGACTTCACTGGTTGGCAAACCCGAGGCTTGTGTAATTGACGGCGGCCGAAATGGCGTCTTCAATCTGAAACTTGATGATGGGCGGTCGATCTATCCAGCTGTGGTAGCAATGGCTCGCATGGTGGATGCATGGATGCATTGTTTCCTGGGTGGAGATGATTTACATATGATACCGGCCAGGCAAGGATGCAGTAGAGTAGCTGCCAGTGAACGAAGATGGCATAGAGGCCGTCATCTACCCTGAGCGGCGCTTCTGCAAGTCGTACAGCCAATGAAGCCATCGTGGACCGGCAATAGACCAGGGTTACGGCTGTCAGGCACTATGTGACGTGCCGTCAATCTACGCTTCAGTCAAGGGATGGTCGAAATAGAGGGTGATGCGGGGAAATAGAATGCGTGAATCTAGACTCGAATGTCCCACAATCCCGGTCTGCTGTTTTTTGGAATTAGCATACCAAGATTCCAGAATCCAGGACCGTGGTTTGATGCAAGATCGCAGACGCCTCAGCCATCACCTCGGGATCGGTGCGTGGCTTGACACCATCCCAGCGGTCCGGGCCTTATTACTTTAACAACCTGGCAGTAAACCCACACCTGTGTCCTATTCGAGATCGAATGTATGGGGTCTATGCAATGCTAGACAGTGGCTTCAATCTCATGACAGTTGAGTGGATACAGATCCGCCCGATGAGCGGTTATACGAGTATCCATCTCCGACTCTACGACGTCAAAATGGACGGAAGACGAGCATTTCTGGCAGGTGGTTCATGATGGGCGGCTGAAAGTCCCGGTAAAGACGAGCAGAAGGCGGCAGTCGTTGTGCCAATCGGCATGACAAATACGTGCCAGCCACGTTCTTATGTGACTATGATGAAGCGTTGCGGGCGCAGGGAGTTGATGTGGCATCTCTCGAAGAAGTCTGCAGGGGAGGTGGCCTGGACGATCTTGGCCATCGGTTCCAGCGCAGCGGCTCCTCGCTTCACCCTGCAGTGGCTGCTTTACGTGCCACAGCGCGCCTGCTCCTCCCTTTTTGAACTTCTGCTGCATGAGTCCGCTTTCTGTCCATGTGAGCCGATTGGTGGAGTTTGGTATACCCGGACGAAAGGGATGGCTTTTTTGTATGTTTCTTTCGGATGGCATGAGATGAGACATTCGCTCGCTTGTACTCTTGCCCAGCTGATGGGAGGGCCACACAGAAAAACGACTCAAGATGCGCGACACTAACAATTATAGTTGAGATTTTCGGAGATCTCTATACATTTTTACGCGGTATTAGCGCCGGCAGCTCATGTTTGATTGACCTGCACCGATTTGCGGCAAGGTTGGCGGGATGTTCCCGTACCGACGCGCAATAGACGACCAACCCACGGAGATGCTCAGTCAAACGTTCTGAACAACATGCAAAGATGCAGAGTGTTCTGATCAGGTGCATGCAAACAGTGATGGAGCCCACCTCCAACCACTCGGCGTGGCCGAAGTCTCATGCATCATTGCGCCATCTGCACGTGGGCGCATGTTCGAAAATATACCTATAGAGCCCAGACTGCCATCGGCTTTCGATCCTCTTCGGCAGGCGCCGTGGCCCTTGCCCTTCCCGGACGGCCAGCGCAGGGAACGCTCAATACGTCCACGACGTACTATGCCTGAAGTAACTCCTGCAAACAGTCGAAGCAGAACTGGCTGAATGCGGCACTGCATCAACCATTGTCAGATGCATGTGATATGACGGCCAAGTAACTCCCATGCTTGAACACGAGATGGCACGAGGCCTTGCTGCTCCAGCACCAACACATGCACTCACACTCCCGTCGGCCCAGCCACCATCCTTCGTCTCTTGTGCTTTTATCCTCATATCAAGCCGAGCGTTGGAAGTCTGCATGGGACGAAGATTCTCTTTCCTGTTGCGTCACCTTCCGTTGTGAACATCTCCGATTTGCAACTCCTTGACTCTGCTCCTAGACTATCCCGCCTTCATACCGAGAGAGCAACCTGATTGGCCTCATCAAAACCGTTCTCCTGTAGGTAAAGATATACTCGAGTTCGACCTCCCACCAATCTCCTGCCTTATGCTCCGGCAAACCACAATTGGCGGGCTTTATCATTGCTACTGTACAGCCAAGTTCCTTGAGAATGATCTGCTGCATAGCCTCACTTGCCGCATCTTCCCAGAAGACATGCGCTTGGAAAGTAGCTGGTAGTTGACACTCGCCATACTCAAAGGCCCGCATAAAAAATGTGGTGAGCCAATGCTGATCCGAATATCTCATAGCAGATCTGATCATCTTTTCACGGGGCTGCAGAGTAGGTATGATGCTTTTCAGGTTCGCTTCGCTGAAGGGGAGGTCAAAATGGCTCTTCTTACCCACCAGAGACGACTGTGTAGCTGCTTCCTCTCGCAGAGCCGCATCAATCTGCCAATGAAGCATCATGTCGCCATAGCGTCGGAGTGGAGAGGTGGCCTTGGCGTAATTTGGCAGTCCCAGCACCTTATGTGATAGTGGGGACGTCGTTAGAACTGTGGTTCCCGATTGGTTCAGATACGATAATACCAGGTGCAATGGCATATCGTCGCCCGCTTGAACGGCATTGCGTAAGTTGGTGAAAACCGATTCGGCCGGGGTCAGGGCTTGGTCTGGGACCGCCACAGTCCCTCGTTGAAGGATGGGTATGTTGCGCTCTGCACACCACTTTGCTGCAATCTCGCATGCCAACAACATCATTTCCATGACACTGCTGTCAGAGTGACTCGCTGCACCCTGACCGACATTACCGTCGAATACCTTGCCGTGATACGCTAGAGCAGGGTCGCTTTGGCTGAAGCGGGCGACTTTTCGAGATGGAAGGTCCCAAGCGACCCCATGCTTCCCCCAACGACCGTGGATAGTCACCTCTGGCTTGTGCAGATCCATAATCACTCCGCCCGCCGACAATCGTTGTCTAACGCGGCCAGAAGCTAGTTTGTTCATTATTTTCAGATCCTGTACGAGTTTCGGAGATAGGTCCAGCTTCTTCTGCGAAGATCTAACTTCGTCGCCTTGATCTGGTGAGCCAACCCACAGTATTACGTCCTTGGAGACCACGTCCTCTTGCCCCACAGCCTCTTGGCTCTGTTTTGGTGTTAGGGAGATCACATTTCGAACGAAGCCCGGGGTAATCTTGTGCTCGAGAAGTTGCCCATCAAGGTTCAGCCTCCCACTGAATGTGAGGCAGGGCTTGTTTGGCGCCAAGCTGAAATGGCCCGCAGTAGCCCACCGTGGCATCATTGAGTACGTTTGTTCGGGCAGGTATATGCTCTCCGTCATGTGCCTGCTTAATTTGGCCAGTGGGTGGTCGCGGTCAAAGAACGCAGTTGGATGCGCGATATGCACGTGCACCCAGTACTCATTGTTCCCTGCAGGCTCCACCGAGACTCCATCATCGATCTCGCGAGCTCCTGCATCATCAATGCAGAACACCGGCAAATCACCCCAGTCCTTTCGAAGGTGTTCCATCGAATCGTGGAAACCCGGATCCTCCTTTTCCATATGCAAGACCCTCGACATCAATCTTTGGAGCGGCCTCGAATGTTGAGAAGTAGGTAATAGGAGGTGCTGATCGTAGCGGACCCGATTCTCGTAAGGTGCCAAGACGCCCATCTCCTGCAAGCACAACAAGCCGGTCGCTTGATCCGCCGAGTGTTCTCCATACATGCCGGTTCCTAGTAAGAGAAGCGGTGGTAGAGCGTCAAGTCGTTGCAAACCGAGAAACATGTTGGCACATGCCCATGCCTCAATGAATCTCAACAGTTGTTCATCATTAGTATTGTACTTCTCACCATATATATCCCGAGTAGCATCATGCTCTTCAGAGGTCTTGGTCTGCTTTATCAAAGGTCCAATGTTACCCCTCGTGCTAGGTTGGCGTATCGTGCGACTCTTCTTGATCATCCGCCGCGCTTTCCCAAGGAAGTCCTCCACGATTCGGCCTCCAAAGCTCCAGGTCGGCTCACGGTCATCCTCACGCCCTGCATTCTTGCTAGCTACTTGACGAACACGGTCATCTTGCCATTGTCTAATCCAGCGGCGCACCGTCTCCACGTTGGCGACCTGATCCTTGGATCTGATCTGAATGAAACCTGTCACTCGGTGACTACGTCGATCATAGCCGAATGCGAAACCCGAACGGTTAATAGCCTTTCGAATAGTGAACATCTCAATCGGCGAGAGTTTTGCAAACGTTGGCGTTCCGAGAAGCTTCCTGCCAATTTGCTCAAGCGTGCCGAACTTTAGCTCGGTGGGGTGGGCGAGCATCTCATGAGCTCCGTCTAGAGAAGAAGCATGCTTTCGGTAGAGTGCATCGCTTTCCCTTTGAAATTCGAGCATCCTTGCAACGAGCGGCGCAGCGTATTCACGCGGTACGCTCAAGTCAAAGAATTGGGCCTTCTCTAGGAGGTCCTGTGTAACTTCTTCACTGGGAAGGTGAGGTATGATTGGGTCGATCAGCTTGGGATCAACCCAGCCCGGAACAGAGTATTGAATGTTCCTTTCCTGTGTGTGAATCCATTTACCATGAACGGTGTAAAACTGAGAAGATACCTTTCCTCCACCGACGCGACGAATGAATACCGCGACGACGGATTCGCGTTCACTCATTGGGAATCTAGTGAATTGTCAGCATGTTGCAAGGCGGCATAGCTGTTCGCGAGCCTTACTCAAGTTCTACCAGATCGCCCCGACGAAGGAAGTAATGGTGCGTTGGATCCAGGGACTCCAGATCATCTGGTCCCCCTTCCGCTAAACCCAACATGTCCCTTGAAAGTCTATCGTCCGGGTCATATGCCGATCCTAATCCATCATCGTCGCCAATGCGCGTCAAGTTGTTGGACGTCCCATCCTGGTCGCTGGGAAGCCTTTCCTTGTATTCGAACCCATTATCGTCGTTTCCAAACTCATCATTCCATTTTTTGAGCTCGTCTCGAATACTGAATTTTGGTTTGGCCTTGTCTGGGTATCTGCGCGGGGGTGGTGTACCCCATCTTATGAAATTATTCGGCGGTTCAGTAGCTGATGTAGATTCGAGACGCTGTTGAGTCTGCAGAATTCCAATATCAGTGCCCGTAACCCAGGTTCAAGAATGTTATGCGAACGAAACCTACCCTCTGTCCTGTATGTATATGCCTAGTGGAAGAGGCAGTGGCTTGGGCTGACGATATGGAAGCATGCCTCGGGATGTTCAGTCCAATCTGATAATTTTCCAAGCCATTATGTGTTGCTGCAATCCCGCCTCTTGTAGAATCCCGTAGTGCCCGTGTTGATGCCTTTCCGGAGAGCAGACCATGGTGCTGGGAATAGGGACGGTCCGCATAGGACTGGTCTCGTCTCGGTGGCGCGGAGAGCTTGTTCTGTTGTTT
Organism: Zalaria sp. Him3; assembly: GCA_027923365.1. Classification (NCBI taxonomy): domain Eukaryota; kingdom Fungi; phylum Ascomycota; class Dothideomycetes; order Dothideales; family Zalariaceae; genus Zalaria; species Zalaria sp. Him3. The sequence goes on along the minus strand of BPUN01000008.1, from coordinate 176,398 downwards.
CAGAGAACAACGCCAGCATACGAACGGGACATTATTCAGGTTCTTCCCCCGACCGTTCCGTAAACTCAGCATCTCCAACTAGGATGAAAGGCCTCACAAAGCTATTGTGAATGCGGGTATCGGCGATGCGGCGATTAACTTATATGAATGATGGTATACAGTACTCCAGCTGTGGCAGAAAGGCGGATGCGGGCTCACCGCTCTCGAGCTCCGCAACGCTCGGCCTGACTTTCGTCTCCGACCAGTCTCGCTTTACTCTTCTCATCCCATCACTCAAAGGGTAAGTCAACCTCTCACTAAGTCCATTGCAACATGTGTTTCCTCATATGATGAACAAAAAAAATAGCATGTATTATCCGAAGCGCTTCACGGCGTGACTGGTGAAACCATTTACTTTTTCTGATCCAACTCTCCCTCTCCCTCTCCCAAGCTCTTCATTACTTAATAGTACTGCTTTGTGTTTGGCACATCCACTGACATTGGATATAGGACTGGTACCAAGCCATGAGCGCTACTAAGCCGCCTCCCGGCCACTTTACTATCCTGTATTTTGCCGCGGCAGCATCCCACACCTCCAAGTCTTTCGACCACATTGCTGCTCCTCTGCCTGTTACTGAGCTGTTCAAGACGCTGGAACAGAAATATCCAGGCATGAAGGCGAAAGTGCTCGAAAGCTGCGCCGTTACCATTAATTTGGACTATGTTGATGTTGAAGATGAGAGTGACAAGACCATTCAGGCGGGCGATGAGGTTGCAATAATACCACCAGTGAGCTCGGGTTGAAGCAGATTCGGTTGTACCCAGTGTTGCCGAAGCGCCTTAGGCGCATCCAGGCGGAGGTTTCGCTACGTAGGCTTTTCCGCCGAAACGTTCATGAGACTATACACGTCTCTACAGCTTTCCGCCATCTCTACCCTGGGCCAACACATCCCTTCTCGACTCAACTTCCAACCGTCTCGGTCCTTCCTTCTTAAATTCCACAAGTACAACTCTCTCCGTATCCCCCTTCCTCTTCCCCTCAACTTCCGGACCCGGCCTATCAAGTCCCAACACCACACGTCCGTCCTCCCTTCTTCTACCTCCTGGAAGTCCCAGCACCGTCGGACTAATACACTTCTCGCCCCACGCCGGCTCTCCCGTCTTCACGAACTCCATCAGTCGCCGGCGCTGTTCCTTAAGCTCCTCATATGGCGGGATCGGCGTCGATGCTGACGGGTTGTGGGGCGACAGGAATGGTGAGATGAGGTGGAGGAGGAAGAATTGCGGCGGGAACAGGATGACTCGGCCGCTTTGCGCGAGGCGCAGCCAAGTCGAAGGGGGCAGGAAGCGAGCGGCTGTGTGTTCCAGTCCGCCATCTGGAGTTGGCGTGGGGATTACGGTTTCAGAATCCGTCGTCGTGTCGATGTCGTCCGGGTCGGAGGTCGTCGAGGAGGCGATGCTGGGTTGAGAGTTTGCAAGAGGCAGGAAGTAGATGTACATCTGGGTGGTGAATCGTTTGGGGATGTTTGTGGGTGTGATCCAGCGCGTGAAGGGTATTAGGCCGTCTACGCAGTGTTAGTTCGTGGCTGTGTCTAATATTCAAACATGACCCTGTCCACGGGATGGGCTCACCAGTATCTGCTCTCCCTCCTTTCCCCGCCAGCCATCTCGTAAACTCGATCTCCCCCGCGTGAACTTTCCTTCTCCCCTCTTCCCTTTCCCCATCCTCAACTTCCAAGAATCTGCCGAAGCCATTGTTCCTAGCGAGCAGAATCCCGCTCTCCTCGAACGTCTCTCTGATCGCCGCTAAGCGATAAACCTCGCTGTCCTGATGCCGCTCCTCGCTCTCGGACGGCGGTATCTGCCCGTCGTGGAACGTGGAGACGTTGCCACCGGGGAAGACGTGCGCGGATGGAAATGATGACGAGGTTCGAACTCGGTGCAGGAGCAGGACTTGGTTTTGTGGCGAGATTAGAATGACGCTTTTGCGTGTCAGCGAGGGGACTGCGACGGAGCGGCTAAGGGGGTGTGCTTGATGAAGGGCAGGGGGGATCAAGCAAATGCATATCATGTATACTGTGTGACAGTCATGTAGATTGAACTCGCAAGAACGCGTAGGCTTTTGAAGGAAGGCGTTGTCCATCCAGTACCCTGTGCAAAAATACCACACGGCGGGAATATGCTACAGTGGATAGGACAAGAGATGAGACGTTAATAGCCTACCTTGAACTCGGTCTTGGTGCAGAAGGCGGTCTCTTCTCCTTCGACCCCTCTCTTTTCGTTTCAGAAGATACCCTTCGTCTGCCCGACATTGATACTAATACCGATTCCCTCCAACTCCGACCTCTGCTGGGCGACGGCCTAAAAGGACAAGAAAGCCGTCCCCTAGCGGACAACGAAGCAGAGTTGTAATTTCGTCGCCTGTATATTGCTCTGATCAATGCTGAACCAACGTCTGGAATTGTGATAGCAGTCTTGGAGACGACGCCAAAGGATACAGTCATCTCCTCGGCCTTGGAAGTAAGTAGCGCGCGTAAGTTATATTAGCATGTGAATAGTCGCTGATGGGTTGGAAGCCGAACAGCGGCGGGGAAGCAGCCGAGGCTCGTCTGGGGCGGTCGTGAATGGCTTCGACCATTGCAGTCCAGGACAGATCACACCGAGGAATATATCTCACCAAGGCCGCTTTCACGCGTTCATAAAGATGGCATGAGATAGAGCGTGAGACTAGGCATTGCCACGGTTTGGTGGCCAAAGCCTGTACTGAAGACACGGCCGTGTCTGAGATGGCAAACATGCAAACTTGTGTATCACGATCGACCATCACGGCAAGGCATTACATATGTCTATCACTCATGCCGGCTTGAGCACATGTTCTTCGCATGACTAGGGACGCTCGAAAGAGACCGAGGCAGGGTGGATAATTCCTAAACAGCCGCTGCCAGCTTCTCAGTTCGCACGTGGCTCATTCCCACGACCATCACAGAAGTACCGTAGGTACTCGGACGGAAGGGGACCGAGTGTTCGTTGCGTAGGACCAATACAGAATGTATACTGTAAGGCAGTGCAGGAGCCCGTCTCACACACGGAGGGCTCCTCGAGACATTGCTCCGTTTACCGGGATGGAAACTGCAGAAATATGAAGACATAAGATTGTCTCGCCCGTATCTGTTCCGCAATCCAGGAGCTCAACGATTGCAGACTTTCAAAGACGAGTATAGCATCCTTCTACGGCGAACTCTGCGAAAGAACAGGGCGCTTCCGAAGAAACATCTTGCCTTCTTACCATTCTCAATCATAGACTCACCGCAGTGGACATGAGAAAGGTAATATTTCGCCGGGTACAAGATGTGCGAAGTACGTGGCTTCGAAGTTGCGCAGATAAGGTATAGGGACGATGGCGGAGAACACATGGAATAGGTCGTATCCGAGCGGAAGATGGAAGAGTAGTTGCACAAGCTTTTTTGAGGTTCATAGCCCTTTTCCCACGCGGTATTTGTCCATTGTCTATCCGCAATAGTGACTCCTTAACCCACGCTGAAACTTATGCCGTTTTCATGAGCATCGAAGCCATGTAAAACCCTGTCCGTACTCGTCAACAACACGTCCTCGGTCCAATTCCGACAATTCCTTCTTTCGTGCTCACCCTTTCACCAGCAACCCCTCCTCTGTCATCTTTCCCTTCAACAAACTCCTTTACCGGGAGGCGCTCCAGACACCCTTGAGGTAGCCATCCCTCTGTGCCAGCCTGTTGATGCAGTCGTCGCTCTCGCCCATGGCCCTGACGAAACCGCAAAGGGCGTAGGTCTGGTTCTCGCCGGTGTAGCGGCCGTTCTCGTCGACCTTAGCGACGGAGATCTGGACGGAGGCGTGGTCCTTGGCCTTGATGATGCGGTTGGTCGCGCTGCACTTGCGTGGGACGTACCTGCGGTACGGGTTAGTCGGGTGGTGGGGAAAATCTCCGGGTAGGTGCTGCGTACAGGTCGACGAGCTCGCCACGTTCGTTCTCCATTTTGACGGTAGGTGGGTTGTTTGATTGAGGGAATCGAGAGGGTGTCGCGCGGTTGACTGGCAAAGACTTCGCTGTCGCAGCTTCAAAGCCGTCGAAGTTCGGCTTAGGGTGGCCCGAGCGTCGTGTGAAATCCGGAGCCACGGAGAAACTGGCCTTCCGCGCCAAGCTTAGATGGTCGAGCAGAGCGTCTCAGAAACTCCTTACAAGTTGGCGTACCAGACCGGTTTCGTACATACATGTATATTGTTCAGATAATCACTTGGAATAAACGATTCTTTTGAGTTGCAATGTGTTAAACTATTTTGGGTTTAAAGTATCCGAAATATGAACAATTGAAGACGCTATGCAAGAAGCCATGCTACGCTAACCACCCAAAATCCATGCCAAATGAATGATCGCACCAAGGCATTAGAATAGATTGCCGATAATACAGACGAAGATAGATTGAGATCCGCTAAGGGAAGATTAAAGCATCATGGCAGCGATAAGGAAGCCAATGAATGCCACGAAACTGCCGGCTGCCACCTTGGCTCCGGCGTTGGTGGTATCACTGGAAGTTCCTTGAGAGAAACCACTGCTGCTGCTGCTGGAGGTCGACGCACTAGCAGCGGCAGAGCTGACAGAGCTGGCAGTGTCGCTGTTTGAGGAGTCCGAGTTAGAACCTTCAGAGGCACCTCCAGCACCGCTTACACCAGGCACGGTCTCCGGCGTGGCCGTGGCCGTCTTGGTAGTGGTCTTCGTGCCTGTCGCCGAGGAAGAGGCGTCTGGGTCGTAAGTTGGGTTCTCTCCTGTGGCGTACAAGGAGCTGAGAATCGTGGAGTTGTTCGTGATAGCAACCGTGTCGTTCGTGCCGGCAGTTGTTGTGTAGTAGTACGACTTGGTTCCGTCATTGATGTATCCAGTGGGAGGATCGTAGCATTCCACAGTCACTTCCTTGATCATGGCGTAATAGTATCCGTTTTGCATGTACTCGCTGCTCCAGTCCACAAGACCGCCAGCCCACTCGATGGTTCCGTTGCCGTTGCTTGCAAGTCCGGCAGGCCACAAACTGAGCTGAATTCTTGAGGGAGTCTGTGGAAAATGGTATTGGCCGCTTGTGGAGTTGTAGGTCTCGTTCCTGAGCTTGGTGCGCTGGACTTCGCCATCAACAGCCCAAGTGATGTAGTCGGGTTGCCAATCAATGGTGTAGGTGTGTGTGTTTGTAACGGTGTTGGATACATTCAAGTCGAGACGGTTGTCATCTATCAGGATTAGTACCAAGCCAGGTTGTTCAAGATTCCGCTACTTACAATCAGTGACACCCTGGAAGTAGTAGTTGCTTTGGGCGGCAGTAACATCGGTTCCGACAAACTCGAAATCGATCTCGTCCTTGACATCACTCATCATGATGAAAGCAGTGACAACACCGGCTCCTTGACTGGTGGTCATGGTCGTGCTAATCTTGCCGTACCAGACATAGTGTGTGCTACTGAGAAGCGTACCAACGGTGTCCGCAGCCATGGTGAGCAGTACCGCTTCATCGTTGTATGCTACTGGCTGACCAGAGCTCACCCAGTTGGCTTCGGAAGCATCACCCAGATACTTCGTGTTGGAGGCGATGTCGTCCAGGCTGTCCAGCTTATAGTCTGCAGACTTGCATACTGGAGCCGGCATGCATGAGTCGAGGCTGTGAGAGTACTCAGGGTCGCATCCACCAAGACAATACGCTCCGACACCGCATTCACCGTATTGAGAGCAGCATGGCGTGTCTGATGGGCAGAGGTTGCCTGCTCCGCAAGTAGCTTGTGCAGCGTGTACCACTCCAGTAACCGCGGCGAGGGTTATGGCGGCTACGCGCAGAGTGTGCAGCATACTGTGTAACTCGCTCTCTTTCTTGTCCTTCTTTATTCGCTTCTCTGCCTAACAGGTGGAACACAGATCCTCGCTCAGCCTTCGCTCAGCCTCAGCTCAGCCTCAAATCGATGTGTTGGTGGTAAATATGAACGCGGGTCTTGGTGATGTAGCGTTGAAACACCGGTTGCCCAGAATGCTGGTGGTAGTTCGGGCGGCGAGAAGAGGTCCAAACGAGCGTGGGGCGCGAACCTAGCGAGTGTAGTAATATCCTGATAAAGATACAGCGATTACTAGGATGAAGGGAGAGTAATTGTACAAGCCTAGGAGGACGCAAGGCTAGGCGGAGAGACAGGAAACACTGGACGCAGGGAGGTCGGCAGCGAAAACGCCAAGGGCAGGGGCAAAGAGGGCGGCCGGGACGCCGGGCGCCCAGAAGCGGCTCCAAGCGTGAAACCCGCCTAATTCGCCAATCAGGCTGCGGATGGAGGCAATGCTTGGCGATTCGGCTGCTGAGCTTCCCGCGCAGGTGGCATGGGGCTGCCCATGTTTCCCATCAATGATGTTTAACACGAGGTGCGCGCTAAATTTAGTATGAACTTCCGCAGACTTCCTGAATCATCCCGCTTCTACTCGTACCATGGAAGGCACCGTCATAGGACTGTATGGGCTGAGTCATTAATGTGATTGAAGACAAGACATGTATTCTTCCCGCATCGCTCTACATGTATTTGCAAGGCCAATTTCAACGGTTCGTGTGTACGTTCAATGAGGGTGACATCATCCGCGTTGGCTCTCAGCAGTCTGGTGGTTGGAAATAAATAAGGTACATGAGGTAGAATGGATGTACCCAACTTCTCCGTTGCTCTGTAATAACATGAATCCCTTCTTTTCCCTGCTCCCATTGCTTTTTTTTTCACGTGGTCATCTCCTTGTTGGCGATGCCATGAAGTTGCGTTACGTTCGCGTGCTTGTCTGTGTGTTACAGCAGTCCATGTCGTCTCAGGACCATCAAAATCAAATCGCAGGCTCGCAGTGCCCTCCGTACCTCCGCCACTCTGAACGTATCGTCACATGAGTCTTCCGCCATTGAACGTAAATCACGTTCCGCAGTCAAGATTATACTGCGCATCTTCCCCCGATTAAGCGCAGAACATGCTTCATTCATGCCATTCCTGTCATAATCTGAACCGAGCACAATCGAGGCCAAAGTGATTCGCTCCTCGATCGCTCTCCAGATCGGCCCTCTGCAAGCCTCATGGGTGACGTGGATCTTGTTTACCAGTCCCAGAGCGTCGAGTGTGCTTAGAAACGTCGTTATGCGACCGGGACCCACTCTAGGTCTGGAAGGAGATAAACGACGTTCGGATGTCTCTTGACAGAACGTGACACCGAGCTCCGAGATGTGCGTGGCCCTCTCTGGTGTACGGGAGATCCAGAACTGAAGATCGTGCAGACGATTGCTAAAAGTATCGTCGCGAATGTCGCAGCCGCAATGAAAGATGAAAGTGTTACACTTGTAATACAAGGAGAAAGTCTCGTTGTATAGTTGTTTGCATGTTTTGGTGATAGCTGGTTCGTTACGAATGAAACCAGCCCTAATGCATGGTACATGGTGGACGGTGTTGAAGGCGATGGGCCCGACCTCTGTGACGACGAGTTCCCAGATAATGTCACGCAACTCGCGTAACAGCTTTGAGAAAACTGAATCGTCCATGATCGTCGTGATGAGGCAGGTATCTGCTTGATGGAGTGATCAAAAGCCGAAGATCTTGGACTAGTGTTTGTAGGCTGAAGATGTTACAAGGTGGGTATGAGGCTTGAGAGAGCAAGTGACCGACAAAGGTAGACTTGTGAGTTCGGCGTAGTGAATCACGACGTCCAGGTGAACATGGATGGAGAGTGATTTGATGGCTGGTAGACTTATTAGGTCTATGGGACCTATGCTAGATATGTATACTCAAGCACCAAACGCCCGCTGGAATTGTGTAATCTTGGCCTTTGTCGTAGACGGGTACCTGCCTACAAGATTGACTGACTCTTCCCAATATGGAAAGATCAGCTGTGTCCATCTGAATAACCAGCCCGGGCAGCTTTGACGGTCAAGTGAACTGCGACCGAAACAACATGAATCGAAACACATGACGACAGTTCTCATAAACCTCATCTGCTTGATTCATTTCGATAATATTTCTCGCAAGCATCGTGAATATCTCCGGCGCCACCAGACAAGCATTTCAACCATCCCGCAATATCTTCACGTAAAGAACCTCCACGAAGGACTCTTCTCACCATCCGCCAACTCCTCCGTACTCACATTTTCCGCCTTCAGCACTCTCCCCTGCGCCACATTCCTCCTGCGATTCTCCGCCTTCATCCACAAACCCAGCCAAAGCACGAAGCAGATACACGTGCCATTGCAGCACGCCGTCGCAATCAGGGTAGGGATATACTTTGGCGCAAACTCCGTCCTGAACGTTGCGCCGCTAAGTATACCACCCAAATTGCTCAACCCGACCAGCAAACCCGTCGTGGCTGCGCGAGAGTTCTCGTTGAGGTTGTTGTTGTTGTGCCAACTGTGGACGAGACAGGACGGGATGTAGGAACCCATGGCCATCAGGAAACAGGCGAAGTAAGCGACGCCTTTGTTGTGCAGCACGTCGATGGTGGCGAGGATGATCATGCCGATCAGGGAGACGCACAGGGCGAAGACGATGTGGAAGGTGCGCTCGCGGAAGTAGTCGGAGGATTTGGTGACGCAGAGGAGGAAGACGAAGCCGACGGCGTTGGGGGCGACGGTCCAGAGGTTGGTCTTGACGGTCGAGTAGCCGAGGCGGGCGACGATTTGAGGCAGGAAATTGGAAGTCGTCGAGAAGGCGACGGGGTAGGTGAAGGCGATCACGCACCATGGGAAGAACTGTAAGATGTGAGGTTGGATCGCATTCTTTGGGCGCGGGCTTGGTCATACCTTCCAGGTCTTCCAGCTTTGGAAGCACTCCTTCATGCTGAACTCGGCGTTGACAGTACCGGAAGCATCACGAAGGGAGCGAGCTTTAGCAGCAGCCTTCTCCTCTGCGGTCAGGAACCACGCAGTGGCAGGAGATGCCGGGAGCCAAAAGAATGCAACGAGGGCGATCAGTACGGTCATGCCACCTGCAATTCGGGTCAGAAGGTACCACCAGATATTGAGCGATCATGCTTACCTTCGATGATGAACAGGTACATCCATCCAGCGATTTTGTCGTCATTGATCTGGAAGACACCGTATGAAATGAGGCCGCTGAAGGCGGCGGCGAGTAAAGCGCTTCCGAAGTAGATAGCAATGCGGAAGCCGAGTTCTCCGCGCGTGTAGAACAGGGTCAAGTAGAAGACGGTTCCAGCGAAGAAACCAGCTTCGGCAGCACTGAAATCGAACATTAGAGTCTGCGCCCTTCTTGCCTAAAAAGGGATGTGCTCACCCAATCAGCAGACGAATAGGAAGGAGGCCACCGAAGCTCTTTGCTGCGCACTGGAGCATAGCCATAACACCCCAGAACAACATGAAGCCCGGTAGTGTGACCTTGGCGGAGAACTTTTTGGTGATCATGTTGAGTGGAAGATCAAGGAGACCGTTTGGTACGTAGAACAGCAGGATAAGCAGAGAGTATTGCTCGCCAACAAAGTGCAGGTCTTTGTCCATTCCATCAGTCTTTGCGTTTCCAAGATTGCTCCTGTCGACTGAGTTGAAGAAGTACATGGCCGAGAGCATGGGCAGGAGGTATAGGTCCAGCTTGCGGACTATTTGGTGGTCAGCGGGATCTAGAATATTTGACAGGCTAACTTACCATAGGACTTCTCTGCCGCTGTGTCGATATAAGCAGTCTGACCGCCCAGCTCAGGCTCAAGAACCACGGGCGAGCTTGCACCGCCCTTCTCCTCGCGGCCATATTCATGTGAGGTGTTTGACATCTTGCAGACGAAAGACTGTATTGTTGGTTTCAAGGTGTCACCGAAACCTCGATCTCAATCCACCCGGTACCAGGAGCTATATAAGTGCTCGCAAACCGTAATACCCGTTCCATTTTGCAGCGAGATCATAGGCTAGCCAGAGGCGACCAGTCTGCCAAGCCAGGAAGATAGGCCGGCATCATGGTAGATTGTCCGAAAGAGGGAATTACAACGGATTATGTAGATAGCATTGATAAAGAAGGGGGAAGAGGGTTGCAGATGCGAAAGATGGGGGTGTAGGCGAAGCTGGGGATAGATCGATCTTGAGTGGGCCTGGGGTAGCTAAGGCTGGACTTGAAGTCTGCATTATATCTCTTAAGATCTTTTTGTAGATAGCAAAAACGTGAAAGTTGAGATCAAGACCTTGCGACGTATCGGAAAGCCCACACAAGACGCATGGAGCTTAGAGAATGAAGGAGGGCGGTCTTCCCTTTTACTTACGACGTGGTGAGGCCCAAGTCAATGTCCACCACTCGACCTGTTCCGTCTTGGCAGCCCGCTCATTTGTATCGTTAGGTCGGGCCAAGAGATCCTGTATCTCACATTGTGTGGTTATCCCACTCTTGTAGCGTTGCGACAAGCATCAAATCACAGGTATAGCAGACTGTTAAGACACAGCTTTAGATACGTGTTAAACACGAGATAGAATCAATGGACAGTGGCGGGCAATGTATCATCATTGCAGCACTCATGGAGCGAGGTCATGTTTGAGTTTGAATTTGGGTTTGGGAGCTCCGGGAGTTCAGCACTGGCAAAGGTGGAGGCGTTCACGGTCCGCCCCGGATGGTCGGCTCAGCTTACCCCAATTGGCAATCGCCATCTTGAGTTTGATCTTGGGACGATGCCATAGTTTGTTCGTCTTATCGATGCGAGTGATAATTATCACACAGAAGATGCCCATGGCGGCACAAGGTGTTGAAATTGGCTATGAGAAGAAATGAGGGATTGATTCATTGCATCTACGTAGAGTAGGACCTATATATTGTACCCTATTCACTACGTTCTTTGCTTGCCCAAACACAAAGCATGAGTCTTACTATGAGGATCAAGAGCCCTTTGTTCGACAGAGAGCAGTAGATGTTATGCAAACCGAGAGTCGTCGTAGGCCAACGCTATTCAAGCTATATTGATGCGACTCAAGTCGATCGTGTCAGTGTTGAAATCAACCGGTATCATCGCCGACGGCGGCACAACAAGAACGCGACGAAGACTATCCAGATACCGGTTATTCTCATAGCTGAGTCGACCTATGAAAGCCCATGTAGGAGCTCCCGAGTCTTTCGCAACATTGGGTTCTCTCTCAGTCTCAGACCAATCAATGACGACCCTCTCCAGCCCCAGGAAATGCCGTCGCATCAGCGGCAAGTCCTCCTGGAGACGGTTCAACAAAGCATCTGAAATCTCTGAGCTCTCTGAACGACTGGAACGCATAGTTGTGTCGTCGCTTGGTGAGAGCGCCGTGAATGTGCACTGGATCCTCAGCTCCTTGACGAACGATGCGTATGCCGTTCCGAAGCCGCAAGTGAGTGGACTCTGGATACCAGGGTCCAGTACAGGGTGTTGTCCAAAGCCAAAGACAATGTATTCCCAGGCATCGGACTTAGAGCGAAGGGCGTACTTGCGCACACTATTGCCGTAGCCGTACGGAATCGACGCGAGTTCGGCATGGACTTGCTTACAGGAGAGCAGTAGGGAGATATATGTGTGCGCTCCGTTTCCCTAGCCACACATCAGCTTTCACGGTCACAGCTCTTGTCCTTGTGCGTGCGACTCACTTTGTCCGTATTTGTTCTCTTTACATCAGGTTTCCAGTTCAACGCCAGGGGCCACATGAGGGAGATCAATTCGATCAACTCTCCAATTGAGGAGTGGTAATACTTTGGCGCGAAGTGTCCTGCTATGTTGTCAAGGGAGCGGACGTTTGATAGAACGTAACCATATATTTTGTTGCGTAGCTCGCCTGGAAGATCCAAGAGGCTCACGGAGCCCTGACGCGCCTTTGTAGATGCTGGCGTGTCCATTTTCGATTCCATGCGCGAGGTGGAGCAAAGTTTGATAGAAGTTGGAGAAAACCCAGGAGATGGGGTAGTGTTTCTTATGGAGCTGACAGTGTCGTGGTGCGCGTCAATTCATTTATCTACATGCTCATGTGATACACGAACGTTCAACAGCGGCTTTCCCCCCCTGTTTCACATCTGACGACGACTTCACTCACCCACATGCCCATGTGATACACAGACTGGCCAACACTCGCATTTGCCCTCGTGTTTCACAATTGTCCCATGAGAACGACTTCACTCGCCATTGGGCGTATCTTACTCCTGCCGTCACCGCATCTATTCTATGCAGCGGATAACTCAGCAATCCTCTTCTCAATCTCCGGCACAGCTCTCAGCTGAAGATCCAGCTCATCCTTCTCACTGCAACACAGTTAGCCATCATATTCGGATCACCCACACTGCGCAACATGACTCACTTTTCCAATCTCAACCTACTCTCCGCATCCAGCCTAGTGAACACATAGCCACCCTGCCCATTAAACTGCAAAATCCACCCATGATATCTCCACAGGCTCCGTCGATGACTCACAGTCATGAGTGTGATGCCCAATCTCTTCGCTTCATCATACATCAATTTTTCCACATCCGGCGTGAGCGAAGAGGTACACTCGTCCAGGATCGCGTATTTAGGTCGGTGGTAAAACAGCCGTGCTGCTGCGATCCGTTGCTGATGACCCGTAGAGAGGAGGTCCGTCCACTCCGCTTCCACATCTAGTCCCGTAACCGCGCCTCGCATCATCGTCGGCGAGCTCGTGGCAGTGGGGCTCGCATACTGTTCGTTGTTCTTCCCTTGCAGATCCAGGAGACCTTCGATGCCGAGACTTCGCAGTATCTCCTCCAGGTCTTGATCTCTTACGCCCCGCTCTCTCATATCCAGCACAGAATCCGGGTAGATGATTTGCTGTCTCAGCGTGCCCCGACTGAGATACGGTCGCTGTGGGATGTAGAAGATATCTTCCGCTGGCGGTTTTCGTACTTTACCGCCATACACCGGCCACAAGCCTCCCAGTATCCGGAAGAGACTGCTCTTTCCACACCCATTCGGTCCGACAATGAGCAGATGATCGCCTGGCTTGATGGCGAAGCTCAACTTCTGCACCAGCACATCACCATTCGGCGAAACGATGGGTACGTCGACAAACTCGATATCCTCACCTTCGAACAGCTCGCCACGGCCAGACAGGACTGCCTGATTAGCGTCCGTGCTTGCCGAGCTGACCAGCGCCTTCTCAAAATGGCCCCGTTGGATATCCTCGATAACCGCCAACAGTGTGCTCACTCGTGACGTGTATCCCGCCAGCTGGCTGATCTCCTTGTAGCTGAACATGAGCCTGCCGAACGCGTCCGACGAGCTCAACAGTAGGCGTCGGTTCTTGACGAAGCTCTCGGTCCGATCTCCCATACCCCCAGCTCCAGCTCCAGGAACCTTGAAGAAGACCGGCACAGAACAAAGTGCTAGACCCAAGGCGCCCCAGAAGTACTTGATGACAAAGTCTTCCATGACGCCGTGGTAGAAACGCCGTCTTAGTATGCGATTGACGTGCTTGATCAGGGTAAAGTAGCCTTTATCCAGTGCGTCTTTCTCCGCCTCGTGTCCATTGTACAGCGCGATCTCCTCTGAATAGTCGATCAGTCGGCTATGCTGGAACCTGAACTCCCCTTCTAATCTCGCCTCGTCCGCGACATATTTGCCGAACGGTGGCGTAAGCGCTCGCATCACCTGCGCGGAAACTTGGACCAATAACGCCATGAAGAAGAGGCCTTCACCGCCGACGCTGCGGGAGAGGCTGTAATTGTAGATGCACATGTCAAGTATTGGCTTTCCTAGATTTGAGTAGAGCTCCGCGAGCGAGTTGCTGAACTTGGAGATGTCGACAGTGATGAGTTGGTCGGCGTTCTTTATGCGGTCGTCGAGGGCCGAGAGAGTGTAAAAGGTCATGTTAGAGAGGTATTTGTGGTGAATGTAGTGGGTTAGGCGGGTCCGATATTGTAGTGCGAGTTTACATTGGTGGTAGGCCAGCTGTGCAGTGATCACATTAGTCGCTTTGTCCAAATTTGCTTCGCATCTAATAGACTCACCATCGAGTTTGTGAATGTGGCGGGTACAGCAACGACCATCCACCAAGCCAGCCCACCAAGGAAATCCTTCCCCTTCCCTCTCACCAGGCTACTAACTAGCCGCCCATCCAACTCCGCCACGTACAGACTGATCAGCGTCCTCAATACCAGGAATATACTATGACTGATCAACAACCTCAGCTCCTTACTGCGCCATCCCGGTATGCAGATCTTGAGCAACTTCAACAGGTTCCTGAAGAACTCGCGATTCAACTCGACCCTCTTCCTACCAGTAGTCTGGCCATCTAAACCCCGTTTCCGTGCCTCTGCGGCTCGCTGGACGGCTGTGCGTTGCTCGTTGATGGCATTGCGTATACGAGCTACAAGTGCGATAAAGAGTGATAGATATACGGCGCGAGATATCCGTGTGCGGTTCTTCGGGTAGAGGGTTGTGAGGTCTGCGACGAGTTGTTTCAGAGAGCGGTCGGTGATGCGTGGGAGGAGAAGCTTCGATTGCGCTGCCATGCTGTTGTAGCGTGAGAGCTACGGAATATGGCAGATCTGGGAAACGTGGCCAAGCTATACATATCCTGACAAAACTGCCCGTATGAATGGAGAAGGAAGAGTGACCTCGGCGTTCGAATGGTGATGTCCGGACTTGCATGTGAAGATGAGCCTCCACTCCGCACCCCAGACATTGCGCGAGTCATGCAACATGGGGTCATTGAACGCATGCGACTCGCACTCGGCCCCTTATACCCGTAATCGTAGCATTACCTTAGTATATTCGCAAAGCATGCACAAGGATGGGCGCACTTCAGTGTCAAGTAAGTGATGAACATAGAGCACGATTGGGCTATATAGATTATCGTTATTCCACCTCGGACCACTCCTCCGCAATCGCAATCATGGTTGATGACAAGCGTTTCCATTCGTATTCCTCACGTGGACTGATCGGTAGCCCATCAGGTCCCTCGAGCAGCTTCTTTCTCCTCTTGATCTCAGTAAGTTTCGTCTGCAACCGGTCCTCAGTCTGCTTTCTCTCTGTAGCTTTCTCCTTCAAATCGCTCATATTCCCACTCTGGACAGCCTTCTTCCAGATCCTCCGCATCCTCGGTGAGTAGAGCTGACAGCTAGATCCAAGACTACTTTCACGCGACAAACGCTGTGGTACATCGTTGAACCGCATGGCTATGTCAGAGTCGTGCTCAAGTTCTGGCCGGACCAGATCGTCGTAGCAGTCTTCGCAAACCGTGAATGCGGACAGTGCTGGAATGTAATGCCAAGGCTTGTTTCTGATCATGTCATCTCGTGTGCACTCATCCAATTTGGATTTCCGTTTCACCAAAGATACGAAAGACGACGGGTCAGGAGGCATGCGACGCGCTAAGGCAGCGGTTTCGTGAATGGAGACCAAAGTGTCCATATACACCGCAAAGCGACTCTCGGTCCCTGAGCGCAGTGAACACTTGGCCTGCAGCCCATTCGCGTAGGAAGAGTATGATCCACGCTGAGGAACAGGAACAAAGAGTCCCTTGAAAGCGGGTAGCAACAGCTCGATGCGTCGTACATCTAGTGGACAGACGGTAAATTTCTGAACATATCGACCATCACGGTCTATGACTGTATGCCACTCGGTGACTGCTTCCAAAGCTCCTGGACATTCGTGATCCGGAAAATTGTGTGCAAGCTCTGCAAGAGATCGGAACAGTGAAAGCGAGGGGAGTTGACGTTGAAGAGTTAACAGCCAAGCTAGTCGAGTCCAGGCATCGCTGAAGCCGCAGCGCACTGCAACAGTGGTATAATCCCGGCGCAGTGGCTTTCTGTGAAAGTACGATCGATAAATGGTTGATACAAAGACTTTGTCAAAGCAGGAAGGACAGATATTAAGGTATGGACAGCCATCTAGAGTGTACCAATCGTCGTGGTGCGTGCTGTACTCCGGTCTAGGACACTGTGGAAGAGCTATTGGCGCAGTGGCAGCTGTTTCCGAGCTCCTAGGCGTAGTGGGAGATGGTGCTTGGGACTGGCGTGTATCTTTCGGAGAGGATGGTGATGCTGTGAGACCTTCTGTGAAAGTGTTCCGAGTCGGCAGCGAAGGCCTAGATCGCTGCGCTGGCATTGGCGGAACAGGCGTTGTTGAGCGGAACAAGGGCCTGCTTGGCATGAAAGGCGGACCCAGTGGAGGTGGCCGGTCAGGGAAGAATTGGTGTTCGCTCTCTTCAGGCATCAGCTGATATGTTCTGTCGTCGTCGGGATACGGTAGTGCTTGTGAGGCCCTTGCTGGCGAAGACTCTTGGACGGCCAAGCGAGGCGTAAGAGGCACGTTAGGGCTCGGTATAGTCGACGATGCTAGTCGAGATGGTGGTCGACTACGCCTGGAAGCATTCGAAGCGAAAGCGGAATTCCAAGCTTGGTCTGTCACTGGCAGACTCTGTGCTGAGTATGGGCTTCCGTATGGGATAGGCTTCGAGGGCCTTTCTCGTGACACTGGCCTGGACGTGGACGCACTTGTCGATCCTGCATCTCTTGATCTGTCGACGCTCAGACGTGGAGAGCGGGGTGGAGAAGGTGGGTATGAAGATGTTACGCTCCTTGGAGAACTGTGATTGGAAGCTATGTTGCCTTGATCGCTGCTCGCTTGTCTGCTCAAAGATGGTTGTGCAGCAGATCCCGAAGGATTCTGAACTAAGCTAGAGACCTTGAGCGGCGCAGGTTTCCGAAGGCGGTCTGTAGGAATGTCCATTTGAGAATCGGTATGTCTTCTTGTTTCGTCAGAGATTTTGGGGTGTTCAGGATCAGACAATGCTTGTCCGGACAATCTTTGAGATGGCAGACTGGCGAGATCTCGCTTCGTGAAAGAATACCGAGCGGGCGGTCTCCGGCTTCTCAATGAAGCAGCCTCCCCATAATCCAGATCTTCGTTGACAAAGACTTCATCACGCGAGAGCCCTTCGGATGCGGTAAACCCATGCTTCCTTGGCGATGGCGAGGCGTGATGAAACGAACTGTTCCGTGATGATCTCGGGATTTGGTTGGGCACGGTCGTGGAAGGTTGTCTGTACCCGGAAGAGGTGGGCGGTGGAGTCAGGGAATCGGGCGAGAGAAAGTACTCTCCAGAAGACCTGTTCTTCTGCAGAACCGTGGGTTTTGTCCATGTATAAGGCGAGGGTTGCCGTGACTTGAGCTCAGGTAAACCAGTCGTCTCCAACTTAGGAGCTTTCCGTCTGCCTCTCCTTGTCTTCTCATCATCGCTGGTAGGTGGAGTGAGTGTCTCTTTAGCCCTGTCAGAGTCGGATCCGACCCATACAAATCGACGGTCCTGGTTGTACTCTGGCACGTCGATGATGAGTGGGTCCTGATCAACCGTACCCCGCGATTGCGCTTCATCGTCTTGACTAGCCACCGAACTGCCGAACTCATTGATAAGAGCATCTTCCTCTTCTTCGACACTAGGTTGTGGTGGCCAGCGTGGTCGTGTTCGGTGCGCTAGTCGTGGAGGCCTCGCGTGGTGTCTTGATTCTCGAGGTGGCGGTGGAGGGTAGGAGTAGCGAGGGTCATAGCTGTGATGGTAGTGTCGGTGCCTAGCCATGCTGTCAGCGGGCGAAACGTTTGACCATGTCGCACAATTGCATACTCGCCATGATATCTCGAGTCTTGTCGCGTGCGCAGTTCGTAGGGTGTATCGTAACGACGTCGTGAGGAGTCGTGATCGTAATCGTAATCGTAAGCATTTCCGGAAGCCATTCAAAGAAGCGTGAGTCGTAGCGAGAAGACAGTGGACGGACGGCAAAGCGAAGGAAGGGCAGATGTCATGAGAGTGTGGTTTATTACTACGTGAGCTGCATAGGATTGTACTTAGAATATGATGGACTGCCACCCGCACTAGCCGCGCTATCCCCACACGCGGAGATGCGAGGTGCGAGGTGCGAGTGATGTTGGTGAGAGAGAAGCGGTGGGCTCTGACATGCAAACGCAGGGACGCCGGCGACATTAACGCTTTCCGGGTTAGAGCCAGCCCAAATGCCGCAGCACATTGGTCACTCTTGCGCCGAGAACAGGGATTGCCTCGCCATTTGACCGTCGAGTCCACCGCTGTTTGCTGCGTCGAGCCACCTGCCGCTGGGTCTGTTCACCCGTCAGGTACACGCCAATAGCTGTCATTGATGCACGCAATCGGGCATCGAGCCTCCTAATAGGCAGCCCATATACGTGTCTCCCGAAAACAGCCCTGTCCTCGCGTTCGCGATTACGACGAGGCGGGCAACGCCACGAATCATTTACGCTTTGAGCCGCATCTGATCTCGTATTACACATGCCTTCCTTCAGGGATGGGTTGTCTCCACGCATCTGAAGCGCTCGCTGTAGCAAATGTCTTGTCGCCACCGGTGTACAAAGTCACTAGTACATCTGCACCGCTGCCCAGCAGAAAATGCCAGGTCGCACGGCTGTCGGCAGCCGGGCAGGCCTGCATTCGCCTCAACCCCAAAAGCACCGGTCCCTCCGTATGCATTCTTCCTCACCCAAACCGGAAGCTGCCGAGCTGCGAGCATCGCCACACTCCTTCGCTCACAGGATTCGGGTTCCTAAAGGCATCAGAACTTACCTACTCGTCGTAGGATCGTCACAAGCACTACTACATATACCTAGGCAGTGGTCATGTGTATGAGTATCTTAGCAAATCACAATGGAGAAAGATCATGTGGTTGGCAAGCCTGACTTGGCTGCACATGCCACCTCGACATAGCGAGAGGCTACTTTGTTCATTCATTACAAGTCATTAACACACAGATATACCCAAAACGCCCCCTTCTTAAGCCATTCCCTTTGCCTTCGATTTATTTTGACTTGGTCATCTACCATCTGATGACCTTGTTTGGGAAGTACTACGAAACAGAGTCAGCATTCATTCGTCAGATCTGGGAGCATTTGCAATGCTTACCTCGTCAATAAGCTCCATGTAGTAGGGCTTCAACTCCTCGGCCTTAGGAACGTCGTCGCTCTTGCTGTAAAGGTCGTATGGGTTGAATGCCTTGACAGCAGCCAGCATTTTCTCGTCCTTCTCGTTCATCATCCAAGAGTAGGCACCCTCGCTGTGCCATGGGTAGAAGCTGTGGTAGCGGATCATGGCAAGAGCCTCGTCAGGGAGCGTGCTCTGGTCCTTGGCGATGTGGTAGAGGTACTCATCGTGGCCCCAGCTGAGCATAACGTTGTCCATGCCACAGCCAGGGGTGTAAATGCCGTGCTTGGTGCTGTAGACAGGGTCCTTGGAGTCTGGGTTACCCTCGAAGGTACCTGGGTAAATGATCTTCTCGTCGAAGGCACAGCCAACTGGGAAGGTGTCGCCGACGACATCCCACTGACCCTCGGCGCCGAAGAAGAACAGGAGCTTGCCGAGATCGTGGATGAGACCGGTGAGCTGGAACCAGCGAGGCTTGCCATCACGGCGGATAGCCTCGGCGGACTGAAGGAGGTGCTCAATCTGGGAGAGTGAGGTGTCTGGGTCAGACTCATCGATGAGAGTGTTAAGCTTCTCCATGGCTTGCCAGATGGTCATCTCGGCCCTGGTCTTGGAGCGAAATTCGTTTCGGGCTTTGAGGTTGTAGGCGACCGTCTGCTTCTCGTGCTGCTCCTTGTAGAAGTTCTTGACACGATCGCAGGCGTCCTCATACTGACGGAACTGAGTCTTGTCCTTGTTGGCGTCGAATTCAGACTTCTCGTAGATGTCCTTCTCCTCCTGAGTGGCAGTCCCATTCTTAACTTTCAAAGCGGCTTTCAAGACGTTGACTTGGTCGATATCATCCGAGGTGGCCTCTAGAGCCAGACCATCGCGATGGTCATTGAAGTTCTCGTTGACGTTGGGAACCTCAAGTGATGGTGCCATGTTGTGTGGTATGTGAAATCGTGGTAAAGAAACAAGGGGTATATTGATGCAAGGTAAATATCTTTGAAAAGAGGCTGTTCGCTGGAAAGAGGAGATGAGACGCAGAGGGGTGGACCTACGGATGTTCTTCTGACTTATCTACCCTACTTTCCCTGCCATGAATCGTTCAGGGCTGGGGTGCTGGCGAGTAGCAAGCACCCAGTAAGTCAACCTACCTAACCTCTTTGCTACATCAGGAAAGCCATGGCGACTCGTAAGCCAACGCCTGCAGTTCGGCGGCGATTGCCCATACGTTCGAAGCATTCCAGCCAATGCGGAGGGTCACCAGGTCCGCATGTTTCTCACTAACGGATGCACTTGAGGACGTTGGTTTGGGGTCGCATACAACCTGGGGCGGCCAAAGGGAGTCTATCGGAGGCTGCGGCGGTCTAGCGCGGCGCTACGGCGCAGAGGTTCCGGTTTTGGCGGGGCTGCTACGCAAGAGGCACTTTTCGGAGGCAAGTTGCGCCGCGGATTGCCTAGGAAAGAGTGGTTGACCCGCCCGCCAAGCAGCTAAAGAGCACGCTACGGCAGAGAAGTTTTTCCTCATTTCCGAAAGACCTGGCTGTGGAAGTACGTTACTCCGCTCTGGCGAATGACACGCCGTTCTGTATCGGGTCATCTTCTCCATCAGGTTGTTTTAGGCTCTTCTGCTTCGCCGATACACGTGGAGAGTCAAAGCACCCTCATTCCGGGGTTGATACCAGGGGAAAGGGGCCCGCGGGGTTGCTATTCTGGAGTCGAGCATCATCCTCCGTTTTGGGGGAAATGAAGACACTTTTTTGGGGGGTGTGTCTTCGGCGAATGAGGTACCCTCGAGTAAGCTCCAGCTGCACCGAAAGCGCCTACATGTACTGTCGACCGGCCTTCCAAGAACGGTCCTCCACAGGCGATGCTTCCTTGCAATAATCGCGTAGCCGTTCGATACCAATAGTGCCTAGAACGTAGCATGTTAGCAGCTGCTGTGATCGCAAGTTGCTGAGCATTTAGTCGTGGTGGAATCTGCACAGCCCATCGCTGTGCCCTAGATGGTGTGCTTGCTTGCGTGACGCTTCTGTCACCGTGCGCAATGATGGCGGGGCATGTTGAGCGGGGACTGAGGTGATCAAACGCCGACGAGTCAAGAGATAGCGGACGTGTCAACACTCTTTCTCGCAATAATGAACCCAGCTCTTGCCAATTTCATACTCAAGAAGACTCCTGCTTCAATCAAGAATCCTTTAGCCATGGCAGAGACACAATTCACCCTGAACACTGGCGCGAAGATCCCGGCTGTCGGTCTCGGAACTTGGCAGAGCGATCCAGGACAGGTCAAGGCGGCGGTGAAACACGCTCTCTCTGTTGGCTACAAGCACATCGATTGCGCGTACGTTTACGGGAATGAGAATGAGGTTGGTGAGGGATTGGCCGAGGCATTCAAGTCCGGCGTGAAGCGGGAGGACATATTCATTACCACCAAGCTGTGGTGTACATACCACTCGAGACCGGAAGAGAATCTTGACGAGAGCTTGAAGATGCTCGGTCTTGGTTACGTTGACCTGTACCTTATGCACTGGCCGGTATGTCGACTGTAGTGACCGTGGATGCACCTATTTGATCGCGCATGCTTAGGTACCCATGAATCCCAAAGGCAACGACCCAAAATTCCCAAAGCTGCCGGATGGATCGCGCGATCTCGACAAGTCGTGGTCCCACACTCAGACCTGGATAGAGATGGAGAAGTTGCTGAAGACTGGCAAGACCAAGGCAATTGGTGTCGCCAACTACAGTGTGCCATTCCTTGAGGAGCTTCTTGCTGCGGCGACAGTGACCCCAGCCGCCAACCAGATTGAAAACCACCCATACCTGCCACAGCAGGAAATCGTCGATTTCTGCAAGTCCAAGGGTATTCATATCACCGCATACAGCCCACTTGGTAGCACGGGCAGCCCTCTATTCCAGGAAGAAGGCGTCCAGGAAGTGGCCAAAAAGCACAATGTGGCGCCTGGAACCGTACTTCTCAGCTATCATGGTGCGTTCGAACCCCTACAATAGCAAGCTCCTTCTAACCCTGTACCAGTGACGCTCGGTCACTCCGTCATCCCAAAATCTGTAACTCCTTCAAGAATCGAGGAGAACTTGAGGATTATCGAGCTCGACTCTTCAGATGTCAAATCGCTTCAAAGCATCTCGAAGACGAAGGGCATAACCAGATTCGTCTACCCTGCCTTTGGTGTCAGTTCTACCTATCTGTGCTTCGTGTGAGCTATACTGACATAGTTTCAGGTCAACTTGGGCTTCCCAGACAAGCAGTGAGCGCTCCCTTGAGTGGTCGAAAACTGATTGGGGCATCAAGGCACCTTCAATGGAAGTGGATAGCGCGGCAAATGATGTGCCAGCACTCCCCTCAGCTTGCTCCCTGGCGCATATAGAACAAGAGGTATAGCAAAGTCGTAGCAAGAGCATTAAAGCGCTGGTAATATCAATGATACGTCATCACCTGCTCGTCGAGGCCCCTAGCTCCGCGGTTTGCCGTAAGATCTTGTCCAGGCTTTCATTTCGTCGAGCGAGAAGGAGAATATCTTGTTTCGTGATCGTGCTTCGTCCAGCATGCCTAAAGACTATGTGAGCAACTGCTTGGGAAAGGTGGCCACTTTCGCGGCGGACGTACTTTGCAAATGCTTCGGCATCGCGGCCAGCATTTTCTGGAGGATTGTCAGTGAAAGTATCATTAGAAAATCTCGCACAGTCACTCACGAATCTGTGTCCAAAGCATTTCTGTCAGAGCACCAATGAATTGCGGTGTAGCATTAAGATCTTGTTCGAGAGATATGGCATCAACCGTTTGACCGATAGCATACCAAAGAGCGCTCTTCAGCCGCTTCAGCAAGTTAGAAAGCTGCTCAACTCATCAGAATATTTATGCTGTATACCTCGATCTTCTCTGTATCATCGTCATCTTGCAAACCAGGCATCTTAGCCTGCGATTTGCAAAGTATTGATAGGTGCTATAATGGAGACGCGTGAGTTGCGGAAGACGCGATCTCGGCCCGCCGCAGCGTTTGCTGGTTGCCAAGCGTTGACCGAGACGCGACGGTTCTCTAGATTCTCTACCGAACACCTACAGCAACGTACATGACTACACGTATATACGCATCATCACCTTTTAAACAATTCTTAACATATTGGAAATGGCAAATGTTGGAGTGTCCGTAGCACAGAAGGCACTTCATCGGTACGTTGCAAGGGAGTTGATGCAAAGCAACCGTAGGTAAGTTACAATTGCGCTTCACCCAGCCTCCTACAAAACAGCTTTACCGTTGGACGAGGTGCCAACCTTCCACATGTCCAATACGAGAGGTGTCACTCATCACTGTGAACCTATGTGTCGCTGCGAGCGTGACAAAGGCGGCGCATAACGGTTCGCGACACAGTATTGGCCGCTGTTCTCCAGTATCACTTCCCATGCCAGCCAGTACCAAATTGCCTAGATTGGTATACAATTCTCACCAGCAGGTACCGAAAGAGCATGTCAGGGACCTTCATGACAACGCCAATGACGCTCATACAACGAGCCGATATCTGTAGGTAGGGAGTGCAATGATGAGCATCCCATGTCGAGGCCTCCCGTCAAAAGCTGTTCTGAGCATGGAGCGTGCAACCTGAAGGACTTCTGACGGTGACGGTCATGTTGCCATCGTATCTCTGGTCTAACGCAATAGTATGTTCGGATCCTCTCGAGCTGCTGAATTTCGGCTTTCTACCAGCCACAATATTCATATGGTCGAGACTCAAGTATGAGACATCGAATCTTTACAGTCTCAGAAGGGCTTGACAGCCGTTGGGTCGACGGGCTGGAAGGTGAAAGTCGCGAAGAATGCGCGTCGGCTTCACGTTGCCACGCGAAGAATGCAACCACTTTCCAACTTCCACCGTTTCAACGGTTGTCACCATTTCGACCTGGCCAGCCACCCTTACATGCTACACTAAAGAGGCATTTATTATATACGCCATCATGCCTCGAAATCAGGTTCCCAGCCTGTGGCTGAATACTCTCTTCCTTTTGCCTACAAGGTATCTTTCTCTTTACAGGGTGCTCGGCGCAAGCACATTACCATCATCATGGCATTCAAAACTCTATTAACAACATGTCTGACACTGTACATCGCCTCGCCTGCATTGGCGCACATGGAAATGAACTGGCCATACGCGCTACGAAGCAAATACAACCCAGCAAACTCTTACGCAATCATCGATTACAGCATGACATCTCCGCTGTCGTCAGACGGGTCTAACTTCCCTTGCAAAGGTTACCAAAACGACAGACCTTTTGATGCTGTGGTGACTTACGAATCTGGATCAACCTACAATATGACCTTGGCTGGTAGCGCAACCCACGGTGGTGGAAGCTGTCAGCTCTCTCTATCCTATGATAACGGTGCCACATTCAGAGTCATCAAGTCGATGATTGGCGGCTGCCCTCTCACGACTACCTACGATTTCACCATTCCCTCCTACGCTCCCAGTGGTAATGCGCTTCTCGCATGGTCATGGCAGAACAAGGTCGGTAACAGAGAGTTCTACATGAACTGTGCCCAGGTTGCTGTCAAGGGATCGAGCAGCTCTAAGAGGGACACCTTTGAGAGCATGTCTGATCTGCCATTCATGTGGAAGGCGAACCTGGCCGGAATCAACGACTGCGCAACCACTGCTAGCGTTGATGCTGTATACCCAAATCCTGGCCCAGACGTCATCTATGCGGACGGCATGAGCAGCTCTTCCACTGCTGCCAGTGGTACCTGTGACGCCGCCACCCCATATGGTCAGACCTATAAGTCACTCGGTGATACACTCGCTGCTCCAGCTTTCGAAGGATCTTCATCATCTACCACCACCACGTCTAAGGCGGCTACTACCACTTCGAAGACGACCACTTCTAAGTCGACCACTTCCAAAACGACCACTTCCAAGACGACCACTTCCTCTTCCAAGGCTGTCACTAGTGTCGCTAGAGCTGCTGTTGCGACGAGCAAGGCAGCGACTACGACTTCAAAGACGACTTCTAAAACCACCTCTAAGACTTCTTCGAAGACTACCGCTAAGACTACATCAAAATCGACTTCCAAGTCCACTACCAAGACCACGTCCAAGACCACGTCCAAAACCACAACAAAGCCAACTTCCAAGACGACAACAAAAACTAGCATCAAGACTACTACGCCAGTTAAGACGACTACCAAGACAACTCTAAAGAGCACAACTAAGAGCGCCACTAAGAGCACAACTAAAAGCACGACAAAGAGCGCCACTAAGAGCGCCACTAAGAGCGCCACCAAGAGCACCACCAAGGCCAGCTCCCACACTCCCGTCAACGCCGTGCGTGTCCCCTCCACTGGCACCATCACGGTCACAGACACCGACTGCTCCTCGACCGTAACCTCAACCGTCTACGCCGCCGCCACCAGCACCGCCAGCACCTTCACCACCATCACCCGCACCTCCTCAGGCACCCTAACCATCGACAGCAACCCGTCCTCGACCGCCGGCGCCGACACCTCCCTCCCCTACGCCGGCTCAAACGTAAACGCCTACCTCCCCTGCGTCATGGGCACCTTCATCTGCACAGACAACAGCACCTGGATGACGTGCGACACCAACGACGGCTCCGTCACCACCTCCTCCGCCTCCGATCCCGTCTACCTCTACCCCCGCGCCGTCAGCGCAGGCATGATGTGCCAGCCCAACGTCAGCCCGTGCAGTGATTCCAGCTGCAGCGAAAGTGACGGCCAGCAGGCGCTGGTGCCGGCCGGCTATTACAGAGACGACAGAGTCGTGCGCGCGCAGCCGTATGGCAGTTGTCCTACTGATGGCGCGATTGGCTGTATCGGCTCTCAGCAGTTCTTGATCTGTGATCAGGGCGGCTGGGTTGATATGGGGGCTGTGGCGGCGGGGACGATGTGTGTTGATGGGGAGATTGTTGCTAGTTCGTAGGTGAATGGCTCAAGGTTGAGAAGAGGGGAGTGGACGGATGCATGGTGGCGATTGCATGGACAGGCGTTTTGGGATATGGGAAATCTACTGGGGCATGCGGCATTGTCAAAAAAGGGAAGGAGTGGATATTCAGAGCATGCATTTGGGTTTCCTTCACGGCATCACGCGTCATGGCATCGACGGCTACCGTACGTTACGCAACTTAGATACCAAATAATATGTAAGCATTACGAATCTGAAAAGAAAAAAAATCGTCAATAATACTACACAACACGTGTCTGCACACCATCCATTGCATTCGTCTCCCCCCGCCCGTCAGATCCTCAATTCCCACCCCAAGCCTTAACAAGGATCTTAACCTGATTATCCTTATCCTTCACCAACGCCTTAAACCCCTCCTCCACGACCTCCTCAAGCTCAATCCTCTTCGTAATCATCGCCTCAGGCTTCATCCTCCCCTCACTAATCGCATCAATCACCTCCTTGAAATCCCCCAGCACGTACGTCGCAACCCCCAGATACTTGCGCTCCTTGAACATGACGTCGTTCGGGTGGATACTGCACGCCTTCTCCCAGACGGCGATATTCACGACCGTCCCGCGGGCACGCACGGCATGGATCGCAGCGTCCAGCCCCGCCTGCACGCCCGCGCAGTCGAAGACTTCGTGCACGCCGACCCCGTCCGCGATCTCGCGACACCTTGCGACCACGTCGTCGACGGTCGGATCCAGCACGTGGTCGGCGCCGAACTGCTTGGCGTAGTCCTTGCGCTTGGCCGACACTTCGGACACGATGATTGTGCAGTTGCTGCCGCGCGCGCGCAGGGCTTGGATGACGGAGAGTCCGATGGGCCCCCCGCCGAGGATCAGCACGTAGTCGTTGGGCTTGAAGGGGGAGATTTTGACGGCGTGCCAGCCGACTGAGAGGGGTTCTACTAGGGCTGGGGTGGGGTTAGTGAGGGGGCTGTGGGGGGATGGGGGGATGGGGGGACGGACCGGCGATTTCGAGGGAGACGTTGTCGGGGATCTTGATTACGCAGTACTCTGGGACGACGAGATGCTCGGACAGACCACCGCCCCAGCCTGCGGGATTGTTAGCGGAAGCTCGACTCCTCGCGCTTGGCCGGAGACATACCACTCAAGCCGACAAAACCGTTGTTGTAGCAGCAATTCGGTAGACCCTCTTTGCACGCGCCGCAAGTACCGTCGTAGATGATAGGCTGGACAGCAACACGGTCGCCGACTTTGAAATCGCCCTTGATATCACTTCCAATCTCTTCGATCGTGCCGCTGAACTCGTGGCCGAATGTTAGAGGGATCGTCTCTTTGGTGATGGGATGAGGTGTCGTGGGGCAAATGCCTGGGCCTCCGAGGTACTCGTGCAGGTCTTGTGATGGGATTAGTATGAGTTTGCATCGATAAGATGTTATCGAAGTGTTACCGCTACCGCAGATGCCACACCAGGCTGGCTTGATCTAGGTCCCGTAAGCGGGGCATGGAGGCATGCACTTGCTTCATTCGATACCTTGATTTGGTCCTTTCCACATGTTGGCTCAGGGATATGTTCGAAGCGAAGATCGTTTCTGCCGTGGAAGCGCACGGCTTTCATGGTATCAACAGCCATATTCGAGTGGGAAAGTGGAAAGTGGGGTCTTGACAAGATTGTTCGAAATGTGAAATCAGTTGAACAGAAAGTAGGAGAGTCAGAACAGACCGCTTCCAATGCGGCGTGAATAGAAGCTGAAGTAACAGATGGAGGACAGTAAGAGAAAGGAGCAAACCTACATCAACGCATCTAAGTTACATACCCTGCGGAGAGCAGGCGCCTTTATGTACGGCATATATGTAAAGAGGAAGCCGGATGGCAGTCTCCTGACCCCATATTCTCTCCGCATTGTGGGAGATCGGACCCCTCTATGGACCCCTCCATGGACCCCTCTGTTCGTGCGGGATGGATGAGCATCACAGCCAGGGACCATAGCCAGGTATCGTAACCGCTTTAGCAGCGCTATAGAATCTGCCTGAGTCGCCCCTTCACTATTGAAGATGGGGCCTGAAAATCTAAGACGATTCGAGATTGCCTTAGTAGATCCGCGTTAAGATGATATCCATTAACTACAATACGAAGACCAAACGTGATCAAGCCGAACCTCATCTTCGTAACAAGAAACACGTACCTACCTTACCCTCTGCAGTGCGGGCTTGCCTAATGTGGACTTCCATAACTGCCCCGCATCTTCATGCGGCGGGGTTGAGATACCCGTGTGGACGAGGTGTGTTTGCTCTGTTTGCTATGGCTGGATGAGGGTCAATAGCCGGGCAATAGCCGCTAGGAAAGCTGGAAGGATACATGGAGGCGACAACCATCAGTTGATGATGCTGTACTTAGATGATATTGTAAGCGAAATGAAATCCATCTTTGATAATCCTAACAATAGAACCGCTGAGATGAATGGACCATAAACCACGTGCTATTCAGTGGATACACGTCGCTAAGAACTTCTCGCCACGGTGACGTTGATACGGCATGCTCGGAACGACGTCCCAAAGCAGCCTTATCAGAAGCCGAGCCGCGCTCGCTATTTATCCAGAGCTTCTGATTGGTGGAAGCCAGCCGGCTGTTATTGAGCGTCATCGAGGATGATCAACCATGTGCTGGAGAAGCTTAAGTCACGATCGGATTTGGGAAGACAAGGAAGATTGCGTGTCCTGAACGCGAGCGACTTGAAGGTTGAAAGATGGCAATGGTGAAATCAGGTGCTTACAATCGAGCGACTACAGTTTCTCCGTAGAGACACCGCTCTCATAATGGGAGAAGGAGCGAATGACTTCTCCACACCTTCCTCGGAGCGTTCTCCATCGAGCCCGCCATCGCGATTTGGGAAGGAGAAATGTATGACGTTGTGGGGGTCAACTCAATTTGCCCAGCCTACAAAGGGACAACTCTCCCCTGCATCCTTCAGGCATCCCATCAACTCCAAACACATCTCAAACACTTCTCAACACATAGACCTAATTCATTTCCATACATTCCATCAAAATGCCTTACCCAGAGACTGCCGAGGGCTTCATGGTCAAGGACCACAAGGTTTGTTTACCCCACCATAGTCAAGTAAGCGCCGTAGAATCGCACTGACACCTCACCCCAGGAATGGAGCACCTTCCACAAGCAAGAGTTCAAGCTTAAGCCATTCGAGGACCGCGACATTGATATTGCCATTGATGCATGCGGTGTCTGCGCTTCTGACGTCCACACCATCACCGGTGGTTGGGGTGGTGCCCCACTCCCACTCTGCGTCGGTCACGAGGTTGTTGGCCGTGCTGTCAAGGTCGGAAAGGATGTCAAGACCATCAAGGTCGGCGACCGTGTCGGTGTTGGTGCCCAGATTGGCGCCGACTTGACTTGCGGCAACTGCAAGGCCGACCAGGAGAACTACTGCCCAAACAGCATCGACACCTACGGTGCTCCATACCCAGATGGCACTCTCTCGCAGGGTGGCTACTCCTCTCACATCAGAGCACACGAGTACTTTACTTTCAAGATCCCAGACAACATCGAGACCAGCATTGCCGCACCAATGCTTTGCGCCGGTCTTACTGTCTACTCTCCACTCGTCAGATTAGGAGCTGGCCCAGGCAAGAAGGTGGCCATTGTCGGACTGTGAGTATATTCATCACGAATCGAATATGTTTGCACAGACGCTGACCTGAATCGCAGTGGTGGTCTCGGTCACTTTGCCGTCCTCTGGGCGAAGGCCCTCGGCGCTGAGGTCTACGTCCTCTCTCACACCCCAGCCAAGAAGGATGACGCCCTCAAGATGGGTGCCAAGGAGTTCATCTGCACCAACGAGAAGGACTGGAACGAGCCATACAAATTCGCCTTCGACTTCATCCTCAACACCGCCGACGCTACCGACAAGTTCGACATGCCAACCTACTTCAGCACCCTCAAGGTCATGGGCAAGTTCCACATCGTCGGTTTCGGTGACAAGCCCCTCCCAACCATGATGGCTCAGGAGTTTGCTCCTAACGGCTGCTCCATCGGTGCCTCTCACATCGGTAACCGCCCAGAGATGTTGGCCATGTTCGAGCTTGCCAGCAAGCAAAACATCAAGAGCTGGGTCGAGACCATCGACATCAGCGCTGAGGGCTGCAAGCAGGCTGTCGAGCGTGTGTGGAAGAACGATGTCCGCTACAGATTCACTCTTGTGAACTTCGACAAGGAGTTTGGCAAGAGAGAGTAGAACTTGTTCCTTGTTGAAGGAAGATGAACGATTTGTTGGCAGATCTTTCTACATGATTTAACGACGTACTTACGGCCTGCTGGATTGGATGCCAGACAGGTACTTGGAAGTTGGAAGTAGTGATACCATAGCGAGCAATAGCGAGCAATAAAAGTGATTGAGCAACACCCATATGTACATTGAGCAGACCCTTATCTGCAAGACATGACGTGCTATGCTTGCATCTCACTTGTCGCTGTTGCAGCAGGTCATGCAGACGAGAAGATATGAAGAAAGTATGAATCGACTTAAATCACTGCTTTAAGCTAGGGTACAGTACATCAAATCCATCAGGCGATCTAAGCTAGCACCGATGCTTAATCCCACTAGGTACCATTCGAGAATGCTTCCACGGAAGGATGCGGTCAACGGGATGAAACGTGATATAACATCGATGATGTGGGGAGAGAATGACCTAAACAGATCCGCGCCGATGAACTTTTGGGGTCGTCGCAATAGCTTCAGGACGTGAGAGGTTAATGACGAAAGCAACTTTGTTTTGAGCTTGGCATCCAGATGTGTGGCTTAAGGTAGTCCAAGGTTGTCACGAGGTTTGAGTGGTGCCACGATGCAGGAACAATAAGGGCAACATAACAGGCATTGCATCGATTCCCGGTTTATGGACGTCGCACCGCATGATAAGCTATTGTCCATGTAATGTTCCGATCTGACAGCCGCGTTTCCCATGCCCCCGTTCCAGGGAATTGGCCTGAGTTACATGTTCTCGATGCTAGCAATGCGCATCGATTGCTGCTAAGAGTGATGGTCATTTGGAGTGACGGTCGAGTGTGTGGCTAGTGACACCTCAGGCCTTGTGACACGGCCCAGATGGTTGCGATGACGAGCGTCTGTCTCATAGAACCCGACGTTAGATTCAAGAAATGTTTGTCTACCACTACGACAACAGGAATATTGAGTTTATTGGATGCATGATGGCTTTGGCTTTCCAAGTTCCGAACGCTCCAGCCGCATCAGAGCCGCAGAGCTCTCATCTCTCCTCGGGTGAATAATTATTGCTGCTGCCTGCGCAAGCCGAATACCCTTTCGCTTTCTTTAGCGATTGCTTGCGTGTAAACTCGGCGAATCTCCAGCCACCAGCAAATCTTGAACGTTGAATGAGGCGCAGCCGACTGACGCAAAACGCGGGCAAAGGGGAGAGCAGTCCGCAGGACAGAAGTCAAGGTTTTGGCGGTTGCGGGAGTCCCCTGCAGCGGTCCTCCCGCTCAGCCACTCACGATCCAGGCCGCCGTTCCGTTGCTGCTTCCCGCGTTCTTTCCTCATCGGTGACATCACATCTTGTATCCCGGTTTCCTGAAATTCCAGGTTCATTATTCTTGGCTCCAAATCACATATATTCACCATTGCTGCCTGGCCCCTTCACCTTTGATCCGTCACCTATAACGCGTTTCACAACCTCTATAACACTTCACAGTGCGCACTCTTACCCTTTCGATAACTTCTCACACATCGACAACATGGGTCTCGTCAAGGGCGGCTTCCTCCGTCTTTTCCAGGTAAGCACATATCTGCCATGTCAATCATGTCCACATCTCTAACATCGGCCGCAGACTTTCCTCTATGCCCTCGAGTTCTGTTGCGCGGGTATTATCCTCGGAATCTACTCCTACTTCCTCGCTGTCCTCGCCGACCGCGACCTGCCCATTGCAACATGGAAGAAGGCAGTTGAGGGTATCTCGGGCGCCGCTGTTCTGTACCTGATCTTCGCCACCCTTCTCACCTGCTTCCTCGGCGGCGTCTCCTTCTTCGCCTTCCTCGCCATCGTCCTCGATCTCTGCTTTATGGGCGCCTTCATCGCTATTGCAGTCATGACCCGCCACGGTGCTCATTCCTGCTCTGGCACTGTCAACACTCCCCTCGGTTCCGGCCCATCAAACAGCAACGCAGCTGGCTATGGAAGCAACGGATTCGGTTTCGGCTCCGGTGAGAATGCTACCTACTCGCCAAACCTCGGTCTCGCATGCCGCCTCAACACCGCTGCCTTCGCCGTCTCCATCATCGGTGCCTTCCTCTTCCTCATCACCGCCCTGATGCAAATCGCGCTCGTCCGCCACCACCGCAGCGAGAAGAAGTACGGCCCAAGCCCAGCCAACAACTATACCTCTGGCTCCGGCCGCCGCAGGTTCTGGCAGCGCAAGCCAAAGACCACCGACAACACCCTCGAGAAGGATGCCGAGCTCGGCGTCGCCGGTGCCGGTGTTGGCGCTGCTGCTACTCACCACAACCGCCAGCACGACCTGCGCCCAAGCCACGACACTGCTTACACTGGCTCTACTGTCGCAGCCCCGAACGCGGGTGCTGGTGGCCACTACAAGGAGACCAACGATGTCGCAGAGGCCGCTGCCGCGCACCATGACAACAACGCCCACCACCTTCCTCACGGCACCCACGGTGGCTACTACACCCAGCCGCAGGGCGCTGGTGTTAACCCATACGGTTACGACAACACCAACACCCGCACTACTGCCTCGAACTTTTAAGCTCGATTGAAGTTGGCTTCTTGGCTTTTTCCTTTCTTGTTAATCCTAACGAAAGCATGCAATTTGTACTACTAGATGATACCAAAGCAAGGAGTCGGGGTTTAGCTCCGTATACGCTGTACGATAGTCGAAGGAGAAGTAATGCCTAATAATCGAATACATGTATCATTACTGCATCATTCCTACTTAGTGCCTCGCGCTCAATGTTCAGGTGAGATCCTGCCCTTCGCCTTTGTCGCTCTTTCCATCGATGATACCATCCTCTCGCTTTCGTTTAGCGCCCTGTGCCTCGTCACCATCGCCCACACCATCTGCAGTCTTCCGCTGCGTCTCAAGAACCCGCACCGCTTCCGCCGCAGCCGTCACCTCAGCGATCTCCCTACTCCCACACCCCCTCACCCCCGCAACAACCTCCCCACCCACAACCACATCACACGCCCACCTCCCTCCACCCTCCTCCTCCTCCATCCCATTTCCCTTACCCATCCCACCATTCCCTTCCTCTTCCTCTTCCTCTACCCTCACCCGATACTCCACACTCCCCATCCCCGCCCACACCCCGACCCTCTCCCTCGGATCCGCGACCTCCACCCGCTCCCCCACCCACCTCTCCATCCTCCGCACGATCCCAAACCGGTCCGCCACGCCCCGACACGCGGCTAAATCGCCGCCGGAGTCGATGTACACGGCCCCGAGCGCGGATTCCAGGATGTCCGAGAGCAGTTTCGGCGCGCTGAGGGAGAGGAGCAAGGGCCAGGGGTAGGTGGGCGACGCGTCTAGGGCGGCTTGGAGGTAGGGAAGGAGACGGCGGTGTAGGGCGCTTGTGGCGGATAGGGTGGCGTGGAGGGTTGGGTGGGTGTGGAGGTAGTGGTGCAGGGTTAGGGAGCGGGAGGAGGGGGAAGGGGTGAAGAGGGGGATTGTTCCTGTCCGTGTTCCTGTCCTTGAGTCTGGGTTTGGGTTTGGGTTAGGGTGCCGAACGACGTCGAAGCGGTCCAGCGGGATCGACGTCTCAAGACAGCAGAAGGCGAGGAAATGGCGGTTCGTCAGCGCCTGTCTGAAGCGGTGCAGGTCGTGGTGTCTGAGTCTGCGCGGGTGCGCGTGCAGAGGGGGCACGATGAGGGCGTCGAGCACGGCGTCGCCGAGGAACTCGAGCCGGTT
The DNA here is from genome assembly GCA_027923365.1 of Zalaria sp. Him3. Taxonomy (NCBI): domain Eukaryota; kingdom Fungi; phylum Ascomycota; class Dothideomycetes; order Dothideales; family Zalariaceae; genus Zalaria; species Zalaria sp. Him3. The sequence goes on along the minus strand of BPUN01000008.1, from coordinate 142,641 downwards.
GTAAGACGCTGTTGTTGCGTGGGTGTAGGAGGGGTGGGTTAGGGCTTCTGCTAACAGAGAGGGGTTGGTGAAGGTGTAGCCTAGGAGGCGGTGGATCTGATCGTGGACGGCGGGGGCGGGCGGTGGTGTGGGTGGGAGGGTGGAGAGGAGGAGGCTGTGGTTGATGGGGAAGGCGTTCCATTGTTCGTCTGGAAGGAGGATTTGGATGCAGGTTAAGGCTGCTTCGAAGCCGCCGGAGACGAAGGAGGCGCCTATGACGGCTTCGACAACGTCTGCGAGTGTCTTGGTTGAGAGCGTTCTCTTCCCTTCTTGAGGGTAGCGCGTGTTGAGACCGATCCCAGCGGTTGTTGGAGGCTGCCATTTCTGCCCGGTGAATGACTTTGTCGAGATATAGGCATCCAGTCCAGCTTTCAGGGCGGCTTGCGCTAGATATGCATTGCCGTTCGTCCGCCCTTTCTCCATGGTTAGATACCCTTCTGGCCATGTCGGATACTGTGCCATCAGCTGAACGTGGGTAACAAATTTTAGGATGCTGTCACCCAGGTATTCCAGTCGTTGGTAGTTCAATGGACCATTCGCCGAGCCAGACGTGGTAGCTTCGATGATCAGGTCCAGGGGCTGAATACGAACTGGAGCAAGTAGACCTTTTCCCAGCTCTTCTGCCAACAAAGCATTCTCGACGCTGTGTAGAATAGAAGGTATGCAAGACGCAAACAACGCGTACTGGTATGGTAGGTTGTCGATTGTACACTCCTCAGGTGTGACTATTATGGTAGCCGGAGTATCATCCTTGGCTGCTGAGTCCGCAGGGTGGAGAAGATCAGTCCTCTTGGACAACTTCGTCATTTCAATCTTTTGCTGTGAAGGAGGAGATATGTCGGCTGCGGCGGTCACAAAGCCCTTGAAGATGTAGGCGCGGCCAATCTGCCCTTTCACTCTGATCAGGCCAAGCTCCTCCGGACTTGTACGCTGCTGGAGCTTGAGAGAAGCCTCCACGGCTTCACACACGGAGCTTAGCCATGTCGAATTTGAAGGACCCTGCAAACACGGTGCGAACATGGCAAGCAGACCTGTGTTGATATCATCAATGCGCATGCCAAAGGCAGCTTTCAGACACAGCGTCGTTATTTCCTCCATCGTCCTTACTACATCTGCTGTCAATGCCATTGGTGGCTCTTGGGATGGAGTGATTGTGACAGTGCCTCTGATCGAGCTACTCCAGTGTAGTCCTATATCAGGAACAACGGGACATGCCACGGGTAGGAACATGATCATTTCCGGCAATCTTTTTCCGTCGAGATGGACATGGACATAGCTTGTATGCCACAGCGTCTGCTCGTTTCTCTCTGCATGGGTAGACCATGGGCTCATTCTTGCGGCCACTTGCGCCGTGGATGGTCTCTTCTGTGGCGACAAGTCCGTGCACCTTGCAGCAGTCGTGAGAGGGAGCAGGTTGTCATTGACGAGTCCGGCACGGTGAAGTTTAGTATAAGCCTCAAAGGCAGCATCGGTCATTGCCATTCGCTCGGTTTTCCACGCGCAGTGACTACTTGCAGTTCTGAGAGACCTGTGTACGCTTGAAGGGAGCGAAACCTTAGCCGTGATCGAGCCGTCAGTCCCAATCTTGCAATCGAATATGGGTGTGGAATTCAGGCCTCTGTTCGACTGTATGACAGCGCAGAAGTGAAAGAGGTGCTGTTTGGCGTTTGAAAATGTTAAGGTCGCACTGGAAACAAGGTTAGCGACAGGGTTCAACTCTGGGTGAGACAGTGAATGAGGGATGTCTCTTCCGTACAAAGACGGTGTGAACCAAAGCCTACCCTGTTGACTCCACACGGTAATGCCGGTCGCCGTCTTGTACCACCTTCTCTAACTCAATCGCCTCTAGCGATTTCCTTGCATCGTCCATGTAGGCTGTTTTCATTTTCTCTTCCAATTTCCACCAGTTGTCTGTCGTTGCTATGTCATTATCCTCAGGTACCAGCATGATATATTTTGACTTCTGCTTTCTCGCCCTGCCTCTCCTCTGTACGAAAGAGACAAGGTTTTTCGGAAGGTCAAAACAGATGACAACTTGACATGAAGATACGTCAATTCCTTCTTCAAGTACGCTTGTTGCAATGATGAGATTCTTTTCACCGGACCTGAAATCGTCCAAAGTCTGCTGTTGCCCTTTTGGCTCGACAATGTCCGCTACATTGCCTTTACGCAGGAGGGAATTAGATGTCCCTACGAACGTACCAACCTTGTACAAATGAGCTGTCTTGGAATGGGATGAGATTAGCTCCGCCAGCAAAGCCACAGTCGTGCGTTTCTCCACAAAGATTATGCCGATCAAGTCATCAGAGTAGTGTCTAGCCAGCATATCGAGTAGCGTATCTGCCTTTGGAGACAGCAGGGTAAAGACCGGTTGCAGACTAGCAGAAGTATCCTGTTCAGCATTGGTCTTTATCGTGGAGAATATACTTCCCAGATGTGTCTTCTCTAGGTCTGACATCTCTGGCATCCAATTCTGACTGACATGCTTCAGGTTGAGCAGAAACTTCGTTATGCACATGTCAATGTAGTGCTTCACGGCTGAGGGACCGATGTCCGAGATAAGATCTTGTGCTCGCCGGAGGAGGCTCTTCAATTGCTCAGAACAGTACGTCTTTCTCGACATTAGAAGTTTCCGCAGCTTCCGACTAGCGTATGCATCATCATTGGCTATGTTTTCTAGCTCCATATAATAAGGGTCACTGGTCAGGTCGTAGGAACTCGTCGACTTGTATAGTAACCTGAGTCGGGGACAGGCATTGATATCGCAATCGACCTCTATCGAATACGTTGCGCTAATCAACTCCGGCATATGTACGTATTCCATCAGTTCGGACCTATGCATCTTAGGTGTTATTGCGATTGAGTCCATATTATTCTCTATTTCTCTGGATCATTGTCAGATCATGCGTTTTCCTGAAAGTTCGAAGACTCACTCTAGTCCTCCAGTCTTCCAGTTCACCACTGGGCTAGCGGTGAGGCCGAGAACATGCGGTACGTGTGTGCCCGAAGCCTTGGCTGGATGGTAGAAGGTCTGCAGGATCATATTGGCAGCATGCTTCTTGGTGCAGTGATGAGCTGTATGATCGTTTAGCTCGAGCGTGAGGGTTCTCTCCAAGCGATAAGCGAGGTAAGAAGCGGCATAGATCCAGAGTCAAGCACTGGGCTGCTCAGCCACTAACTTGCCTTCATCGAACACGAGCATTGCAATACGGTCCATTCTCACGAAACCGTGACTAAGGGCATCCAGGAGTACTGCGGGAGTACAGACTATGACGTTCATGTTGAAGAGGACTGCGTCCCATTGTTGCTGATCGGTCCACAAATCTACTCCATCTTCACCACTCAGTATTCGAGTTTGATATGCAGGGAGGTGAAGTTGTAATTGTCGATGCTGCTGCTGGCATAGTGCCACTGTAGGAGCCAAGAACCAGACAAGCCGTCCGGAAGGGGAGTTCTGCAGCTCTGTATCGATGCGTGCTATGGCAATGTGTGTCTTTCCGGAACCTGTGTCCATTGCAACAATGACATTGCGACGAATACTCTTCTCGAGCATTTCATCCTGGTACGATCGTAGCTTGAATGGTTCTTCAGAGGCCATGATATGGTCTTCATGACTTTCTGCATCGTGATCATGAGACATCGTGGAGCCAAACATCAAAGGCACAGGCGGCCGGGTGAGTGAGGCCACGAGTGTAAGAAGTGGTGTTAAAAATCGATGGCATGCATCACCTACTCCAAAACGTGAACGATGAAAGGACAAGGTTGCAAGATGCAAGACAATCGCAGTCTTGCAAGGTGAGCGCAAGACGCCAGGTGAACTCGGTGGCAGAGCATATCGTTCGTAGAATTCTCCTTGCCCCGTAGCAGTATTGGTATCATAAGGTAGCTGTAGACCAAGGCACGTGCGAAGTGTCGGAATCCCTTGCATCGAGTCCCGGGGAAGGAGGGCGGCTGCAGGGAGCGGTGAAGTGACAAGTCCTGGCAGTATTCACCGACCGCTCCTAGTAGATTTACGTACCTGTACCTTACATGAAAGGCAAGTGGCTAATTGACAGCATAAAATGTGCATTAAGTTATCAATTTGGAACGCTACTCAGAAACATAGGCCTAGATGTATATACAGGGGAGTCGCTCAACATAATCCACGCTCTATGCCCTCTATGCATCAATCAGGTTCTCCTCTCCATCCTGCCTCTTGTCACCGTCCTGGTTGTTATCTCTCGTGTCCTTGCCAGTCTTGCCTTGCCTAGCATAGTACTTGTCAAGGACCTTCTTCGGGATACGGTTGAGGAGCTCCTTGGGGTAGATCCTGAGAAGCTCCCAAGCCTGGTCGAGAGAGTCGAAGATTGTGCGCTTCTCGTAAGCACCCTGTTGGACGAATGTGCGCTCGAACTTGTCCAAGAATTCAAGAGACAGCTTGTCCTCGTTCGACAAAGCCTCCTCACCAACGACTGCCTTCATGGCCGCAGCATCACGACCGATGGCGTACTTGGCGTACAATTGGTTGGACACATCGGAGTGGTCGCCACGGGTGTGGCCTTCACCGATGGCGGACTTCATGAGACGAGAAAGGGACGGGAGGACGTTGATTGGTGGGTAGATACCCTTGTTGTGGAGTTGACGGTCAATGAAGATCTGGCCCTCAGTAATGTAACCAGTCAAGTCGGGAATTGGGTGAGTGATATCTGAAAAGCACGTCAGTATCGTTCTATGAGATGGATGGCGAAAGAGTAGCGTACCGTCGTTTGGCATGGTCAAGATAGGAATCTGTGTAATGGATCCGTTCCTGCCCTCGACACGTCCTGCACGCTCGTAGATAGTCGACAAATCCGTGTACATGTAACCTGGGTAACCACGACGACCTGGCACTTCTTCTCTTGCGGCCGAGACCTCACGAAGAGCATCACAGTAGGAGGACAAATCGGTAAGAATGACCAGGACGTGCTTCTCAAGTTGATAGGCGTAGTACTCTGCGGTCGTAAGGGCAAGACGTGGCGTGATGATACGCTCGATGCTGTTGTGACTGTCAGTCTCTCGGTCGCGTATAATAGTGTCTTCGCTGCTCTTACGTTGGGTCGTTTGCCAAGTTCAAGAACAGGGTAACCCTCTCCATACTGCCGTTCTCTTCGAAATCACGAGTGAAGAATCTGCTGGTTTCCAAGTTGACACCCATGGCACCGAAGACAATGGAGAAGTTCTCCTCGTGGTCATCATGAATGCCCTTAGTGGGCTTCACCAGGCCTGCCTGTCTACAGATCTGAGCGGCAATTTCGTTGTGAGGCAAACCAGCGGCGGAGAAAATAGGAATCTTTTGACCACGGGCAATGGAGTTCATGGTGTCGATCGTAGAGATACCGGTGGAGATCATCTCTTCGGGGTACACCTTCATTCCCAGTCAGCGACCAACTTTGCCCAGTATATATTTCCGTAGACGTACTCTTGAGTATGGGTTGATGGGACTGCCGTTAATGTCGAGGTAGTCCTCTGCCAGCACCTTCGGACCCTTGTCAATAGCTCTTCCAGATCCGTCAAAGACACGACCCAACATGTCTTCTGAAACTCCGAGCTTGAGGTTGTGACCAGTGAACTCGACTTTGGTCTATAACGGTCAGCACCCATTGTTGTAGACATCCATGCGACTTGCTGACCTTCTTAACATCGATACCAGAGGTGCCTTCGAAGACCTAACCGGTTTATGAGTGCGCCATTCCGACTCGGGGAGATAAGTATTATGACTGTACCTGCACAACAGCGCGGTTACCTGTAGTCACAGAGTTAGCGACCGCAATGCGCAATAGGGCTATGGTGTTATTTACCTCTCGCTTCCAGAACCTGACCTGACCTCTCCGTGCCATCAGGCAGGGTCAAGGAGACAATCTCGTTGAACCTAGGGAATTTGACCTGTATCGCATCTTTAGCTCCGTCCCGCGACTCCTGATGTTTCCAAGCTCCTTACATTCTCCAGAATGACCAGCGGACCGTTGATACCTCCGATGGTGTTGTATCTAATGCGAGGCTTAACGGACATCATCCGGGGGTCTGCGATTCCGTCGCCCGCCATCTTTGCTTCAGACGGAGAGATAGACTACTGATTGGCGAGGAGAGGAATGCGGTATGCTGGAATTCGGGAATCGGTCTAGCAGTGCGGATTGCAGCTGCGGCGTGGTTGAGCAAGTCGGTTGGTGGTCGAGCTCCAGTCCGGAGATGGAGCTTCGCTGGGAGTTGTCGTCAGAGGCCACGGCGCACCCGCTCAGCCAATCACGTGCAGATAAGGCGGGCCAAAAGCAACCACCGTTCTTGCAACCCCAAGTACCTACCTACCTAGGTACTCTCGTACATGTTGATTCAAATTGCGGATATCAGTCTGTGTGGTGGGCACCAATATCTCAGCGCATGCAATGTATAAGCCTCTACATAATGCGCAGTACAAAAGGCCGCTCTGGCCGCTCCAGCGCGCCTTCACTCCAAATCTCGTATGACCCCGTATGACTACCTAACCAAAGCACCCGTAAGCCTTTTTCCAAACGACATCTCCGACGCCCCGCTATACCCTATGTAATATGAATGAATGCACAAAAGCCGCCCTCTCCTCGCTTCCCATCAGCTTTGCACTGTATTACCACAGAAAAGGCTCCTCCTTAGGCCAACAAGGGCTCTCCTAGTTGCCCGGCTTTTGCTTCTTTCCGCCCACTCGTGGACTGGCCTTGACCCTCTGCTGGCCACCCATATCCAGTTCATCGCCCTCAATCTTCACTTGACTCCGTCTTCGCTTGTTGTTGACGTTGGGGCTCGTGTTTGCACTTGCCACACTGCTGTTCGTTCCCTGTTGACTATGCTGAGGCATCATGGCAGGTGCAGCCATATGCGTTTGTGCCGGGCTGGGTGTGTGAGATTGTCCCAGATGATTTAAGTGCTGATTTGGCAGACCCGGGACTCCGCCATGTTGTGAGAGGTGTGGTGAGCCATTCATCATCGGACCATTCATATGATGCAAGGGGAGATTCATATTCGAGACCGATGGCGAGGAGAAGTTTTGCTGGCCTTGCGGAAGTTGCATATGCGCCTGTGCTGGAGTGTGCGAGCCAGGGGCAAACTGTTGAGCCATGGCATTTCTCTGCATGGCCATCTGATTCATCTGCGCTTGCTGTTGCATCATATGTTGCTGTTGCTGCGATGGCTGTTGTTGTTGTTGTTGTTGTTGTAATTGTTGTTGCTGCTGCTGCTGCTGCAGTTGTTGCCCTTGTTGCCCTTGTTGCCCTTGTTGCCCTTGTTGCGCGTTATTCTGTTGTGGATCGTCGAAGGTCGCGACAAGAGCGTTCAAAGCATCGCCAGGCCTAAGCTCGTTCTTCTGTGAAAAGTCCATGAGATCACGCATGAAGAAGAAGGTCTCGCCAATCTTTTTGCAGTTAGCCCAGCTGATGTCTGGCCGTGTAGTCTGTTGGGGGCGGTACCTCAAGATATTGCATGACGGCATCGGTAATGCCAAACTCGTTGACAGGCGCAGCAGGAAAGTCAGAAAGTTTTATAGGCCCTTCGGACTGCATCTTCTGCCCTCGCTTTCCAGGCGTTTTCGTCATCTTCGGAGATCTATTCCGGACTGGAGATCCCATGGACAGAACTCGCTCGATCTCTGACCGTGATAGGTACTGGTCAACTTTGTGAACTTCGAACTCGAGCATCTCGAACTTGTCCGAAGAAGCAGGGAACATAGCAGAGAGCTTTCCGGACCAAATCAACTGCAGCGTGTCAGCCTCTAAACGTATTCAACGTGGACAGTAGCTATTACCTGCGTGCCATTCGCGAACCAGAAAGTATACCGCGCCTTTTCGCATGCGACATAGTGGCAGTTGTTTTGCAGAGGCTGTTCCCTTGCACTCTCCACTTGTAGCTGGATATTCTGCACACCGCTGTTGAAGTACGTCCAATAATATCTGGGAAGGGATGGCGCATTGATGGTGAATTGCTTGGATCGGCCGCCACCTTCATTTGGTGACCAGATGTGTTGCACTAATCGGCCATCCCCCGCAAAGAACCGCGCAACAAAACTTTGCCAGAACTCGAGATCGTTGGCTCTGTTTGCCTGTGCGAGTATTAGCTGGATGTTCTCCTCGAGTTGATTTCAACGTCACGTCATCTTACAGCATGGAATCCACTCAGGTGATCTGCGAACTGAACAAGCTTCAAGATGAAGGTTCCGCTCATTCGAGATTGCTGTGCAGCTTGCGCGGCCTGTTGCTGCTGTTGCCGTATGATGTTCGCCGCAAGGGCTTGTTGTTGCGCCCGCTGCTGTTGCTGCTGTTGTTGTTGTTGCTGCTGCTGCTGCTGCTGTTGTTGTTGTTGCTGCTGCTGCTGCTGTTGCTGCATTTGTTGTTGGTTCATGTTTGGCTGTTGCTGGCCTCCTTGCTGGGCTTGCGCGTTCGGTTGAGGGTTCTGCTGCTGCGCTTGTTGCTGGGCTTGTTGTGGTTGTTGGGGATGTTGCTGCCCTTGCTGCGCAGCGTTCTGACCCTCTGCGTTGCCCTGCAGTGATGGTTGAGGCCTCATTTGTGGAGCGTGATTTGGCGGTGGCTGAGGTTGTGGCTGCGGCTGCGGTTGTTGCTGTTGTGGCGGCTGGCTTTGGTTACTCGCTTGGGAAGAAGCCTGCTGCATGGCAATGTGATGGGCGGCAGCCATGGCCTGTTGCTGTTGCTGTTGCTGGTTCTGAGCTTGCGACTGAGCCTGTGCCTGTGCCTGTTGCTGCGCCTGTACCTGCATCATTCGCATCTGTTGTAACTGTACGACCTGATGAGGCGGTAGACCAGCTGCATTGAATCCAGGATTGCCTTGCATTTGGCCCATTTGCTGAGGGGTCATTCCGCCATGTCCATGTTGACCCATACCCATGCCCATGCCGCTGACCTGCTGTTGCTGAGCAAGCATCTGCTGGTGTTGTCGAGCTAATTGTTGACGATGTTGCATCATCTGTTGTGGGTTACCCACTACTTGCGAATTAGCCATGCTCTGCACAAACACGAGTTCCTCCACTCGGAGGCTGCTCCGGTATTGTCCCATAATGACCGGAGCCAATATTTTGAAGACAGGAATTCGATGTTCGGAAGTGGAAAGTGAAAAGTACAGTGACAACTGCGACTCAGGGACTTGCACAAGAGGAAAGTGCAAGAGCACCCGGCAGGCACAGCAAGCCATGTAATCGACCACACGAATGGCCAAACGCGAATCTGCTGCAATCTTTCATGTGGCACATGTACTGGCGGCACTAAACCACGAGCGATGTTGAGATGAAGCGGTACTTACTTGCTTGCATTTGCTGCTGTTGCAATAAACCTTGCTGCGGCGTCAAATGACTAACCGCCATAGCATTCGGCGGCGGTCCACCCATACTTTGGCCAGGCATGCCCATTCCACCAGGGCCCTGCCCGCCCATTGCTCCCGGCATATTCCCTACACCAGGTTGCATTCCCATCATGGCTGTCGCCTGTCCCATATGAGGTCCCCCTGGGCCGGAAACGCCTGGATGCATCTGTATCGGTTGTCCCATGGGCTGGCCCGCGTTTGGTGGCATACCAGGTGGGTGTCCATGCGGCATGCCCGGCTGCATGCCAGTAGGGTGGGGTGGAAAAGCGGCCATCATCTTGGGAGCGGAGGAAGGTTGAGCTGTCTGGCGCGCGCTTTACTCCAGACGCAAGCTCACCGTCTCCTGTCGGAATGTGAAACTCGCGATACACCGAGTGAAATGACACTGGATGCTCAACGGCGACTGGACGTTTGTACACGCGCAGCGAACGGCAGCGCGTTTGCACTGGAGCGTGTGCTCCACCAGCCCTCCACCAGGTATCGGAGTCGAGTATACGGTCAAAGACTATGCGCGTCGTGTATGGTGTTGTCGCAAACTGAGTCGCAGACAGGTATGCGAGGTATGCGCAGTATCACCTCTCGGCCGCGGAGAACGCGCTAATTGGCGATGCGAGATCGTGGGAGGGAGATCGGCAGCTACTCGAGACTTCCACCTCTTCCTGAAGCGCGTTTCCTTCGCCCAGATGCCAGTATGGTTCTGATCGCGTGCATTCGGGTTGGTCGATATAGTTGGACGTGTTCCGGGTCACGCGGTGGTTAAGTCGACGTGTACAGGAGAGCGACGGTTAAGGGTTGGCGCATCGGCCGGTTGAGCGGAAGGAGATGTCGCAAAGGCAATGCGGTCGCAATAGGGAAGCAACTTGATGAGAGGAAGGCTATAGAGGTCGGCAAGCGAGAATCAGCGAATACCCCCGCGACACGCCTCGTCTGGTGAGCGTCCGTCTCCTCATCACGTTGGCCGTCTCTCCAAGGACCCAGCCTGGCTAGGCTTAGCGTCGGGAGTGGCCGCGGGATGCGCCGAAGTTGTTATTCTCGGCATTCAAATTCACGTCCGCTCTCCAAATCCTTTCTTTCTCCCAATAAACTACTTGTCTCGACAATCAGTCTCGGTCTCTGTCTGCAAAGTGTGCATGACGAGGTCGAGACAGGATTATCAAGTGTAAGTCTCTATCCCCTCTTCATTCCCACCACGACACCCATTATGATGACAACTTCACATTCATGTCTTCTTTTCCCAGCGGACTCGACCTTGACGAAAACAATCTGTTCGGGCCTCCAAAGGGCCTGTATACTTGCCAGTAACTTTTGTCTGATCTTCATACAATACACAAAACGCTTCGCACGTTCATGTCGAGTCAAAGGCTAACAGCGAACGCAGAGATTTTTCCTTTCGAATTCCATTCTTTTCTGCCGATTGAGCTTGGACTGGGCATACTATACTCCTTGACGGAGACGCGCAAGGTGTAGCACAAGCTGTCAAGCTTGCGCAGGCCGCAGGACCTGTCAGAAGCAAGAGCTCGGCGTCAGCGCAAGCTGACATTCATACTTCGGAAGGCTCGAACCTTCCCCTTATCTCCCCATTAACATATACAGGGTGAGTCTAACAACTTTTCCTTTCTATCCCTGTACTTCCTGATGAAACCTTTACCACATTCGCAGTTTTCACGCTAGCCCCCGCCTAGAACCTATCTAAGGGGTGTCGTTGAGCGCTTAATCTTCCTTGGATGTCTGATTGTACCCTAAACACATTACTCGTTTCTGCACTGTCCCTTCTGGAACATCGCTGATATTTCATCAGATTTAGTACCACCGTGCTTTGATCACAATGTCATTGCCATCTTTCTCATACGGCCCGCCTGGGGAGTCCGTCTAACCTAATATAATAATCGTAATGATAATGAAGTTTCAAAACAACACATTTATTGCTCGTCATGGGTTCCTGTTCTTGTGTCGGTTTCGTGAGGCCCATCAGTGTCGTGTTGGAGTAGGCTCTGCCTGGAAAGCAATTCGCTAGCCTGTTACGCAATGTCTGGGTGCTCTCGCTATGTCAGGCGGTCCCCATGTTTGCCTGCTCGCGTGGTACGGCCGTTTTCCCGTTGGCAGGTCCTTGGGTACATGCCTTTGTGGAAAACATCCATTCATGTCGCACGAAAAGAGCCACTTCGAGTACTGGGCCAAGTCATACTTCCTCTACCATGTAGCAAACTTAACGTATACATGTACTCTAAGCAAGGACGGGTGTGGTTTCATGGCCAGTTGACTCCCTACGGGTCGAAGAATGGCGAATTGATTTAGCATCCCATGAGAATATGTGTGAAGTAAAAGACGAATGAGGATGTTTGACATGTAGAGACCAAGCTGACCTGCGTATTCCTTGTTTCATGACATTTCGAACGGCAATATCACAGTAACAATCGATCAATCACCCTTCTACGAAGGAAAGCCTGAAACCTGACTGGGTAAGAGACCGATCGTATCATGTCGCACAAATGAATGGCAACCGAGCAGGGTCATTACACAAGGGTGTATTAACCCATTCCAAGGCTCGTAGATGGACTCTTCAACTGCGGACCACTATGTGTTTCCCGAAGCGGTCCTTTACTGGGGACAAGACGGTTGTACTGGGTCGATAAGATGTGCCAAAAATGAATATATAAGGTCTGATAATGAACGTCTGCACGCCGATGATTGAATGCTGATAAATTTTGGTTATAAACTACACACTACTATTTCAACATGTTCCGGACACACGTTGGCACGGGATTGAAACGCATGAGTAGGATCACTTACAGACACAAGTGACCTACCGTGGACAGAGGCACAAGTGACCAGAAAGCACCACATGCCATAACTACGACCACTGAACCCCTGACTTACCGGTTCTCAGCATGTACGGAACACGAATGGCAGGGCTGACTTCGTACTAGACTTGAATGATGAATATGTGCAATCTTTTAGAATTTCCAGCAAGATACGTACTGTAAGGAGTAGTTCGCGACAACCCTCTGTGTGAATCCGTTCGAGCTGGACACCAGCATTGCCACCATCACTTCGTTGTCGTGGCCAACTGTATCCACGGAAGGCCTGTTAGACGGTGCTTACTGCAACCTAACACCAGCCTGCCTATTCTTCCTCGCCGTAGCACCCATAGCACTATTCATGCCAGTATGCTGACTGGCATCCAACGAACTCATCGCCTCCCTCTTCCTCTCATCCTCAATCTTCTTAAGCCTCTTCTCCGTCTTCTGCTTCCCGCTGCCCTTGCCATGGAACATATGACTCAGATGCTTGAACGCCTCCTTCTGGTTCATCTCCCGGCCGAACTCGTCGTTGTACCGCAGCTTGACGTCCGGCTTGTAGCTCTTGCGGAAGTGCTCCGCCTGGAGGCGGGCCAGGAACGCCTCGCGCTGCTCGTTCTGCTGGCGCGCGTAATTTTCGCGCTCCCGCGCCGACATGCGGTCGAAGTTGCCGGATTTGCGGTCGCGCTCGCGCTGCTCTTTGGACTTGGCGTCGTATTCGGCGATCAGGGCTCTGTTCTCGGCCAAGAATTGCTCGCGTTGTCGATCTCTTTCGTTTTGCTCGCTGGCCGCCGAGTCGGAGATGAGACCCCGTTTGCGCAGCATGCTTAGTGAGGCACCGATTCCGTTGTCGATGGTGTCTTCTTCTTCGAAACCGGTCGCTGTGATGGCAGCCGGTGTCTCAGACTCGCGCTTCTGGCGGGCCTTTAGGTCTTCTTCGTCCTCAACATCGGCATATGATTGTTTCATATCTGTGTCCCCGTCTTGATCTGGTTCTGGTGATGGTGATAGAGCAGCTCCCCCAGCGTTGGCAGGGGTTGCTGTTCGCCTTTCTTCGGGTGCAGTGGGCCGCTGGAGGTTGGATACAAACTCTGCGGTCTCGTCTATCACCATGCCAGGCTCCTCCTCATCTTCCGCTTCCTGTGCTGCAGGTGTGGCGGAGGCCTCTTCCCTGATTTGCCTAGCCAGCTCCGCCGCATCCGTCTTCTTGCGCTTCTTCAACGCCTGTCTTCTCTGTTCGGCAAGTTTCGCTTGAAGGTCGTCATCGTCAAACTCCAGTACTCTCTTCCTCGCATTACCACCAGCGGGCTGTGCACCATCGACATCCATAGCTGAATCGTCTGGCTTAGGTGTCTGTGCTGCCGGCGGTTCGATCGGGAAGATATCGTCCTCATCCACAGCCTTTTGCCTGGTTGTCTTCGCCTTGTTCTTTTTGGGCTTCCGAATCTTCGTCGATGCTGATGCTTCCATGTAGTCTGACACCGGAGTCTCATCCTTGAACATGTCCAGATTGATCTTGATACCCTTGGCACCTAAGTCGGCCTCCCGCCTTGCCGCCGCCTGGGCTTGTATTGTACTGCCTCGCCCGTCAAGTGTGAATGCCCCGTTCTTCTTTCCTTCAATCTCTTCGTCATATTGCGACAATATACCCTTTTGAGAGTCATCGTCCATTGGGTTGTACACTGGCTTTTTCTTTTTGAGCTCCAACTTCTCGTTGAGCTTCTCCTGCGCTCTGAGATCCAGATTTTCCAGCTCATCTTCCTCATCTTCCTCGCCAATCACAGTATCCTTCAGTGTCAGAACCTGCTCGCCTCCATCGGCAAACTGATCAAGCTCGTGGCCAACCTTGACTCCAGCCAAGTCTTTTGCTGTATACTGCGCTTGTTGCTCCCGCGCAAGTTGTTCCTCCTCGTATTTCCTGGCCTGCTCAATCTTCTTCTGCCTCTTCTTCTGCTGCAAGAGCCATGTCTTTGTATCCAACTCCACGTCATCAGCATCTCCGAGACCTTTCCCCTCCAACTTTGCAAAGCGTTGCGCAGTGTCTCGAGCCTTCTTTGCCGCTTCTTTCCTCGCTATCCTCTCTTCCTTGGCCTTTTGCTCCTCCTCGTGCCTCTTCCAGTTCTCACCAGCAAACGCCTGGCGCTTTTCGAGCGTGCTGACATGGTCGCTTTCATCAGAATCGCTTCCTTCGTCTTTTGAGTCCTTGAAAGATAGACCGGACGCTTCGCCAGGCACAGGGAGAGGCGCCATTCCCAAGGCCGCGCGAATCTTGTTCGCTTCCTGGATCGACACGGCATCCATGGTGGCGGTGACTACGCGGATCTGGCCACAGGGGCAATGGTGGAATAGATGGTGATGTTGTTGATTATGTGATGGATGTACTGTCGGGCAGAGGTAGGAGAAGTAACGTGGGGCAGTCACCGGTGGTGGCTGAATGAGCTATCGACATGGAAGTGACAGGGCCGGGCTCGGTAGCTGCCGAAAGCTTGGCGTTTCGCGGCTGTATATTTTCTGCAGCAAAGTTCAAACTTCCTCTCTTTTCTTAATACACCAGATCTGTGGCCGGCGATCCTGGCGTCGCAGTCTTCGGACTGTAGACTGTTGGTTGATTGCTGGTCAGTTCGACGACTTATGGAGCCATCTGATATTGTGATGTCAATCTTCCGGTCGACAGATCTGAGAGTAACCGGCCTCCCAAAGTCTGAGCTCCCTTCGGGTGAGCTCGACGGAGGGATGTGCTGGGGACGTCATATTCCACTTCCCTTTACTGAGGCCGTCGGCTCGTGAGGTCAGGGACAAACCATGACTTGCCTACATCTCTAACGTATATACATCAATTTTACATGCACGAAAGCCCTAGTAGCTCCAGGAAGCTGAACAGCCCCGTCCGGCTTTCAATCTAGGGCACCGGGCCGACACGTGCGTCTTCCTCGACTGTTCAGGTGGAGAGATACATGTCCCCTTGGTCGCGCGATCGTAGACTGCAGCACTTCTTTGTTCGCTGTATCATGCCGATCTGGCCCTGCGCATATCTACCATCGCAAGGCATCACGGTGCATGCCTACGCTGCCTTTGCTCCTACGAATGGGTCGCGATCACTTTGCGTGTTGCGATCAACTCAGGTTTTGCGAGTTAGCCAGCCCCGACGGCAGCAAGCATCTGTTTCATTCATCTACATGTATCTGGGGCTTCTCATGAACGTCCAGCGCAAATCGCTCGGCGGCCGGTGGAGGCTTTCGGACATGCCGACCCGTACTTTCCATACGCTCCACATCAGTCCGGAACGCCTTACCGGAAGCCGTCTGCGTATCGCATTGATTTCTCAATTTGGCGGCTGACATTCCTGTCATGCGACCCTCGCTGGCTCTTCCAAGCCCGTAATTTATGGGTATCGCGTTCTCTCTGGAGATTTTCCGTCCTTAGCCGCAATCCTCCATCTAGATCCACTCATAGCAGCTTCAGATGCCCAGTGACCTCGTCGACCTTGCTCTTCGGTGCTGGCCCTACTCCTAGGACAGTCGCACTGCCGCTCGCAATCTGCGTCCTCCCAGCATCATGTATGATCTGCGCGCATAGGCCAAGACTGAGTGCTTGCGCCTGCAGTATCTCCAGCTCTTCCTCGCTCTTGACTTGCAACGCTACCTTGGCCTGGCCGTATCTTTCCCATCGATTCAAAATCGGCGATGACTGACGGACAAGTGTTTTATAGCATGCTAGGGTGGCATGGGAACATTGGGCGGCTATCTTGCCTGCGAACGACGCGTGTCAGTTTGCTACTACCGTTTAGGCGTCACGAGGTGGCATCCTTCGGCGTACCCTTAGTCATGCCCAAGTCGGTGCGCACGACGAGGACGAGTTTGCATTCCTCATTAGAATCGTCGAAATTCTTCAGATCTTGCTCCTCGTCGCTTTCCTCATCATCCTCATCCTCGCTGACATCAGACTCGTCAATGGCCTCCTTCTCGGCGGAAGGGCTGGCCTTGCCGAAGATTCCGATGGAAGAAGCCTGGCCGAGGAAATAACCGCCAAGACCGGCGATGATACTGGTTGCGAAGGCTATGGCAAGCGTTGAAGGGGCGGTATCTTGCGCCATCGAATGAGAATGTGCGCGCGTGACGGGCCTAGATAGTTTTCAAAGTTTTAGGGGAGATAATCGCAATGACAGAAGACCTCAATCCGGCTTGGCGCCACTTAGCCACGCCGGACACATCTCCCTTGCCTGGTGACCTTGATTATTGTGGTGCATGATACAACATCACAGATACAAGGGAAGAAACGCGCGTCCTTCGAGGAAGCTGCACTCACAAGGTCACTGGCGTTTGACAACTATTATGTACGTAGGGCCATGTCATGTTGCTGTTACAGAGGTGTTTCGCTTGCAGATGCTTGGTCGGGGACGCCGCAGCAGCCTGAGCCTGTAAGGCAGCAGATAAGGCTGGACCCTGGACTAATCTCGCATAATGCGGGTTGGGTTCGAGATCCTTATCAAGCACCAAAATCCCAAATCCATGTGCCCACGCGACACCTGCATGCTGCAGAGAAACAAACTTATTCGCATTTCACAGACTCCAGGATGGATGGAAGGAGTATCGTATAAACTTATTGCGCTCATCCGCCGGTCCGGCATCATTTAAACATACATTCTTTGTTCTGTCAGCGGGTGAGCACGACATCGCACGACATCGTCACACCATCTCTCCCTCCGCCAATTTTCATTGCGGGCGTCACGGCCCGAGCTTCTGGTCGCGTCTCCCCAGTTTTTCCACCCGGACGACAGCCTGTAACGCCCCCGGTCTGAGTAATTCCCCCCGCTGGCCACCACTGCCACATATTCTGAGAGGTTCCCTTCCCCTGACGCGACGCTTATAACAAACCTGTCATCCCCCGCTCTTTTTCTCCGTCTCTTCATTTTCCACGAACTCTGCCTCTACCTTGTTTGTTCACTATTGACATCATCATTCCGCTTCTCCACACTCGAAGCCACCCCATACTGAACGTTCACGCTCACGCCTGCTCCGAGCCACAATAATGCGTGGGACGTCGCAACGCAGCACTCAGCTGCCTGCCACTCCTCCAATCTCACCACCCAACGGATACAATGGACAGAATGGCTTCTCTACACCGCTGTTCCCTTCCAAGCCAAACATTCTCTACATCATGGCCGATCAACTGGCCGCACCGCTCCTGAAGATGTACAACCAAAAGTCTCAAATTAAGACACCCAACCTGGACAAGCTGGCTGAGAAGGCGGTCGTGTTTGACTCGGCCTACTGCAACTCTCCGCTCTGCGCCCCGTCACGTATGGCGATGGTCACCGGACAACTGCCATCCAAGATCGGCGCGTACGACAACGCTTGCTCGATCAGCTCCGATACACCTACTTACGCCCACTACCTGCGCAATGCCGGCTATGAGACTGCGCTTGCTGGAAAGATGCACTTTATTGGCGACCAACTGCACGGTTATGAGAACCGCCTTACTGCAGACATCTACCCTGCGGACTACGGTTGGTCTGTGAACTGGGATACTCCAGATGCTCGCCTCGAGTGGTACCACAACAGCTCCTCCATTCTCCAGGCCGGGCCTTGTGTGCGGAGCAACCAGTTGGACTATGATGAAGAGGTACTCTACAAGTCGAAGCAGTTTCTTTACGACCACGTCAGAAAGGGCCCGGGTTCGAGGCCGTTCGCTCTCACTGTGAGTTCCCACGAGAAGATTGGCGACTTTGACCAGCTGCTAATATGATCCTTAGGTTTCCCTAACCCACCCTCATGATCCATACACTATCGAGCATAAATATTGGGACATGTACGAGGATGTGGATATCGACTTGCCGGAGGTGAACATCAAGAAGGAGGATCAGGACCCTCACAGCAAGCGCCTGCAGCACGTTTGCGATCTTGAGGACTATGATTTCACCGATGAGCAGATCAAGAAGGCTAGGCGGGCGTACTATGGCGCGGTTTCTTATGTTGACGACTGCATTGGACAGCTTCTTGAAGTGTTGGAGAAGTGCCGCATGGCCGAGGACACCATCATCATTTTCAGCGGAGATCACGGAGACATGCTGGGCGAGCGCGGACTGTGGTACAAGATGTCGTACTTTGAGTCTTCTGTCCGTGTGCCCATGCTTATCAGTCACCCCAAGAGCTACGCGCCGCATCGGGTGCATCAAAATGTCTCAACCCTTGATATTCTGCCAACTCTTTGCGACTTGGTAGGCACCAAGCTTGTTCCGACACTGCCAATGGACGGTGTCTCCATGATGCCTCATCTTAAGGGCAACGCTGGTAACGACACTGTCTTCGCCGAGTATATGGGTGAGGGCACTGTTGCTCCTCTGTGCATGATCAGGCGCGGCCAGTGGAAGTACATCACCTGCCCAGCCGATCCGCCTCAGCTCTTCAACCTCCACTCCGATCCTCAGGAGCTGGTCAACCTTGCTTCCAGCACGGATCCAGCCGTGCAGGAGGTGTTCAAGGCGTTCGAGGACGAGGCCAGACAGAAGTGGGACATGGCGAGCATTACACACGACGTGCTGCTGTGCCAGCGAAGGCGCCGTTTCGTCGACAGCTCCCTGCGTCAGGGCCGCTGGGAGGTCTGGGACTACAAGGTCCCGGAGAACTCGCAGGACAAGTACATTCGCTCGCACATGGATCTGGACGATCTGGAGCTGCGGGCTCGCTTCCCTGCAGTCGATGACTCCGGTAGGGAGAAGATCCTCGGCAAGGACACGTTCAAGGTACCTCACGGCCAAGCTGGAGCCCACGGAGAATAGAGCATGGGGGAAAGTAAGGAAGTTCCGGCTACCGAGGCCAGGAAAGTCATTCTCCCATTGTTGGGGTTTCCGGTCTCAGTTTGGGCAGCAAGGGGGATTGAAAGCGGTGATACCCTCTTGATTCTTCATCTGCGGTTTTCTGCATCGCATTGCATTTGCTTTTATGTTTCAGCGTTTTAGCGAGCTGTACTCGTATCATGGTTCTCGAAGAGTGGGTGGGGTACGGGCAAGGTCCCTTCACGGAAAGGCGCTGGATTGAAGGGTTGCTGTCTTAGTATGGCGCAAGGGAGGGGCTGTCTCCATTGTCTTAGGCGCTCTTAGCATCATCACTTTACAAATATAGCACAAGGGTAGCTTAGCTCGCACGCACCCGGACGCTTTTTTTGCCCCCAAACCACTATCAATTGCATCATACGTGTGTTCTACCCCACCTCAGGCCGCGCATGCACTTTTTTGCCTCATGCCCTCCACTCACACCACTGGGCGTCCGACAGCCGTGGGAAAGCGGAAAGCTGAAGCGGGAAAATGTGAATGGCAGGTCTGGGTGGCTGCAGCATGCAGGCAGGCCGCGCATGCAGACAGGCAGAATGCAGGCAGCATGCATGCTGGAAAGCGGAGTGTTGTCACTCGGCTCAAGCAGATTGGCTCTCGGGATATTATAGCGCAGATGGTGAACGACCTAATCATGAGTGTTACGTAGGGATCACGGTTTATGTAGGGATAAGCCTTTCGGTAAAGTTATACTGCACATGTACAAGTTTACGTGAGATATCCGAGAGGGGAGGCGCAGGGACAAATCAGGGTCCGAGAATTATGCTTGTGGCAGCTGTGCTGAGACCGGCGAGGATTCATGGGCTGGGCTGCGGCGTTTCGGCGTTGGTTCAGAGTCGACTCAGAGTTCTGGTTGCAGAAGATGTGCGAAGAGGCGCCGTGCGACTGGAGCCTGTCAAAGACATCATGGCCGCCGTTTCTCCGACGTGCGACGCCGGTGACAGGCAGATTACGACTGTTTGGATGTTGGAAGGAAACGTGCGGCTCCACGTTGTTGTACCGGCCAGAGGCTGAGCCTCTGAGGAAGGTTGTTCGTCAGCGCGGCGGCAACTATCGCGGTATCGCTCGCTATCGATAGAGCCGGGATGCAGCAACGCCCGGCAACCGCCCGCAACGCCAACATGAACGGAAAAAGGGCGTGGCGAGGATGGGCGTCATCGATAGGGAGCAATACGAAGCCCGCCTCGGGTGCAAGAGTGAAGGTGCACTGGAGAAGGGCTGCTTTGTTCACGCCCACATGCGCTTGCATCCTGCTGCAGCATCCTACAGGCTACATCCTGCATGAGGGAGCTGCATCCACCCCGCCCTCACCTTCCCAGAGTCACGCCTGCCTTTGAAGTCCGCGTCGCACAGCACTCGCAGCACACTAGGCCGCATTGGACGCAGATCTGTAGAGCCGCAAAGGCGCCCCGGGGCCAGACGCAGCCCCTGATAGGCCAATCTGGACCGACAGCGAGATCGAGCAATGCAAGTTGTGCAGCCACTGCCCAGCCAACCGTGCATGCTGCGCACTCGCAGACGCAGACAGCGCTAGCGCCGGCCGACGCAGAGTCAGTGACACGAGTGCGTCGAGTGGGCGGCCTGGCTTACAGACATCGTGTCCCAGGTAGGCAAGAGCGAGCGGTCTGAGGACACTCGCTGAACACACATGGGTGTGCACTTAGGCAAGCCGGCCCAGAGTGGGATTGGGACTGACAGCGTGCAGGCTGAGCCGGAGCATTGTCACTGGAGCTTGCGATAGAGCTTGACCACCCGCAGGCTTGCGCGGCTTGGGCGGTGTATGTCACTGTATGATCAGTACAGAGCTATACGGTAGGTAAGGTAAGGTAGGTATGATCACTATCTGCGGTACGATGATCTCAGTCTGCGGGATATTCGCATGGCCAGCGATCGCCGTCACCCGCAGCAACCTGCGAACCCACTCTGGCAGACAGGCTGTGCTATCCACTATCCACCAGGCCTGTCTGCCAGTCAGCCATAGCGATGAGTCGTATTCTATTGCATCAATTCCGCTAAGCACATGTCCACCCTCTTACTCCACCCTGCTTGCCCATCACCACGCACTGCCCGCACTCGTGCTTGACCCTGTTTAGCATGTTTAGCATGATTACCAGCGGTTGATCGTTGGATCTTCATCATCCCCCAGCCGCCCGCCCGCCGGCACAGCAACGACCAGCGACCGCGCAGCATTTCCCACAGTCCCAGCGGCGACAGCCCACACCGCATGCGTAATGGCGCGCTGGTTAGCTGGGAATGGGAGGCGGGGCGCTACCGGCCATCGTTTAAGCTGCTAGCCAAGATTTCCGCCGAAACACGCGCTAGCCGTTTTCCCAACCGCAAGCTTCACGAACAGGGGGCTGGCTCCATTCCTGCCCCTACGCATATAAGTCACCTGCATTCCTCACCCTCACCCTCCCGCTTCCTGTTTACCCATCAACTCCAAAGCATAATAGTCTGACATCCTCAGCTTCTTGCTATACCTCCCTCGCTCACAGAAACAACTCTCTCGCTACAACAAACAAAAGCTTCTGTCACCACTGTCGTTCACGGACTCGTTATCGCATACAGCCTGCATATAATCACCCCATTTTATCACTCTTAACGCGTTTCACAATGAAGAGCTTTGGTGCCCTCGCCCTTGTCGGCGCCGTTGCCTCCGTCGCCGCCCTGCCAGCTGCTCCAAGCGAGAGCACCCCATCTGGCTGCTCCACCAGCTACTCTGGTGCCTTCGAGATCTCCGTCGTCAACGTCTCCACCACCGCCAAGCGCTCCCTCGAGAGGCGCAAGGCTCTCACCGTCACCCTCTCCGACGGTACCCTGACTGACGACGAGGGCCGCACTGGTTACATCGCCTCCAACGACCAGTTCCAGTTCGACAACCCAGTCCAGGCTGGTGCCCTCTACACCTCTGGCTGGTCCGTCTGCAGCAACGGCACTCTCGCCCTTGGTGACTCCGCCATCTTCTACCAGTGCCTGTCTGGTACCTTCTACAACCTCTACGACGAGTCCACTGGTGAGCAGTGCTCCGAGATCTACATCGACATCATCCCAACCAGCTCCTCCAGCTCCTCTGCCTCCGGTGCCGCCTCCCAGCTCTCTGACGGTCAGGTGACTGCCTCTGCTCAGGCCATCAGCCAGATCTCCGACGGCCAGATTCAGGCCACCACCGCCACCGCTGCTGCCGTCTCTCAGATCTCCGACGGTCAGATCCAGGCCACCACTGGCGCTGTTGTCTCTCAGATCTCCGACGGCCAGATCCAGGCCACCACCGCCACCGCTGCTCCAGTCACCCAGATCTCCGACGGCCAGATCCAGGCCACCACCGCTGCCCCAGTCACCCAGATCTCCGACGGACAGATCCAGGCTTCCGCTGCTGCCACCGGCACCGGCAACGTTTCCCAGATCTCTGACGGCCAGATCCAGGCCCCAACCAACGGCACCTCCGGCGTCACCACCGCGTCCCCGACCGTCCAGGCCTACACTGGCGCCGCCGCCCTCCCAACCCTCCAGGCCGAGATGTTTGGTCTCGCCGCCGGTCTCGTCGGTGCCCTCGCCATGCTTTAAGCACCTCGACACCTTTCCCCTTTCTGCATCGCATCATGAACTTTTTCTCATACTAGGGCTGGGCTTACAACAAACCTGACGACATTCCTTTCTACGCCTTCATGTCCATAATGAGCATTTTGGGATGGGCAAACAACTTCTTCAAACGGGGGGGGACGAGGAACCAAAGCCCAATGGACTCGATTGACCTGGTCGGACTAATGTCGATTTCAATGTCCGTTGGGTTTGGAAGCCTCTTTCATTTTACAGTAGAGCGAGTCTTCGCCGACCGGACTTTTGCTCCTGTGTTGCGGAGGTAATTTGAGCGAAAGTCGTTCTTCATTTTTTTACTGCATTACACGGGACTGGACGTCCCAAATCAACACTTTTGCATGGCAATCGGGAAGGGTTTTGGAAATGGGGCAGCATGTAACTGTATCCTTTTCGGTGCATATAATTATCAAACCGAATTCTTTAGCTAGCATAGCGAAATGCAAAGAAACAAAAACAATTCACAAAACAAATCTTCCACATTCCTCTTCCTACCTTACTCATCTGCACCGCATTCTTTCTGCCCATGCTTCCATTCTCTTCCTGGATCAGGATCATAACAGCCTCATTATCAACCCCACTAGGTACCTTAGGTAACTACCAATGCCCCTTGTCCCATACGGTAGGTAGTCTATCGGCCGATGCAGATCCTCACATGCCAAAAACGGAGTCCGGTGAATCAGGAGATGGGATGGGCGCGACCGGCAGGCAGGGCAGGGCAGGTTGCGGGCTGGCAAGCTTTCAACGCTTGCGCGTCCGCTGATTTGTTGAGCTCGGCTGCCACGGAGCGACCGGCATACGAACAATGGAACTTGTGCACCACGTGAACAAACTCTCGCGACCTGTGCCTTGGTTTGCTGGACCTTAACAGAGGTCTCCTATGTCCATCTGGGCTTGAATTGTAGACTTGCCTTATCTGGTCTTCTTGTTGGTTAAGGTTTGGTGTTTCCGAGCTTACGGCGCGGCGGATTGGTATGCCCGCATGCAGTCCCGTGCCCATCCCCCGGGACTGGCTGGATGCGTAAGGTAAGGTAGGGGTTCTTTATGCATGCATGTAGCCGAGCGTCGGGAGAAACCATATGGAAGTTGTACGGCCTTCTTGACAGGGAAGTTGTGAAACCTGAGTGACGCAGACAGCAATCCAGAGCCTGGGATAAGAACCTCACTTGCACGCCTTGCTTTCTCCTCCTAAAACATCCCCTTTCGTGTCCCCAGTGTAACCGCTGGGCTTACCTAGGACCAGGAACATTGCTATAGTTACACAGCAAGATCTGAGTCAAGTCGGGGTCCGCGGATATTGTTAGGATTGGGCTTGTCCTCAGAGGCGATTACAATGCAGCACAAGAGGTAACGGTGTCACAGTTATGCAAGGGGGTTTGAGTTCAGGGACTTCCTATCGTCGACTCTACGTCCTCTAACTCCGCTGGCTGGGACGAGCTCGAGGTAAGTTTGGTCACTTACCAAACCCACTTTGCCACCTCCCTCTCGCAACCGCAGTGCGTCAAGAGCGCATGTTTAGGAGAACAGGTAAACATTCGAAACGCGCCGTCGCACGCGTTGTGGCTTCTTGTCGATAGCTGATTGCAACGTCCTCTCAACGGCTAACGTTCAGGACTGCCCTGGCAGTTGGACGGGCTGCTCGCTGCGCGTCGATCGTGATCTTCCTTTCTCGTGTCGAATCCACGAGAAAGAAAAACTGCCTCGACGTTACACACGACCTAACCCGTACCTCCCGGCACGCAGATTGGGGGACAACGCGAGATACAGTAATCTTGCTGCAAATGAGCATCGAATCTGTTGCGGCGCTGAGATACGAGACTTCTTATCGCGAGAGTGAGCCCGGCCTCGTATTATCCTTACCTTGTCCATCTCCGAACGACCTGGACGTTGAGTTCGCTCAAGTACGGAGGCTGGGGTGTGGACCTGAGACTCAGTCTGTAACAGCACCTAGTCTCAGTGGAGAACGTAAGTCACCGTACTATACTACTGTACAGAGGTTGAAGGTTGTCCAGGGTCCGGATGAAGTCATTGCCATTGCCCAATGTTCATGTTTCGAGGTCGTTTCCAAGGTTCTCTCCAACCACATGGTTTTTCGTCTCCCAGTTTCTATTCTTGTCCGTCGATGACATCTTCTGCGGCTCCCTTTCCCGGATTCAAGGTTGCTTTGAATGGGGTAGAAACACCCGACCACACCTCTTCGGAGAAGTCACGCTCTCGGCTCCTGGCACTCCCGGACTCGATCGAAACCTTAACCCACTTCCAGTAAGTTACTCCTATAGAACCCTGCGGCAAGAAACAAGCACATGGGTTTCCGCTCGCTTGGGATCGAGGCCACGAGGGCTGCTTCTGTGACGCGTATACCATACGTCGATACTCCAATCTCCCGTCCCTCATGCGAGCATTGGCGTAAGCACGATGTTTGGGAAGATGTGAAGGGTGCTGTCGTGTTCGAAAGTATCAATGTCACGCGACCATTCGCAATACCATGCACCATCAGGAAGCCGAGATATATAAATCAAGGATCCCTGCTTGGTACAGGTGCATGGCCATACGGCACATTGCATCCACTACATTACCAAGACTGATCATCTGGTCAAGGCAAGGGAGAAGTCCGACTTTCTCACTTCACAAAACTCGTCGTCCGTCAATCGTGAGCTCGTTTCATCAATAGTGATTCATTCAGATCTGTAATGCTACCTAACGCGAAATTTCCTCGTCGTTATCCTCCCTACACCATAAAACGCCCTTCCTCACAACACCGACCCTTGATATCAAACCCCATAAACCCCAATGACCCTCGCTCATTTACCCCCAAAGCAAACCCCCCAAATGAACCAAATCTAGATCTTGTACACGATGCCACCAGAGTACATGATCTTATTCCTCTCGTTGAGCTCCTCGAGCGCCTTCTCCGCCTCCGCGCTCTCAAACCCGGCCACTCCATTCCCAAGTCTCGCATTGACGGCCGCGACGAGGGGCTCGACATCAGCCGCATCATTGGCGAACAGAGGTCCGTCAATGAGCTGGCCCAGCGCAGTCTGGAAGGCCTGCAGTCTCACCGCCGAGATGGGTCCGGCAGGCGCTGCCACCGCCGCGCTCGCGCTTTCTTGCGACTCTTCGTCCTGAGTTTGCGTGGCCGGCAATTGTGATTCTGGCTGCGAAGACGCCATGCTGACTTGCGAGGAGGACTCGGGTTGCGTGCCATTGGCGCGGGCCGGCCGCTGAGTGCGGCGGGGTGTGAGTGAGTATAGCTCGTCTTCTTCCTCGTCGGCATCAGCACCACCGGTTGCTGCGCCACTCGTGCCGTTGCTCTGGGCAGTGCCTCTTGTGCGCCTGCTCGGTGTCTGCGGGGTCGCGCCTTGTCTGATTGAGCTTCTGAATGCGGCGTCGTTGTCGTCGTCGTCATCATCGTCGGAGTCTTCGTCTGTGGACATGGCGTCTGCGTCTGGGACCGGCTGTGTCTTTCTCCTCTTGCGACGCCCGTCGGCCACCACCTCCTTGAACAGCGCATATCTTAGAATGCCCTCGGCGACTTCAGCGTCCTTCTCCTCTACACGGTTCGAGAGGCGGGACTTGGCGTGTGCGGTCGACAGGCGGATGAGTGTCTCGAGCGTACGTGCGGTCATGGGAGATGTCTTCCGCTGGTTGCCCTCCATGTCGTCATTTCGTAACGCAGAGTATGTCGCCACGATATGGTCCGCAGCGCCCTTGGTCAAGATGGGCTTTATCCTTGACTTGGCATACTGGATGTATTTCTTGACGAATGGAATGCTCAGTACTTCCACCCTTCTGGAGGAACCACGACCAACAGTAACTGTCACACCGGCATGGAGCATGACGTTGTACTTTTCGTAGACGTCTGATGGCTTGTTTGCGTCTGCTTCATCTTCTAGACCGACGCCCAATGTCTGGTTGGCTTGCTCACGGACTGGTGCGCCCTCCTCCGTGCCTGGCTGGCGGTAGCGGTGCATTCGCAGAACGTGCTCGGATACCTGTCTGTCCCTCACGTCCTCGATGTCATCTGTTACGACGAAGAGCAAATCGAAACGTGAGAGCAAAGAATCCGGCAGAGCAATATTCTTGTGAGGATCTTTGTGGACGTCATACTGGCCATAAATCGGGTTTGCAGCAGCAATGACGGAGCATCGTGCGTTCAGGGACGTGTGAATGCCTGCCTTTGCAATAGTGACGGTCTGCTGTTCCATGACTTCGTGGATGGCAACACGGTCGACATCGGACATTTTGTCGAACTCATCGATACAGACTACGCCACGATCACCAAGGACCATAGCACCTGCCTCCAGTCTGCGCTCTCCCGTCTCCTTGTCAGAAGTGACAGCTGCTGTAAGACCGACACCAGATGAGCCTCGACCAGTTGTAGCGATGGCTAGCGGCGCCGTATTCAGAACAAATCGAAGCAGCTGCGATTTGGCAGTGGACGGATCACCAACCATCAGGATGTTGATGTCTCCTCTCAGATGCGTACCGTTGTCAAGGTTCTTCTCCATACCTCCAAGAAGCATCAACAAGATTGCC
Organism: Zalaria sp. Him3; assembly: GCA_027923365.1. Taxonomy (NCBI): domain Eukaryota; kingdom Fungi; phylum Ascomycota; class Dothideomycetes; order Dothideales; family Zalariaceae; genus Zalaria; species Zalaria sp. Him3. Next base: position 115,494 of record BPUN01000008.1, on the reverse strand, counting down.
TTCTTGATATAATCATGCCCGTAAATACTGGGCGCCAGTGATTGAGAGAGAAGGTCAAAAACTCTACGTTGTTTCGAGAGCTTGTTGATGTTGCGGATGTCGGTGTCTGTAATGGCAGCTTGCGCAATGCCGCCCCCTGACTTGGACGAGAGCATGATCACGTTGTTGGCCAATATGAGTGTTCGGAAGGTGGCGCTTCCTGAGCCCGCATTCCGGTTTCCGAGTGATCTGTAAATACCAACAAGCTGGATCCTGTCGCCAGGCTTCACACGGTCCACCAGGTCGTCGTCCATGATCACATCCACGCCACGGGGTAACTGTCCGGCAGGCGCCCGTTCTGGCATTTCTTGGATGGAGATCGTCTGGTGGTCACGGTAGGTGCTGTAGCCGTACTCTGTTATAAGCTGAAGAAAATGTCAGCCACCGCCTCTGATGGTGTGGTTCAGAATCCTTACTGGGTTACCCTCTTCGTCTTCCGTTGGGTATACACTCGTGCTTGCCGCTCCATTCATGGTCATCGTCTGGTCTCGGTATTCTCTGAAGTGGAAAGAGAGCTTGTTCTCGTTGTAGTGTACACTTTTGACGACCTTGGGTCGTACGAGCGAACACTTCGTTACGATACCTTCCAATGAGACCATGTGGTTGAGGTGAGGGGAGCTCAGTGTACGTGGGTTGCAAGCGAACTCGCCAAAGTTGCCAACGTAGGCGCAGTAATAGACCTGTACTGATCAGTGTTGCTCTAACAGAGATGTGGTGCGTACCGACCGTGTCATCTGCAGACTCATGTGCTGGCCTGTTTGGTAGGGTCTTGATGATATTCTTGAGTGCTCTGTCGAAGGCTTGGGAGAAGTCGAAAGGCTGATTGAGGAGCCTGTGTAGAGTGAGCATACAAGTGTGATGCCGGCACCGTGCGAACAGCTGCTTACCCGTCTGCCAGCTCCCGGTTGTGTGTCCTGATTTCATCTATGCTGACCTGGTACACTATCAGCGTCTGCCCCTGTCTCTTCTACTCAAGTATCGTACTGTCAAACGTCGTAGCCCTCGGTTGAGCATAAGGACAATTTCTGCGCGGTAGCTGTACGCATGTTTAGCTCGGGCTGAACTCGCTGGTCGCTCAGTTGCGGTATTTACCTTCGTGCTCTCGGGTCATCTGCGCGATGTTGTTAGAACGATTCTTGAAGACTGTGGCATTAATACTTACTTGGGTCGAGGAACTCCTCCCCAGCTCTTATGCGATCGCGAACCGCCTCATCCCTGAGCTGGATGTCGTCCATGGTGGTATACGATCACCAACTCGGGAAGGGTGTAAAGTGTATGATGTAGTGGTAAGTGTTGGCGTGTTGTGCTTGGAAACGTTGGTATGCACAACTCTCCACAGGTGTGTATACTGTTGTATGGGTGTTTGCGGATGAGGAGAAGAGGGTCTGGCACTCAACGCGTGGACGCGTCCGAAAACGCGAGGTTAATTGACTTTTAGCGCGAGCGTCTCCATGCGGCTCGGCGGGACAATCTCGGGACGGTGACGATCTACGACCAACACCTCGAGCCCGGATGCAAACATGGCGATCATCGTCAGCCTGTTTCTCCCCACATTTTCTGAGGCGCTCGGCATTCGGCCATCCTATTCACTCGTCCTCCTGCCATGCGGTCTACTTGACAACACCTCAGTAATCTCCCCCTGGCGTGTTGGCGATGCAGCCAGCCGGGCGCGACTCCCTCTCCTCGACCATCCATCCCAATACCACTTCCGGAACCGCATCTCAAGACCTACTATCGGACGACACCCGGCATGTCCACACGATCCCACCATGGATACACTCCGCAGATGACGAAGACGAGGCCGAACAGACGCAACGCTTGCTGCAGCCTTCCTCGACTGTAACCGCTTCCCACCATTACCTGCCGGCGCCGCCGCAACATCGGACTCAGGCTGGCAGGAAATGGGACCATATTCGCAGCGCGGAGCCTCCTATGCTGGACCAGCCATTGGACACCAACGCAGCAAGATGGAAACCATACATGTCTTCCGGGCCTCAGCCAGGAGGCTTAGAAGGCGCCAGACTTGCGTCCGACGATTGGATGTTAGAGAACATGCCGGACCTGACAGAGCCATGGCACGCAGCTGAGCATGAGGAGCTGTCAGAAAAGCAAAAGGGCTTCTGGTTGTTCAGTCCGGAGGGCCGAAGTAGGGTGTTGCATAAGATGCAGGTTAGTAAGATTCTTGGCGACGGGAAGACTGTGATCACTTGGCACATATCGCGAATAGCTCGCAGGCCTGTCCAGAGGGTGAAGGTCTTTTGGTTTGGACTGGGCGCACTGCTAACAACACTTGCAGCGTATCTTACTGAAGAACCCCTTCATACCCCTAATCTTCCGTCTCATTGTCCTGGCGTTTACCCTGGCGGCTCTGGGTCTCGGCGGCAGGATATATCATCAAGCACATGCAACCCAACTAAGCACCCGAGGAAATTGTGTACAACGAGCATCAACCTACATGGACCTTGTGGTAGCAAGTGTCGCCGTGCCTTACATCTGTTATATTACTTGGGACGAGTACACGAGCAAGCCGTGAGTCAAACTCATTCCTCCACACGTCGACTGGCAATGTATGGGAGCTGACCGTCCTACAGGCTTGGACTTCGCAGTGCAGGGGCTAAGATGGCTCTTATCTTCACGGATCTATATTTTATTGTCTTCGAATCCGCCAATCTGGCACTGGCTTTTGACGCCTTGAAAGACCAGCGCTGGGCATGTTATGACCTTGATAGTCCTCAGTCAACTTGCCCCGGCACTCCTAGGCTTTGTCGGTCCCAGGAGGGACTTTCTGCGGTCTTGGTCATCGCACTTGTAGCGTGGCTGGCCACCTTCAGTATTAGTGTGTTGCGGGTCGTTGAGCGGCTTAAGTAGCACATATAAGTTTTTCCTCTTCATCTATGCCATATACCCCCTACAATTTGTTAAAAAAGATCGCGCTCCATTGTAGTAGTGGTAACCTGGTGCCTGCTATCATAGATCCGCACAAATGAACTTGACCTCGAATGAATGCCAGTGGTCGCTGTGCCTGCGTATTCCTACGTCATTGGCTCTTGATGTTCTGGGGTAGCGCGACCTTAGAAACGGAGCTCGCAAGAAACTCCTCATGAATGCGATCTTATTTACAACCGACACATCCCACCTTCCTTATACGTCCTTCAGCCGCCCTCGCTCGCTCCGCGCCTGCTTTATCCGATAGTACCTTGTCTGATCACAAAAATCACGAACTGCCATGCGCCTATTCCTCCTACCCATCTCCACGCGTCGGACACTCATCTACTGCGAAAAGGTCCAGGAACAGCTCCAAGGTAGTAAGCCGCCTATTGCAGATCGCATAGTAAACAAGGCCAACGAAACTTGGGCTCAGTGGGAGCGAGAGGAAAAGGGATGGAAGAAGCAGGTGACCGGCTACGGCAACCAAATATTTAAAAGAATACCTTTCGAGGAATGGGGGTTGAAGACGCTGCCTCCGCTCACGAAGAGTAATGCAGAAAAGGCGGTACAAAATGCAGGTCGAATCAAGTTATACTTTCCCAGCGCTTTTCTGGAAGAGTCACGGATACAAGGGATATTGAGAAAGACGGCCACAGAACGCCAGGCACTGCACCAGAAGAGGATGATTTGGAGTGTGTTAGCGATGCCTATCACTATTCCTGTAGGCCTTTTGCCAATGTATGTCTGAATGCAGAGATAAACGGGCCCAGATCTGGTGGTTGCTGGTCCAGGAAGAAGGCTTTGCTGAACATGCACGTAGCATTCCCAACTTTCCATTCTTCTACCTCGCGTTCAGGGCTTGGTCACATTACAAAGGTTGGTTGCGATCCTCAAGCCTCTTGGGTACGGTACTGATGGAGATAGCTTTGTATGGGTCGAAATACCTTGAGTTCGTCTTGGACCAGAAGCTCATCGAACCAACCCCTTCTACAGCGCTGGACGAGCTGTACGCTGCAGGACTGATTCATCCTACGCGCGAAAAGTTACGGGGTGCAGAAGTTCCCTCGGAAGAGGAGACTACCGCAGTAGCCAAGCTCGTAAGATCGCAAACAAATGACGAAACCGAGGAGGTGATGCTACTTCGGCGGTGGAATGGCAAACTCCTTGCTGAGCGGTTTCATTTGCCCGAGATGGAGGTTGAGATAGAACGCGCTGTAGAGCAGGTCGAGAAAGGCATCAAAGCAAAGCAGGAGCTTATGGAGGAAAAGCGAGAGATTGAAAAGGCTGTAGAGAAACCATCTCAACGTGGGAAGGACTGAAGAATCAAGATTCAGTCTTCTTGCGAAGCTTCCGACCTGGTGCGCGTTGTAGAGACCACTCTATGACAGGTCATTGTTTGCGCAGAGGCAGGATAAGGACCTAGAGCAACTGGAGACGACAGAGGACCAGCAACGCCGTCGCGATGTACGATGAAGAAGGGGGTCCCAGGCAGACACCCCACTCGTTATTATCATGAATCTATGCTCAATCTTTGGGGTATATCATCAACTGTCCCACTCCTAAGCAATCCTCACAAGGGAAAGCGCCTCCTTTTGGATCCGTCATTGCATCGTCTTGCCTAGGTCCACGTATTGGTCCGTTTTCAGAGGTCTCCGTATTCATGTTGGTCATACTCCGGCTTTTCGGTAATGGTTCGTTTCTCAGGAGTATGCCTACTGGTTCGTACTATTATCGCGCAGTGTAGCCGCCGTCAACTGGTATGCAAGACTGCGAGATGGAGTCAGATAACAAACGGCAGTCTGTGGATTCTTCTGGGTGCATACGCCTGTTATCCAGCCAGCATCTTCTGACGCGAGAAACACCGCCGCTCGTGCAACATCGTCCGGGATGCCCAGTCCACGAAATGGGTGTCCGTCGAGCAGGAGAGCTTGGGGTGGAACTTGATTGCGCACCGGATCGGTCATGGCTGTTGCAGTAACTGGGGAGTCTCGTCAGTGATATGTTCAAGCAATGGCCATGGTGCACACCAACATCCTGGACATATCGCGTTGACGTGTATCCGAGCAGGAGCGCAATCTAACGCAGCGGCTCTTGTGAGGTTGACAACGGCACCTTTCGCAGCGCAGTAGCTCGATAAATTCTCTAGTCCGACCAAGCCAAGGATGCTGGCCACGTTGATGATCCACCCTCTATCTCCGTTTTGGTTCGGATTTTGTGTTAACATCTGCGCAGAAGCGTACTTGCATCCTAGAAAGACACCCTTGGCGTTCACTCGGTTCACAATGTCCCATGTCTGTTCCGCGACGTTCCATATCGGTTGCCGATCTCTGATCTCGAGGTTGACTCCGGCATTGTTGACCATACTGGTGGAGAGGTCAGTCTTTTCCTTAATTGTATGTAGAGGTAAGGGCGCATGCATACATGTCGACCTTGCCAAATTCCTCCACTGTACTCTCGATGACATGTTCCATGTCATCACTGTTTGTTACGTCTGTTGCAACAAACACTGCTCTGCCTCCATTGCTCCCAATCAACTCATGCGTCGTGATATTCATCTCTGTCTCTCCTCCATGCTCCCAGTGGGACGCATCTCGAATGTCGGCACACACCACATGTGCCCCTTCATGAGCAAATCGAAGGGCAATGGCACGTCCAATCCCAGATGAAGAACCGGTGACTCTGACTTGGTCAGCGATACTTGTTTTTGTTTGAGACGTTTGCGACGCTGCATAATGTGGACCATGGTACAAGATACTTACATGGCGACCTTGTCTTGAAGCCTTCCCGGAGACCCGTCCATACCTGGCTCGTTACGTATAAAGGTACGCAGGGGCGATCTTCACGTTATTTTAATTGCCGGCTCCGAGCGATTGTTAGCCGGGACTACTGAAGTTTCGTTTCAGGAACGGGGAACCATCGTCACTTGAATAAGACTCCTTGCTTAGGAACATTACATCAAAGCAAAAGCTGACGAGCTCTAGAACACTTCGGACAGCGCGCACACCGCCATGAAATCCTGGATTGACATATGGCAAGAGAACTAGAACACGTTGAACTCGTAATATGCTAGTACTAGGAGAACCAGACGCTTCTCTTGCAAATTAAGCACGCGGCCCTCGCTCAAATGCTTGCGTCAAGGGTCTCGAGCGGCGCCACGCCTCGTCGCCGCATGTGCGAGTCAGGTTGCGGGGGTTTGAAATCGAGTAAGTTAGTGGAACGGGAAGGCTTGAAATCATCCCTGACAGTGAGCACGTTCAGTGTTACCGGAATGGCCCGTTCCCACACAGGTGGCGGAGATGCTTGTACTGTGCTGCAAGCCTGTGGGTAGCCTGATGCTAAGCATGAGAACAACACTGATCTTGCTCCACATGTTCTCACGCACTTGAGGCTCCCATAGGGATCGTCCAGCATTCGAGAAGCATCCTTGCCTTGGCGCCAGCATGTGAATATCAGTTTCTCAATACTACACTCCAACGTTAGACAGTTAGACGTAGCTGCTATGACAGCAATTCAAGTTCTTCCGCCTCCAATCGTCTGCGACGGTTCATGGGTACCGGAAGGCCGGGCTTGGCAGCAGCAAGACCATGCTCCATGGCGGCTTATAATTGAGCGGTGCCTAACTGGTACGCTTGAAGCTAAGCTACTGGATGGACGCGGGAAATAATCAGGGAATAGCATTTCTTTAGATGCAAACCGCGCATGCGTCCATACAGAAGCCCGCGTGGCCTTTAGAGTTTGGAGATTAAACCCTGTACGCATGACATTTGCACATGAGTAAGAGGAACACTGCAACCGGTGCTTCCGCGTGCGCGTATGCAATAATTGTCTCTGATATAAGCAGTTGGAGGCGATGACACTCAAGGACACTCATAGGTCTCGGCGGAATGCGTTCCAGGCCACCTGGTGAAGCTCGAATGGGCGAATGCCACATCTTTGCCCAGCCGAGAACCAGCGAGACAGCGAGATCCCGCTAGCCGGTTAGCGTTGGCGACGTAGCCAAATTCCATTTCGTCGGCGTCGCTAATGGTGCGCTAGGATAGCTGTGGGAGGCGCTAAAGCTCTCCTCATTCATGTTTCCCGTCTGTCAAAGGGTGGGCGCCTAGATGTGCCGGTACATGTCGCACCGACCTACTGTACAGTACTCACATCTCCGGCTAGCCATTGTGTTTTCGAGACGTTGCGGTAACCCCCAGATGGCTGGTAGGGTGGCGCCTATAGGATGACTTACGGGAGCCCCCGAGAAGCCACTCCGTTCTAGATGCAGCAGTGAGACATGTCCATCAGCGCTTAGCTTGTCCACGAACCCCATGTTCTAAGTTTGCACCTGTCAAAAGATTGCAGTTCCAGCAAAGGTCTAGGCCAGAGGTGGCCCCTGTTGATAGACCGATCCTTGGCATGCGTCCTTCGCATATGGGCAGTGTGCGAGATGCATAATATTCGTTTTTGATGGGAATGTACTTAAGGCTCCTTCAAACGGTACAGTCTTCGAGTCGGGTGTCCACGCGAGCAACTCAATCGTCGGTATGCCGTCACGGTTGGCAAAGGCGACATGGGAATCGCATCACCCATGGAACGGTTTCAAAGACGCGCTAAAGTCACCGAAACTGTCTGTTTGGGAAACCTTGGGCCCTGGCCTTAATAGACTAGCCAGAAGAAAGATAATTTACTGTATGCATCGGGACATTTACTGGCAAGGGTCAGCTAACTCTATCTGCGTTCAGGACAAATTGTGTGTCCGGGGTGAGTGAATAGCCAGGTATACTTTGCCGAGTGGGCTACAGCCATCGGAACATCAAAGCTTCTTTTTCTACAAGTGAGCTTCCCCATGCGGTAAGGAGACGGATGAGGCTTGACATATAGTGTACCTTATTGGGCCTCCGTATAGGCGCCGGTGCCGGCAGGCAACCATTTAGTGACTCCTTCTACCAGTTGAACAGGGCTGCCTACATGATAGTGGGATCTGGTATTTCTGATTGGACCGTGGCCCCTGTATTATTGTGACAACTTCCTATGTCTTATGTCAGTGGTCATGAAATTGCTAGAAGAGATGTGGCATGACTTGCTACCACTGTGACGGATAGGCTATGAAAGGTCCTTAACTTCGTGTGATGCACGCGTATGGTTTCCATGTGATTCCATTATAGCCATATACCGGCTTTGAGTGACATGAACGTGGTCTATGCTCGCATAAATCAGCGAAACCAGGGTGCTGAATGATAGCAAAGCCATGCTATCAAGCTATATATACGTATGAAGTGCTTCGGCTTCCATCAAATCGGTGAGATGGCCGAGCGGTCTAAGGGTTAGTGATTACCACAAATCCCGAATTTACATCATTATCTAACAACCTTCACAGCGCTAGCTTAAGGTATCAATCAGTTCCTACTGGTTCCTCCTAATCCGCTAGTCCGAAAGGGCGTGGTACGTCTCAACCCAATCATCATATCATGAACAGTCTTCTAACAGTATTACAGGGTTCGAATCCCACTCTCATCAACATTCTTTTTTTGCACTTTGCTTCACTTTTGGCACGCCCACTACCCGCACATTACATCTTGACCAATGTTCTCATTCCGCCTTGTGCGTTTTTTTATAGCACAGTCTATCTATCAGCACTCACAGTTTGGGTTGCGCACAGCCTAGAGATGAGGACCCTGTAAGCTCTCTCCATCGGTACTCACACTCATCGCAGCTATTGGCTCCGAATCATCCTGCACGTGTGGCGTGAGATTGTACATGGCTGTACATGCCATATTCATCAATTATGATCAAACGTGGAGAGCGCAGGTACTGGCCATGTATTCACACTACTCGTCTGGACCTACCTACTTGCCTCGCCTGAAATCAGCCACCACTGCCACTAACGCCGCCCGTCATCTTTTCGCATCCGATCGACGAGACGCGGCTGTACTTCGGTGGCATGGGAAAACCTGGAGAGATGCCCGCACTACTGGGCAAAGTCGGATGTTGTATCAACGTCGCCACACAAGTGTCACATCCTGTTGCGGCGGAAGTATTTTATTCCCTGCCTCACACAAACATTATAAGGTATAGGACCATTGTCAAGCCGTCCGCGCAAGAATATTGAAACCCTGATCCATGAATCCAGGTGAGACGCGCAGGTATGTCAGAAAGCAGACTGTCAACTTCCGAGCATATACAACGATCATCCGATCCGGTGTCGGCTTTTACTCCGGTCGCTGAACTGAACGGCTTCCGGAAATATTATGCCTCGATGTCCGTTGTCTGGACTCTCTGCAAGTCACGTCTGTTACCCGCATCCCACACCCTTGCAGCCTTGCTTCGGCATCTAAACGACTAGGGCGACACGTATGCACGCCGAGCGCCTTAGTAGCAACAGTTTGGCGGCCTCGTCTTTGTCAGATGAAGTTGGCTTAAACTTCTTGCAGAAGCCAAGGTTGCAAGCGCCGGGACCTCCCGTCTGAACGGCGCTCCCGCATTGGCTGTTTCTCGATGTGCCAGTAATATGGTACAGGCTGGCTCGCTATACTTGTACATGTTCACGGCGTCGCCTTGTCCGAAAGGCTAGAGCTATTGTTCGAGACTGTGTGTGCGCAGGATAGCTGCATTCCTGAAATACATCCTCATCAAGGTCACATCTTTTGGAAGATATAGTAGTGAGAGTTCAAATGTGGGTTCCGCATTGGCCTTTGAAGCATAGGCGTAGAGGGGCTGTCACGGTCAATTGCATTAGATCACTCCGAGGACATCCCACCGTTGCCAATCATGATCTAGGTAGCCCTTAGGTCTGATCAGTCATTCACTTCGATGGATGTCCAAAAGCCAAACTTGCCAGCACGTGTGGCCCGCAAACTCTGATATGCAATCGGATGGCGGTCGATCGTCAAAGGCCCTTATACTTGCTAAGACGCCTCTGCGAACGATGCATTGGCTTAATGGTACTGAAAAGGTTTTTAGCAGACTTTCTATCATTGGTCTCTTCCATTGCTCAATCGTACGACATCCACATAGCATTTGCACCACTGAGAGTATGCAGTACAAGTCATAGAGTGGGGCCGTAACCTGGAAGTTGCCAGTACTCACGAAACACAGGTTCTGTCCGTTGAATCCGTACGTCTTGCCATAGGCCGGAGGCCCGAAGGCCTGCTTGATGCTCGGAGTTGCAAACTTCAATCGCAACAACTTCTCTATTCTGCTAGCGTAGGTTCTGCAGGTAGCGTTGACAGTTTCAAGCAACTGTCTAAACACGTCAATACGAACAGACACCATCTCGACATCATGTTTAATGGGACGTGCATAGGATGGTGGCCGTTAAGTGGACGATCTCTAGGGAGGAATCAATCACTGGCGTGTCAACGAGGGATCCAGAACCGACGTTCCCCGAAAATGCAAGCGTGCTAATTGTCATGATGGGGCACTCCATGAGCTCTGCACACCGCTCAAGTGTGGCAAGGCCAGACGTGCCGACCTTTGTCCTTTACTCTTCAGGTGACGGCTGCGAGTCATGACGGTGATCTCCTAACCCCTACTTTCCCGTCGATGAACACTGCAAACTGCTGCAAGGCTCTCAGGCTATGCTCCCAACAACAATCCGGCTTGACTCGGCGGGAAGGATGGGGGCCGGGTGATCAGATGCCTGTCTCCTTGACCCAGAGTTCTTCCGATGTGAGCGTCGCGAAAGGCTAGTCCTCCAAGTGGAGATTCGTCGACAGACACGGAGTCACGCCCTCTATTTCCTCTAGCTCTCGTCCTCGCTTCGGATTCCGCTCGAACATGTCCGCATGCGCTACTGTTGGCGCCGTGTCGTCCGTGTCAGAAACTGGGCTGATGGGCTTGCAAGTCGACAACAGCCATCGATCGTCTCCCGCGCCCACCTGGACTGATACAGAGGCTTCAACACACAAGTCTCAGTTGCCAACGCATCTTTTACACCCTTGTCATAAACGCTTCGACTGCGTATTCGCTTTCGCGAAAAGAGAAAGAAAACTATCGAACAATTCAGCTGTTGCTTTCCAGAGAGTTAGCAACAAGCGACCACACGATGATAAACAGATCAAACCGTGATGAGGGGATGTGAGAGTCACACAGAGATGCGCCAAAAACAGCTGAAACGGTCACTGTATCGCGGACATTAGGAGAAATCATCGCTACCGGCGCAGCTCAAGCACAACGGTAAGAGAAAGCAAGACTTACACAAGAAGGGAGGTCACACGCCTCGGATCGGAGCGTGTAAATACCCAAGTCCTCTTTCCAACAGAGACCGGCTACGTCCACGCTTGCCAGAATGTGCTGCAGCTATATCTATACGCACCGGTCCGTACTCCTGCTCGATATCGCGTTGTGATGGCTGGTCTATCTCACACCGAGTCAGCCATTCGTACAGACGACCGCCGTCCGACGCCAGTCGAGGAGACAGAAAGACTCGGCTCACCTCAAGTGTTATAGTCACAGATAACCCCTCAATCAATCTATCTTACAACCGTCATCGTCATACAATTCGTACCACTTAGAGTTTCCGACCCCTCTCCCTCTCCCTCTTCCCGCCCGCGGAGCAGACCACTCCCTCCAATCGGCCTGACCTTGTCTCGAGTCCGACGTAGTACAACGAAGTGTGATCACACGGCATATCAAAAAGAGCAGGGGTATATGGGTGTAGCGGATGCGAAAACGTAGTAGGACGGCGCATACATTACAAAGCGCTGCGATGTCTCCCATCTGCATTGCATGAACCGTTGTGTCGAGTACATCCAAGGCAAGCCAAACGATGGCGGCAGGGTCACAATCTATCCCTCTGCGTCCTGCACTGCCGACGTTGCCTCCAGCGGTGTTATAAACATTGAGGGACGTCGAGTGCAGTTTGTGAGCTCTGTCTGGAGAGATGGCCCTGGAAATGACCTTTCACCGGGTCGTGCCTTCCTAATTCGAGTACTCATGGCAAACCATCTACGGTACCTTATTTACATACATGTACCTACCTACTCAGTACCACGTAAAGACCTACAACGCATACCCTCCTTGTGTGTTACAGGATGTCTTGGGCGGTCTGATGGTGCATTTCACACGCCCACTTTGTAAGCGCATCGAGTGGTCGTCACAAGAAACCGCCTGGGAGCTACGGGTGGCTTATACACACATGATGATCAATACGCTCCACAAGTGAGGTGACGTGCGTGTATCCCACAGTGATTGGAGTTGTCACGCAAGCCGGATGGGGGAAGTCGAGAGACCAGACACAAACGCAGGCGAAAAGTGAGCGATGGTATAAATATTGAACGTCGCGATTTTTTTTCAACGTGAGCGCTTTTGTATCGAAGTCTATTTCTGAAAAGCCCATCGAACATCTACACGTTCTCGAAGAAGAACGTGGGTGCACCGGGCACGGCTCCCTCAGCAGGCAGAGGCAGCTCGGTCTTCTGCTCGCCAACCTTCACATCACCGTTACCACCAATAACCTCACCAGTCTTGCCTCCTTGCTCAACCTTGACGATCTCCACCGTGACACACTTCTGAACAGTCTGCTTCAGACCCGGAGCCATCTCCTGCAGCACCTCCAGTTCATCAAAGGCCAGCTTCCTTTCGAACACAATCTGAGGGTCGATACCACCCTCGAGACTCTTCTTCAGGCCCTGGATGAAAGGCATAGCCTTCTTGGCGTCGGCCTTGTCAATGTTCTTACTCACAGCCTTCATGTCCAGGCTCATGCCCTTGAACTGGTCGCGCACAACATCGATGTACTTCTCCTGCCAAGCCGGGTAGTTCATGGCGCAGTAGATGGACAGCTTCTTCTCCTTCTTCGCGTCGAAGGAGGTTGCCTTGCCCTTTGCCATACGCTTCATCTGTGCACCTTCGGCGGAGGTGATGTTGCTGCTGGTCGTGCGCACGTACTCACGAGCGGCGTTCAGCTCAGGCTTCGTGGCTGGGACTTCAGGGAAGCGTGCGTTTTGGATCGTCTCTGACTTCTTGAGGACCTCAAGCCAGACGTACTCGGACCAGTGGGGCGCGACGACGCACAACATGAGCGCTTGCAGCTCGATGTAGTAACGTGCAAGGTCGGCGTGCATACCGATACCGGCAGCCTTGGTCACCTCACGGTAGAAGTCACGAGCCGCGGTGAAGTCGTAGAAACCAAACTTGAGGGCCGACTTGTAGTTGGTCCTGCATCATGTCAGTGAGCGATCTCCTTTAGATAAAACAATCAAACTCACTCCTCATATTGCTTCCTTGTCTCAGCGACAAGACCGTTGATCTCGTTCTCAAAGATATGGTCCCAGAAACCCTTCTCGCCAGTGCGCTGAATGGTGTCGTTGTTCTTAAGCCTCTCGTTCTCCTTAACGTGACGGTACTCCTCGCCAGACTTGACGATACGAGCGTCCTGAATCATCTCCTCACACCACTTACGCAACTCGAAGAGCTTGAGAATACTGCTGTTGGCAACGCTCTCCTCGAAGTTTGCATCTTCAATTCCGTCTCCAGCATCAGCAAGCGCCACTCTGGTAGCATCCGCACCGAACTTGGCTGTCGCCTCGGTCAGGGTGAGGAAGTTACCAGTACTCTTACTCATCTTCTCGCCGTTGAGCATCAAGTGGCCGTTGGCACGGATTCCCTTCGGCCAGAACTCCTTAGGGAACAGGGCAGTGTGGATGTACAGGAAGAAGGTCAGGTGATTCTGGATAAGGTCCTTGCCGGAAACTCTGACATCGAGAGGGTACCAGTACTCGAATTCTCTGCGCATCTGGTGCAGAGTCTCCTTTGGAATATCGCTGTCGACGTCCTCGCGGCGGCAGAAAACGTAGTCCCAAACCTCGTCGGTCATTTGCTCTGCACTGACCTTGGCCGAACCCTGAGTCTTTCCGTAGATGTCGCCGTGGAGCAGGTGTGCGATGGTGTAGTAAGACATGTAGACGGTGGAGTCACTGAGAGACTCAACGAGGAATTGTGGGTCCCATGGCAGCTTCGAACCAAGGCCGTAGGATCTTGCGCAAGCCCACTGTCCTAGCCAATCCAGAGTCATTTCGAAAGAGTTCTTCGCTTCCGTAGAGAATGTGTTCACGCCATCTTCGTGGACGTAGTCAAGAACAGTCTTCTGCCACTCTGGATCACCAGTCTTGCCGTAGTTGAGATACCACTGATCCAGGTGACCAGCAACACAGTCATCGCCAGACCTACTGACAACCACACCGTCAGGCTCGGCATAGTTGAAAGCCTCGCCAGCGTCGATCAAGCCTTGTCTTACAAGAGGCTTGGCCTCCTGAACTGATTTGCCGCTGTACTCGCCATAGACCATCTTGCCGTTGTAGAAGCCCTCCTTGTAGGCAATATCCTTTGCGTCAGCGAGCTGTTTGGCATCCTTTGGCGAGTTGATCTTCATCTTCTCAACCAGAGTCTTAGCAATCAAGTTGCCGTACTCTGGAGTCTCAATGATGGGAAGGATTGGAAGCTCAGCCCACTCCTTCTTGATGCCGTAGAATTCGGCCTTCTTAGCGAGATCCATGATAGTAGCGTAATCATCCGGACTGTCAGAAGGAACGCAGGTAACCACTCCGGTACCCTTGGAGGCCTTCACAGTCTCCATTGGCAAGATCCTGACACCCTCCTTGTGTACTGAAAGTGGCGCATCGACGAGGGTACCGACAACATCGGAGCCTTCCAGATCAGCGACCTTTGGGAAAACACCCCATTGAGGGAAGATGCCCTGGTATGCCATGTTCCGTGCCGCGCGCTCAGAGACGAAGTAATACTCGTTGTCGGTTACCTTGTAAATGCCGTAAGGAATCTTTGGGCCGACGAAACAGCAGTTCTGGCCGTACATAGTCTCTGGGCGGAGAGTGGCGGGTACGAAGTAGACGTTGGCACCCTCTGGGAGCTTACCAGCCAGAGCTGTCTGCGCCTTTTCCGACCACTCCTTGACCCTCAATTTCAGTGCGGTGTACTCTTGCACACCAACACCTTCACCTGAGCTTCTATCGTGATCCATACAAGCCTGTCCATCTTTTGGCGAGTAGACAGTGTAGCGCTTTCCGAACTTGATCTTTCCCAGCTCCTTCAAACGGTTCATCTGCCATCTAACGAAGGCATCGTAGTATGGGTTGGCGTCCGTGGTAACCATAGATCTCCTCCAGTCAACTCTGGCACCGAAGCCGGTCAAGTCTCTCTGGCAGAGTGGAGGGAAGAACTCAAGCCAGTGATGTGGGTCGGCAAACTTGTGGATGTCCTCAACCGGAATACCAAGCGCAAGCATAATCTGGAACTGGTACTTCAAGGCGATCGCCTTCGAGGCCGCCTTGCCCTTCTTCGCCGAGAACTTTGTGATATCCGCCTTCGTCGTCTCTTGGGTGGGCGCTGGTGTGGCTTCCTGCGCGCCGTTGACGACTTCATCAACCGGGCATCTCTCAAAGTTTTGTCCAAACATCTCCACCTCCCTGATCAACTTGTCTGAGCATGCCTTGATGGGCATACCGGTACAGTGGTAACCCTGTGGGAAGAGTGCGCGCTTGCCTTGCATACGAGCCCAGCCCGTAGCAAACTCGACCTTGGACGCGGTGAAGGAGTGGCCGGCATGAAGAACACCGTTCATGTATGGGTAGGCCATCGTGCCCATGAACTTGGGATGCTTCGCACGAAGCTCATCGTGGGAGATGGACTCGTAAGGGAATTCGGAGAGGGAGGGCGCATTCTGCTCGAAGACCTTGTCCTCCTGCCACTTCTTCTGGTATTTCTTCTCGCTTGCAATGAGGGTATCGCGCTTGTCGGTCTAGGCACCTTTAGCAACATGTCTTTGTTGTCAGATCAACGTCGCATGCTCACATTCTCGATCTTCAAAGTATTCTTCGAGCTGTTGCTCGGATCCAGCGCATCCTTGGTTACTTGCACGGCTGCCATGGTCGCGCTGCGGATTTGATAAGTACGCGTGCCACGCAGCCGCAGAAAACGAGAGTATAGAGGGAGCAGCGTTTTGATTGACTCACAATTTTTTGTGACGGCCGTGGTGCTGTTGGCTGGACGAGTTCCAATTGCTTTCGGCTGGCTTCCCGTCCAGCGCGGAAAACCTCCGAGCCGACGACCCTCCCTTCGCTTTTCGAGCCGCATCTCCATACCAGCCTAGCATCGTCTGTCATCTCAACTCACCAACAGTCCAGGCTCGAGTGTAGCCATGATTCCGACACTGATAAGGCGCAACGCCGCCGCCGCTACGAAGGCTACATTCGACATAAAAAATAACCCATACAAAGCGAAACGGACATGGCCGCCAGACTTCACACAGCTCTCACAGAAACATCAATTCAGGATGGAACGGAGATACAGGAGAAGAGCAAAGCTAAAGTGGGCAAGACCGCAATGGACGAAGTTCGTCAAGTTGGCGCAATGGGGAAGCATACTGTGTAAGATACTCTACGCTGTGGTACGCCAGGGTTTACATCTAATCCTTGCTGTAGTCGTTCTCGGATACGGCATCTTCTTCATGGAAGTACCTGTAGGCGAAGAAGGCGCATCACCAACACCGTTTGACGGGGTAAGATAACCATCGCGACATCACAACACGGTTTCCTAACAAAATCATAGCTCCGAGCATGGTACAAAGGTCTGACCGGCTCGGTCTGGAGTCAAGACGCATCCCAGCCTATACCGGAGTCACCACAGAACCCCGAGGTTACCGAGAAACACTAAGCTGCCTTTGACGACACCTGAACCCATACTGTCCTAGGCTATGAAGAAGACGCTGCACTGCGAAAGAGCAGAACACTTGGAGTTTGTCTATGGTTGGCACTAGCGCTGGATGATTGCACTACGCGAGCCGTCGGATATGCTCTATTTGCTTGCCTTCGATCCTAACCGGAAATTGCATGGACGCGCCGATTTGACGCAATCCACGTCCTCGATCCCGAGCCGTCTCCATTACCGTATCTCCGGCCTTCTCCTTTAACGCTGACTGCAATATACCCGCGCCGTCCGCCCCTCTGTCAGCTAAAGCCGCCGGTTCGATGTCAGCGTTTCGCACCTGGGTTGACATGCAAACACTACTGATGAAGGCCTGATCATGGACCGTCTCCTATCTTTCCCCTGCTCAGTGCCCGTTTCAGAGGACGACGAGGAGGTCACAGTATTTTGTGGTCTCAACATCAGCCACAAGCGAAGTGCTCTCCGAATGAACCTCATGCGCTGGAACGGGCAATCTCCAAGCACAGCTGGACGGTGCAGTGCCAGGTTCCTCCGCAATGGGTCGCGGACACTCATGCTTGAGTGGCCATGTGCAGGATCCGGTGTCGCGGGTTTGAGCCCACACATGGAGGCATCTTGCGTTTCTGAATCAAACAGGCATGTCGACGTAAGAAGACGCTCACGGTATGATCAACCGTCCGGCCAACCCCAGGCTTCCTTCAGATGCTTTTGCGCAATGCTTGTTGGCCAGGCATGAAGTCTTTCACATCTGATGAGGACGTCAAGCAAGGCTTCTTGTTCGTTACGTTCGGTGAACTTATCTCCGGCCATGGCTACAGCCATCGACGCGGTCCTTGAGGGAATGGTCAGCAAAAATAAAGGACTTGTCGGAGAAACAGCATCCTTGGGTGCTGGGGAAATGGAAAAACGTACTCGAAGCTCGGGGCGACATTGTTACTAAGAGTCATACCACACATGATCCTGACGTCCTGCTTGATCTCATACTGGACGGATTTTATTAGCAAGAACCTAAAATCAAGACCTACACCGCTTACATCCATTGCCTTTAGTGCCGCAGCCCTTCCTGGCCCAAGTCTTGGTATCTTGGGATTATGCGCCGTCAGCAAAATCTTCGTCAGATGGTAGTATTGGAGGCCAGTCACGACCTCATTGCCCAATATCCATATCTCAGGAAAGACGTGCCTATCGTCCCAGTCGCGTGTCCATAGCGGCGCGAATGCGGATGGTTTCAGACTGTACCAGTCATCGCAGTAGTTCAGTAGGCGAGTGTAGGTTGCATTCGCATGGTCGTTCTCGCCGAAGCAGTATCGTATGACATCCGCACAGTGCACCACCATCCTGCAGCACGAGAGATTAGCAAGGGAATGTGACGAGGCGAGAAGTGATCGTACCTGTTCGTCCAGACGTGGTTGTCGGCCGGATTGAAGGATCTGTCGATGTTGCAGTGTTCGAGCGTAGGCATGATTGAGCGCTGGTTCACGAATGCGACGTATATCTCTTGTCGTAGACCGCAGAACCACGCAGCTTGTCGCAGCCCACCGGCTGCACTCGAACGCTCTTGTGCAGTCAGAAACGCGTGCGTACCTAGAAGGTGATGTTGTGTCTCGGGGCGCGTTTGTCCAGAAACAGGAACTGGACGAAGCTTAGTCAATGATTGATTAATGTTCGTGCCCGTGGAGTTTCTCACCTTCAATCTCCTCGACGAACCGCAATAAGATGGTGGCAGCGAGCAGATCTTCGTCAAGTATTGCTGCTGTGTCATCAAGCATAGGAATGAGATGTTTGAGACACTCCTGATGGTATCGGTTCGAAACCAAAGGGTCGTATTCACTGACACTACTCAGATGCCTTGCCGATACGGCAAGAATGGCATTGAGGAGGGTCGGACAAGTCGCCGCACGGTGTGGTAGTACCGCCTGGAAATGATTGAGTGGGTCTGTGAGGTCGAACATGTATGCCAGCCGCTCGACGTAGTAGCGAAGAAGTCTGGCTTCTTCTTTGTCCGACAGAGGAAATAAGGTGTGGTCTAGATAAAGACCTGGTGTAGCCAACGAACTGGGTACTACTACGGGACCCAGTCTGTGAGTGGCAGCACCCGCAGCACCATGGAAGTCCACGTTAGGAAAAGGGCTGTTGAGAGATGCGTTGAATTGATCGGCGCCGGTCGAGGGCCCACTTGAAGGGGTGGAATATTGATTTGTCGGATAGTTGAAGCCATAAAGACTGGAGTCTTCCGCTCCGATCGTGTGAGGAACGCCCCCTCCGAATGGCTGCTGTCCTTCAGTAATTCGAACATCCCATGGGCCACTAGGTGGGTCTTCTGCACTGAGTGCCCCTAGGTTCGTCCCAGATAGCTGTGGACGATCTTGACGTCCGTCGACAACACTCTCGTCAGGCTTTGATCGTGCTTCTGGAAGAATGCCGCCTTCATAGATGCTTATGAGCTCTTGTGTCTCGTCAATGTACTTCAGAGTACGTTGTGTAGAAACCCACGGCTGGTCTTTAGCGAAATCAAAATCCGATTTGCTCTGAAGCGAGGCCTTCGTATTATTGCCGCTGCAATGGAGTGTCAGTAAAGCCCAGATGCCACCCAATCTTGAAATAGTCTTCGAACGCACAGAACAGATGGCAGGTGAATGCTGCTTGTGAAAGGGATATACTCACCTCAGATGAACACTGTGACGAAAACGGACATTGTAGCCTCGGACGCATTCGAGCCCACTCTTGATGCATCTACTGCACTCCTCCTGCTGGTCATCACCTGGAAAGGCAAGAAAATCAGCGGATGGCAGCCACATGTACCATTACGAAGACACATACACTTGAGATGCCTGAGTCTGCAGTTCTGATATAACAAATGAGCATTTGGAACATGTCAAGGACAGGGGAGGTAGTGCTCCTACCTGACAGCCCAACCTCGTCTTCGGTACCGAGCTACTTGATGCCATTTAGCGCCACCATGGCTTCCCAAACTCGCAAATCCCTATCGCCTCGCCATTCAGCACTTCTATGGGTGCCCTGCAAGACGCAGTGTTATTGCCGGTCCGGAGAGTAATAAGGTATCGAGGTGTTTAGATCAATGATTCCGTTTCCGGCAACCACAAGAAGCTTGCTCGGTCGTTGTTCGGCTTTGTGAGGTCCAGATCTGCAGGTGGACGTATTCACTGCGTCTGTTGACAATATTGACAGAGTCCCAAGGCAGATTCTCAGCACAGATCAAAGTACGAAGGCAATATATGAAAGGTCTGCAATATGAGCTACGACTGTTACAAACGAGAAGTGTCCGCTGCGTATGAGGCGAGGTCGGCAATTGGGGGCAGTTGCCGACGCCTCACGTCTGGGGGCCCGATTTGTGGGGGATGTGGTCAGCATTCTATAGGTACATCTCCACGTGTTTCGGCATACATTATACATGTTTCTACTACATCTATAAGACGGGAGGATCAAGTGACTTGCTGGCCGCCCTTAATGCTTCACTGCGCACGCAGAAAACCGTGAATATTATCCACAACTCTCCTGAGTCCTCGCCTGACTTGCCGGTAGACGTCTAGAGGGTGTACTTGAAGGTCATCGCTCTGTCCCCCAAGTCACTGAGCTCCTCTGGGGTGTACCCATTGTGTTCCCCAGCGGCTAGCTGACGTGCCCTCTTTGCATTGATTCTCCGATAAGTGATCACCTGGATGACCAACGCAATCAGACCTGCACAGATGAAGCCTATCTCGAGCGCATGACCGAGCTTATAGCGCGGAGAATCTGCCGCGCGGTAAAAGTTGGAGGCCATCGCTATGACAAGAATCAGCAAATTTTCCCAACTCAAAGATGAGGGATCATGACTTACCTCCTGCAAGATTGCCGACGCTGATCTGGATACCCATACCCACGGCACGCTTGTAACTCCCAGCAAGATTGTTGCTCAACCATGTAACATTACTCGGCTGGCAGTGGTAAAGCGCACACGCAGCGATGAAGATGCCGGCATATGTAACCCCAGCGCTGTCGGTTGAAAGACACATGACGAAGCCGACGAGCTGGAAGATCAAGCCGACGAAGACGAACGGCGAACGAATGCGCTTCTTGTCCGCCACAAACGCAACAACGATCGTGATGATGGAGGCCGCAACGTAGATGGGCACTGTGAGCAGCTGCGCCGTCGTCGACGCATACCCCAATTCCTTGATGATAGTGGGGAGGAAGAGGGAGATGCCATACAAGGGGCAGACGTAACCCCAATAGACGACCACATTAAGCCAGATCTGCCAGTCCATGAACGCCGCCGTGACGAACCTCCTCTCGCGTTTCTCGTTCTGCGCAACGCGGTGCGACTTGTCCGTCTCCGCGTCCTGGCCATCGAAGCGTAGTCGAAACGCGACGAAGGCTCGTTCTTCCGGCGTCAGGAATGACGCAGTCTCCGGATAGTCGTAGAGGGTGAAGTAAGCGATAAAGGCTACAATTGTCGTCGCTATGCCCTCGAGGATGAAGATCCTGTGCCGTCATCAGTGCTGGTTCTCAACCCGCTGGAAGCAGCCCTTACCATCTCCACCCAGCTAGTCCGCCAACACCGTCCATGAAGCTGATACCATAGGCCAACAGGCCAGAGAAAGCACCAGCCACTGAAGCAGCACTGAAGAAGATCGCTTGGCGAACCTGCACTTCGTACCTACAATACCACATGGTGTTGTAGAAAACGACGCCGGGAAAGAGTCCGGCTTCAGCTACGCCAAGGAAGATACGAGCAGCCAGGAGGCCGTGGTAGTTCTGAACGATGCCCATGAGTGTCATCACGACGCCCCACGCTACCATGATGGAGGGCAGCCAGATGGAAGGTCTGAAGCGTTTCTGTTGCCGCGTCAGCAGCCTGTACTGGAACCACGACCGGATCAAGCACCGGGACTCTTACCAAGAGCATGTTTGACGGGACTTCGAAAGCGCAGTAGGTGAAGAAGAACGCCGTCAAGCACCAGTTGTACTGTGGCCCGGTCAAGTTCAAGTCTTCCGACAGGCCCTCAATCTTGGCATTTCCGATGTTGCCGCGGTCGAGGAAGGAGAGCAGATATAGGAGGGTGAGCATTGGGATCAGGCGGAAGTCTATCTTTAGCAGGATCTAGAGGATACATCAGTGACTTGATTGGTGGATGTTGCTGGGAGACAAGGTTATTGACGCCACCTTTTTGATGTCAAGATGGGCGAAGGACTCGAGGGTGACGTTCGGATCCTCGGCGATGGCATCAATTGCTGCAACCATCTCCGCCTTGGACAGATGTTCCAGATGCGTGGCTTGAAGTCTCTCATTCAATGCCAGGTCGGGGCCCAGGTCGGGACTAATCTCAACATCGTTCTCGACGTGTTTCTCCGTCTTGAGATCTCCACCGTGAGCCATAATAGAAGTAGGTAGACCCGTACGAAAAGCCTTCAGCGCCAAGATTTTCGATGCAATTGAGAGGAAGAGATCGAGAGCTGGAAAGGATGGGAAAAGACAGAAGAAATAGAAAAGAGAAACCGATAGCTACACATAATAACGTCTGGTCATCAACGAGCCCGCATGCATCCAGTTCGCCTTAGTCCCTCGGCGTACGCACGCGATGCGGATGCACGTCTATCAGTCAGTACCTTGCCCAGGTGGGAGATCTCTCGGCATGCGATGTAGCGAATCGTAAGGCTCCTCCCATCTCGCGACCCCACGCCTTCACCCCAGCTTCTCCGCACCGGAAATAAACCACCCCGCAGGCCTTAATCGCTGAGTGCCGGCTACTGCAGGGGATTGCAGAAGAGGTAATCCGGGAGAGGGATTCCCCAACGGTGTCTCCAAGCGAGACAGACTGCAGTCTGGTCACTGCACAGTGTGGAATTTGCAATTGATATTCGGCTCCGGTGGGTCAAATTTCCATCGGCCGAGTGTACTTGCGTGCTTGTAGTTAAGACGACAGAACCTAAAAAGCCGCAAGGAAACACATGCAAGAATAGAATGAGTTGAAGTATAAAATATAGATATAGCAAAACACATGCAAGATAAACAGAGTTGAAGTATAAAATATAGATATAGATACGAAATAGCTCTAAGGGTATCTGCTCCACGAAAGGAAAAAGCCATAGGACGGAGTCCACATACGCGCAGCGCTGTATATCCGCCCCTCAAACAACGATCCACATGATATTACGAACAAGTCAAGCCGGCCAGCGGTCTTGCGCAAGGAAAACACTAGGTAGCGATCTAACCTCCAATGTAAGGCTGAACAGCGGTGTTGGTGTAGTTGTTGTACAAGACACCCGTCTCGCTCAAGCCGGTGCCATTGCTGTTGATGAGGTAGCCCGGCGCATCGTAGAAGTAAGCGTATCTGGCGATGTCGGACTGCTGGTCCATCCACGGCAAGACGGTCTCGAGGAAGGCGTCCAGATCGTCCTGAGTGTAATCGTCCGTGAGACCGAACTCGGTGATCCAGATTGGACGGCCGTCGGCGAGCTCACGGGCACCGTTGATGTAGTTCTCGAAGTAGGTCGCGCCGGCGTACTTGTTGCTGTACCAGTGGAGGTTGATGAAGTCGATCTGGCAGTCGGTGCAGTTGCCCATGAATTCGGAGAGCCAGGTCAGGCCGTATGGAGCGCCGCCGTTAGTGACGGCGGGGGCACCCAGCATAGCCTTGCCGGCGAATGGCTGCATGTACTTCTTGTATGCCTCCACGGAGGAGTTGACGGTCATGCAGGCAGAACCGCTGACGCAAAGATCTGGCTCGTTGAAGGACATGAGCGCGGTAGCACCGTTGTCGATGGCAAATTGGGCTGCGGTTGGCCAAAGGTCCGTGACACTCGAATCGTTGTTGAAAAGAAGAGGGATGTATTCAATGGCAGGGTTCTGATCGCAAGAGTCGGTCTCGTAGCCGCACTCGTACAGGTACCAGTTGTAAGCCCAGGAGACCTGCGAATTCTGGCCAGAGAGGGAGAAAGGATTGGTGAGGGTCACATCGTTGTAAGCAAGACCGCGCTTGCCACTGTTGACAGTTGGGGTTGGGGTGGCAGAAGAGGTGCTAGAGGTAGTGGTGCTCTTGGAATTGGTGCTGGCCTTGGAAGTGGTGCTGCTCTTCGAGGAGGTGGTGCTGCTCTTGGAAGAGGTAGTAGCCTTGGAAGAGGTAGTGCTGGCCTTAGAAGTGGTGGTGCTGCTCTTGGTGGTAGAGAGAGTGGTAGCCTTGGAAGTAGTGTGGCTCGAAGAAGATGTCTTCGAGGAGGTGTGGCTGGTAGTAGAGCTCTTCGCAGTGGTGGAAGAAGTTTTAACTGGGGTCGTGGTCTTGGAGCTCGACTTGGTGGTGGTCTTGCTCAAAGTGGATGATTTGGGAGTGGTAGAAACCTTTTTGGTGGTCGAGGTGGCCTTTGTAGAAGATTTTGGTGTAGTAGTGGTGACTTTCTTAGAAGTGGTAGAAGATTTCGTTGTGGTCTTTGGAGTAGTGGAGACCTTCTTGGAAGTCGTAGTGGCCTTTGCAGTAGTCTTAGGCGTGGTGGTAGTCTTCTTGCTGGAGGTGGTAGTCTTCTTGCTAGAAGTAGTGGTTGCCTTCTTGCTAGAGGTAGTAGACTTCTTGGTCGTAGACGAGGTCTTCTTGGTCGTAGATGAAGCCTTGGAGGAGGTCTTCGAGCTAGTAGAAACAGCCTTGTTCGCAAGCTTGAGGCTCGAAGCAGTCGAGCTGGTGGTCGTCTTAGGCGTGGAAGAGGTCTTCTTGGAAGTGGTGGTCGAGACCTTCTTGGAAGTCGTCGAAGCTGGCTTAGTAGTGGATGAGGTCTTCTTGGATGACGTGGTAGAAACCTTTGGAGTCGTAGTCGACGTCTTCTTGCTTGACGTTGTAGAAGACTTCTTAGAAGAAGTGGTAGTCTTCTTGGAAGTCGTGCTTGACTTGGCAGAAGTCGTGGACGACGAGCTTTCAGCGGCGGAGATGAGACCCGTTACCTCAGCAGAGTAGAAGTACTGGAACGCGGACTGCGCGCCTGGCATCGACTTGACACCGGCAACGGTGGAGTACAGGGTGCACTCATTGTCGGTGTAGGAGGCAGCAAGACAGCCAGAGATGGCAAGACAGTCGTCGATACAATCCCCGACGGTCGTCACAGTCGCACGTGGAATGTTCCTGCTGTGCCTACCGAAGCGGTACTCGCTGCGAGGAATGATCTCGCCGACAATTTCCTGACCACATTGAATCTGGAACTTGTTGCCGCTTTCGTGCGTGTATTCAGACGGCTCGCATGCCGCAGAAGTAGTTGCTATTGCTGCTATTAGTCCCCGAAACCCAAAGAGATATACAGTGTGAGCAACGTACCAGTTACACTTTGCAGCGCAAAGGCAAGCGCAAAAGCCAACCCAGTAAACATTATAGCGGTGCTGTAGCTAGCTTTACGTGCTAGTTCCGCCTCTTACCAAGTAATTAAACAGAACAAGAGAAGAAGGAACTGAACGAAACAATTACCTAGAATACTTTGCGCCCTGAAATGCGGAATGCGGCGCATTAATATTATTACCAAGACCTTTAGAGGAGCATGCGCTGCCACGTTCTCTATCGACAACAGTCGTTGTGAAAGTCCTAGACCGACCGTTGTGGAAGTCGAGCGTTGTATAAACGGTTGTAATCAATAGAAACGGAATTTGACTCAGACATGACCACTCAGAGTACCGAACACTCACCAAATGAGGCCCCTTTTGGGAATGATACTGCAAATCATTGTTCTTTTGGGCTCCCAAGTGAACGCAATGTCTAGATGTCGTCTGGAGTATGGTCGAGAAGCATTGGAGAGGCAAAACGTCAAGTCTCAGGTACGGTGTATGGGGTGCATCTGGACTCCACCACGCGCCGTACCGCGCCGAGGCAGATACCTGGAGAGTATAAGATGATCAGATCCAACCTGAGCTGAGCTGACGAGGACAATTCGCCACAATTGGCAGTGTGGAGCAATAGCACGACTTCGATTATGGCTACTTTTGCTTCTGTCTATCGAAAATCTATCCGCGCTGTTGTGCGTAGTGTCGAGATGTGGCTGGCAGGTAATTCAACCGTTGGCGTCATGGCGTCAGCCGAACAGACCCTGCGCTGTGCATTATTGAAAGGAGAAGCCGAGCTCAATTGCTGAGCCCTAGGTTGTAGTCAGAGTGTACTGTACACTTGCCTTGAACGGTCTTCTCTTGGTAGATCTAAAGGTGTGTGGCTGGGAGAAAACGATATCCACCGATCTCAACCGCTCAGTTCGGCGAAGAAATGCCAGCGCCGCCATCGTCAGTGGCCTCCGGCAGATGTAAACGTACTACCGGGTCATGACGGTGTCTTCGAAGTATCTCAAATCCTAAGGTAGGTGGATCAGGTAGACGATCTGTGTCCATGAAGAGATGTGAGGAATGCGACAAGAAGCGCTGGTATACGTGGTATAGGGCAAGCTGAGGATTCGACCGTTGCAATTTCGTTCAATAGGAGCTATCTCATGATTACAAGGGTATAGAGGATGAATGACTAGTATTGCAATTTCCCTGTGCCGCTGTACCGTACAGAGGGTAAGCTGAATGATGATGGAGGCAAACATGCAGGTGGCCAGGGGCATGCATGAACATTAAAGGAGGAGGGGAGTTTCTGGAAACCTCTCGCCAAGCATTAATCAGCCTTACAGCTGAGCTCAGCTCAGTCATGTGACCAGTCTCCTCCAGCGACGCCAGTACTTCCATACCAAAGAGAAGGTGGCTGCGCGCGTTCAAGATCAAGTCCAGATACCTTAATATACCACCCCGACCTCACCTTCTACACATATCTACACGCCCCAACAATGGCGAACTACCTCGCCTCCATCTTCGGAACCGAGCAGGACAAAGTAAACTGCAGCTTCTACTACAAAATCGGCGCCTGCCGGCACGGCGACCGGTGCTCGCGCAAGCACGTCAAGCCCTCCTACTCGCAAACCATCCTGCTCCCCAACCTGTACCAGAACCCGGCCTACGACCCCAAGAGCAAGATGAACGCGGACCAGCTCCAGAACCACTTCGACGCCTTCTACGAGGACTTTTGGTGCGAGATGTGCAAGTTTGGCGAGATCGAGGAGGTCGTCGTTTGCGATAATAATAACGATCGTGAGTCTTTCCAACATCTCCCATCAGAACCCCCGCGCTATACTGTTCAAGAGGATGACATACTGACGAAAGTGATTAACCAGATCTGATCGGCAACGTATACGCGCGCTTCAAATACGAAGACAGCGCGCAAGCGGCGTGCGACGCCCTGAACTCGCGCTGGTACGCCGGCCGGCCCATATACTGCGAACTCTCGCCCGTGACGGACTTCAGGGAAGCGTGTTGCCGGCTGAATTCGGGCGAGGGCTGTGTGCGAGGAGGCTTCTGTAACTTCATTCACAGGAAGGAGCCGAGTGCCGAGTTGGAGAGGGATCTGGATATGGCGACGAGGAAGTGGTTGAAGCAGAGGGGCAGGGATGCTAGGAGTCAGACGCGCAGCCCGACGCCTGAGCCGACGAGGAAAAGGTATTGATCAGAAGGGGGGTTTGGAAATGAAGATTATTCGATATGGATATGAGAGCCTCGAGAGCAAGTCCTCGGAAACGGTGGGTCTTCTACTGTGGTCCTTGGAAACTGGGACACTTCAAAAGGTCGGTGCTGGAACGATGAGGTATTGCAATCGCAGGGAATTGCTGGGCTTGGGGTAGCAGGCTAGGCGTTGGAGGCGCATCATGTATATATAGTATACCCAAGAAAGGGATATGAGCAGTCAGATTGAGGGTCGCTATCCTGGCCCAAAAGATCCAAAAGGCATTCAACTTCTCCTCAGCTCCCAAGTTACCAGCGTCGATTACCATCTAGTATCTGCCACCTGCGCCCAAACGCCGCGAATTCACAAACGGTTCCTTCAAGGGCAGCCCGGTCATTTCGCTAAGACGCTCAAATCGCTCTTGCGGCCTCCCCGGCAGTACCCTCCTCAGCCCTCACTCTACCCTTCCCTCTGCCGATGCCGCCCTCACCAACACCCATTCTCCGTGCCACATACCTCTGCGCAACAACACCAATAGCCAGGCTCAACACTTCCTCCATCCACTCTGCCACCCACTCCCTCGGATCAACGCCACCACTCTCCACAATCTCCCTAATACTATCCGGCAAGCCATCCTCACCCTCACCACTTTCATCCAGCCAAGTAGCCCACTTCTTCGGGAAGGGCTGACTGATAGTGTGGAACGCAAGACTGTGAATTGGATCGTGCAGGTAGACGGCAAACAGAACATCCTCCTCATTCATATCCGGCTCAACGACCGCTCCCTCCTTCTCCTTCTCTCCACTCTGGTTCTGCGCAAATAGCTCCTTCGCCTCGTCACGGCCAATCGCTTGGATGGCAAGGAAGATGTCCGAGCTCCTGACCGGATTACTCTCGCTCAGGATCTCGGTCGCATGCTTGGCCGCCTGCTCGACGCCTCCCCTTGCGGCGAAGAACTCATCCGCATATGCCTCGGCGTTGGCTCTTGCGAGCTTCGTTCCTACTTCCAATCCCTGCACGATTCCGATGTCTCTCTTAGCGTTGCTCTCGCGCCACCATGGCCCATCGGACCAGCCACGACCGGTGTTGAGGCCCAGGGCAGAACCCCGGTAGCCAACCTCGGAGGAGCTGCGGGCGCGAGACTCGGAGCCGCGTTGGATGACTAGGAGGTCACCGCCCTCGACTTGTGACATGACGCGCGCAAAGACGGAGTAGATGAGTGGATCAAGTGAAGGGTAGGAGAGAATGTCGTGGGTTGTGTGAATTTGGAGACGTTCGTGGGCTGAGATTGGGGGAGCGATGGTTTGGAGGAGGTTGGTGAAGGTTGGCATGGCGAGTGAGCGGACGTTTCCACCTGGGAGGACATGTCATTAGTACGATTGACTTTCAGCGCACTTTGGAGTAAAGTGGAATGGAAAGGGGCAATATACCAAAACCCTTGAGCGTCTCAACGTTGCCTTTGACTTGTTCAGCCCATCTCATCGCCTCTTCATTGCCCCGAATCTCCTTGACGGCAGCTTCGGCTTGCTTGACTGCAGCACTTGCGGCTGTGAACACACTGCCCCACCATCCACCACCACTCGAACTCTTCTCTTCCTGGGATTGCGCTGGTGGTGCTCTAGTCGGCTTTTGGTAGGACTCGCCGATGGTCTGACTCTGCTGTGGTGTCGACTGCGCATCTCCATCGTCGTTGTCGACTCCTGAAGTGAAGCTCTGATGGTAGCTTCTTGCGCTCTCAGTGCTCTTTCTACCTCCAGATGGCGGGGCTGTGCGCAATCTGTCCTCACTCGTGCGCCCACTAGGCGGCCCTGAACTGGCTGGTGTATGCTGTGGTTTTGTGCCGCCAGAGGTGGTGCTACTGGACAGACGTGGCGTAGTTGGCCTGGAGGTAGGGCGGGCAGCTGCAAGAGCACTCAATTCTGCGAGAGGATCGTCGTCCTCTTTGTCTTTCCCTGTCGCCGTCTCTGCTACAGGCTTCGGTGTGCGCGATGCACGAGTTGGTGGCGCTTGAGTTTCTGATGGGATGTCTTCGAATTGGGCGAAGAGCTCCTCATCGGTGAGGGCTTTCTTGGACGCCATGATGCCTTGCGGTTAGGAGGTAGGCGAGCTAAGGCGTGTTGCAATTGCCTGGTTCTGGGTATCAAGATGTGTGGACGTGAGCGTGGATGTAGTTGTGTATGTGGTTGTGTGGGTGCAGGTAGGTAGGTACCTTATATGCAGGTGGTTATGTGCAGCAACCTTGAAGTGACGTGCCTGGGCTGATTGTCCCTTCCGGTTCCATTCCAGGTCGCAGCTTCCCTGTTCGTCTGGGGAAGGGCCAGGAGCTCCTACCTGCCTAACCTAGGTACTACTAACAAGCATTGCGCTAGTGCATGGCGCGTGCTGTCATTGGCCGGCAAGCGGATCTTGGCGCCATCCTTGTTGCTTCAGCATTTTATTGTCCACGCAATCGAGTATTGTCGACCATAGCCACTTCGCCGATACGAACAGTATGCAGCCAGGCGCAGGTTGATTGTTATACCCTCTACTTGACAGTCTCATATACTACCTTGTTTCCCACTCAATTTTGGGTACTTCATGCATGCAAATCAGCAACTACGCTGTCACCTATCTTACCACACGACTGGGAAAGAAACGCCCGTGTTTCAATCCATTCAAGGGAGATACTACCTTTTCTAATTGATCAGAGGGACTCTTCAAGCCATCTCGTATCCTAGAGCAGGTCTCAGGAACAGGTAACTTGGAATCCGACGTGCAGCAATTGCCACTCCGCCAGCCAATCAAGCCGGCATTCCCGGCTTGACTACTTCATTCACCATGCGGACTCGTAATTCGGAAACCTCGCAAAGCGCTTCACCCGAGCAGTTGAAAGGAAACAGTCCAAGGTCTAGCGGTAGCAATACATCGGTCAAGCTACACTTGAACGGGCCAAGAAATCACCGCTCCAACTCGAATGGCACCACTTCCTCCGGCATTGTCGTGGCAGGTACTTCAGATCAGATACCCATCGTCGCAAAAGTCAATGCAGGCGTACTTGTCATTTCCGGTTTGCAGCCGGATGAGTTTCCGCCTGAGGATAATCAGCAGGGCAGAAACATGCGAGCCCGCCCCCAGCAGGAGCAATTTGACCCGGCTGCTGATCGAGAAGCACGAAGATTGAGACGGGCAAGTCAGACAGAGTACGAACCTTTTGTCAGAGGAACCAAGCGGAAACGAACAAACTCTATAAATTCTTCGGAATGGGCAATTGAAGACGACTCTCCCGTGAAGCGAACTAGACTAGCAGAGCTGCCAATGGTGGAAGAAGAAGCCATGGAATATGCTGCCAGTGGAGCTAATACGCCAAACATGACCAACGGGAACGGGTTTGCGCACACGCAGAAAAGCGCGTCAGATAAAGACCAATCTGTCGGCCCCTCAGACGCAGTGCCGCGACGAGGCCGAGGTCGAGCAAAGGGTAAAGCGACCTCCTCAGTAACCTCCCGCGCCGCAACACCAGCACCAGTTCTGCTAGCACCAGAAGACGACAATCTCACCGAAGCGGACCTACCGTCCCCATTCCTCTCCGAACCACCAACACCCGACCCCAACGACCCCTCTGAAAACGACGCCGCAGCACACATATACCGCTCCCTCTATGAGCCCATGACAGCACCAGAATCCCTCGTCGCCGCTCTGACCAAATATCTACCGGCCCAACGCTCCACGGCGTCGCTCTTCGCCCTCGCCGCAAATGCTCAGAAGGCCCTGCGCGCATGGCAAGATGAGTACCTCGCCATCGACCAGCTAACAGCACCGCATGCCGCGGTACCACGGCGTCCGGCAACGGGCTCACGTGCCCCGCTCGACGACCTGGTCTTCGAGGACCAGAAGGAGGCAGATCTCTACGACTACACCTACGACGTGAAGAAAGTTGGGTACCAGGATCCGTTCGCACAGCAGGTGCTTAGGGACGGGAGTGGACGCGGGTTACGCATGAGGATGCAGAGGGGTGCGGCGGCGGAAAGTGCGCAAGCGGCCACGAGGGAGGCGAGTGAGGATGAGAGCGGGAAAAGAGTGCGCCGCCCAGTTGCTAAGTATGATGGTGTTAGCGGTGCGACGGGGAGGGCGAGAGCAGCAGCTGCCGCTAGCGAGACGCCGGACCGTGAACAACCTGCCCGACGTGGCCGAGGTGGCGGACGAGGTCGCGGTCGGGGCAGAGGCAGAGGGCGCGGGGGTGGTAGCGGCGTCAGCAGAGTCGCATCGATGCGCGCCTCCAGCCTCGCCGACGACTCGGCCCCCGAAACCTCCGAAGACGGACTCGGAGCAGAAAGCATGCCAGCGTCCGAGCCCAACTCACCCAGCCCCTCTCCCGCAGTCAGCGACAAGCGCAAAGGTCGACCCAAAGGCAGCAAAAACCTGCACAAGCGGTCCGACGCCGGTATCCCTAAGGGTCCGCGGGTCAAACCCACTCCAACAACCTCCTCCACCCCCTCCTACTCCTCCGGCCCAGGCCTGTTGGCCCCCACCATGGCGATGTCAACGCACTCCGAAACACAGCCGCGCTACGGCTCGCCGCTGCGCGCGGGCTACTTCCCGCCTTCAATCCCACCACACGCCCAACCGCCACCGCAGCCGCAACCGCAACCGCAGTACGCGGCAACCTCGCAACCCTGCGCAACAGATCTCGCAGAACTCGACCGCTTATACGCCGCACTGCCACCGCAGTACCACTTCCACCTAGGGTACCCGCAGCCACAACACCACCTCCAACCCCCACAGCTGCAGCCGCAGCCGCAGCCGCAGCCACACCACCAACAACCCCTCGCCCCAATCCTAGCGCCAGCCCACCACGCCGGCCCCGGCTCTCAAGGCTCCCACGGGCTACCAAATGGGCCCACAAACCCTCACCCTCACCCTCACCCTCCCCCAACCTCGACCTCGACCCCAACCTCGACCCCAGGTCCCGGTGCTGGACCTGGATCCGGACAGCACGCACCAGGAACATCGACACAAGGGGCAGCAGCAGCGGGCAAGGCGCGCAAAGCGCCGAAATCCGAGAAGCGCAGCCAGAGCATGGTGGACTGGTGGGCGAAGCGCAAGGCCAAGGCGGCCGAGGACAAGATTGTCGAGCTCAGGGCTGCTGGGGTCAGGCTTGGGAATGGGAATGTGGACCCAAATGGCGGTGGGAATCGGGTTCAAAGCGTGCATGGGGTGAAAAGTGGAGATGGGTCGTCGCAGCTAGCACATCTGCAACTGCAACAACAGCAGCAGCAGCAGCAGCAACAGCAGCAGGGGGGCAGAGATGGAGGGAATGGGGTTACGGATGCCAATGGGTTTGTTCGATCGTTTTGAACTCTGGGTTGAGAAGGCAGTGGGCGTAGTGAGACAGAAGAGCGGAGGGAGGCTGGTAAAGGTTGCATCTGGTCCGAAGAGAGCAGAAGATTGGCCCCTCATACCCTCCCTCTCAGCCAAAGTCAGATAAGTTCTTGGACAAAGTCTAAGTCAATAATCTATAAGACGACATTTGCACGATACGAATGTACCTACTCGGGAATCATTTCACCGCACAATATAGGATTAGATTCTTGAGAAAATGACACAGGATGCATATCATGAAATTTTGACCGCTAGATAAAATTCCACCGCTACTCTCGGAAAAGGGAGAAACATTGAACAAACGCCATGCGCACGCCAGGACCTAGAAGCCCTCTTTTTCCTGCTCTCGGCAAAAAAGTTAGGCGGCTGTAAATGCAAGTAATTGCCCCCGCTTGATTCTAACTCCCATCGCATCGCATCGCATCGCATCGCAAAAGAAAAACAGTAGTAGACTTCTGAAAAGCATAATACATGACAAATTTGGAGGACCGCCGCACCCGATACATGGGGGCAGTCGACCATGCAAAAAACAGCAATCGGAAACGAGAGGGGAATCATTCTTTCGCAAAGCTCCGCTTAGCCCAATGACGCATTGAAGAGATTCATGTCATCATGTGTCGACATTTACTGGACGACTTCCTGCCTCAGGCCGCTTGGACCGTCGGTCTTCTTGCCTCTACGGCCAAGGAGCGTCGCGTTATCCAGACTCAGTTCGAAGGCGCCCTTGTTCCTGACTTGACGCTTGGCAGCCGCCGCAACAGCCGCACTGTGTTGACCGTAACCCCTCTCCTGCGTGGTCGCGGCACTACGCGGCGGTGCGTTGCTTTGCCGAGCCTGTGCGGCGGCACTGAGACTAGTGTTGCGCATCTGCTTCTCGACGCCACTGACATCGGGCGCGTTCGCCTTGGGAACCTTCGCCGGAGGATCAGCGTTTTGAGCACTGTATGGTTCAGAGAAACCATCCTCGTCCTCGTCGTCATACTCTTCATCCAGGGCGTTGAGAGAGTTGAGGCCGGCGGCACCACGGTAGCCTTGCTTGAAGTTCTTGCGACGCTTGCCCTCCTCTTCTTGACGGTGAACAGCGTAGGAAACGTCGAAAACCTCACGGAGATTGACGGCGCCAGGAGATCTGAAGTCCATACGACGGCCGGCACCGGGAGTCTCGTCGAGGTAAGCGAAGTTTGGTGCAAGCGGCGAACCTCCCAGACCAGCTGACTGAGCCTTCTGGTACATCGGAGTTGCGAGTGGTGGAGCATCAAGCGCAGCGTAGGTTGGATCAGATGATTCCCTGATCCATGGGTGCTCGAGGAATTGGTTGATGTCGTAACGCTTCTCTGGGTCAACAGTCAAGAGATGAGAGACAAGGTCCTGGGCAGACTTCGAAATGTCGTCCCACCATGGAGATAGGAAGGTGTACTGTCCACGAGCGACCTTCTCAGTGAGCACTTGGATGCTCTCGTCGTAGAATGGAGGGAAACCACAAAGCAGGGTGTAAAGAACACAACCGAGTGCCCACATGTCGACACTCTTCGAGTAACGTTCATCCTTGACGATCTCAGGTGCGGTGTAACCGACTGTACCGCAAGGAGTCATGGTTTGGCTGTCCCAGATAACCTTGGACAGACCGAAGTCGGCAATCTTGATTAGTCCAATGCCACCAGCACCTACGCCCTTGATGAATTCACCCTCGTCCGCCTTGTCCTCATCTTCAGGACCCTTTGGCTTTGGGTTCTTCGTTGGGATGAACGGCGTTGGGTAGAAGAGAAGGTTCTCTGGCTTGATATCACTAGAATGCTATTAGTTGAATCTGTACAAGATTTCGCCGTCGCTGGCAGTGGCACTTACCGATGCACAACACCAGCCTCCTCGTGCAGGTATTGAAGCGCTTTCGCAACCTGAACGATGACATGTCTGGAAAGATCCTCGCTGAAATAGGTAAGACGAACGATTTGGTGGAAAAGCTCGCCACCAGGGCAAAGCTCGAGAACGATGTAGTAATATTGAGTCGCCTCGGAGAACTCGATAAGCTTCACAATATTTGGGTGATCTAGTTGGCGCATGATCTGGACTTCCTTAAGGATATTTGCTCGCTATAAGACAAGTGTCAGTGGCTGTTGTAAGTGAATTCAGAAAGAAGTATGATAAGGCTTGCGCATATTCGCAAGATAGTAAGAAAAAGATTGAAAAAGAAAAAGAGTTCTCGCGCACCTCCACTGTTTTTGGCGCTTTCCCCTTGAAGTCCGGGTGAAGAACGTCCTATCCGTCCCCATGGTTGGCCAATGTCCGTTACGATCAAAAAGGTTGGTGATATCGGAAAAAATACAGGGAACGCAAGTGCAAGACGACAGGAAAGGAAATGCAAAGAGGGGAGGACATAGAAGATCGTACCTGTTGAGAGTTCATTTCGAATTTCCGGACGACTTTGATGGCGACCTCTGGGTATTGGCCTTGGTTATCCTTGGCGCGGTATACGTTGCTGAAAGCACCGTCTCCCATCTTTTCGACCAGCGTCCACCTATCCAGTCCGGGGTATCTTGGAAGCTTTCCTTTGCTCTCGCGTTCCTCGGCAACTATCCGTTGTAATACATCAGGGTCGACGTTCTTCTTCTTCTCTTCGGCATCTTTTCTCTTTTGCTTGTCTTCAACAGCTTGACCGGCGGCTTGGCCGGCCCTGGCTGCCACATTTCTCTGGTCGACGGCAGCAGCAGAGAAGTCACCCTGGGGTGCGTTCGCTTGAAGAGGTTGATGTGCGTAGACGTTTGGATCACTCATGGCATATTGGTTGTGCTGTGCTTGTTGTTGTTGAGCGCCGGCATAGTTGTGGTTATGCCTTTGCTGTTGGGCGTGAACGTTCGAAACTTGAGCTTGGTCTGGCGGTGACTTTGCATCACGAGCCTGCTTGCCGTGCCGTATGAAGTTCTTGAGATTCTGTATGGTCGACATCTTTAGTTCTGTGGTTCAGACGCTGCCGAATTGTGGGCGCGAATCGTGTTCGTGACGTGTGCGTGGGGATGCAGGAAAGAAGACGACCGGCTTGACGAATGCGTTGCTTTGAAGTCAAGGGATTGTTGGGATCTGGAAATCGGATAGGGTCGTGCAAGGAAATGCAGCTTGCAGGAAGAGTAATGCAGGTGTGGTGGTGTGGTTGGAGAGGAAGGGAGGGTAGTCAGGGTAAGGTGTGAGGTAGGTTGGACGGAGGTGACATAAGGCAGGCGCAGTGCAGCAAGGTATGACGTAGGCAAAGCCGCGGTCTGCCTCTGGCTGTTGCTCCCGTCACCGACAGGTTTTGGCGAGGAATGAAAGTGACAGTGACCGCAAACCCAACGGGCACTCCAACCTTGTCCTTGCAGGTGGTGGATTATGAGGAGCAGAGCAAGCAACAATCATGATAATCATATCATTATCATGAATGATAGCAATGCCGAATGTGTGGTGAAGATTTGCCATGAAGATTTGCCAAGGTTTGTCTCGGCGTTGATTTGCAGGTGGAGGGTGCAGGTGCAGGTGGTGATTCGGGGGCGATGATGTGAACATGGCGACGTACCTCGAACATCGTTCCAACAACCTCTGTATAGGTGCCGATTGTCTTCTGTGAGCTCGAGCGCAATTGGAGACTTTCGGCCAGCTCCTGTCAAAGTAGTGACGGTTGCCAATTCGGTATGGCTTTGACTCTGGTCCAATCTCCGATGGGTTGTGCAGACAGCGGGACTCGGGGTACTGGGGCGCTGTATAGAGTGTAGCGCAATCGTGATCGGGGGAGATGATGGAGATCACAGTGACGAAGACAGGGTAGTGAGAGTAAGCGTTTCGATGTCCGCACTCATGAGCGATGCAGCGATGCTACGGGTATAGTACGGGGGGATTTTGGCGCCACCTGACTGGCGACTGAAGTCATATATTGGTTCATTTACTTTAGCCTCCGTCTGCACCAGTGCATCATTTGCATCAGTGCATCCTACGAACCACACGACACGGACGGGCTTCCAGGTTAAAAAAGCATTACGCTTCTCCGGATGTTGCGGTCCCGCTTTCGTCTCCGCCGCTATGAGGCTCCGCTCATATTCTGTCCGCGCCAACAAGATGAGACGCGTTGTAGCGTTCAACTGTCGTGTACGTTTCTCCAACCCCTCCTTGGCTCGCTGCAGGTGGTGTTAATTCCTTCTGCTGCTTTTTTGGTCACCGGCAGATCACTCACTTTCAGGTTTTGTTTACCTTTCCACGTGTGCTCTCTACCTGGACCGTGTCCTACCTTGGACGTGTCCTACCTTATCATACGGTACATGTGCAGTAGCCGTGAGACGCTGGCTGCTGGCTGCTGGCTGCTGGCCACTGGCCACGCGGCGCTTAACGCAGCAATAACAACAGCCTGGGATCCTTTTCAATATTCCTCCCATCACGCACCTGCATCCTCTGGGAACCTGAAGTCTGCCGTACCGGGGCGCCTGCTGCATGACAAACGCACGGACGTACGCCCCCGACGAGATGACTCCACCAATCTCTTCTTCTCTTCTGCCCTCCCTCCAGATTGCGGCATCTCACCGTCCATGTACCGTAAGTATTGCGTGAAAGCAACCCGTAGCGTCCACGGCCGTCTTCTCACCACCAATCATTCATGGCCGCACCAGCACCTTTCTGCTGCGAACATTGAAGTTAACCTTCAAGGTTCAGCCCTGACGTCGAAATTTCAGGGTTCGCGACTTTCGACGCGCGCGAGATCTGCAGGAAATGACGCTGCTGCCGTTGGTGGCGCGGGACTAGCGTAGCCCGCATCAATGATCAATGATGGACTGTCACCATCCATTTTGTTTCCCTGCATCCCGACGTCCCTGCATACACGTGATCGTCATGATATGGGGCTATGTCGCATGCCAAACACTTGAGTCTTCGGCACCTCATACATGGGCATATTGATGAAGTCTTGAAAGGGAACATTAGCAGACCCATTGCTTGATTAACAGGTATATATCTAACATCCTCTTATTACGTAGGTGCAGCACCAGCGTACCTACAGTATGTACGGAGCGATCCAACCTTAGACCCGAAGACCTTGAATGCCGCCCCCCAGTGTCAGAATGATGACAACGGGCCCGTGATGAAAAACCCAAGACTCCCGGAAGAAAACGCCGCCCAATGCATAAAGAACGATGAAAGCCGAGGAAATACGCACAACCACCTCATGTTTCTTCATGGATAACCCCACTCACTCCTTCACTCACCGCCAAAATCCCAAATTCAAAGCGTGTGTTTTGGTGTATCCGCTCGCTGAAAACCGCGCATCCAAAAAAGCCATAGGGACAAACATGCGGCGTGTGCACATATGTACTCATTGCAAAGAAAAAAGTTGGTGAACGACCCATCTCTCTCTCCCCTTCCACCGATTCTCCCATCCACTCATCAATCAAGAGCACCCCTCTCGTGCTTAATGGGATGATGAAGCATGCTCCTCAAACACATCCTCCCCGTCCCCTTCTCCTCATGCGTCTTGCCGCCCTCGCCATTCTCGCGCTGGCCGAACCATCTTCTCCACAACGCGCCGCTGAAGCCGCTGTTGTAGTAGAATGAACTGCCGAGGAGGTTGTGCTCGCCCCAGCCGAAGGGACTCTCCCACTCGTGCTGCGGGTGGTTGAACACCTTGTCCATGTAGTTGACCTCCCAGTCGCGGTCGAAGTATACCGGGTGCGGGGCGTAGACGGCCTTTAGTCCGTGGTGGAGGCAGACGGTCGGTGGCCACATCTCTGGGAACATGGTGTGGCGCAGACGGAACGTCTCTTCGTGCATCACATTCACAAGGCGTTTGGAGTACCGCGCCACGGTGATAATGGCAGAGCGGCGAGGGGGGACAGGCAGTGTTGTGTTGTAGCCTGTAGCATCGAGCTTGAAGACCCAATTGGTCGTGCTCGGGTCAAAGAGGGGGTTGAAGACGATGAGATCGGCTTCCTCGCCTACACCCCACTCGTAGTTATCTTCGTCATACGCACGAGGTGGGCTGGTCTCAGGCGGCGAAGGTACCATGCCGGAGTTCGGGAACTGGTTGACCGGTCCCCAGATAGGCTCTCTGTCCGCCTCTCTGTTCTCGCGCTCGACCAGCTCGGTGAAGTTGTCCCAGGTGCCGTGATATTCCGGAATGTAGAAACGTTCGGCGCGCTCCCAGATACCCTTCCGAGGCTGCTTCTTCGCCCAGTTGCCGAGCGCGGTGTTGAACTCGTAGTAATGGCCTAGATACCGCATGTCCATCTCCCAGTTCCAGAAGAAATCATACTCGGGATGCTGTTGAGCGAACCATTGGACAGGGAAATGTGCAGAGCGATAGACGCCGTGAATACCGGATCCAGCTCTGTTTTCAAACGCCTCACCGAAAGGCGGTGGGTAGTAAAGTTCCATCTGTGCTTCGGACCACAGCGTAGTCATGTTCCAGAATTCTCGCGGCATGTTATCCTCAATCGTCTTCTGATAAACTTCTTTATCCGCCCAGATCGGGATGCTGTTGTTCTTGACGTGGAGAAGGAAATGCACGTCGTACTCTCCGCCAGATTTGAGAGAGAGCTCGTTAATCATGGCTCTGAGAGAGTAGATTTGGTGCTCGTTGTAGTAGAAGCCAGTCCATGTGCGCAAAATGTAAGCGTGACGCTTGATCTTCTTCTTGCCATCGGCGACCTCGTTTTTAGCAGGGTCTGCGAATCGTCCAATATTCTTCTGTACGCAAGCTCGTTGTGCCCTTCCCCAATCCATGTTCGTGTAATCGATTATGCCAGTCTTTTTAAACACCTTCTCCGAACCGGCATTCTCCGAAAAGTTTCCTGGCCCCAGTCCACCTTGTGTGTAGTTATATCCATATCCATATGGCCCGAAGCGCCCGAACCTGTCAAAACACACTTTGTCGTCCATTTCCAACTCCTGATATGAACCATAGAATGGCACACTCATGTTCTGAGGCAGTCCCGGGTAGACATATACATCCGGCGCCGGAATTCTCTCCTCGGAATCAAGATAGCATCTCGCCACCTTGGGATGTTCCTTTATATACTCGTAAGAGCCATAGTCGGGATATGGATTGAATGCGACTGGATCCAAGGGTGGCATGGGCGTGAGAGAAGCAGCCTCTTCCGAGGTGATGAGCTTTGGTGGCTCGGTCATATTGTAGCGATTCTCTGGTCGGTACTGCGACCATGGCACCAGCGTCCGTACGCCGTTATAGTAGCCATTGAGACTATTTCAAGTCAGACAAAGTCTGAAAAAGTGTCGCATGAGATACACTCACCGATTGTAATGTTGCCAGTAGAACGGCTCTGGCTTCTCGTCCTTGTGTTTGCTCTTTACGTGATGTCTGATTCCACCTCCTGCAATCGCCATAAGGATGAACAGCAATGTCGTGGTGAGAAGGACAGTCTTGTTGAGCAGTATCCTAAGCGGCCGTAACCTCTCAGTGCCATGACCAGGTGAAGGCCATCTATATCGCTTAAGCGGTTGTAATGTGAAAGGCGAACCATTGCGACTCTCTCCTGGGACCTGATGGTATGAGAATCCAGACCGGAAGGGTAACAGTCGTAATGGGTTCAGGTCGCGCAAGCTGGGCGCCGATCTCATCGCTCCCGGGCGGTCGCCAGCATCACTGGAGCGACTGCTCTCAGACCAGCCCTCCTTGAACTCCTCCACGGTGAAGATGGTAAGTCAAGTGAAGAAGAAGATGGTACGCGGGACAGCGATATCGAGTCAGAGTCAGGGTCTCTGGCGGGCCCGGAACCGAAAGACGGGGAAACGACTGCAGGTGGGCGGTTTAACGGTATCTCGGTCCGGGTGGGGCAGTCCTACACGTCCTGGCGGAGTCGCAACAATTGGTACAGTGTCGCGTGGTAAAGGCAAGGTCAAATCCTGGTGAGGAGTGATTTGCAGAGTGAAGTGGCCAAGGCCAAGGACGAAAAGCGAATGTTAAAGGGAAAAGGCTAGGCAGGCCACGAGGTGAAACGGCGATATAGATCCATTGGCGATGGTCAACGTGCACGAAGCTAAATCTTTAGGAGGGCGCTCGAGCGTTCTACGAGCGAGTGACCACTGACCGGATCCACGCAGCCGGCGCAACTAATCACAGCCTTTCACAGCCTGGAGGACACGCAACTCAAGCCGGCTACATGAGTACATACCCGTAAAGGTAATATGCATCTATGATCCTACAGGAGGTGTATGTCGGATGGGATTACGGCTTCCGAAATATCCTTGTCACGTACGGAAGCAATTGCCGAGTCGGTACAAGTTCATTCAGGGTATGTACTCTGTGGCATTCTTCTTTACTGTTTTACATTATTGCCGTATACCGGTCTTCTATACCTACATATACCTTACCCATGCGGTATTTCGTAAATGATTGCTCTTCAATGATTGCATTCAGTGTCGATTGAGTCTTAAGCGAGCTCACGCGATCAACGCCGGTGAGCTGAGGGGCGCAAACCATCTACCGTTTGAGGAAGACGACCAACACCAGTGACAACACCAGTGACGATGAGATATTGGTCGCCGAGGTCATCAATATGGATAACCCTTGCGCCTACAGAAGTACAGATGCAGTGATGCGCCGACTAGCGTCACGAATACGGCTACAACTCCGCTTGCACTTTACCTAGGTACATAGTATGCAGGTAGGAAGAGTTAATGTAGGTATGTCTTCTTCGAACGTCATGATAGAGTCGCTGGCACCCGGACGTACATTACATACATGCATGCATGTACACCTCATGTAGTCGCTGCAGCTCATTCGTCTTCATCTTCAGCTTTCCCCTCAAGAGTGCTCGCAGTTCCGGGACGGGATGAAGCGAGCAAGCGGCGTTGCTTGTCTGGGGCGCCTTTCGGCTCGACTTCCCCGTCCGACTGTCGTGGTTGCATAGATGATTGTCGGTTGGTATCCATCGCACGAGACCTCGGCGCATTGGATGCCGGTCACCTCGGTATTGAAAGGCGCATTCAGCTATCATGTGGCAAGTCAATTGGTAGGGATTTCGTTCGGATTGGACCACGAAGGATTGATAGAGATCAACGCCGCCTATTCGGATCGCAGGATCATTTGCCTTGGGCTTACAGCTGTAGTTCATCCCAACCCGAACGCTGCCCCAGATCTTTTCTCCA
Source organism: Zalaria sp. Him3 (assembly GCA_027923365.1). Classification (NCBI taxonomy): domain Eukaryota; kingdom Fungi; phylum Ascomycota; class Dothideomycetes; order Dothideales; family Zalariaceae; genus Zalaria; species Zalaria sp. Him3. The sequence continues at coordinate 73,906 of BPUN01000008.1, read as the reverse complement.
CAATACTTGAGGGTCAAGCATTCTGTGAATCTGTGCACCGGGAGCTTGCTCAGCTCCATTGCGCGGCTTCCAACCCTCCTGATCCTGCGGTGCGTGGCCGAAGTACGCAGCGATCGTCAAACCCACACACAGCCCCACCGACTCATGTCCCCTCCCCGCCTGATTGGATAAGCGGATACACGGTAGTGCATGCATGCAGTACCTTATGCGAGGTGGTGAAACAAATGCATGGCCCCCTCTCTGCATGCTCGACTCGGCTTGATCCGTGGATTCCGTGCTATTTTGCATGAGTACATACAGGTAGGTACCTTAGGTATCTACCGCTGCCCACAGGTAAGTTAGCTTATCAGAGTTCATCGAGCATCGGAGTAAGAACTCTAATAATACAGCCAGTCATTGCATGGTATGCCTACCTTCTCGGAAAAGCTTAGTTCATGACAGAACTGTGATCCTTTGATATCTTGCAGCTTACATACCTTTCAATGTGCCATCGAGAACATTGATGTATTGGAAAGCGTGATCATCGGACCCATCTCCGCAAACCACCTAATAGCATTACCCCCAATGCTGGATGGAATTATTCTGAGTATGCTGAACCTCAGCCTCACTCACATGACTTGAGAAGCTCAGCAGCATCAACTCGGTGCGCATTCTAGGAGCCGAGCCGGCCCATGTGTGATGCTGGCAGCTGGGATACGTTCCGTCTGGCACTGCAATGTTCTATCCAGGCAGCCAACACCTTGAGTTTCAAGGGGGCAAGCATCATGGTCACAATCATACTGAGACACAGTGAGGAGATACTGGGGAAATGGGAAAGTGATCGTATGTTATATTTCTCGTTATCTCGGTTCTTATTATCCATCCCTTCATTTTGCACCCGCACCTCTCTTGCATTCCTTCTCCGTGAACAAAGCTTTCCCGATGGCTCTACTCACAGGACGCTCGTTCTAGCAAAAGCTCAGGTTCCAAGCAGACCTGTGAGTTGTCCGTGCTGCCAGACAGAGGCGAGCCTAGGACAGCTCCTCTCTCACTTCACCGGCAGGTGCGATTCTGCTGGCATCAATGTTCTCATCGTCAAGACCAGGGTTCTTTGCCGCGGTGCTGTTGACTTCTCCCTCCAACGGCTCGATCTTGCTTCCCTGGACGACCTCATCACGGCCGACGACGCCCTGTGAGTCGGCGTGAGGGTTGGGGTGCTGGTATTGGCCTGGTTATAACCAACATGTCAGTCACGAGCTCTCCGGATGTGGTGGTGGGGGCTGCGATGGAGCTCACCGTGTCCTCCGACGGGGTCGATGCGTGCCTGATCGATGGTACGATCGGTACCTACCACACCACGAGAACCTTGGTCGTGTGGAGTGTTATACTTGGTCTCGGAGTCTAGAGGCTCGATCTTTGCTCCAGAGATCTTCTCGTCACTACCTGAAGCTCCGCTGCGTGCCCATTAGCTGTTGTTAGTGATTATCAGCCGACGAATTCACCCACGTAGACATGTTGGATGGTGGTGATTCTTGGATGTAAGATGAGACTGGTTCGTGGAGTTGAAACTATGTGAGAGTGAACTGAAGTTGTTTAATCTTTGGAAGTATACGAAACTGATAGGAAAGCTGGCACACGAGAGCAGGGAAAGGAAGGAGCGGGATTGCGTAGCTGCCGCATCTGCTCCCTGCAGGTTTCCTACCGTGATCTCACATGGGCGCAATCGGTGGGGCGGGGTAGCATACATGTCTCGAATGGGTTACGCCAAGAATACCACATCCTTATCAAAAGTATCTGTTCGTGTTTGCAATCAACGTGCTTCTACATCTTGAAACAGCTCAATTGATGCCAACTGATGTATTCTCCTTGTTTGCGTTGCTGGTTCAGTTACAAGCTGGATGCGACAGCATTGGTCCTAGGCGAGCGTTGAGCGTCCCTACAGACGAGTCACAACATCTAGGCCTCCCGTCCTGGGCACAGTACATGTGCAATGATTCGTGATGTACAACTCGATCGCACGAATCTGCGATTGAATACGAGGTCTGCTTCAGACCGAACTGACTGCGACAGGAGGTCACTGGTGATGGTGACGCGACTGCTGCGGCTGCCCAAGAACCAGGAGTAAAAGAGGACTGACGACATGTGACTGGCCCCTATAAGAATATAACGAAATGAGAACGTGGAGTATTCGCGACGTTGTCACATGTCAAGCACGAGATCTTTGCCCGTTTGCCGTTTCTTCCATTAATAAAATGAGAGGTTAGGAAATTAGGTGTGAGGTCAAGCCGGTTTCATTCGCCAGGGACCGTGCTCGGGCAAGCTTACCGATGAGTCTCCTCGCAACAACCGATTCTACTAATAACAAGCACCTGCATAGAAGAATTTGGACGATTACAATACAGATTACGACCTTGACGACATATGAATACATGAACTTGACTTGCAGACTATACTGCAGCTGCTGAACTATCGAATCCGCGTTCTATATCACCGCGTACTGAGAATTGGATAACCCCAGTGTTTCCCGCTTGGTGGCGCCATAAAGCCTGGAATGAAGCGGCAACAACGCCAATCAGAAGTCTCTCGCTCTTCACAGGCTACCAATTGATAATCGATCTCTTCGTGATTTGCTTCCAGGATCAGGGCGATCAGTCAGATACGCTTGGAGTTTGATAGCGAAAGAAGGAAGGACCTAAGAGGATATGTCCTCGCCGAACCCAAGGCCCGCGGCACATCCGGATGTGCCCAAAACATTGGACTTTGAAGCTGATAGCCCACGACGCGATGCTTCTACACCCTTGTCAGGACCAGGTGCTACGCGTCAGAACAAGAAGTTACAACTACGCAAAGCTGGATTTCGCGGACAACCCGTACCCACACGGAATGTCACGCCTACATCTAACGCCTTGGAAAGTTGGAGTTCGCGAAACAGCGGAGACTATTCGCCACGTCTGGATGAACGGTCCCCATCCGGTACCGGACGCACGCCCAGTTTTAGCAGGAGTTTCTCAAATGGTGGTGGGATTCTGCAGGAAGTAAGCAATTCAAGCCTGCGGCGGAAAGATCGCAAGCCTAGAGCGGAAACCTTGATCTCTATCTTTCAGGATGAGAACGGAGAGGAGACTGATGTGAAGTCTACTGCATCTACCTACGTTCGGGGTCATGGAAGAGCTGTCTCTGCAAGGTAAAGATTTCAGCAATCCATGTTGTGGCAAATTGCTCACTCCCCTCTAGCCCAGTCCCGACCTCTGCTGGCTTTCCAACCATCAGCAAGAAACGACACAGTCATATCAACGAAGCCTTCAACGAAGAGACTCAAAAGTACATCGAACACTTGGAATCTGAATTGGCATCAGCCCAAGCGCAACTTTCGTCAATCACTTCGCCAACTGTTACCAAGGCCCGGCATCTGAAACTCAGAGCCCTGAGCGTCGAAGCACGAACTCTTCAAGACGAGATCGCGCAATGGGAGGCTAACTTTGACGAGCGTGTACGTGAAGAGGTCGATCGTCGAGCAGGGAACGATGCTGCTCTCAAAGCTCGTGTCAAGGAATTGGAAGCTGCAGCTGAGGAAAAGACCTACCGTATCAAAGAACTGGAGTACCAAACCGATTTGGATGCTCAAGCCTTGGAGTCTGCAGAAGCGGCCAATGTTGAGCTTGAGAAGCGAGTAGAGATCATTTCGGAAATGCTCGCCACTTCTCCAAGGAAGCTAGATTTCGTGGCGGAAGCTCCACCAAGGGAGAGGAGACGCCATGTCCGACCCAAGTCAATGCTTCCCAGGTTCCCCACCACAGGCTCATTGGCTCCCGCACCAACCTTTAATACTCCTACTCACTCTTTGACGGAAGGTTCTCAGATCCGGTTAGAGAATGGTCTAGTGCTTTCGAAGTCAAAGAGTGTATATTCATTCGACTTCCATACGCCTGACAGCCGCAATTCAAGACGTCGGAGTGATGCCGCTGCGATTTTCGAGCAATCACCTCCCACTGCACGGAGTGGACGTAATGGTAGACCTTTATCGATCGTCAGTGACTACGTTTCTGACAGCTGGGGTACGCCGGTGATCAGTGATACGGAATGTCATGGCTATTCGAACACTCGAAATCGGCCGCACCGCAGAATGAGGCGCTTTCAGGGAGGTGCAGTGGGGCCCAAGCCTCTGATTCTGCCATCAACGACCTCTTTCCCTCACATACCAGCCTCTGCACCTCCTCTCAACGAACATGAAACACCACCGCATTTCCCATTCCCTGTGGTCGATCACTGGCAGAGCCCAGCCAGCGTACACACACCTGAATCAGGAAGAAGAAGGGCTTCTACGTTCTCTGGTGGTTCGGCTACTATGGAGCGCTTCCTTGCTTCTCCACCACCTCGAACTCTGTCGCCAGACCTCCCATCCTCTGGCAACAGTCTAACGCGTATAAGATCCCATGAGTCAGCGCAAGAAACACCACGAGACTTCTCATCGCTCGGATCTGCAGTAGGCCGGAATCTGTTTAAGGAACTCCATCGGGCCAAAGACACGCCAACCTCTTCGCTCAAGACCCCCGATTTCTCCCCACAACTTGCCTCCGAAGATGCCCGTCTCCGCAGTCTTGAAGACGAACTAGCCGATGAACCGAGCTTACTCGATCGAACCAATACCAACTCCAGCGACCCTTGCGCCTGCGCCCCCACAACTCTTTCGCCCTTACCCGCCGGCACAATCTACGAGTCACCATGTCCACAGCGACACACGCACGACTCAACCCCCAGCACCGCCTACTCATCCTCCCCGTCCTTCATGAAATGGGTCTGCGGCTTCACAACCGGAATCTGGCGGTCCCGGCACCATCTCGCCCGCCGCTGCCTCACCCGCGCCGGCCTGGTCGAGCTCTTCTCCACCTCCGTAGGCAGGCTTCAATGGTGGATTGCCAGCGCGCTGTTGGGGCCGATGATCACACGGCGCGTAATGGCTCGCTCGTTCAAGGGCAGTCCACGGAGCCTGAGACGACTCGAAGCCGGTAACGGTAGCCCTGGCAGCGGTGGGAGTCGCAGTCGGAGCAGCTCGCTGACTGATGACTTTTTGATCCATGCGCCTGATGGTGAGGTGGCGAGGAGGTGCCCGCATCGCAAGTTGCAGGTCAAGAGACATAGTGTTTGGCTTTGGATCAAGTTTTCCCTGACGCTGGCGTTTGCGGTCGGGGCGGCTATCAAGGATGGGCCGGGCACTTTGCTCGCCGCTCCTTGCTGCGACAGGACGTGAGAAGGTGGATACGGGTGATGAAGTTAATGACAATTCTCTTAATATCTTTGTCTTTCCTTTCATTTTTCATTACTCGCATGCAAAGGCGTTTTCAGGGTTGAGAGTAGCGACTATACCCACACTTGTCGAAGCTAAGGTCTGCTTGCGATATATATATAGAGAGAGAGAGAGAAAGTTTGGGTAAATTGAGATTATGAAGAAGTTCTACCACTTGCGGAGTGGCTTACACATTACACTATCTTATATATGTCGACTTCCGTTCATGTCATTTCATTTGCAACCTCCCTCACTTCATGTGCCGGATTCGTCGCACCCTTTTTCCGCACCACCTCATCAGACCTCATCCACATGTATACCCACCTCTCCGGATGCCACTTCTATTCCAAATCCTCCGAACCATAAAACCCCCATATGTCCCCCAAAACCCCCCACATTATCCACCCTCTTAAACCCAAGTCGCAATTTTCCCCGAAACAAAAGAGAAACGCCTAATCATTATTCTTCCCATTTCGTCCCTCCTACTCTCCCCTATCACGACCCAATCTTGATCCTCTCCAGCGTCCCGCTCTTAATCAACCATAATATCACCGCCACGACACCGGCGACAAAGACGAGGAAGAAGAACCAGAAGGCCCAGCACAGGCACGTCCGCTTGCTCTTTTTCCGCCGTTGTGACGCCAGCCATGAGTCACTGTGTCCAGAGTCATGTTAGCGATTGTGCATGGGAGAGGGTTTGGCGGGAAGCGGGTAGAAAACGTACGTGTGTTTCATCTCGCCTAGCGAGATGCTGGATTCTTCATCTTGGTGCACCGCCATGCTGAAGCGTTTCCAAAACGCCGGGTCGCGGACGCCTGCCATTTGGGCTGTGGTTTGCGGAGGGCGTTTATGTGATGTGGATAATATAGATCTCGTGATCAGGTCTGGGCGTGCTCGTGTTTGCTCTTTTCCTGCCAAGCAGACTTGGAGCCGGGTTTTGTTTGTGTAGGTCTGGGAGGCTGGTGTTGCGGGCGGTGGGGGATGTGGTTGTAGATCTCGTCGAGGGCGGGATGAGGAATGTAAGGAGATGTGAATAGTCCGGCTGGGGTTTATCGATTGACGATTGCGACTAAGAAGCGCTGTACTAATCGAACGGGGGACCTGATCGCAGAGAGCGACTCTGAATGGTGTAACGAACGACTGATTGCTTGTGCAAAAGAACGACTGATGGTGAGCTGCAACGAAACGAGTGAAAGTTGAGGAAAGAGCGCAACAGAAACGATAAGATGGACAAACAGTTGACAAGGAGAGTCATCCCAACTTAGAAACACCACAGCCACGATGGCCCAACGCCCTGGCTTACCGCTGCCTCGATTCCTACCCGCCAACAAACAAGTTCCAGCAGTGGTTAAAGTGGTGCTGTCTGCCTCCTCCTAATCTCCTGAGCCCGCGCCCGTTGCCTCCATAACGTTCGGCATTAGAGGTTCGGCCCGGCTGCGCTTAGACGTAGTGTAATCCAGATCCCAGCCAATCAGAAAAAGGTTTAGCAAAGCTTGGCGCAGATGGCGTAAAAGCAAGGGCGGCGGGAGGGAAGTGCTTGTGGAGAGAAGAGGACTGATACAGGGGGGATGGAGATTGCTTGTGGAGCTTGAGGAGCGTGCGAGTTGGCGCGGTAGGGATCATACAAGAGGCACGTCTTCGGTCGTTCATGAGCGCGCGCGGAACGACCGTACAACCCTGTAAGGGGAGAACATATGTGACATCTTATGATCTGTATGTATGTACCTTGTTCAATCGTGATGATAACGAAGACCTTTGTGCGACGTTTTGTGAAATGTAACGATGCTGCATGCTGTTATAGTCCCATTTCGATATTGGACTATACTGTGCCGCAACGGCGCCATGACTCTGGGCATGTGAAAGGCCAGGTCCAGACTCCATGCAGCAATGGCGCTCTAAGATCCCATCGTCTCAAACCACCATGGCAGCACATAACTTATCGGTTGAGAGGAGGGCCATATCACATGCTCAGCGGTTTTGGTTTGATGTACAGCGGTATGTGTTTGGGGATAAATTGTAGAGGATTGGATTCCCAAGCCTTCTGCACTCTTAATAAACAGCCTTCTTACCAACTCTGGTCCTGAGTGACCAGCATCGAAGGTGTATGAGCAAGCGAGAAGCATCATGGATAAAGACATCTGAATTCCGTTGCTGTGCTGTCGGCTCCGAAGACCAGTTAGTTGCTCTTGATACACTCCAGTCGCTTCGACTTGTTGTCCATCAAACTGCAGACGGGAAAGGCCGCCGTCGAAAGGAAGAAATGTCCAGGAAAGCCACAAAGAAGGGAAAGGCTGTGCCGAGTCACGAGTGCTTTGAAGTAGTTGCAACCGATACGCCTATTATTGTACAGATCGTGGTATCTCTTCGTGTTGTACAGCCTCAAATATCACAGGTCTCTCACTCACGCCTCAACAGTGTCCAAACTGCCCTTACCCACTGTGCCGGCCACAGCATCAGGGCCCTTCTGCTGCTTCAACTTCTCCTCAAACTTGGCAAACTCCGCCATGGCAATCTCCTCCTCCTGATCCATGACTTGCTGGACACCCTGGACCTCTTCAATATAGTGCCTGCGACAGCCGCGTTAGTAGTCGTCTCGTGAACAGCACAGAGGATGGTTCTCCTTACATGAGCATACTCTCAATTCCATTCTTCAACGTCACAGTACTCGAATCACAAGTCCTGCACGCGCCCCTCAACTTCAACAACACCTGACCATCGACAAACCCCCTAAACTCAATATCGCCTCCGTCCTCCTGGATTGCAGGTCTGATCCTGGTCTCGAGCAACTCCTTAATCATCTGCACGACCTCGCTGTCATTCTCATTGAACTCCAACGAGTCCTGCTCCGTGCCCTCTTGTCCAGCCTCGCCACTCTTGTTCTCGACTGTGTTCACGATCTGCTGGCCCGACGTCACGGCCTCGGTGATCAGGCTGAAGACTTCCGGCTTCACGTGCACCCACGGTGTGGAGCTGTCTTTTGTGACGGTGATGTAGTCTGCGCCGAAGAAGACGGAGGTGACGCCGTCGACGTTGAGTAACTGCGCGGCGAGCGGAGACGGATGTGGGGGAGCGAGGGTGGACCGAGGACTGAGGTATTCGAGGAAGGGAGATGAGAAGCCCTCAGGGAGGATGCGGTGGTTTGGCTTGAACTTGAGTGCATCGGCGTTTGGCGTATCCTCGGTTTGGATGAAGATTGTTCGCCGCGCGTTCAAGGCTGAAGGTTGTACAAATGCGGACGGACTGTTTGACTGAATCCTAGGCCTGTGTCTGGCGCTGGAAGATGGGATCGGAGCGGGTGCGGCATGGAGGCTTCTTGTGCCGGTGCGAGCAGAGATGCGAGGCGTTTGGCGGGAGATGGATGTGACGGATGGTCGTGGCGACGCTCTCGACAGAACCCTTGTGACGTTCTTGGTAGCCATTGTTTTGATTGTGTTGGTGTAAAAGAAAGGTTCGTAGGTGATGTAGAGGGAGATGTCCTGTAACTTGCGAATAAATGTTGATAAGCAACGCCGCAGACCGATCGAATCGGATGTGACGCAACGTGGAAAATGCGGGGGTCAGAAGTCTTTGTCTTTCCCCGTCGTTTCCGAAGCTCCGAATCATTGCCGGTCCTTATACAGGTAGCTACAGACCTGCCAAACATAGAGCATTCACGTATATTTCTAAGAAAAGAGTAGGTGTGTGTACATGCATGCAACCTGGACGCGGCAGATATGTTGGAAGCATGCCCATTGAATTTGACTTTTGAATATTGCTAGATTATTCTCATCCCAATCTCTCATTTTACCAGCCTGTGTCTCCTGCAGTGCTGCTTCACTAGCCACATCTGGCCCAGGCCTCTACATCCGAAAACATTAACTTTTGTCTCTGGTCGCCATTCTGATCGAGCTCTTTCATAGTCGCTATCGCCTCTTTGTCCTGCACTTCTTCGAACTGTCTGTTCGCGGATCAGGAGCGCTGTCATGTCTAAGCAACAGCGGCCGGCCGGTGGGGAGTCAGTGACTTGACGGAATCGTCGTCGCTATCGTCATCTGTATCAATCTCAACCTCTTCAGAATCCTCTGACGGCTCTTCGTCCAGAGTGTCGAACGGCGCATGCGGATTCTGTGGATAGTTAGCCGCCGACCTTGACGAAAAGTGCTGTGCTTGACGTACTGCAGAACGAATCTTGGCCCATCCCCCTCTAGCGCCAACCGGTGTTGAGGCTGTAGTAGCGACGGACTCATTACCCCAACCGTCATCGTTTTGACTAGATGACGCGCGTGTAGAGCTCATGCGAGATCGGCTGAAGGTGGACGTGCGAGTCGTGGTACTACCAGAGGGTCGGTACTCTTCCCACTCTCCGTCATCATCGCTATCACTGTAGTCGACAATGCTCCTCGAATATTGTCCAAGCGAAACTCCACCTTGGCTCTAGATTGTCAATTAGCTTTGTAGGCAAGACCAGCTCTAGTACCTTTCTAACCTCTTCATCTCCACTGTGTTCGTGCATATCTTCCGCTTGCTCAGGAGCGTACTTGGCTTGCTGCTCCTGTTTAGCTGCCAAGTCTGCTGGAAGCATGCTCGTATGTTTAGCGACGCATCTTTTGCATCTCTATGTGCTTGTTAGTCTACTTGCCATCAATTTTTGAGGAAGAAGTCTTACGGCTGTCTCTCCCCTTGAACGTTGTTGTGTCAACGAGTACTCGTTCATACCTTTAACCTTGTGACATGTTGAGCACTTCATTTCAACTGTCTGGCTACCCGTGCAATTCATGCATGGGATCTTTTGCTCACGGGACGCAGTCCTGGCCAGCTGTGCAGCGCGGAGAACGTCCAGCTTGTTCCTCGAGAACGCGCTTCGAGGCTTCAATATTTCACAACGGCTGCATGTGATTCTGGTTAGGGTTAGCCACTCGCCATGCAAACGGCGTCTTGGAGTAGATCACCTGTCTGGTAGTGTGGTAGTCAACTGACTGTATGTTCATCAGTGATGGAGTTCTTGAAAAGAGTCACACTGATCCGACTCACTTGTTAGGGTTGTAGCCCTTATAGCCTTCAACCCACGAACGTTCTGGAGCCATCATAGAGCGGAAGGTGACGTAGGAGTTGTTGTCAAGGGTGGAAGTGAGGTAAAAAGAAGTGATAGGCGAGTGTGCTAGGCAAAGGAGTGGCTTGTGAAGGGAGCTGAAGCGTCTCGAGCAGGCCGAGGTGGAGCGAGTTCGATGACGGTAACACGGGTCGCAAAAGCTTGTAACGGAGACCACTTCAGTAGAGAGAGAGAGCCTTCGGAGTATTTAAAGCATGAGTAGAGTTTGGAGAAATGAAGGTTGTGATTGTGACACAGAGAAGGAACCTTAAGGTGCTTAAGCATGGACTGATGCCAAAGATGGAAGGCACGGTCACATGCTGACAACGAACCTTGATACATTCTAAGAGGTACTTACTGAAATGATGCCTATTAGGTACATGTATGAAGAGCCTGCTTGCCCTACGCTTGCGCAGCCCTCCCAGCACTGGTATATTTCTTACCTACGCCAGCTATACCAACATCCTGAAAAGATAGGTAACAAGTGCAGCACACTTACATGCACCCTTCACCAACGATGTGTTTACCTAGCTTGATCTTCTTTCCGTTATTGATCGCTGTCGTGATCGCTACGCCTTTATACGCCTGGGAAGGCGCGGAACTCTCTCTAGAAAGATGGCTCATCGGGAGGATATCCTTTGACCGCCAGCGGCGCAGCGTTCATATTAAGAAAATAAGTCCGATCGTTACGGTCCCAACAACGTAGTATTGGGGAAGCAAATGTGGATGTTGAGAGGGAAGAGCTGTATTGTTTCTTTGGTCGCAACCGACCGCGCTTCTCTAACAAATAAAAAGGTCTTGTCCAGAAGCTAGAAACCCACGAACCGCCATGCTTTCGTACAACGCTCCTACAACCGGGGTTCTAATTCGCGTGTTCCGAGGATATTGTACAGGTAGAGAGAAGAGGAGGAAAAGAGGTGAAACTTCGTCTACTTGGTCTCGTCGCGGAGGAAGGTGATCAGGTCGTTCCTGTCCTTGCCCTTCTTGAGACCACCGAAGGCCATCTTGGTGCCTGGGATGTACTTCTTTGGGTTCTCGAGGTACTCGAACTAGGGAGGGTGTTAGCGAACAGCCACTTGAGAAGAAAAGGCGGAATAACGCATTGAGCGAATGTCCTTGGGTTGACAGTAACGTACAAGAGTCTCCTCGTTCCACTCAATACCCTTCTGCTTGTTGGCGTCGGAGTAGGCGAAGCCGTCAACGGAACCGGTCTTGCGACCGAAGAGACCGTGAAGGTTTGGGCCGATCTTGTTGCCCTCACCCTCCTTCAGGTTGTGGCACTGAGCGCACCTGGTCTTGAAGAGGTTGGCACCCTTCTTGGAGTCACCTGTAAGATCGGCGTCAGCGGCTTGTTCTGGAGGTTGAGATGGTGGCTGGATGCGGCGAATAAAGAGCAGAGCAGAGCCGAGAGCTGTAGAGGTGTGCCAGTATAGTCGCAGAGCAGCTGAGATGCTTTTCGGGATGTGTAGTATGCTCAATGGCTGATGCGACCATGATCCATGTCCAAATACTGACAGTCGCTCACAGCTCCGGTTTCGCTAGGGATCGAGGAAATAAGACGAACGTACCCTCGGAGAAGCTGTCCTTGCCCATTGTGATGGATGTGGAGGTATGTGAGGTCGGGTAGAAGAGTGGTTGAAGAGATGGAGTGGTTTGTTGAAGGCTGGAGTGAGATGTTTAGAGGATGAGGCGGACGAAACGGAGAAAAAGTTGCAGTGGTGACGGCTTGGAGCTGTAAGGAGGCTGTTAGCCTGGCTGTGGCTGGTGCGAGCCAATCAGAAAGCTTAGAATTACCACCCGAGAATGCCCGAACAATCCGTGCGTTACCGGCGGCGATTTAGGAGGGAACTGGAAGTTGCTAGAGTTGCCACGCGATCAAGTCCACAAGCTGGGAAGTGCATCAGCATGCAATCGATTTCGTTCCTCTGCGCCGGAAAAGCAACATTTCGTGTTTCGGGGTGGTTTCCAGCATGCGTGCGCTTACCGCTGCTGACGTCGAAGATCTGCGTGCGCCTCGTGCGAACTGCCCGGGTGTTCATGTTTGCTTGCGTCAGGGTCTCGTGCTGCGTCGTGATTGGTGGCAACCGATCAGTCCACTTCAGATTGCCGCTTGCGGTAAAGCGCATGCTTGAGGCTCAACAGCGATAGCCGTCTGTCCACGTTCTGCCTGCACGATTGCCGCATAAGGCAACTTAACTTTACATGCACTCTTCCTATGCCACCTCCTTTGTACAGTTTGTAGATGGCCAGCCGCATCCCAGACATCCTATACGGTGATACCGACAGGACGACCTGGCTCATCATCGGTGCCTCCCGCGGTATTGGCTTGGAGTTTGTCCGCCAGCTACTGAAGCGGGAAGAACGCATCTTCGCAACGGTGCGAGATCCTATTGCTGTACATGCCTCAGGATTATGGTCTGAGGTTGGTGCAGACCATGGGAGATGTCAGATGCTACTGTGCGATGTCCTTTCGGAGGAGAGCATAAATGTATATCACCGTTCTTCGTTCGTTCCATATTCGCTTGCTAGTGTTCGTTGATGGCACAGGCATGCCCACCCTTATGATCTGTCCTCTGTTTCAATACCCGTCCAATAACTGTCCTCTCAATGCACGCTCCTGATCGTTAGTGATCTCCGTTACTGACCCAGAATCTTCAAAGGCCTGCGTACTGGACCTTGCGAAGATACCAAACTTGAAGTTGGATTACGTAGTGATCAATGCCGGAGTGCTGAGATATCCTAATGTGAGAGCATCTCAACGAAGTGCGCATCGAGTGATACTGATATGTGCAATCAGAGAGCCACTGAGATGTGGGTGGCAATTTGGAGCTTCCCATCAGTCACGCGACCACTGACGCCTCCGTAGGACCTTCGAGGAGTTTGCATTCCACCTGCATACGAACACAATTGGTCCTATAATATGCGCCCAACGCCTTCTCCAAACCAACATCCCCATTGGCACCATCGCCTTCATGTCTAGCGATTCCGGCTCCACGCAGAGCTTCCGCGAAATGGAGGACGGCTTCGCCGCATATGCCGCGTCTAAAGCTGCACTCAACCAAGCAATGCGCCATATGGCAGCCGAACTCAAACGCAAGGATGACGATACGATTCTTCTGGCCCTTCACCCTGGCGAAGTGGCGACAGATATGGCGAATATTGAAGTTGGATGGGAGGTTGAGGGGATAATAACCCCACAGGAAAGTGTAAGTTCTCTGATCAAGGTCATTGAAAGTAAAGGAATACAGCATAGCGGTACTTTCTGGACATGGGAGAATAAGGTGAGTAGTATCGTCCAGCGCAAAGGAGTCAAAGATTCGTACTGACTAAGCTAGCCGTACCCCTGGTAGTATGGGCACCTGCATTTAGGCAATGGCCCTCATTGAGAGATGTATCAAACACCTAATAATGCCCATATATTGAACAGCTATGCCACATGAATCAGAATGCATCAAGATGCGTTGCGCCGCGTCCAAAGCTTTATGAACAACAGCTCCCTACAACTCTGACGCCGGTAAGTACCCACCCCATCATACAATCACCCCCATCAGAATAAGTTCTTGCTCCTCTTCTTGTAGTCCACCTGAGTGGTGATGTCTTTCCTGATGATCATCTCCTGGCTCTTCCCACTGTTGATCGATTCGCGCTCTGCGCGCCCAGCATTGCCGTCGTGGCCAATCTCAATGGAGTATTCTCCCGCCTCAGGGTTTAGCTGGTTACCAGTCGCCAGTGCAGTAGCATCCGAATCTACTCTTTGGCCTGGCCGATTAGATTTTCGGTGCGACAGATTGCTCAACTGGTAGCTATTTCCAACGTTCCTAGACCCGTACCCTCCATGATTGGACAAGGTCGTAATACCGATATCAAGTCCGAAACCTGTGTTGAAACTCTTCATGAAACCCTTGAGGTTCGGAATGGTTGCTGACACAAGCGACCAACAGAGTTCGGCTTCCTCGTAAATGAAGGCGGAAGCGATCCCAACATTGGGATGCGATGAATGGACGTATGCGTTGACGCGCAACGCATGGAGAATGGCAAAGATCAGGACGCTATGGCACTGTCAGCTGCTTGATGCTTTTTCGTATATCGTATCGGCCTGCAACTTACGGGAATCGGAAAATGAAGGCCGTGACAACCTGTAACTTCAACTGGCTGGACATTTGCAAAGGCCACACAAGGAAAGCTGGGAGAATCATCAAGATGACCTCTGTAATGGCATCGAAAGCGGTCACAAGTTGCCAGCGGAGTATCTGTGAAAGTCGTCAGAAAATGCGCCGGCTTTCGCTTTTGTCTGAACTCACCTGTCCTGGACAAGTCTCTTCTGGGCTATAGATGAAAGTGCTGGACTGACAGCCTGCAGAAAGCCCAATCACCGATGCGAGACCCCAAATGGAAACCAGTCCAATCAGGAAATAGCACATAGACCACATCTTCCGAAGGTCACGGCTCAGCAGCCTTTGGACAAAGTACAACACAGAACATTTTGCAAAGCAAAGCGCGAGTACGAATGTCAGCTGTGCCGCGAACGTTCCCCGTGCACCACTTCTCGCTGATCCAGTGTTATGGTCTGGCAAAGCTTGGCCAAGACCATCTTTCAAGGAGACAAAGATCGCGATAATATGGGCTAGCTGAGCGAGAAATGCTGCTCCGAACAGCAGGTCGTCGTTTCCCCATGATGTTCGCTTTATCCAAGCTCGTGTAAGTGCGACAAGAGTCGAGCCCACGATGCAGTAGATGGACGCGACCCAGACATAACCTGAGTGATCATCCGGAGTAATGGTAGAAAATCGGGTCATCGTTGCGGTGGAACAAGTGAACAGAACGTATGCACGCACTCACTGGCGTAGCGACAGATCCTCTGGTAATAATAGTTCGCTGTGGTGTAACGCATGGCCGCTTGTAACATGGGGGTTGCTGTGTAACGCAGAGCGGCCTACGACCAGGATAATCTCCTGAATCGCAAGAGATGAAGCACAGTAAGGCAGGTTCGCTTACTACTTGGCTTCAGCCATGCAACGACTCATTAACCTGGGTACGGCTCAATCGACCTTCCTCTCGTGGTTGCTGCAAGGGACCATGATGGACAAGGAACATACGCCTCATCGTTCGAGACTTTCGAGGTGGCTTGGCTGAAACATGAAGTGATAGTCGGTCGATCCAATTGAGCCGAAGGTGGCGTGCTTGTATATCCCGATCGGGGCTTTGACACGTTCAAGCCTTCAAGGCAAGTGTAATAAGCTCCGTATCAGATTTGCTTTTGGGTACGTATCTATGGTTCCTACAGGTCTAGTCCTCCGCATTCTCATCTATGTGAGAGTACAGTAAGTCGTATTTGGCACGCCGGTAGATGTGTGCTTCTTGGATCCTTGTAGCAACATCACTTAGCCGGTCGTGATGATATGGCTTCGACGGGAGTAGCCAAAGTGCAACCTGGAGACTTGAACGCCGTTGGTGATGAGGGGAACGAGGGAATGGGGTTGCAGCACTAGACAGATCCCAGAAAACCTGATCGCGTCCCGACGGTCTGCGCGGAAGCTGCCTCGTGGCTTGTCTTGCGAACCATGGCGTGCGACAAGACCCTGACTAGATTCATGTTGAGCGCCATAGCGCGGGGACTACCGAAATATGCGGGAGAAGTGGCCTTTGGTTCGTCTCCATCCCTGGTCTTCATCCTTCGCGCACATCCCGGTGTCCCGCTCGCACGGGGGTCCGACGGCACTTGACGCCAAGAGGGCGCTAAAGCACAACCTTGTATTGACCTCCCCTGCTTCTTCACGCTCATTGCTGCAATCCTACAACGCCCCTGCAGCTGCAGCTGTGCCTCCACGCCAGCAATTAACATGCAGTACGATAAACCAGGCACCTCGGTTGGACAAGCACGCTTTGATTCTTCGCGAAGCATTTGAAACATTCTCCTCAATCTACAGCGACACCAATCATGGCTGTCTGTCGACGAACATGATTCTGCCGCCTCTCATGCCGAACAGCGGGTTACCTTCGCCTTCAGTGGCCCAGCCCACTCCCTTGAAACCACATGCCTGATACAGATGTTCTGCCTCCTCTGCCGCTATCACACTTGCGCACACCTTGTCTTCGTTCGCTTTCCTAACGCCCCACTCGACCAGCATGCGTCCAAAGCCTCGGCGCTGGTAATCTGGGTGGACGGCCAGCAGGTCGAGATACCACGTTTCTGCTCTTGGACCCGTCCAGTGATGCTTGGTGAAGGGAGCACTGCGCTCGAATACATCGATTTGCTTTGGATCTGCGGCTCGGTTCTTCGATACTTCTGGAGAACTGTCAAAACCCGTTCCTGCGCATAAAGCGGCAAAGGCTTGAATACTAACCCGGATCTGTGGTGGCTGTCAAGTGATCGCCACCTTTCGTGGTCTCTCCCTGTCTGATCCAGTCCCCAAAACCTGTGACAACCTCATTGCCTGCATCATCTGATGTAGTTGACACAAGCAAGACGTGAGATTTCTCCTTGCCGGTCTTCTGAACCCTCCTCCTGAAGTAGTCTACGAAGTCTTCTGGATATTCGTTGCGTTTGGGATGCATCAGGTCGCCTACCAATACGTCGTCATGGAACGCTGTAACTGTATCAGAACCATTCTGTGGACATTACGATGCGTCTAGATTCATACCTGCGCTACACAAGCGAGCAATAGCATCCTCGTCAGTGTGTTTCGCGGAACGGACTGCCATTTTCAAGGCTATCAAACGAACAACGTTGATTCAACTTGTTGCGCTTTCTGAATCCAAATTGTTCGAATGTGGTGGTCGACGAATACCTGCCAGAAGTTCCTCGGTCAAATTTCGAGTCATGCTGCATGACCATGATTCGTTTGCTGTCTGGTGCCTGAGCTCCCAACAATGGTCTGGCCCGATTCTGAATAATATCGTTACTATGGAGGTCATAAATGTTACTCCAGCTATCTCTGCCTCGGTAGCCAATCCGAAGCATTGACTGCGAATGCCGACTCCGCACCAGCCAAAAAGCGCAGGGATCAGGTGGTTGCAGCTCGTAGCCGAAACTATTGTTTCCCGTCAATCCCCCGTCGTGAAGATCGCCTTGGCAGGATGCACATGGTCGAAAGACGGCCAGCTTGTTTGAGATGAGAACTATCAATGCATTAGTCTGAGTCGTACCTCTGCGCCGAAACAGATTGGCCTCGCGCTTTGCATGCATCGGCACATGGCATTGACTAAGTAGGTACCTGGCTCGTGCTGGGGTTACACTCGCTCTACCTTATCAAGGCGGGCATTCCAAAGTATCGATGTCCTCCCTCTTGTTCGTGCGCTTCACCTTCTCTGGTTATTGCTATCTCTTCACACAAGACCACTTTGTTGCCTTTGTAGTATTTGCATTGCTTCACGATGGAATACCAAACCAAGGAGCCTGTCACTGTGCAGGCATTCCTTGACTCGGAACATTCTGGTTCCCAAAATGATGTCGCAGAAGAGAAGAGAGGTACAGGCGAAGACCAACAGGATATGTACCGTATGGGAAAGACACAAGAGACGAGGGTAATGGATTCCCTTCCCAATCACCAAAACAGGTGCTGACTTGAATTCAAAGCGAAACTTTCGGTTTCTCTCGATCTTTGGTTTCACCATGGTGCTCATGGCAACATGGGAGGCTCAACTGAAGTAAGTTCCAGCGCATATCAAAAGGCAATCTTAGATCCTGACTGGAACAGCGCAAATACTTTCGGTCTCATCAACGGTGGTACTGGTGGCTTGATCTGGACCTACATTGGCACCTTCATTGGCTTCTTCGCAGCTATCGCTTCCATGGCTGAGATGGCATCGCAAGCACCCACCACTGGTGGCCAGTACCACTGGGTTTCGGAGTTCGCTCCTAGGAGTGCACAGAGAATCATGAGCTACCTTGTTGGTGAGTTGCACAAGGTCGACAAACCTTCCACACTCGGGATAGACTAACCCTTTACGACAGGCTGGCTTTGCGTGCTTGGCTGGCAAGTTGGAAACAGTGCCATCGGCTACATCTGTGGCACTGTAATCCAAGGTCTTGTCGTACTCAACTACCCTGACTACGAGCCCCAGAGATGGCAGGGTACCCTGATGATCTGGGCCGTGCTTACATTCTCTATTCTGTTCAACACTTTCCTGGCAGCTCGTCTTCCACTGGTTGAGGGCATCATCCTGGTTTTGCACATTGTTGGCTTCTTCGCTGTACTCATTCCTCTCTGGGTGCTGGGTGATCGATCAAATGCCTCGGATGTAAGATCAATCTGACCGTTAGAACCGAAAGCGATCGCTAATGATGGGAAATTCAGGTCTTCTTCACCTTCACCGACGGTGGTGGATGGGGCAACATCGGATTGTCCTGTCTTGTCGGCATGCTTTCTCCCGTCTTCTCCTTCATCGGGCCCGACTCCGCAACCCACATGTCCGAGGAGCTGCGCGATGCCTCCAGCTCGCTGCCAAGGGCCATGGTTTGGACAGCCATTGTCAACGGCGCTTTGGGCTTCATCATGCTCGTCACATTTTGCATGATGGTCGGTGATATTGAGACGATTCTGGAAACACCGACCGGATACCCATTCATCCAAGTCTTCTACAATGCGACAGGCTCCCACGCCGGCACCTCAGTCATGACTGCCATCCTCATCATCATGCTTCTGTTCGGCTGCGTGACCAACTTCGCGACCTCCAGTCGCCAGCTCTGGGCCTTCGCCCGTGACCAGGGTGTTCCATTCTCTGGCTTCCTGTCTAGAGTAAGACTCCAAAAAAACCCTGTTTGCATTCCCACCCAAGCTAACCACCCAACCCACAGGTCCGCCCCGGCTACGACATCCCCCTCAACTCCATCATCGTCACCTGGGTCTTCGCCATGTTGCTCTCCCTCATCAACCTCGGCTCCTCCGTCGCCTTCAACATCGTCACATCCCTCGGCACCGGCGCTCTGATCTGCTCCTACATCGTGTCGATCTCCTGCATCATCATCAAGCGTGTGCGTGGCGAACCTTTGCTGCCACGTCGCTGGGACCTCGGTCGCTGGGGTCTACCGATCAACATCTTCTCCGTCCTGTTCTTGACCCTGGTCTTCATCTTCAGCTTCTTCCCGGAGTCTCCACAGGGCTTGAACGCCGTCAGCTTCAACTGGAATATCCTGATCTTCGGCGCTGTGGTCATCCTGTCCGGCATATACTTCGTCGCGCACGGGAGGAAGGTGTATGTAGGACCTGTCGCATATGTCAAGAAGGACATCTGAGCATCAGCTGTATGTACACATCGCGGAGGAGGAGGAAAAATCCTATAGATTCTGTTCGAAGCATATTTGGGAGGTGCTTGATTGTTTTTAGTTTTTTGGTGGAAACCCCCACCCCTTTCTATCAATAACAAACCAATTTCAGATCCCTGCCTTTTGGGTATCCCATCTTCCCAACACCACTAAACGCCGGAGGCTCTGTTCCCTGATCTCACCATTCCCAAAAAAAAAGAATGAAGTACAATGCTGCATTGTCTCAGCTCATCTCACCTCACCTCAGTTCACCCCTCCCAGCTGGATTCCTCTCCTTCCGTCTCCTCTCCCTCTCACCCCTCCCATTCTCCGCCGCGCGATCCAACTCCAACTCCTCATCCACCTGCCTTCTAATCCTCTCCATCTCCGCCCTACCCGGCAACCGATCCATGACCACACTCGGCGCATGCTGCACATATCTCAACTCCTCATAGCACCTTTCCACGATCCCATCCAACTCCTTCTGCGAACAATCATTCACATGCACGCTGCCGAGATTAGGATAGAGTTTCCCATCGCCGTGTCCACGGCCCATGAACGCCTGCGGCCGGGGCAAGATCTCCATGGGCAGTTCCTCCTCCAGCGTAGCGCCGACCGCGAGCGCCGTCTCGTGGCACCAGGCGCGCGCCACGTTCCTAGCCGTGTAGCCGCCGCCGCCGAGGATGAGGAGGGGAAGGCCCGTCCGTTTGACAAAGGCCAGACATTCGCCGTGGGCTTTGATGTTCAGGTTGAACTGGCCCAGTCTGTCGCCGCCGAGGGAGTCGGCGCCGCATTGGAGGACGATTGCGGCGGGACGGAAGTTTTCGAGCGCGCGGCCGACGACGGATTGGAAGAGGCGGGTGTATTGGCTGTCGTCGATGCCGGAGGGGATGGGCACGTTGAGGGCGAAGTGGGCGCCTTGCGAGCCGGGGACGCCGTTGTCGGTTACGGCGCCCGTGCCGGGGAAGAACATGTGGCCCATTCCGTTCTTGTCGCCGTGTTCCTTCACTATGCCGTAGCGGTGGAATGAGACGGTCATGACGCGGTCGGTGGAGCCGAATGCCTCTTCCACACCATCGCCGTGGTGGACGTCTATGTCGATATAGAGGACGCGCGGGTGCACTTTGAGTAGCTCGAGAATTGCGAGGACAATGTCGTTGATGTAGCAGAAACCGGATGCCTCGGAGCGGTGGGCATGGTGAAGACCGCCAGACCAATTGATTGCAATATCGGACTGTTGGTTCACTAGCATGGAGACGGCTTCCATAGTTGCACCAGTATACAGAAACAAGTATTCGGACATGCCGTCAAAGACAGGACAATCTGCTCCGGGCGAGGTGGAAAGGTTGAAGGGGCCCAGATGTACAATATCATCTGGTGAATGCGGTGGTATCCGGTTCTCGTATTGCTTGCATAGCTGATCGAATGTCTGAGGAGATACTCTGGGGAAGTATATTAGCGCCTTCCATGCCATGAACCGAGCACCGGACTTACTTGGTAAGGAAATCGACGTATTCAGGGTCATGGAAGCTTTCAACCGTATCCCTGCTTGCTGGCATGGCATCGTAGTTGTCCATGGCGTACTGCAGACCGTATCCCATAACCAGGTGTTTCGTGAGAGTCAATCGCCATGGCTTCATAGGATGCGTACGTCCGAAATGCATGTTCTCCACCCTCCGGTTGTAGTGGAAAGAGACGTTGTAACCTTTCGGTCTTTCGATACCATTTTGCTCCACCTGCATCATGATCTTGTTCTCCAGCTCCCGCCTCTTCAGGTCTGCCTCATCTTCGTCGTTGATAGGAGGTGTTGGTGGTGCTTGCGCGGCGCCATTTGATAATCCATTGATGTTGGAGTTGGGCACGCCAGCGTCCCACTGCTGAACTATTCCATCGCGAATGTTCTGTCTTGCGATGCCACTACTTCTGCCTGCCATGGTATCTTCTAGCCTCCTCCTCACCGGTAGCGCTCTGGGCTTCTTGTTCACCTCCTTGCAGTACTGAGCAGCCTCCTTTTGTATCTTTTTCGAATTGATAAGCTGTTCAAGCCTGTTTGCGCGGATGGTAGCGATATCGTAGTCGGTGAAGTCTTGATCAATGTGCTCGTCTTCTTCTTTTGGGCGCGTCCTTCGTGTCTCTCCAGCAGCTCTACCTGCAGATAGCTGAATGCTTCTTAGTTCTGTTGCAAGTCTGGTCTCCTCAAAGTCCTCCTCAGCGCTGTCATGGTTGCTAAGCTCGCTGCTACGCTCGGACTTTCCGTCGTCGCTGGTGGACTCGAACTGGCGACGGATCTGCCTGCCCGCCGTTCGCGCCGCGGCTCGCATCGTTCTGTCCGGGGCTGTGGCGGCTTGGCTTTTTCGTAGGGCTGAATAATCGAGGTGCCTTCCTTCCACGTCTTGTCGCGCTGGTGAGCGTACCCTAATTATTGACCGTAACACCACGAAGACACCGATCTGGTATATCAAAGACGTGAAAGAGTCTTGTGCAGTTGTTTACGGAGCAGCGACGCATCAGGACATTGGCTATTCACCTCACGGCCGCCCTTTCACCTCACCTCTGATTCACCGCTGCCAAGACAAGACCGCGACTTCGCGACGACATCGGGTCAGGCATCACATCAGTACTGGATATCATCACTGGATAGCTAGTTCAGCCTGCTTTGCAGTTCACAGCACATAATGGCCGCCGTGGATGATGCGGCGACGGTGTTGGAGCAGTTCTGTCATGATGGTGGGTGGCGCAACATGTCCCAGCCTTGAGCCTTGCTAATGCGCCGCATAGTCGCCAACTTGCCCGCAGAGATTCAACATTTACTTGAAGAGATCCAAGCAAAGGACAGAGAGATAGTCGAGTGCCGCAATGTCATCGAGTCGCGCGACAATGCTCTCCAGAAATGGATCAGGCAGAATGGCAGTCATGTGAAGAATCCCAAGGAGGAAGGCTATTCAAAAACCATCCTCGGCAACTTCGACCGGGCAGAGATCTTGCAGTCAGAGAAGTTGGGCTTGGCCGAGAAGGCCATGATCATTGTAAGTAGAGCCACATTCACTCCGATCGAGCCACTCCTTCTAACAGCGCTTCACAGCTCGACCGTCAGATCAAACGCTTTGACATCAAATTACGCGACCTACAAGCCACAGATCAACTACCTCTCGACCCGACGCTTCCATCTCTTCTTCAACCTTCTGCTGCTAATACCGTCCCGATAACGTCGGGTGTCAGCACTCCACTGGCCTCCCTCTCCGTGAATTCTGCTCAAGGTGGCGGAGCGCCGAATATTGCGAATGCAGCCATGGCACGAATGAATGCAGCTCAAAGTTCACGCACCCACTCTCCATCAGCAGCACAAAATCCGATGCTCACACAAGCGCACCTAGCTGGATCTGCACAGCGCCCTCAACGAGAAAGCAGTGCTGACGCATCAAAGCGGCGGCGTCTGAACGCATCCATCAACCTCCCAACCACTTCCTCTTCTCTCCGCCAATCTTCCATTGGCCCAGGTACACCTAAGCCAGGCACACCTTTACCACAAACCAGCCGCGCCGGCTCCGCACAACCTACCCGACCCGCTGCGACCAAGAAGACAGTTATCAACAACAAAAAGGTGGCTCCACATCAAGCTTCAGCAGCCGCAGCAGCAAGGAAACGCGTGCGCACGTCGACCAATACTTTGCAATCATCGAAGAAAGGCGATCGTCGTTCTCAGCTGGCACGTGATCGGAAAGGCAGGGGAGGTAGTCCCTCCACCTCACCAACTCCGTCAGATTCTCAAGCTAGCACGTCTCCAACGCCATCCAGTCTACCTCATGGACATGATGGCACGTCAGAAGGCCGTTCAAGACGACGTGGAGCAGATGCGTCAGATGACGAAGGCGAGGAGGTCGAGGCAGATGCCGAGAATGAGGACGATGACTCCCAAGTCTATTGCACATGTCAACGTGTCAGCTTCGGGGACATGGTGGCATGTGATAATGATGAATGTCCGTATCAATGGTTTCACTGGGGTTGTGTTGGGCTTAAGGAAGAGCCGAAGGGCGAATGGCTTTGCCCAAGTTGTAGGGAATTGCCCAAAGATAAGATCGTTAAGGCTTGAGGAGCGCAATGCGTGGCGAGGAAGGAATGGGCGTTCTGTTGGTTCTGGGCCTATGGACTATGGTTCTGAGTTCTTAAGATGGAGATACCCTGGATTATTTGAGAAGCGCAGTACTCAGTTACCACCAAAGTGAATATGTCGGCTAATCCACCGGACACTTCGTAACGCATTCTATATGCCATGGGAGCAGCTTTCGAGCCACTCTTGGCTCCACTAGGAGGCCGTCTCACTCTGCTGCCTCGAAGCTGCCCATCCTAGAGCTAGGCAAGCGGGCTCAATATCTCTCGCACGTATTGCCCTTGAGGATTGCCCTCCTTCCGTTTGCGACTTCGTCCAGTACCTGTCCGTCCGTGTGCGCTGATCTCCGGGTGACCATGTACAGGGCCACTCAGGCTCTCGCCTCGGAGCCGCTTTGGACATGGACTGACCCTTTGAAGACCTGAGTTTTCTTCTGTCTTTCATATCTCTCTTCAACCTGCGGTGTTCTCCAATACCCGCTTGCCATGCTCCCTCACAACGCTATCCAATATCGACCTAATCTGCTTGCAGCCATCCACACCCACAGCCATCATAGCCTCCAACCTCGTCGCCTGCACTCTCGTCTCCATAATAAGCACGCTAACCTTCTCCTCCACCCCCAACGTCCCCACCGTCAAAAACGGCAACTCCTGCTCCTCCAACCCATTCAAATCCAACAGCGGATCCGCCTCCTCATCATTACTCGCATAGCTCGACGTGCTGCCCGCCGTACACGCGGCGATATAATCCGTCATCGGAATGCCCGCATCGATCAACGCAAGCGTAGCAGCGTTCAAACACGCAGCCAACAAACTCCCATCCTGACTCAACACATGCAAATTAATCGCAATCGTGCTATGCGGATACAGATTCGTGAACAACGTAGCCGCGAACGCTTCAGAAATCGTATGTTGCATCTCCTGCGTCCTCTTGTCGCCCTTGGCCCTCCTCTTCCTGTCCGTGCCGCTGAACCCAGCGACGGAGATCTCGACCTCGATCTTGGCCTCGGCGTTCTGAGAGCCTCCGCCCCCGCCGCGTCGTGATTCTGTCGGCCCGCTGATCGTGCAGATGACTTTCGTGTTGCCCATCTCCAGATACGAGGACCCGTCTGCGGCGGCTTGGGTGGAGATTTGGCCGTGGATCCGGCGCAGTTCGTTCCACCGTCTGCCGTCGAGGCGCAGGTGTGCGAGGGTGTAGGAGGAGGTGTCGAGAGGCATTGCGAGGGGGATTTGAGGGGTGTCGGTGGGAGGAGAAGGCGGTGCGGTTGTGCTGGTTGGCGGTTGTCGTGGGCTTGAGCTTGGAATTTTTGGGTTGGAGATCCGTCTGGGGAAACCAGCGCCCGCTCCCGCTCCCGCTGCTGCATGGCGTCACTCTGTTAACGCGAACATTGCGCGAGATCTTTCATGTGACTGTTGCCTGCTATATTATTGTACTCCTACATGGGACGTCTGAGGGTAATAGCCTGTTTATATTCATGAATTCATGACTGTGTAACACCAAGCAAGACCTTCTACCTATCTCTCTCTCCTTCATCCCGTTGCCTTTCGCCACTTTTCGCTACAACGGAGTAGCACTACACAGTCCACCTCACTCTCAATTTCCTCTGCGCGGGTGTCTTCCATGTTGGATCAGAATCACGGACTGAATCGGACTCTTACTGGCTGTGCTGGGCGTTTGTAGCTGGTCGTAGAGAAGGAGATGACGCTCCACAAGAACGTCGCCCAGGTTGACGTCGATGATGAGAGCAGTGATCCTGACGACCTCGACATTGTCACGACTTCAACCAAAGGCGTGAACCTCAACAAATACGCCCGAGACCCCAAGCCGAGGAAAGATGTGACAGACCTCTCATCCTCCACAGAAGGTAGCGGATCTACAATAGCCAGCAAGCGTAAACGCCCCACCAAGTCCGAAGGCGAACGAATAGAATGGTCAGAAGACGAAGCACCGGATGCAGCCTACGTAGCCTTTAAGAAACGTAAGACTGATCTGCGCAAAAAAACACTCGCACAAACTCGTAAAGCGAAAGCGGCAGCGAATGAATCGTCCATGGTGGGGAGGCGATCAAGACCACTAGTCAAGCAGCGGGATGCATCTTCGAAGTTGAAGAAGCACGACACATACGGTACGGACTCGGAGGAGGATCTGCTGGAGACGGCCCTACCTGAGTTCCTGAAGAGCCGACGGAGCAAGTGGGAGGAACATAGACAAGAGCTTGGGGAAGCTGGTCTCCACCTACCGCCTGATTACGAGGATATCTACTTTTCGGACGACGAGCGCTTAAGCGATCTACGAGAAAAGCCAGTACTACCAGGTCTAAAACCGTGCGCTCCATACGAAGACGTCGAGCTACGGTATTCGGCTGGTATCGTGCCTGCTCCGATCGCGCAATGGCTTCGCGATTACCAAGTCAAAGGCGCAGAATTCCTTCATGAGCTGTTCGTCTTCCAGAAAGGCGGCATTCTTGGCGATGATATGGGTTTGGGAAAGACGATCCAGGTCATTGCATTCTTAACAGCTGCATTCGGAAAGACTGGCGATGAACGAGATGCTAAGCGAATGCGCAAAGTGCGACGAATGGGTGACAAGAGATGGTATCCAAAGGTGCTTATCGTCTGTCCAGGTGGGCTTATGGAGAATTGGAAGTCAGAACTCAAGAGGTGGGGCTGGTGGCAGGTCGATGTGTATCATGGCAATCCTGCCGCAAAGGAAGCGACACTTTCCGCTGCGAGACAAGGACGTCTGGAGATTATGATTACAACCTACACCACATACCGAATCAGTCGCAGCGCCATCAATATGATAGACTGGGATTGTGTGATCGCCGATGAATGCCACCAGATTAAAGAACGCAGCTCAGAGATCACGAAAGCAATGAACGAGATCAACGCTCTATGTCGCATAGGACTTACAGGCACAGCTATTCAGAACAAGTACGAAGAGCTATGGACCCTGCTGAATTGGACCAATCCTGGCAGATTCGGACCACTCTCGACGTGGAAAGCTAGTATCTCCGAACCTCTCAAGTTGGGCCAAAGCCACGACGCCACGAATGCGCAGCTTGCCAAAGCGCGAAAGACGGCGAAGAAGCTTGTAGAGAATCTGCTGCCTAACTTCTTTCTCCGACGCATGAAGACATTGATAGCGGACCAGTTACCCAAGAAGTCCGACAAGGTCGTCTTCTGCCCTCTCACCGAGGTCCAAGCAGAGGCTTATGCGAACATTGTTGACGGCGAGATGGTCGACTATATTCGGACATCCTCAGAGCCATGCGATTGCGGCTCTGGGAAAAAACGGGGTTGGTGCTGCTACATGGAGATCCCTGGTCACGGAAAATGGCAGAACTATGTGTTTCCGTGTCTGTCGACGCTGCAAAGACTTGCAAATCATTTTGCTATGCTGATTCCAAGCGGGTCTGATCCAAAGGAGAAACAAGAAAAGGATCTGGAGAGTCTTCAGATTGCGTTGCCAAATGGCTGGAACGAGCTTTACCGCAAGCGCGACAATATCACCAACTTCGCCAATCAGGACTTCTGTGGCAAATGGAAAGTTTTGAAGAAGCTTCTGCGGTTTTGGCATCAGAATGGAGACAAGGTGTTGGTGTTTAGCCATTCTGTCCGTTTGCTCAGGATGCTGCACATGCTCTTTCAGTCTACTACTTCCTACAATGTCTCGTACCTTGACGGCACCATGAGCTATGAAGACCGTGCGAAGGCTGTGGATGACTTCAACGCGAATCCATTGCAATTCGTCTTTCTCATCAGCACCAAAGCCGGTGGTGTGGGCTTGAACATCACGTCTGCGAACAAGGTCGTGGTGGTGGATCCCAATTGGAATCCTGCATACGATCTACAGGCGCAAGATCGAGCATACCGTATAGGTCAAACACGCGACGTGGAAGTCTTTCGTCTTATCAGCGCTGGTACTGTGGAAGAGATTGTCTACGCACGTCAAATCTACAAGCAGCAGCAAGCCAACATCGCCTACAATGCTTCGCTTGAGCGCAGGTATTTCCGTGGAGTCCAAGATCAAAAGGAAAAGAAGGGTGAGATCTTTGGATTGGCGAATCTGTTCTCGTACCAAGGAGATAATGTAGTCCTACGGGACATTGTCAACAAGACCAATATTGCGGAATCCAAAGCGGGCGTTTCAGTGGTTGGACTAGACATGGACGCATCGCAGGGTGATAATCATGATGATGACGACAATGTTCTACAACCGGACAAAGAAGAAGCAGCAATGTCGCAGATCGTGGCCATCATCACAGGAGAAGAGGAAGCAATTGCCAAACGAAAAGCAGCTCTTGAAGTCGCAAAGAAGACGGATGCAGTTCAAGCCATCCTTGCAGGCGCAGGTGTAGAGTATACACACGAGAACAGCGAAGTCATCGGATCTTCCAAAATCGAAGCGCAGCTAAGCAAGCGTGCAGAAGAGGCTGGAAACGACATCGATGTAGGCGGCGAATATGTCTTCTCAAAGTCGCAGTCTCAGCATGACCCGACACGCAAAGATGGCATCGGTTCGGGTGATGAGAGCAGTGATGATGACGGATTGGGGAAGGTCAGATATAAATACCGGCCACCGGAACAGGTGCGTAGAAGACAATTCTGCAGTATTGCACGCTCTTTGGGATTCGAGGATGCAACAGACTTTGCATTACTGGTGGAGAGTTGGACACAGGAGCAGAGGAGGAATTGCCTGGATCGGTTCTACAGAAGCAGGAGGAAGGAGCTGAATAGTAAACGATGACTTGCGTGATGCATTGCGTTCTCCGTCAAAGGGCAGGCCAGGTATTAGATGTGAACCAATGAGAGCTGTGTATTCTAGGTCCATGTCAGAGAAATATGAATCTATTTTGGTCACAGCTGAGGACGGGAGGAGGTGGAAACATGAACCTGACACCGAATGTCACCAGTGGAGGTGGCTTGGAAGCGCCCGCGCGTCAGCCTGTCATCGCACCTTCTTCACTTGAGCGCTTAGATGCATGTCACGAAACGAGACACCTACCTACTTGCCAGTACTTGTCAGCTTATCATATATCCCTTTCAAGATGCACCACGAAGATGAATCTCCCTTTCTATACCACTTCTTCAAATTTGAAGCTTTTAAAACATGTTGTTCTCCAGTCGGCATGGGTCACTTCTAGGGCGTAAGTACCAGCTTCCCGTCGGCAGGTCGGCGACTAACGGTCCACCCGAAGATTGCCTTAGCCTGTTCTATATCCTGCCAGTATTGAGTGTGCTCGCCCATGGAGCTAGGTATGAAGAGCGTGACAGCAATTCCACTGCAGCTGCTTCGACCTTTGTCTACCAAAACAGCGGCACGGACAACGACTTCATATTCGCACTGAATGCAGCGGAGAATGGCGATCTGTTTTTTCACCTAGCTGCACCTTCGAGTAGCTCTTGGGTTGCCGTAAGAATTGGTTCGCAGATGAAAGATGCACTCATCTTCATTGCCTATCCGAATGCAACTGGAGACGGTATATACCTTGACCGTTCGCCCTTTTCCATCACCCCAGACTGACTCGCGAAGGCATCACACTTAGCCCACGCATTGCGACGGGTCATTCTGAGCCTGTCTACGACCCATCCGTCTCCCTTGCCAGTGTAAATGACACCGCGTCCGGAATAGCGACCGCTCTCACGAACAGCTCCTACTCCATCTCGGCCTACTGCCATAACTGCAGCACCTGGTCCCACGGCTCGCTCGACCTCACTTCGAGTTCACAGCCCTTCATCTTCGCCATTGGTCCGTCAAATGATCTCGCCAGCAATTCACCCTCCGCCGACCTCGCACGCCATGAGTATTATGGCACTTTTACCCTAGATATGACGAAAGCCACATCAACCACTGGTCAAGTACCGACGCCAAATGCGCCAAACGGATCGTATGTGAATGAAGGTGCCTCAGCGGTCAAGGATCTTAACCATGACCATGATTTCGGCCCTCCGTTTCATGCATTGGTCATGTGCGTGGCCTTTGTATTGGTCTTTCCATTTGGAGCGTTCGTAATGAGGGTGATGGAGAGGGTGATGTGGCATGCGTGGATCCAGGGTGCGGCCATGGTTCTTGTGATCCTCGGGTTTGGAAGCGCAATTTACATATCGTTGGAGTTCAACAAGGTAAGTCCCGCTCGCACCATCAACCAAGCGTCTACTAACGCAGAGAACACAGTCGAAGAACTTCCGCTCCGGCCATCAGGTTCTAGGGATCATCCTTCTCCTCTTTCTCTGCACGCAATTATCGCTGGGAATCCTCCATCACCGAAAGTATAAGAAGACTGGCCAACCTACCATACTTGGAAAAACACATCGCTATCTCGGCCCACTGTCCATGTTCTTAGGCATCGTGAACGCGCCACTCGGGTTCAACTTAGCCGGCAATGGAAACTACAACGTTCCTTACGTGGTTATCGTCATCGGAGTTGCGCTGCTCTTCATTGGCGGAATGATGACGAAGAAGTGCTGCGCAGGATCCAGAAAGAAGGTTACCGGGAATGAAATCGACGGGTATCAGGATCATTGGCAACATTATCAAGGATCTGCTTCCGGAGCATACGGATCCTCGGTACCATTAGGAAATATGGCAAGCCAGCAAAGCATGCCGCCTAGCTATGAGAGTTTTGAGAGACAGCCAGCGCCGCATTATGCTGTATAGTCGAGATGATTAAGATTCTCATGGTAAAGTGATAGTAGATAGGCGCTGCTGGAGTAGCTGTAGCTTTAGATTCTGCTTCATGGGAGTCGTATTGATGGCTGGAAAACACATGTTACTTGTACAATTGTTTGACTTGAGCCTCTCTCGATTAACCGTGTCCAGAATATTGTATCTCTCGCATGATTGATGATGGCATCTTCACGAATGATAGTCGGAAGTGCACAGTTCAAGTGTCAGGAGAGCGTTGCCAACTGGGGAAGTGACTTGGTGATGCTTCCTGCCTTACGTAAGCTTTTCCTGACCACACCTCAAGCTGCAGCGACACCAGCCCAAAGTATACCGCACCCACTCCACTCCACCGACCATGTTCCTCCGCCGTTCCGCCCTCGCCCTTACCAGGCGCACTGCCTTTGCGCAGCCAATTGCCGTCCGCACCTTCACCTCCTCCGTCACCCGCAGTACGCGCACCCGAATCTTCAATCGCAGCCCCGACAAGAATCGCTAACATCCGGCAGGTGACGCCAGGAAGTCTCAGGATGCCAACCCAAAGCCAGGCGAGGAGTCCAAGCTTATGAAGCCATTCAACGGTACGGGAGAGGGACAATTGGAGGCCAGGGCCGGGAATCAATGGCTGATGAACTCCGAATTACAGAGATCAAGACTATGGATGACCTCCTTCCGCCAGGAGCCCAGCCTGGTACTATCCCAACCGACCTTGAGCAGGCGACCGGTCTCGAGCGTCTTGAAATCCTCGGAAAGATGCAGGGAATTGACGTCTTCGACATGAGGCCATTGGACTCAAGCAGGAAGGGTGCGCATACACTTTCTATCAAATCCCAGCATACCACCCACACACGTTACAAACCCACACAATTCCTCACTAGAAACTGGAAAAGAGAACGAGATCTGACGAGAAAATCAAAATTCAGGCACAATGCAGGAGCCAATCGTTGTTAAGAGCTTCGGTGACGAGCAGTACCTCGGCTGCACCGGTTTCCCAGCAGACACCCACGTCGTGAAGTGGCTCACCTGCTCCCGCGACCGCCCAATCGAGCGCTGCCCAGAGTGCGGTAGCGTCTACCAGATGGAGTACGTTGGCCCACAGGACGTCCACCACGACGCCCACGGCCACAGCGCCCACGATACCCGTAAGTCATTCGATATCCTGGAGTGGGGAAGAAAGGAGGGAGTGTTGACTGATTTCGTGACAATACAGACGCCGACTCCGACGGCGCTCACAACTACGAGGGCGAGCCAAAGACCTTTGCCGACTTCGTCAGGCCAGAGTACAGATAAAGGAGCGGGGACCATGTGTAGTGTATAGAGCGTTAGGGGTTCCGGAGAGGTTCAGAGATGAGATGAGATGATGGGCTTGTATCATAACAGTCAATCGAAAGCGAGTTCTTACATCCACGCGCAACCCCGATCAATCTTTGAAGGCTCAATGTTCTTCGCAGTAGAAAGTAATGTAATACTCAGTATGTAGATTATACAGTTCCCGAAACAGAAGGAGCGACCGCTAAAGGGTACGTAACTACCTAGCCGGGACATGTCCGCTATCGACATACGTCACGGACTTCTTCGTCTCTTCTGCCCTCTCTACCTAAGCCTCCCCCTCATGTTTTCCATCCCAGCGCATCTAGTCGCCTTCGATATTGTCAACAGCTCTACTGTCCCGCATTCCCCTGCTGCGCACCATAAACCATCATCGGCCAACTCTGTTCACCCTCCGCACCAGAACTCGGCAACGCTTCACCACCAACCCCCGGTTTCTGACCCAGCGCAATCAGCGCATTCGCACTCCTCAGGTAATCCTGCGGGCTCATGTTGTTCATCATATTATCCGTGAAATGTCTCCACGCGGCAGGCCCATTCGACGGGATACCAGGAGTCTGCTGCTCTGGTTGTGTCGCCTCGTTGGTCTGGTTAGAGTAGGCCGGTGTCCCTTGGGGAGGCGAGCCGAAAGTGTGCAGGAAGGATTGAGCTTGTGGGTCTTGCTGGGGGATAGGAGCTTGTTGGCGGCTAGGAGTCTGGTGGTGATGATGGGGCGGGAGTGAGGCGTTGTGGGCGGCGAGTTGGGCGGAGAGGTCGGGTTTGATGTCTTCTTGGTAGGTTTGGTTCTCGAATGGAAGGGCGGCTGAGGCGTAGCTGGATAGGGATGGGTTCGCAGGATCAGGGTAGGCGAATTGGTTGGCCGATGGGTAAGTACCGGGAGCAGCGGACATGGATTGTTCGTCATGGGTCAGGTAGTTCGTCCCCGAGGCAGTGTCGGCACCAGAAGCCTGTCCTTGTCCTTGGTATGCTGGTTGGTAACCGGCACCATATGGTTGATGCTCAGAGGAGTGGTCGCCGCCTTGTGTAGGTGAGCGAGGAATGTTGGCGGTGGCCACGGCAGCTGATGCGGTTTTGGCAGCGAGATGTCGACTCAGGTTTCCAGTCGCAGTACTGATGATCGTACTCAATTGGGTTTGAAGTCTTGTGCCAGAGCCTGCGGAAGTTAGTAATGCATCATATCCACCACAAAGGTAAGCACTTACCCATCAACTCCCCAATGTCTCCCATGATGACCAGCCAAACGTCCATGCTTTCTTTCAGGCTATTCAGATCCGCGGAAGTAATTTGGTCTTTCTTCTCCGTGTACGCGAATAGGGTGGTGAAGATTGCAGCCAAGAGAATAGTGGTATCTTGCCATGTGCCGGCCAAGCTCTTCAGTTGTCTCAAATCCTCCGCCACCTCAAGCAGTTTTGAGCTTGCCTCCAGACAGATGTCAGTATTCCTAGTATTGACATCTTGATTTGAGCTCATAGAAACTGATGGATGATGAAGCAACAATTGCAGTCTTAGAGCGCCAGCCTCTAGGTAAGCAGCAAAGACGCGATCCTCCTGTCTGATATTGGGCCCGTATCTCAGCTCAGCTGGTAATTGTTCCCTCCACGATTCCAACTCTTTCTCTAAGCGTCGGACTGTAGTTTCGTATGGTTGCGAAGGAGTTCGAACAGAGTAAACCAAGCTGTGTACTTGCATCGCAATAGGTACCCATCTGAAAGCGGCAAGCCCCATTCTATAGGAACACTTGCGGTAATCGTCAAGTCCTTCTTCACCAGGTAGGAAGTCATGCATCGGCTCCGGAAATTCCACATCCATATCTTCCAAACGGATGCCCAACGGTCGACCAAGTTGCATGCTATGATTGACGTAGAGCATAAGGATCGTCCAGAACACCCTCTTTCTCAAGTCACTCTCGGCTGGGTCTTGATCCATCTCAGGCTTCTTCCATGCCTTGGTAGACCTGTGCAACCCCATCTCAATGGCTAGAGTGAGAGTCAGGCTTGACATGAACCAGCCTGGGCCTGGCTTGGCAAAGTTTCGAATCTTGAGACAGATGAGTGCAAGGGCTTGCATATCAGGTAAGGTATGACCAGCGATGAGTTCTTGAAGGAAGCTAATAGCATACAGATAATGTGGCGACCAGTCGAATTGAGTCGTGTTGCGCTTTCCGTATTGATACATCATCGTCGCAAGCACCATATGCAACTGTACTGTTTCAGCCATGGTTGGCTGGAAGCTTGGATCCTTGTGCAGGCGCTCAACCATATCCATGAACTTGGATCTATCCAGGACTGGAGTGAATGGATGAATCGACATGAAAAACCACTGGCAGTAGATTTTGCATTGTTCGTATGGCGGCAGAGGTGGCGCGCTTTGAGGTTGTTGACGATTGAATGCTGTCCGCAGGAATGTTTTGTATGAAGCCGGCGCATTATCATCGTCAGCTTCGCTCGTCATGAAGTCGGCCAGATCGAGGTCCATTCCGAATAAAGCCAAGGAGGATCCCTTGATGGTGCTTAGTAACTCATTCGCAGACGCGACTCCGAGGTAGTTGTCTCCAATGCAACCAAGTCTGAAGTCAGGAAGAAGTGAGCCACGCCCACGTGCCCTATCCTGAGGGGTTTGCCCAACAGTATCGTCATATCGTTGGAAAGGATCAGAGTTGGGTTGCCCGATAGCCTGATTGGTCCAGCCTTGAGATGCGCCTCCGTAACCATGTGGTGCGCCCCAACCTACACCACCTGGCATGCCAGGACTCATGTACGCCGGTTGCAGCACCGGTGGGGGTCTCGCTTCGATCCCATTCTCTTGCAATTGCGCCTGCAATTCAGCTATATATTGCTTCAACGCATTGTTTTCGGCTTCAAGGGTCTCGGTATGGCCACGAGTCGTGGCGCGTCCGGTGATACGGTCGGTAGTCTTGCATTCGGTGTTGTTCTGGATACATGGCGAACAACCTCCCGGTCGCGCGTCACATCTGATCTTGCGAACCTGTTGCCATCAGCTTCGCGCTCGTATCCATATTACTGGGTCTGTCGCGAGATAATACGCACCTTGCAGCGATCGCAAGCTTGGCCTGTACGTGTCGTTCCGGATAGCTTCTTCTTCACGGTGCCGGAAAAGTCGCCAGGGTGATCAGTTCGCTGTACCTTGCTGGCTTGAGGCGTGCCATCAGGCGGCGCATCACTCTGTCGTTTGGCTGGCATGTTCCGTTCGCTATGGTGTTGGAAAGTACCGCGGTGGAAGCCGTCTGGAGCAGTAAACGGCGGGTGCCGTGAATCTTGGCTGGTCAGCGACGTGTGACTTCACCGAGCCGTCGTCACTGTCAATGACTCGCCAGGAATGTGATATCTGGATAACAGTGAATGAGTTGAGGGTGTATAGCTGAAAGCAAGGCACGTGCTACTGCAGTCGATAGTAAGGGTGCGCCCGTCAGTTCTGGGGGAGGCAATGACCTGGAACGTGTGGGCTGGACTTTGTGCCAAGCCATCTCATCGCCTCATCCGTGCTTCATCTCCGATGTCATGTCTTCTAGAACTGTGATAGACAAAGAGCAAAGTCATCATTCTACGAAACAACTTCGCATCCAACAAACATACCGCACTATGACGGAGATTGAGACGGTCCGTTTGCCTCATCTTGAGGATTACCCTCTTTATGTAGGCGTATACAAGGATGTACAAAACTCGAATTTCTTGCGCCAGCAGCTATTGGAGGGCAATTCGGACTTCGAGTATGCTTTCCTAGATGCTACAGTCGTATGTGATCTTACAGGTTACTTAATGAGAGTGCACTAAGGTCTCTCATATAGATTTTGTCCCGGAACCATCTACTTGCAGCATGCTTCCGGGCGATCAACGACATGCTTAGCGACCGCCTCAAAAGTCGAAATGTACATTCAGAGATTGTCTTCTCGCTCTCGCCAAACAACAATGTGCGCCGTTGTCTCGTTCTACATCATGTATATATAGGCTGACATGGCGACAGATTGCTGAGTCGTTCCGACGCTTTGGTATCGCAGACAGCACGAAACATGTACTGGCCGTCAAAGTTGGGACCAAGTCCGAAATCACATCCGAAAGTGTCAATCGCCATCTTACAGATCATGTTCAAGGACAGTCTGTTCCATTTTCGGATGCTACTTTGCGAGAGCTCTCAGATGTGGCTAGAATTCGAAAGATCTACAAGGCTAGCGCTCCTCCGAAGGGCAAGGCTAATGGTCACACCGAAAGTGCTTCAGATGAAGAGGGATTGGAGTCCTTCATCATCGGAACAATGGCACTGAAAGGCTCCTGAACAGTCCGTTACTCCGCCTCATAAGCCTTCTGGCTGTTCACGTGAGCCATCGACAGGACCCAGAATTGCCTGTCGCCGGTACGACATGGCAGTCCGAGGATGTGGATGCTGGAACGAATTCTGTACGACCTTCTTGCGGTCAAGATTGTGGAGTTGTGGCTATCGAAGCATCTGATGGCAACCGTTGGCAGGCTGGGCTGGAACAGAGTCCAGAGCCTCGATGTCACCGCATACAATTCAGATACTAACGATTGAGACCAGAGTCGCCCACAGAGACGGTAGATTGGAAGAAAGCAATTGAAACTGGAGAGCCTGTAACGATTACTTGCACTTTAGGGCCCCACGCTATGACCGGAACGGGGGAGAGGCTTGTCACGTCTACTATAGTTGGGGTGCCGAAAAAGAGTTTGAGCTGGCCAAGAAGTTATGCGAACTGGACAATCATGTCCGAGAAATTACCTAGAACTTCCTGGAACATCCTAAAATAGCCATCGGAAAGTAGTTTTTGATGCGACAAGACTTCACACTATAGCTTCTTCCTGCATCAGCAATCAATGCTCCGCCTCCGCACTGCCGCGTGCCGCACCTGCGTTCAATCCAGTGCGGGTTGGTCCGAGAGGATGCGACCACGCCGTTGAAGAGTGCACCTCCAGATTCGTGACGATCCCACGTCTAGCAAATCTGCCGTTCAAGGGGTAAGTCGAGGCTAACGGCCAATGATGGATGTTGAAGAAGTGTCAGGTCCAGATCTTAAGCGGCACGGGCTACCAAACCTAAAGCCTCCAAAGCTTGTCTGTGCTTGGCGCTAACGCTAAAAGGCTTGTTTGGGCATTTGCTGTTCCACGTCTAACGGGCTGACGCGGCCTAGCAATTCTGAACAATTGCGCGAAATGGTTCATCTGAAGCGTTCGCTGTAGTGATTTGGGACAAGCCATATAAAAGAGCTGACCGGGCCGCTACGTTTGACCGACCCTATAAGGAATGCCAGCAAGTAGGGGACGAGGTGTTCCTTGCGGAACCTTCCACTCGGAATGCGGATAAGAGGTGCCGGAGGGCGTTCAATCAGAGGCCGCGAATGCTTCCTCCACTCAGTGGCCGATGAGCTTTGACCAGGAGATAGATCGGTACATTCAGTACCAATGTTCCACCGGGACATGACATGCAACGGCTTATCGGAGCTTACGTCTTTCGGTCGGGCAGGAAGACCAGCCTAGCAAAACCGCCTGTAACATTCCACAAGCTAGACTGAGCCGGAATTGCGTTCGAGAACGAGTGATTTGACAAGGCTTGCTCATGTACTGTACGTAGCAAGGCAGAAGGAGCGAGCGGCTCAGCTGTGCTACTGTATATGAATAGCAATGCGCTGCTCAGCCATGCCAGGCTCTGCCAGGTGTTCGCCTTGTGACTCACCTTAGCCTAGGTACAGCTCTTTGTATCTCCGAACCGTATCCGTCACCCCTGTCGACTCAATCGTTGCGCCTTAATCGTGCCCTGCACGAACCCTACAGGGCCACGCACGCTTCATATATTTCGGACCCTTTCCGTCCCACGCAATCCCCGCCGCTGAAAGCTTGTCGTTCCCCATTGCAGATCCCTCACGCGACACTGGATATCGTCTGCATCATCCTTTCTCTTCACCCACGAAGTACTGTCGACTGACGAATCCTCTGCTTGGCACAACCTGTCGCGTGCTCTCTGTTGTCTTCTTTTGAACTCATCGAGTGCTGTCAGCATGCTTTTTGGTTTCTTATAGCGTTCAAAGAACTCGAAATGCACGTTTCAACCTTGGCCTTGGCAGCCATCTGGTCCCTGGTGCTTGGTACTGTTTCCTCCGTGGCAATCGACAAACCTTCAGCGGAAACATCATCAGAAACACTGTCAAAACGAGATGCCGATTTTGCTAGTGTACGGACGAGGTTGTCCAAGTCTTACAGTGGAATAAAAGGAGACCCAAAGGACAAATACTTCCACGAGTCTACGTACGTCCTCTCATCCATACGCTTGGCAAAACATAAATCTTATTCCAATCCAGCTTCCATCCCCATTACGATGGACGTTTTGCGGACAGACCTCTACCTTACGATGAAAGGCGAACACATCTCACAGCGCTTATGCAGACATACTTGTCCACCATGAACGATATCGGCGCAGAAACTTGGATCATGCATGGCAGTCTACTAGGGTGGTGGTGGAATCGGAAGATCATGCCTTGGGACTCGGATATCGACGTTCAAATGTCCGAGAAGTCGATGCACCACCTTGCGGACTACTACAACATGACGGTACACCACTACAAGCTACCTGGAATCCCGGAAGGACGAGATTACATGCTTGAAATCAACCCACATTACATTAACGGGAGCACGGCTGATAAGCTGAATGTCATAGATGCGAGATGGGTCGATACCGAGACTGGCCTCTTTATCGACATTACGACGCTGAGGCGGAATGAGACAGCAGAGGCACTGGGGATGACAGGAGCTATGATGTGTAAGGACAGACATCATTACATGTTCGACGACATCTTTCCTTTGCGGGAAAGTATATTCGAGGATACGCCTGTTAAGATTCCGTACGCTTATTCGGAGCTGCTGGTCGAAGAGTACGGTGCAAAAGCACTTGTGTCGAAGGATGTCGAGAACCACCACTTTGACCAGGAAAGGATGGAATGGATACCACTAAGGTATGTCACTGTCGGAGAAAGGTTATGATCCGGAATTTCCTGACAACGTTCTACAGGAAACCGAGCAAACTAGGAGGATCTCGATCATCAAGGTTCAAGCAAGGCCCTCCATCTACGGGAGGGCGTCTCAACGACATGGGAAAGAACTTCAAAGTTTTCCCTGTGGCGCCTCCTGTTCCGACGCCAACTCTGGACATTGATGTCAGTGGGAATTGAAGATGATGTTGCCTATTCCGTTGTTGAAGAATAGCCGAGAGGACTGTTCAGCTTTGGACAATCCATGTCGGCATGAGTCTATGTACATTCACCTTGTCTTGTTGCATTTAGCGTTGGCGTTCTTGTGGAGAAACTTACACCAGGCGTGCTGTAACTAGCACGTGAGGGAACTTGTCAAAGGCATTTTGTTAGGCGCTTGAGCATGGTTACAAGATACCATAGAAGCGAGCATACATTAGCGTAGATACGAATGACTGCATTTAGCACACACAA
This sequence comes from Zalaria sp. Him3, assembly GCA_027923365.1. Classification (NCBI taxonomy): domain Eukaryota; kingdom Fungi; phylum Ascomycota; class Dothideomycetes; order Dothideales; family Zalariaceae; genus Zalaria; species Zalaria sp. Him3. The sequence continues at coordinate 34,766 of BPUN01000008.1, read as the reverse complement.
CGTCCCACAAGTGACATGTACGTGGAAGAAGTCCATGGACCCACTACCTTATCGGGTTCGGATAGAATACATTAATCATACGCTTATCTTGATGCGAATGGGCATTGTCAAACGGCTCCGCGAATTCCGTGGTCACATAATTAGCCTCTCCACATTGCTATGGAGCGATTTATATGGGGCGCAAGCAGCCACATGCAGCCATGCATGTGCGGGAGACACCAGTGGCCGCTTATCAAGTCCCGAAGGGAGTACCGCTGGCTGGCTTAGCTGAGACGCACAGTACCTGGACGGATGTCCTGCGATTGGGAAAATTGACAGTTGCCACAGCGGTTGCACATGCTGATAAACTGCAATAGTGCGTGTGCTGCATTGATTGTTTTTGCGAGAAGCCCAAGTTCTTCCGTGGTGGAGCCACGGACATCCCATCTGCAGGTTGGTGGAGGCTGGCTTACTGCTTGCACAAAGGCTCTTTGTTCAATCCCTATCCAATTATGCGAAAGTTCCTTCGTGTCTGCAATACACCGGTAGAATCGAGGAAGTATTGCTTGGTATGTACAGATATAGGCATTCTATGCACGTCCTCACCTTCTCGAACTGCAGCCCTGAAGATCATCCAGTCCGGGCCCACACCCCTGGAGGCTGGAGCTCTCCCCAGCTTCTCCGTTGCCAAGCAAGAGCGCTTACCTTAATCCACACCAACCTCACCTCCCTGTCACATCTTACTTCGCTCTTCTTCGCGCTGTGTATTCATTATCCACCTTACGTCAATGCCAGGCGCTTGTTCAGTATTTCAGGAGCGGAGGATACCCGCTCAATCGAAGGTGGGCGTGCACCAGGTGGCAAAACTGGACCGTCTTTGACCAATCATTCGATTTCTCCCCCTCAAAACATGAAACGCGCGCTTCAACTCGCCTCTCCACACTCACGTCTCGAAGTGATGAACGATTTTCACGAAGCGCATGCACCTACAGTTCTTAGGCGTGTCTCATGTGCCGCTATTAAGCTTGCACAACCGCTTATCTGCGCCTGTTCACCCCACCGAGGCGTTTCAAGCCCATGTGGGAAAGATCGCCACGCCCAGCAGCTGGCTACTCCCTGCAGTTTAGCGACTTCTTTCTTCTCCCCTTTCTCATCTCATCCGGAACACACTGGCTGTGATTATGCCTGCTTTCGTCGCACGATGCACGTTCCGCTATCTGAACGCGCGTGCTGTCGAATAACGTGAGCGTATCAAGGCGAACAATGGCAAATGTGGACCCCGCAGACCGCGTCCAGATCTCAAAGAGATGCTTGGGATAGCCCATGTCACACTTCCATCCTTGCGCATTGGGGGAGACGGAAATGAACCCGTCAAGACGCTTCCGAGCGCATGTCTCGTCTCGATCTCCAAGGTATAAGTTATTGGCCGCGCGCATCGCATCGCCAAGGTAAGACGATCGCAGTCCTATTCTTCGACACATCTCAGTCGTCACGTGGTGGCGTCGAGGTGAATGACCTTTGTCTACATCCTCCAGACTAGCATTGTCGTTGTCAGCTTTCGTGTCGCGTGCTTTGTGTTCTGACTTCACACTCACTTGGAGAACAATGAGCCTGACCTCATAACACTATTGTTGCATTGTCACTCCTTTTATTGTTCTCAGCGCTGGTCGCACATTCTTTGTTTCTACACACTCTTTTCTTCACCCATATATCTCGACAGGCCGGCTCCTTTACACTATTTTTACATTCAAACAACCTCTATATACACAACACGCGACAGGAAAGCTGGTCTTACAACACATCCTGCAACACTTACGCTCACTCGTTCACGTTCACAAAAGCACAACACATTCAACTCTATATAAAGATCTTGCTGGTTCAAGGTCTCACAATCTCCGACTATATACACGAAAACTCTACATCATCACAATGATCGCTCTCTCTACGCTTCGCAACATGCGCGCATCAACGCTCGCCGTCGGCCTCACCGCTCTCACCCTGCTCGCTCCTCAGGTAGCTGCGCACAGTTGGCTTGAGCAGATGCAGGTTATCGACAGTTCTGGCAATTTCACCGGCGATTACGGCTACCCTCGCGGTTATGTGGCTCGTACGGACCCGTCTTTCACTGGTAACTCCATGGACTACCTTCTCCCGTCTCTCGCCTCCGGTCGTACTCGCATCAACGAAGATGACCTCCTCTGTCATCCTTCGCAGCGGACTCAGACCCAGTCCTCTAATTATCCTCGCCTTTCAGTCACACCTGGCGGATACGTGGTCATGAAGTACCTCGAGAACGGCCACGTGACCCTTCCTCAAAATCAGAAGGGCAAGCCAAAGGCTGCTGGCACTGTTTTTGTGTACGGCACTACATCACCTAGCGATGACGAAAAGATTGCCAATGTTCTGGAGTGGACTCAAGATGGCTCCGGCGGAAACGGAAAGGGCTACTTGATCTCTGCGCAGAACTTTGATGACGGACGTTGCCATCAGCTCAATTCTGGCACTATCTCCCAACAACGTCAACAAGAATTCCCAGATCGCGTACCCGGTCAGCCGACTTCAAACGTTGAGCAGTGGTGCGAGACCGATCTCAAGATCCCTTCCTCGGCGAAGACTGGCGAGACACTGACACTCTACTGGGTATGGCAGTGGCCTACTGCTCCTGGTGCTGATTCTACTATTCCACATGGCAAGGATGAGTACTACACCACTTGCGCCGATGTTGAGGTTATTGGTGGTTCTATCAAAGCCGAGAAGCCTTTTCACACTCTCGTGCAACAAGATCCTCAGACCACGGCTTGCTCAGACTTTACTGACCGTACCGCATACACAACCTCGCCAGCTATTACCCTTGCTAGCGGGACTGGTTCTGCTCCTACTTCGGCTGCTGCTACGACTGCTCCTAGTTCTGCTAGGGCTGGTACTGCCACTTCTTCGAGCGCTAGTGTGGCAACTCCAACTCCAAACTCCGGCAAAGGTTCGTCTACCCCTTCATTCGTTTCTCTAACCTTCCCTTCCGAGACGACCTTTGTCTCACTCACCTTCCCTTCCACCACATCCTTCGTATCCCTCTCCCTCCCTACCTCATCCCCTGTCGGACACACCACCACTTTCGCAGGCATCTCTTCTCTCCCTCTCAACCCTCTTCAAGCCAACACACAGATCTTCAACCCCATCACCTCTGTTGCCTACTCAGCCCCACCCCCGGAATTCACCTACGCCCCTACGTCTCCGTCTGTCAAGCTCCCAGAAATCACCTTCGTTCCCAGCAAACGTTCGACTTCTTCCGGTGAACCTACGCTAACCACTTCGACAGCTTTCACTGGAGGAGATGATGATGATGATGTCGTTACTGTAACGAACATGGTCACCGTCACCCAGACGATCGGAGCAGCTCCTGCGACCTCAACACCTGCTGGTCAGGCGGCTGATGCTGTTGTGGGTGCCAATGGTGTGGTTAACGAACATATTAAGCGCCACATGCATATGAGACACGGTGCAAAGTTCAGGTTCTAGACGAATCTTGACGAATGACGGAAAATGGGTTTACGATGGGATGCGGCATTTGGGTGGAGTTCAGGTTGATGCATTTTGGTTGGGCGGCGGTGGGGATGATCGGATATCTGGAGGACAGGACAGGACATCGGATACCCATATAGAACATTCAGGACGGAAGCAACATCTTTAGCACCTCTTGTCGTGCCATGGTATAGTGTATCTCTCTGTTTCATTTCCCTTTCAGTTCTCGTCTAACCCAGAGTGAGGAGCACCAGTGCTCTGCCTCTGTCTCTGCCTCTGCTCATGCTTGTGCCGGCGACGTCAGACGCCTAAGCTATGCGTATAGAATTACATTAGACTTCATTCCCCTTCCAGGACCTACTTCATAGCTCCTCATCTACGGCCATGCCGTCTACGCCATTAGCACCGTTTGCCTCGGCTTGCGCTGATGGTACTGATGCCTCCTTGTCGATCATTTGCCGCGCGACGGAGACAATGTTGTCCTCGATGAGCTCCATGCCGACAGTCTCAATGTCTGTACACAGGTCAGTAACCAAGATCCATCGGTCCTCTTTTGGTTCATCACTTACGCTTCTTCGGGTCCACCTTGCCCACATATCTCGTCCGGAGTTGCTCCTTCGACAGCTCCGTCTCCTCCTTAACCCTCTTCTCATATCCCTCCGCTAAGCTGACCAATCTCTTCAGCTTCTCAAGGTTCTTGTCTCCTTCGGTTTTGAAGTCGTCCATCGTGAGTGCCTCCGTCCACACGCTCTTGTGCAAATTCATCAACATTCCCTCCTCACCACCAACTCCACCAGCTGTCGCTCCACCGCCAAGTCCGCCTTGTCCTGCACCTCCACTTCCTCCCTTACCCTTGAGGTATCCCACGGCGATCGAGTAGTAATGTCTGTTGAGGCCGTGGATGAGCGCTTGGATAGATGGCTTGTTGAGATGTCCGACGTTGGAGGTGGTTTGCCGTGGTTCTTGACCCATCATGAGGGTTTGTGGGTTGATGAGACGGAAGGCATCAATGACGACCTTGCCCTTGACAGACTGAATAGGATCGATGACGACTGCGACGGCGCGAGGGGTGAGTTGTTCGAAAGATTGTTGCGTGTTGATATCGACACTAGAGAGCCAGCAGCCGAAACCTGGATGCGAGTGGTACCAGCCCACGACTGTTTCTGGTCTGTGAAGATCTCATTAACTTGACTGTCCCCGAGCTTGACCGTCAATTATGATACGAACCTTCCCGTTTGCCGAAGCATATCCATCATCTTGGTCTGAAACACCGGATCCACTGCCTCTACACTGACACCAGTACCACTCTGTGGCATGGCAAAGACATCCACCACTCGTACTGTGTAGTCATCCACAAACTCTCCCAACATCAAACCCATGACTTCCATAGGTACACCGGCCCGACCGTGACGAAGCATTTTGAGGAGAGCGAGAGAGGAGATGTAGACTGTTTCACTGTTGTCGATGATGTTGGTGTCCTGAGATGGCCCACCTGCTGAGCCACCCATGCCTTGTGCGGCGGCGAGCATGCGACTGAGGCGGTCCATCTTTGCGGAGGATGGAGAGGAGCTGAGAGGATTATCGGAGGGGTGGAGATAGGCGTGAAGCTGTGTGGGAGGATAGAAAGTGGTATAGTATGAGGAAACGGTTGGAGATGGGAGTTGATGCAGGTGATAGATGGGGTACGTGAGCTGTAGACGGCCAAACGCGCCTGTCGGTGATGGAAGTCGAAGCTCTAGGAGGATGACGATCCGAGATTCCCCCGTCAGCTTCACTTCCTACTCCAGAAAGTCGCGGCAAGCTCCATCTCCATCACGCCAGCCATCTGCCACTACCTGCTTGTTTCACTTCCCTCACTCAACTCTTCACTCCTGCCATATATTAGAGCCATTTACCAGCCTCATCTTTTGCTTGATCTTCCTCTTTCTCTAAACTCGCGCCTCCACCTTCCTTCGCAAATACAACCGCCGTAACAACTCCACTCTCAGTCGCAAAACCGCAACCAATCGGAAATAGAAAGAGCAAGAGATAGTCACATAGGCTCTGCGCCAGGCCGCAAATATGGCCTCCAGTCAATACTACGCTCCCCTCGATGAGCCGCGCGCGAATGGTAGCTCTCAGCCAAAGAAAGTCGCATACTTTTACGATTCAGATGTCGGAAACTACGCCTACAATGCCGGTCACCCAATGAAGCCTCACCGTATAAGGATGGCGCATAGCTTGATCATGAACTATGGTCTTTACAAGAAGATGGAGATTTACGTGAGTGTCTTTACCTCTGCACCATGTGCGCCTGCGTGGCTGGAGAGATGGCCTATGGAGGGGTAGTTCGGTACCACACACACCAGGCCTTCCATCACCAGCTGCAGCGGCGAGATTCATGCACAGCGTAAAGCATAGCAGCTAACCCTGTCCTGCAGCGCGCCAAACCAGCTTCAAAGTATGAGATGACGCAATTCCATACAGACGAATACGTCGATTTCCTACAAAAGGTCACCCCAGACAACATGGACAACTACGCCAAGGAGCAAGGCAAATACAACGTCGGAGATGATTGTCCGGTCTTTGACGGTCTCTTCGAATTCTGTGGTATTAGTGCCGGTGGAAGTATGGAAGGTGCTGCGCGTCTGAACAGGGGTAAATGTGATGTCGCAGTCAACTGGGCAGGTGGTCTTCACCACGCTAAGAAGAGCGAAGCCAGTGGATTCTGTTACATCAATGGTATGTTGGGAATTACTTTGCGTGCCGTAAGGCGAATACTAACATCTCACAGATATTGTACTGGGCATCATCGAACTCCTACGCTTCAAGGCTCGTGTTCTGTACATCGATATTGATGTGCACCACGGTGATGGTGTTGAGGAGGCGTTCTACGCTACTGACCGTGTCATGACCGTTTCTTTCCACAAGTACGGCGAGTACTTCCCAGGTACTGGAGAGCTTCGCGATATTGGTGTTGGAAACGGCAAACACTATGCTGTCAACTTCCCATTGCGCGATGGAATTGACGACAGATCTTACAAGGGCATCTTCGAAGCTGTCATCGGCAAGGTCATGGAGTTTTACAGACCAGAAGCTGTTGTCCTGCAATGTGGTGGCGACAGTTTGAGTGGTGATCGTTTGGGATGCTTCAATTTGAGTATGAGGGGCCACGCGAACTGTGTCAAGTTCGTCAAGAGCTTCAACTTGCCAACCATCATTCTTGGTGGCGGTGGATACACCATGCGCAACGTTGCTCGTACCTGGGCATATGAGACTGGTCAAATGGTTGGACAAGAGATGGGTCCAGATCTTCCATTCACTGATTACTACGAGGTAGGTTTCTCTCCATATCCTCACGCATGAGTTCGACTAATATACTTCACAGTACTACGCTCCTGATTACGAGCTTGACGTGAAGCCTTCAAACATGGACAACGCCAACTCCCCTGAGTATCTGGAAAAGATCAAGCAACAGGTCTTCGAGAATCTTTCGCGCACAAAATTCGCCCCTTCAGTGCAAATGACTGAGGTTCCACGCACGCCTCTCTTCCCGAACGACAATCCCGACGATCCAAACAATGAGGGTGATGCTGAAGATCTGGATGACCGTGAAGCACGCCTGGACGATGAGGACGAGGACATGAACAAGGACACGCGCTACACCGAGCGCCGCTGGGATCAGCGTATCGAAGCCGATGGTGAACTTAGCGATTCAGATGACGAGGAGCAGAACGAGCGCAATGGCGTCAAGCGTCAACCGAATGGTCACAAGAAGCGTACTGGTATTATGGACTACCGTAACCCTCATGTGCCAAATGAAGAGGGGTTGGACTCTGGTGCTGCAACGCCGATTGAAAGTACGGCCGGTGGAGACGATGCCGATGAGATGGCTCTTGACGCGGCGAACCCACCACCAACGAATGGTGCTGCCGCTGCTGCTGCCGCAGACGTGAATGCGCAGGTTGCGGATGAACTGCTGGCTGCCAAGACTGAGGGTTCTGAGCCTACTCCAGCACAACCGGCTGCGGGTGAGGAGGTCGCCAGTAACCACTCTGAAAGGGCGGATCCACCACCAGCCCCTGCAGATGTAGAGATGGGTGGCAATGATGAGCCACCACCAGCGAACGCACCGAATGCACCTGCTATGGGTGGTCAAAACACCATTGCTACTCCACCGGAGAGCCCGCCTGCGCCGGTTGCAGCTGCAGATGCCCCTGCTGCTGCTCCTGTGACTGCGACTGCGCCTGTAACAGCGAGTGCGAGCGAAGATGTCATTATGGGAGAAGACAACGTAGAGGTGGCCGAGGCAAGGGCTGAGGGTGCTGCGGAGCGGAATGAGGAAGATGTTGAGGGTGAGAAGAGGAGAGAAGGTGAAGCTGGTGGTGTGATTTGAGAAGTACAAGGAGAGGCAAGGACGGCGGAGAGGATAGGTCGGCGAAGGGGACACGCCGGCGAAGGGGATAACTCGACTAAAGAGCTCCTTGATACCCAGCCTTATGGCGTTTTGCGGCGACAAGGAATATGGAGGTCTGGAAAGGTAAGGGAAGACCTGCTAAATGCATGTGGGTCACAGCGATGGCGTTATTATTCTAGGTTTCTGGCTGTGTGAAGACACGAACAATTGCTACCTCCGGCAAAGAGATCAATTATTGATAGATGGGTACAACTGCATTCTCCTTTCATTTCAAGCATTATTACAAGTGGTGGAATCGTTCAGCAATCCTCTCTTTGGGTGTTTATTTCAAGTCATTTGTCTAATCGCCGATCTAGACGCAGGGAGTGCGCCTGCGCATATGCCATGCCAGGAGAGCGAGAAAGACGTCACGTTTTCCTTGTTCATTCGCATCCATCTAATCCTTCTCCAGCCTGACTGCCGGGTTGGTCTCGATGAAGTTCAGATCCACCTTGTGACCCAAAAGATCTCTAATGTTGCTAACCGCATACTTGATCATCGTCGGTCTCTCCAGACTGAGACCGAAACCGTACACCCTCAAATCCTTTGGCAATCCCATGCTCTCCAACATCTCAGGCCTGAACATACCGGAATTACCGATCTCGATCAGCTTTCCGAGACCAGGGTGGTATCCGAACACCTCCATAGATGGCTCGGTGTATGGGTTGTATGCTGGCTTGAACTTGAGGTCGCGAATACCGAGCTTGATGAAGAAGGTCTCAAGGAAGGCCATCAGACCACCCAGGGTGAGACCGTAGTCGGCAATCACACCCTCAACCTGGTGGAATTCAGCCAAGTGAGTGGCATCGACAGTCTCGTTACGGAAGACGCGGTCGATAGAGAAGTAGCGGCACGGCCTTGGGTTGGCCGCCAACCGGTGCAGGACGTAAGTAGAGACGGCAGTGGTGTGGGTACGGAGAACAAGACGGCGGGTTTCGGCGTCTGCGAATGGGTAGCGGTAGCCGATGGATCCGAAAGCACCGTCTTGGTGTACTTTCTTCACGTTGGCGTAATATTTGGCGTAATCGAGAGGTTGGGTGGTGTCTGGGGCAGTGCCGGCATCGGCTTCCATTTGCGACATTGCGGCGTCGGCGGCTGGGTCAGCGCGTGGGAGGTCGGCTTCGCGTGGCTCAGAGACGTAGAAGGTGTCTTGGAGGTCGCGGGCGGGATGTTGTTGGGGAACGAAGAGCGCATCGAAATTCCAGAAACCGGAGTCGACGTATCTGGGAGGTGTCAGAAGGTGATTCCCACACTTATGGATGATTCATGTCTCACCTGCTGGTTGGCATCTCTACGAAGCCTTGGTGGAAGAAGATCTTCCTGAACTCTTCCCTCACCTTGTTGAGTGGATGTAAAGCACCGGCATGCTGCGGGGCACCCAAAGCCTTGAAGTTGTATGGCTTGAAGGAAGCCGTCTTCCACGAACCGTTCTCAAGCATCTCAGGAGTGATGTCGGTGTACTCCACCGGAATCTCCTTTGCATACTTGGGGCCCTTCTCAACAGTGTAGTGGATGATCTTGGTTGAAATAACGAGTTTCCTCTTCTTGTAGTCGGCCAATGTCTTGGCGTCTGAAAGAGTGGCCGTATCCCGAATCGTTTGGAGGTTCTCTCTGGTTGTGTCCTTTGGTTCGGTTGACACTGGTAGGAGCATGTCGCCGTCCTTCTTGATCCATTTCAGCTTGAAAGCATTGCCTTGACCGATCTTGGCCGTCTCTGCACCGACGATTTTCTAGACCATCTGTCAGTTTCCGACCTGTATCTAGCGCTCGACTCTTTCCTCATACCGGAAGCTCCTTGATAGGCAACTTTCCCTCCTTCTGTATCGCATCCCAAACCTTGAACTCGTGACTACCCTCATCGCAGATCATTTCTCCCTCGCCAGTCAAAGTGATTTGTTCCACATCTTTCGAGGCGTATGTGAGCATCTGACGCGAGCCGAGACGGTCCAGCGCAGCCTTGATCTCATTCTGTGGTATTTGAGGGAAGTCTTCGTTGGTTTGGAAGGGTGACTTGTTGTCGAGAAGGTCAAGGATTTGCTGTGTGATGTCGACGGTGCCGTCGCGCAAAGGGACTGGTACTGGGCCGCGTGTTCCTGGCATTGTAGCGGTAGATGTGGTGTTGTCTTATATGACTCCAACTCCCCAGAACAATTTCCCAGCCAGGTCTGAGTATTGTCCGATATGCTTGGCGTATTGACTCAGTGAATGCAGGTGTACTATCCGTTCTGACTCGGGACCGGCTCGGAAGAGGGGTTGGTCACGTGCTGCTTCATACAAGATCTTCGCTGCGCTCGTGCTCCTCTTCTCTCCTCATTATCGAAAGTTTCCACCCACGAAATTTGGCAGCCCTCTCACAGTTATATATGAGCTGGCAGCTGAAATAGTTGGGGAGACCAATCTTCCCTCCTCAAGAAGCGCGGCTAGTCATTTCAGTGAGCCCCGACTCCCGTTAGAGTGATACATACCTTACTGGAGTAACCCGTCCGTCCTTCCGAAGAGCTTCTCGCCACAATGGCTGCGCTCGGATTCTAGGCCGTTTTTCCAATGGCCGAAGAAACTCATGTCTATTCTACTACCTTCTTAGATACTTAACTCTATTTACATACCTTTCTCCTCTTACCACCGCCTGACTCGTCCTCCTACCACCACCTGGTCAGCCCTCATCCTCTCCGTGAGAGGGAGATCTTACTGAGACATGGTTACCTCAACTATTACTCGTGTTGAACCTGCCCTACCTACTCGCATCTCACTGGCCTCTGGAAAGTCGCGAGTACCCTCCAAACCTTTTCGCTTCTTCGACCTTCCAACAGAGCTGCGATTACGGATCTACGAATACATCCTGATCGTCCCCAAGACGCTAGATCTCGACCCTGTCAATTACCGCGCCGTCGCGACACGACTCTCATGCTTCCTGGTATCACATCGCATGCATGAGGAAGCCTACAGTGTCTTCTATGGCAGCCCACAACAAGCATTTCGGCTTTACCCTATCCATGGAAGATTTTTCCACACGAAGAAGCCGCTTCTTACAAGACTACCACAACGCTATCGGGCTGTTATAAATACACTGGAGCTGAGACTGGGACCGGGTTGGAGTAATCCACCCAAGTGTTGGAACGTCGATCCCAAACTCGGATTGGGCGACTGCGTGTCTCTACGTACACTCAAGATCTTTGTCGAATGCGATCCCAGTGATGGTGTCTTCAATGGCTTTCGAGGACGAGGCAACACAGAAGAGACGTATAGGTATTTTGTCATTGGGTTGCTGCAGGGGATTGTGGAGCAGGTGCCTAGTTTGAAATATATGGAGCTCGATGCATATCCTGCTGTTCAAAAAGGTACACCGCTTGTTAAAGCGCTGGTGAGGGTCATTAATGACTCTGGGAAGAAGCTTGTATGGGGTCCTTTACGTGGCTGGGAAGAAGAGGGAAATGTAACCGGAATGATTGAGTTGGAGAATGCTATGGCGAGTATGGGTATATGATAATGATATTCTATGATGTACATATTCTTGTCGATATGTTGTATTGAAGTGTTGCAATCAGGAGGTGCTGCAATCAGGAGATGCTGCCCTCGATGCCTGCTCTGCCACTGTGAGTAGAATGTGGATACAGACGGCCCGGCTCAATGATCTGAGATGAGGCTCTGCGGCTCCTTCGCCGCGGCTGTCAATCCCGATCTGGGATGCGGAGACACTTAGGTTCCAAGTTGGAAGCAATTGTGAACGTTGAGTGGATCTGCAGGTGCTCGATACGAAGAGCTTAATAATTGACGACTACGATCACTGATAGACAATACCACGGCACCCAAGAGACCCAACAATAATCGAAGTTAGAATTATCAGCAGCACACATGTAGCGGTGTGAACTGGAAACACCCGACCCGGCCTCATGGTCTCTGCAATCGATGACGTAAATCATCCCATAAAGATACGTGGACATTCCAGACTGATTTGTCTGCCGACTACCGAACATTCTCGGCTCGCGATAAGAGTGGGAACAATGTGGACGACCGACGACCGTTTAGGGTTGGCCAAGCTCGTTCATGCAAGCTTGTTCATGATCATGAAACCCTTGCCTCTTCGGAGTTAGGAGTTTTGCCCAATTCCAGAATTGTGTTGAGACATGTGGAGATAGTCATAGCAACACGGGGATAAAGGGCAGATTCTGTAAGGGACAGCCTGGCAGGTTCTGTTATAAGTAGTATTTTGTCTCCTCCATTCGAAGGATATTAATTCATATAACTTACACTTGCATTTACTGATACCCCAAATTCTTTCAATACATAACTCATACATCATGTCTACCGATTACAAGTTTGTTGGCTGGTTGGGCAAGGACTCCGATGCTGTCCACGGAAAGATGGTCTGGGAGGAGTTCGAGCCAAAGACCTGGACTGAGGATGATGTCGATATTGAGATCACTCACTCTGGTATCTGTGGTAGTGATCTTCACACTTTGAGGAGTGGCTGGGGTCCAACTCTTTACCCAGTATGCGTTGGCCACGAGATTGTCGGCAAGGCTGTTCGCGTTGGAAAGAACAACAAGAAGGGTATCAAGGTTGGCGACCGTGTCGGTGTTGGTGCTCAGTCTCTTTCTTGCTTGAAGCCAGAGTGTGAGGAGTGCTCTGCTGGTATCGAGAACCACTGCGCTTCTATGGTTGGAACCTACAATGGTAAATACCCAGACGGTTCCAAGTCTATGGGTGGTTACGCCATGTACCACAGAGTGAGTGTTTCTGTATATCCATCGGTTAACGTTTGAGTCTGACGAGAAATAAGGCTCCATCCCACTTCGTCTTCAAGATCCCAGACGCCATTCCATCTCCAGATGCTGCCCCAATGATGTGCGGTGGTGTCACCGTCTACTCGCCACTCAAGCAGAATGGTTGCGGTCCAGGCAAGAAGGTCGGAATCATCGGCGTGGGAGGTCTCGGCCACTTCGGTGTTCTCTTTGCAAAGGCGATGGGTGCTGACAAGGTTGTTGGTATTTCCCGTAACAGCAACAAGCGCGATGATGTACTCAAGATGGGTGCCGACGAATACATTGCCACCGACGATGAGCCAGATTGGGCTTCTAAGCACGCCAAAACTCTGGATCTCATCGTTTGCACCGTCTCCTCTCCAAAGATGCCTTTGATGGATTACCTGTCTCTGCTCCGCGTTAAGGGTACTTTTATCCAAGTTGGTGCTCCAGAGGACAAGCTACCAGATCTTACTGCCTTTGCCTTTATTGGTAAGGGTTGCAAGATGGGTGGTTCTCTGATCGGTGCTCCATCGGAGATTGAGGAGATGTTGCAGCTGGCTGCTGACAAGAAGGTCAAGCCTTGGATTCAGGAGGTTCCAATGAAGGATGCCAACAAGGCTATTGTTGATATGGAGGCTGGTAAGGCCAGGTACAGATACACACTGGTCAACTAAATGTTGGATGGGGGTATGAAAGTGAACGAGGCAATGAAATGAGATGATGAGATTGAGACAGCATGAGCCAAAGCAAGTTGTTCAGTGGAAAGCATACATGTGGAGGGCATACGTTAATGTACAAACCTGGAAGTACCTTGATGGGTCGCTTATGGGGTTTCTTCAGACTGAAGATCACCTTGATGGATCAGTAATCTCCACACTTTCAGCCTCGATGGTCAATATATATACTTGTATATCCACTTCATCGACAATCCTTCTTTTCTGCCCCTTCTCTGCACCTTTTCCCGTATCAACGTGATATGTCGTGGTTGCACGTATCTCCTCTTCGCGACAGGCTTGACAGGCGTCATCCGACCTAATCCGGCAGATAAAAGAGCGTCTTATGTATACGACTACCAACCACAATGTTACGAAGTTACACCTCAGTAAGCTGGAGTGGCGGACCGACATTTATTTCTGTTGAAAGAGGGATAGAAGAAAGGGTATCGAATGAGAATTGTACCTGAGCAGTAGATCTCACGATGTTGCAAAGCCTCCGACGCCGGACCGTAAGCGGACACTCCAGTCCCTTCCACCACTAAGTCGACCAAGACACCGCAAGACAGTCAGATCGAACAGTCCACCAAAGCCAGAAGCATACGGCTTCTTTCTATTTCGAATCGCTCCTTTCCCAAAGACGTTCATTACCTTTACTACTCCTCCGATGCCAACTCGAAGCTCGGAAGTCGGAGAGATCGCCAGGAATTCAGGGATTACGTCAGGGCACATGGCAGCCGGCTGGGATGGGTGTTGATTTGTTGACGCTGCAGATTGGCGCACGAGCTTGTCGCATGGCTGGTAGATCTCGCAATGCAAGATTTGGAATTGCCGCATGCAGTTCCCATCTAGACTCGGCGGTTCACAGCACATTCAATTCCAGCCGAGGGAGAAGTGTTATGCGACGGCATGGAGGATCGGGAGTGACACAAAGGATTGCCCGCAAGAGAAGCTTAGATATCACAGAGGGGTGTACAAGATGATGGTAGGATCGAGACCGGAGGACACTCCTAACAATGGACAAGATTGGGACTGGCATATTCCGGCCCGAGGAGGAAGAGAAGGATGAACATTCGACGGTTCAGAATCATCACGGATCCAACCTAACGGCTCGCTCGGTGACGTTGGAGCCACCGCCCCGCAGTCCCTTCCCTTTATGATGTTGGAGGGGCAGCGATAAAATGGAATCACTCCACCTGTTCACTTCACCGACTTTCATCTCTTCTACATACCAGACATATACCACATTTTCCACTCATACCTCAATTACGAAATCAACCCTCAATCAGAATGTCTAGCTACCAAGGAAAGTGCCAGTAAGTACACCTTCCTCTTCATCCCGCCGCGATATCGGTATGGATACTGATACATTCTGTTCAACAGCTGCGGCCAGACTGAGTGGACTGTCACTCTCGACCAGGACACCAGCAAGCACATCCTCTGCCACTGCGACACCTGCAAGATCCTCGGTGGTGGTGCCTACACTCTGAATCAGATCATCCCAAAGAAGAACCTCAGCTTCACCAAGGGCGGTGACCAGCTCAAGAGCTACACATACAAGGGTGACTCTGGTATGTCCATGCACCTGATCCAGTCTCTCAATGTCAGGGTTATACAAGGTACTGACTGTTTGATCACAGGCAGCGACGTCAACTGCTACTACTGCCCTAACTGCACCACCCACCCATACCACCACCAGACCGTCATGGGTCCAGACACCATCATCCTTCGCACAGGTCTCCTCCCAGAGGGCCGTAAGAACTTCGAGCCGGCTGCCGAGATCTTCGGCAAGGACCGTCTTGGATGGGAGAAGGAGGTCGCTCAGACTTTCGAGGTTCTTCCACCGCAGTAGATCCGGTAAGATCGGCGATGTGGCAGGGTGGAAAAAAGGAGATGTCGCGGATTAGGAATACGGACAAGATATGACCACAAATGAAAGTTAATAACCATGTCCTTGATGATTGCGGGTTTTCATACGGTGTATGTGGATTTCTTGATGAAGACTACATGTATGGTCGTTTGCTCGTCTACATGGTGGTTGTGCTGATGTGCTGATATCGTAAAGTCGTACTGTATGCTGTACCGTATATACCAAAGCCATACTTCCTCCCGACCGCACGACTCGCAAAACTCAAAGACTACTCCGGCAGCTCAAGCAATTCATACTTACTCCCATGTTCCCAAAGCGCATCCTCCACCCTCTTCATACAGGCCAAGACCTTCTCTTCCTCCAGCCTGCGTCCAACCACCTGCACCGTAACCGGCAACCCCTTCATGGCCTCCGCATCATACAATTTATACGCCCCCTTCGCCACTCCGTTCAATTTCTTCGTACTGAACCCCTTCGGCAGCGAATCCTTGACCGGATCCACATGCGTGACAGGCACAATCCCCGCCGTATAATCCAGCAAATTGAACAAAAACGTATACCCGCAGCTAGAAACCGCCGTCGCCATCCCGTCATGCGGAACCGCCGGTGTCGCATTAGGCGGACACAAGATAATGTCCATCTCCGTACCTTCGCCGTCGACCTTTTCAGACTCGGCGTTCAGCGCGTTCCACCACTCGAACCACACGGCTTTGAACGCCTCGCGCTTGGCGACCAGAGCCCAGTTCTGCGCTGCGGTCTTGGGGTGCCAGTCCCGGAGGAGGCCGGCCCAGACGCTGTCGCGGCGGACGTACTTGACCCAGAGGTAGTAGAGGTACTTGATCGGGCGCGGGAGGGACATGTAGAACGTCATCTTGGCGGCGCCGGGGTCGTTCCACTCGCCGGTGCGGAAGAAGGAGCGGAACGTGGCTGTGCCGTCTGCGTTCAGGAGTTGAGATGCGATGACCAGGGCGTCGTAGGGGCTGTATGGCGAAGGTGGGAGAGTGAGGTCGAAACACTTGTGGCCCTGACTCTGCAGCGCTTCGACGGTGGTGGCTAGCGCTCTTGCGCAGGCGGGCGAGGGGTCGACTACGCCGTCCGTACGCATGACGCCGACCCGAAGCTTCTTCTTCTCCGTGTACTGGGTGTACATGTCCTCCCGCCAGGCCAAGGGATGCACACTCTGGTCGTACGTCCACGGTTTCATCTGAATGATCGAGCGCGTGAAGTAGCTCAGATCCATCATCGTGCGAGCCATGGGGCTGAACACGGACGGGATCCCTTCTTGCCCTGGCATACTCGTATCGACGCCGGCTTTGGGCCAGCGACCGGTGGAGCACTTGAGACTGTAACAGCCCGAGAAGTGAGCAGGCGCGCGCACCGAGCCGGCCACATCGCTTCCGATTCCGATACGAGAGCCTCCGAAAGCGAGAAGCGCGCCTTCGCCGCCTGTGCTGCCGCCGGGGGAGTACTTGGGGTTATGCGGGTTCTTGCACCGGCCCCAGACGTCGTTGGTTGACTCGAAGGAGAGGAGGGAGATGGGGAGTGCAGTCTTGACGAAGGGGACTGCACCGGCGTCTTTGAGTAAGCGCACCATAGCTCCGTCCTTGGGCCACGGCTTGAAGCACTTGCCACTGTAGCCGACACTGGCGTCGAAGCCGCCGACGACGATGCTGTCTTTGAGCGAGATGGGGATGCCGGCCAGGGGACCGGTCAGGTTGATGGCTTTCTGCTCGATCCATTCTTCGGCGGCGGGGAACATGATCTCGGTTAGGCAGTTGGTCGCTTCGTGGGCTTTGATTGCTGCTTTGCCGTAGGCGCGTAGGATGTCCACGGGTGAGGTGGTGGCGGTTTGGACATCGTGGACCAGCTTGTCGATTGGTGCATCTAGAATGCTGCGTTCGGCGGGCGAGAGGGGGAAGATGTATGGTTGTGGGAGGGTTGCAATACGAGAGGCGCGCTCTTGTTGCTTTCGCTGGCTGTTGCGGGGTGTTAGTTGGATGTGTTAGTATAGAGTGTGTAGTACAGCATACCAATCCCGCCGGTGTTGGAAGTAGTCTATGGGGCCCATCCTGCCTTCTCTGAACATGTATGAGAGGGAAACAGAAGAGAGGGAAAGTAGCGAGAGTAAATGTATCTCCCTACATGCAACCACGAGAACCGATAGCTCCCCCGGTTATCGACGGCGGGGCAAGGAGCTCTCTATA
The DNA here is from genome assembly GCA_027923365.1 of Zalaria sp. Him3. Classification (NCBI taxonomy): domain Eukaryota; kingdom Fungi; phylum Ascomycota; class Dothideomycetes; order Dothideales; family Zalariaceae; genus Zalaria; species Zalaria sp. Him3. The sequence goes on along the minus strand of BPUN01000008.1, from coordinate 17,301 downwards.
GATACCGCGTGCGACTTCCGAATCCGGCCGACTCCATCCTTCCCCGATAAGGAAGGATGGGCTCAAGTAAGGTAGTCTGTATTGGCTCCACCTGTCACTAACCCGTTTCCATATATACCATGAGATAGAATACAGGGAGTAAATTACTATATTGCGAGCTGGATCATTATTAGGACAATTGCAAGCACAAGAGATGTTCTAGACAATGAGGTACGGCTCTGGGGCGGGGTCTCCAGCCGCTCGCCAAGACGGCCCCATTCCACCCTCCCGCCTGCTCTCCACGACACCCAACGCATCTTCATCCTGCCAGTGTCGAGTAGCACTGGCTCTACTCGCCTGCTATGGATGATGTCTTCGAAGCCACCAACAAAGATGCTGCTTGTGCCTCAAGACATGTCTTTGCTGCGCCCCAAACTATAACCGCTCGGAAGTGGTACGAAACATCCGCATATTCACTCCTCCACAAGCAGAGTCAAGAAGGGACCCACGCTCAGCGTCAAATCGCTATTGTCGGCTTCAATGTGCATGTTTGAAGACGATCTGATCTCAGGATCTCATGAATGGACATCGTCGCCGTCAAAGCGCGGATATTTTTGCTAAGCGCCCTGTCTTGCGGAAGCACCCGCTCTACACCATTGGCTGTTAAGACACTCGCCAGAAACCGCTTGAAACTGCGAATATATCGACATGAATAGAATATGGATAGAGACAAACATCTCGAAATAGCAGCAGGTAGGTTGTTTGATGGAGTTGAGGGCATCGAATTACTTAAGAGATGTCTTCTGCTGCTTACTACCTACCTTCTTGCCATTACAACCACAGCTCACTTTCTACGAATTTCCTAGAGTATTTCCTAGATTTCAGTCTTCTCTTGTTTCTTAATTTGAGAATCACTCGTTGTTCTCATACCTCGCATTACGATATCCGCCGGCAGATATCCACCACTCACTCACGCGCCCATTCAACGTTACACTTTCAACATGCCTGTCCCAAGTTATGGCGCTGAACCCCTCAGCAAATTCTTCCTTCTCGTTCGCGCCACCTCTCTGGTCGCTATGGTTGCCATTGTAGGCATGACTGCCAACTTTGTCTCCGAGATTGTCTCCACCAATGTTGAGCCACCCAAGGAGATTGTCGGCACTCTTGCTGTGGTTCGTCCTTCATCTGCATGCATCTGTTAATTTGCTAACGAAGTCAACAGACCTCCATCGCTGCTCTTTATTGCCTAATCAGCATTCCATTCTACTACGCCCAAGCCAATCTCGGTCTCTTCGTAATGGCTCTCATCGACTCACTCCTTCTCATCGCTTTCGTCGTCGTCTCTGTCGTCCTCGGCAAACCACTCAGTTTCCTCAACTGCATGCTTGTTGCCAACGGTTCAGCTGAACAGAACGCACTTGGTGCAGCAGCTACGGTGCAGAGTCTGACGACCAACTTGGGGAAGAGTGGCGCGACGCTTGGCCTCTGGGCTTGGGCTGGTAGTACGAGGATGAACTGCTTTGAGACTAAGGCTATTTGGGGGTTGAGCATTGCATTGTGGTAATTTGCGATGAAGATGGCAGGAATAAGCAGCATACTAACGATACATAGCATTCTCTTCACCTGCTCCTGCATCTTGTTGCCCACTCTCTGGTTCAAGAGTAAGAGGGCCGGTCTCTTGCCAGTCAAGAATGTCGCATAAGGAGCGAAGGAGGCCAAGCGACTGAAGAGAGACGATACATGCAGCCCTGAGAGATTGGGTTACTACGTGCATGGCGCCGGAGTTGGTCATCTTTCAATATCTCATAAACTCATTCGTTCATCATTCGGAGTCGGGGGGTACCATCGGCTGGAGGCAGTGACTGCCACATAATGTCCAGCTTAACAGATGTCGCCATTAGCGGGCGATTAATTACAATCTGATTCAGCACTTTCAATCACGTTCAGGTGGCACAAAAAGGAATTGTTAACAGTCAATAGCGCTCATTGCTATTGTTATGACTATCGAAGAGACTGTCGATACTTGATGAAACCGCTTCCGACGCCATTGCTCATGTCATCATCGCCTCCGCCGTCGCCATAACCGTCGCTGAGTGAAGGGGTGCGAATTCGTTGATGCGACTGTCGATGTGTGCGCCTGCTGGTGCTGCCGTGGTATGGAGAGCGGAGAAGCTGGAAATGTTGTCGCGCTGAGAGGAGGGGTACGAATTCGTTCTTGCAACTGCTGATGTGCGCGCCTGCTAATGCTGCCGTGGTATGGAGAGTGAAGAAGCTGGAGGATCCGTATCTACCTCACAGGCACGACAGACGCCTGATCCTGTCCTTGGATGCCTAGTCGAGGGCACCCTCAAGCGGGGTTCGCTCCAGATCGGCGAAGACCTTGTCCGCCTCTGCCTCTAGCTTCTCAAGCTTGTGCTTCTTTGCCTCAAGCTGCTTGCGAAGCTCACGATAGTCGGAAAGCGTGGACTCGGCTATGGCGACCCAAAGCGAGTGAACAAGCTTGGTTGCGTGTTTTAACTTCTCCATGTGGTACGTAGAAGCGATGCCCGGCTTGTTGATGTCTTCCTTGAGGCCGGACAATGCATGGCAGCACTCCCGAATCTTTGCTGCGAGTGCATGCATGTCGTCGCCGAGCTTGTACATTTCCTCGTCGGTGGAAATGCCCACTCCGGCCAGATCGCGCAGCTCGGCGGTGCGATTCTGCAGGTCGAGGAGGCCTTCATACAGTTCGACGGCGCGACGCTTGCTACGATTAGCCTCCTGCTTGCGTTGGTTCTCCTCCATGATGTTTGTTGGAAGTGGTGGTGCTATAGGAAATGTTGGAAGTTGAAACTTCTTGTCGAAAGCCAGAAAACATTGACCTGAGAGAAACTTGTCAATAACCATGACCAAGGAACGGCATAGAAGCGGAGGGCGTGCACTGACCAAGTATGTGAAGCTTGGAGATGTGAAGTGAATGTTGTGGGCGCTCGCAGATGAATCACACAAAACTTCTGCACGATCTTGTGACCGCCTTTCATTCAAGAGACAAAGCGATCCTGGACAAGTTGTTCTTCACCCATACTTCTTACACATCTTCTTCAATCCTCCATCATCATTGCCAAACACCACGTCCACTATTGTCTTTACCAAGTCTGGTCATCCTCACATCTATCGTCGACATGGCACCACCAACACCATCATTGACAGGCAGAAATAGAACATTATGGAGCTCACCTATGCCACCCAAACAGGTGCTAGCAGATGCGAAACAAGAACGACGCAAGAAAATCGCTTCAGCAGCTGGTCCAGATCAACAGACCTTGGAGGATATGGTTACAGATGGCATAACTTTCCGCGATTCTTGGACCAAGCGTATGTATATCGCTTTCAAGATTACGCATGATAGGGAGAAGTTGCTCAAGGTGATGCAACAAATTGGTACGTGCTGAATAGATATCTTCTTCGTGGGAGGTGTGCTGACTTCCACTGCCAGATGAGGAGGATCACGAGATGACCAAACACACGAGCTTCCCTTTCACCGATGATAGACATGGCAGAGGTGATGCTCGTGTCCATGCCATAGCAGTTCTGCTTGGTCTGGACGATGATTTCATCACAAGCGCGCTTGATGGATCTCTTATGCGTAAGTCCATGTAATATGCGGCTTTTGATCAGAAATCGCTGACATTGAATGCAGAAATGATCATCGACGAGAATGATGATCATGAAGGTAAAGCACCAAGAACGCCAAAACCCAAATCTCAAGGCTTCAATGCCTGGCAAAAGAACCAACAAGAGCCTGGCCTTTACGGATCATGCGTGTGCAACCCGGATGGGACATATATGTCTCTCGAAGAAACGGAAGACTACGTTATGCCAAGTGCATGGAGATACATCAATGGCCTTGTCATGAAAGTCAAAAAGCTAAAAGTTGATGTTGAGGAAGCTCAGTCTGCAACCATGTCCAAGGGTAAAGGCAAAGGCAAAGGCAAGGGCAAGGGTAAGGGAAAGAAGCCTCGTACATCCATAACTCTACCTATCTGCCCGAACCAGGACAAGGGACTTGCACAGTTCATTCGGACAATTGACAGTATCATTCCCACTGGGGGTCCAGAGGAGTGGAATATCCATTTAAGCGGAGCATTGGAAAATGCCGAGAGAAAGTATGCTCGCACCGCAGCTCAACTTGATCATGACAAGGAGACACTTGCTATATGGGAGAATATGCTTCGGGATTTCAAGAGACAAAACCCGAACTATCCCAGGAATAAACCGCTACCATTCACTTTCTGGGATGCTGGCTGGTCAGCAGATCCTGCTCATCGAGCATGGCAACACTACCATCACGAATCATCAATCCCTCTCATGAATCTTATCGACAGTATAGCGCGTCACCATTTCCCGGGAAGGGGACTTCAACTTCGCATCCGAATGCTATATTATGCGGAACATTGGAAGTTGTGCAGTATTGCTGAACACATCCTCTCCCGACTATTGGGTTCTTACAAGTCTCAAGGTGGCTACAACGTCATACTTGCTGGTATCAGTGTCATCAAGGAAAAGGAGATTGCCCAGAAAATGTTTGAAGAAAAGGTACTTGATGCAGTCAATCGAGGCATTTTCCTTGACAATGTTCTGATTCATATTAATCGTATTCGCCGACAAGTGTCTCTCATTGATGAGGCCCAAGAGCTTGAGGCAGTCAAAGCGAAATATGAGGATATGTACAAGGAATATGTTCAAGTCAAGAAGGCTCTTTTAGAGTCTTTGGATGATTTTCATGCAAGCGAGAGGGAATTGGCGGAAGCGGTTATTGTGTATATCGATAGGGCGGAGGCGATACGCAAAGAGTATCGTGAGTTGAAGGAGACTGATGAGCTTGTTGATGACATTCTCGCGAAATAGAAGGAGTTGACGGTGGGTGAAGTGTAGAAGGAGACGGAGGAGGAGATGAAGGAGGAGATGAAAGAGGAAATAGAGGAGGAGACGGGAGAGGAGACGGAGGAGGAGATTCATGTTCTATCTCATTTGATATGGCGCTGAAGAAGAAGTTCGCATGACACCCCAATTCTTGTGTTGGTGATTGCCCTTGTATTACCATTCCGTCGATAGCTACCTACTTTGTGTACATGGGTCAGTCACTAGTAGAGATATCCATGTAAAGATGGGCTCGGGGGAGACTGAATTTCGCCGCAAAGTTTAACCTCGGCAAGTCGAAACCTTAAATTCCCTCAACTTCCTTCAACCTAACTTTAACGTCACTCCATCACTATAGGAAGTCATGATTGTCATTGCATTGTAAAGTATCTGAATTGTTGAATGCCATATTATTGTTCTATCTCGCTATGTATCACGCGCCTCCTCTGCAACTCCACAGCATCGTTCCGATGCGGTCCTATTCGTGCATCGCCACTCGGATACAGGTTCAAGCACGTCGGAAGAGGGCTTGCAACCATGCGGCGTTAGCCTCGACCAGCTGCAGGTGGTGGTACTTCCACATGTATCTGGTCAAGTTGTTGTCGCTCTGGGTGTCATCGTCCCAGGAGATCATCTGGTCTTCAACGTCACCCCAGACGGCCGTGTAAATGCGACCTTCATCTCCGTTATAGGAGAAATGCTGCCACTGCGAGCAGTACGAGAACACATCCGATCCAACATCTTGCACCATCCACGTCTCTCCTGTCTCGTCGATAAGAAGATAGAATCCATGGTTTGACCCTTGGTAATAGCAAGAATGGTCTTCGCTGCCAAGTTCGGTCCCTCGGAAATTGTCAAACAATGCTCTGATCGGATGGTCACTGATCTTTGGAAGTCGATTGTACTCTTGACCGAAGATGGTAGAGTTCTCATTCTTGAATGCCCAGATCTGCGCTAATTGTAGGATACAGACTTGTTGTAAGCGAGTAAAGGAACCGATGCCGACATCCATGATACGTTCCTTCAATTGTAGGAAGGGATAGCGTGAGGGTGCCTTGTTGTTTGCTGGAAATCGTCGATGAAGGGATCGAATGAGGAAGGTCGTTATGGCGAACTCAAGGCTCGTTGTCTTAGGGTCCAGCAAGAGTCCGGATAGGTGGGTGTAGAGCAAAAGGACATCGCTAGATATATGATTCTGCGCTCGAATATCCGGCATCATCTTCTGTTCAATCCACGCCAGCTGTGTTGCAGTATCTGTCAACCCAGTATGGCTTGAGTCTCCGCCGCTGACCAAGTGATATAGGAAAGCGCTTCTTTGAGCAGGAGATTCCATCCAGGGCTTTTTCGGGATGAAAAAAGAGTACCTCTTGCAGAAAGCTCCCTGATCGGATGCTACAGCGCCGGTGTTGATGTCGATGTCCTCTTCCTTCAACTGTGTCACCGAAATGACAGTTCGAAGAGGCAGATGATATCCATCCATCAAGATGGCCAACATGATGCTATGATGCAGTTCCTCTTGTAACTGCACAGTCGCTTCAAGGTTTTGGCACTCCTCTCGAATTCGGTTCGTTTCTTCATTATCCTCTTCTTCTTGGTCATCCTCTTCGTCATCGTCTGCATCCTGCCACTCCCCTCGCAAGCCGTTCATTGTCTCTTGGAGTTTTTCCAGGCGAGCCGTGGTTCCATCATGATCGTTAGTCTTCTCCTCGAGATCAATCCTCAGTTGTTTGATCTCTGCAGTCAGATTATCGACCTCTGCAGTCAGATTATCGACATGTTCTTTGGCTTCCAAATCGGATCTTGCCAACGTTGATTTGAGCGTGTCATAATCGTTGGCGCTTGCTTCATAAACCTTCAGTTCACGAATTGTGGCGTCTCTACGATCGATCCTCTCTTTCAACTTCTTGATCTCATTTTGCGCGCTCTTATAAGCATCCAGGTTTTGCGCCGCGGTCGATTTCGATTTCACCAAGTCTGCCTTCAACCGTGCAACCTCTGGAAGCGTCTCTAGCTGACGTTGCAGCTCCTCGATCTTTGCTTCCATGTCGCGTCCATCTCGTGTAAGCTTATTGTTGTTGGTCTTGGATTCCGCCAGACGCTCCTGCAAGCTCTTCGTCTGCGAAGTTGACTGTGAATTCTTGTTCAAGAGGTGCAGTATGTAGCTTGTAAGCATTACCGGTGTCCACTCGTTATTACCTTTTTTGGGAAATGTTTCGTCATAAAACTCGCACAAAGCGTTGACAACCCTCCGATTGTTGACGAAGAACAGGTTATCATCTCCTGTACTCCGACCGGCGTTCAATCCAAGCGTTTGATTCAGACTGGCAACCCGCTCTCGGATGGTGGTACTTGACCCATCTTCGTCTTCGGTCACGACGGCGTCGAGGAGTCGTTCTGTAAGTGCTCGATTGGCTATGGCCTCCTGTTCAAACTCTTTCTGGTCGGACGCGCGTTGCTGAAATTTCGATCGTAGTTCAACTGTCTTCTCCTTGTACAATTCGGTCGCCTTTGCGTCGGCTTCGATCATGACATGGTCGCGCCCATACGAGTGCAGTCGCTTGGCTTTGGTTTCCGCCTCGCTGTATGGAATCGTTAGCGTTGGTAAGGCCTCAAAACGGATGCAACTGACTCCATCAAGACTTGAGCTGCTGGAAGCACTTCATCCCTGACGTGATTAACCAGGGCAGAGTTCTTCTCTCCGTCCTGAAAGCCTTCGGTCTCCACAGGTACCGATTTCAACTTCTCTAACAGTTTAATCCGGTTCTCATTGGCCATCTTGTCTGTACGGTATACGGTGGCGTGGCGCAGACTGTTGCGTATGGAATAGAGTAGATCGTTGGACTGGAGGCGAGCGATAACCGTGGCAAAGGGGATCCTTGAGCTGTGTCAGGGCGGTTACTTACCTGTGAAACTCCCTTGTTCAGGTTTGCGTGTTTTTTTCCTTTTCACGTCTCAAACATTCACTTCACTTCGCTTCACACGGTGGTCAGTGCGCGCCTTCCGCTTTCATGCCTTGTCATTATCGGCGGCTTTCTTCTGGCTTCTACCCGCCAACTACGTCTATCCAACAACGGATTCCTGCAGTAGAAAGGTCACAAAACGCTCGCTCTCGCCCAGGATACCCACCACCAAACCCCCAGGCCCTCCAGCTTCCACTACTCAACCCTGTCGTGCTTCCTCCTTGGACTCCATACAGGCTAACGCGTACGACAACATGGAGGGTGAGGAAGACGAAGGTGCTGTTCTGCGCGAAGGCGCTGAAAGTATACGTCAAGTTGTGAAAGAGCTCCGGGACATTGCGCAAAACAATGCAAATGCCATCGCACATCCGTCAAACGAAGATAGGCAGTACTCCGCGGCCATTCTCCAGACCCTCAATGCCCTTGACTCGGCAACGATGGCTAAGCAGCTTGTCGAACGAGTGAAGTTCAAGAAGGAAACGGAGGACCTGAAGAAGGAAACCGTGGACCTGAAGAAGCGTTTGGGTGCCAAGGATGAGGATATTGCCCGGAACCAACGCGAAAGGGACGAAGCTACCCACCAGAAAGATCAAGCTCTCAAGACGACAGATGCTCTCAACAAGGACCTTGAAGCTCTCCAGTTGGAGAAGAGCAATGCTGTGAATGAGAAGGAGACTGAGATCCAACAACTGAAGGAGGCTCTGGCAAAAGCAAACGAGCAAATCGACACCGTCAAGGAGAATGCCAACAAAGCTGCCACCGATGCGAAAACGGCTGCGGACAAGGAGTCGGCAACCCTCCTGGCGAATTTGACACACGAAAAGGGGAAAGTCACCGATGCTAATACAGTAGCTGTCTTGGCTACTAATGCGAAGGTGGCTGTGGATATCGAATTGGCAACACTCCGCAATGAGCTAGAAGCCGAGAAGAACAAGGTCACCGCCGCTGTTCAGAAGAAGAAAGAAGCTACCGATGCGAAGGCGGCTGTGGATATCGAATTGGCAACACTCCG